>CM021100.1:299603144-299847631 GCA_007115665.2 Sequoiadendron giganteum | reverse complement strand
CCCTCCCTCTCTATTTCCCATTCTCCCCTCTCTCCCTCCCACTCTATCTCTCCCACTCTCTCCCTCTCTCTTTCTCCCACTCTCCCCTTCTCCCTCCCTCTCTATCTTCCACTCTCCCCCTCTCTCTCCCTCCCACTCTATCTCCCACTCTCTCCCTCTCTCTTTCTCCCACTCTCCCCTTCTCCCTCCCTCTCTATCTTCCACACTCCCCCTCTCTCCCTCCCACTCTCTCAGAAACTCCTATACTATCAAAAATACACTAAGAAAACCTAATTTCACATAACGCGAGCGCGTTTTGTAGTCCACTAAAACAGTAAAAAAATCAAAATACCCGTGATTTGAATGCCCACAGTCTACATATTCCCCTGGTTTTTTGCGTGCTCCGACAAAAAATATCTTTTTGATGATGTTTTGAAGTTTGCAAGCATCTTTTTCTCTTTCCATCACCTTTTCCATGATCTTTTTACCACCCTTGCATGAAATAGCAGAGTTCATATAATATCAATTAAAGTTTGAATTCCATTGAAAACTGATATACAATTGAAGTGTGGAAGGGAACAAGCTTTTGAACAAGTCAAATTTTTGTGGAGTTTGAAGAAAGAAGAAGCTAAGGCTACATAATTGGGTTGAACTCCTCCATTTGAAAGTCTGGTTTTTAAGGTATGTGAAGTCTTTATAAATTTTCTTTCATTCTATTATGGCTTGCTTTCATTTTTGTTTGTCATTATAACCTTAGGTTGTCAGTGCACATATTATATTACCAAATTATATACACAATTATTTACACTTGCCAATTACCATTTTACACTTGCAAATTATAGAAATTCAGAACCATTCACCAAAATTCATCCTTTAAGACAACTCTAAGCCTCTCCCATTCCTCTAAAGGGTCCAAACACCTTCCAATACCTCTGCACAAACTGATGCAGTACAAAGGAAGAAATCAACACATTTCTTGACACATTTATTCAACTATATTTCCCTTTACAAAACATTTGATTCATGAAAAGACAATTAGGTCTCAAAACAAGATAATTTCTAGGTCTTAGGACCTTACCCGCTCAACTAGGCTTCCAATATAAAAACCCCCATTTTTCAATGCAAAGAGGGAGGGTTTATAGAAACTCCTATACCCAGGCCTTCCTAGACCATTCCAAAGCATCAAACATCTTCAAAATACCCTGCACAAGGTCAAAAGTTCATTACATAGACCACTCCTTCAACAATTGATGGGGAGTCTTATCTTTCAAAAGAAATCTTGCTCTTCCCAAGACCTATTCTCTGGTATTCCTAGGGTATTCCTCTCTACCCTACTCAAGGATCCCTCATAAACCCCTCTCACCTCATAAGACTCTCCACAAATTTCAAATTCTTCACCATTTCTCTCAATTCACCACTAAGCTTCCCTGGGCTCCACACTGACCCAAAGTGTCCTAACCACTCAAGGGGATATGAAAGGGTATTCTCACTATCCCCTTGTTGATTTGACTCCTCACTGATCCATCTCATAGGATTCTTTCACCTTGTACCCATCGCTCTCTTGAAAAACCCAATTTTAGGCCTTGTAGTCTTTTGCCCAATTAAGCCTCCTAAAACCCGTTTTCTTGGCTTTTCTCAAAAACGGTCTTAACAACCCCCAAATATTTTTATAGGTTCTTTCTAGTGGTACCATAGGCTTCAAGATTTACCAAGTGTTTAGTCCCTTTGGCATCTGTACATAGGACTATCCTCTTGAGGGATTCAATGACCTCCTGAACTCTCCTCCTTGCACACACATGTCTGGAATACATGTGCCCACACTCTCTTGCTCTTGATTGGCACAAACCAGTCCATTTAGCAACTTTCTTTACTGTTGTCCTCTCCAAGCCACTAGCCAAAATGCACTTGCACTCGCCTAGTTCTTGATGAATTCACCATCTCCCCTGCAAACCAAGACACCACACACCATATGTACATTGTAAAAATAGTCCCCTACTTTATTCCAAGTGGCCATGGTAGCCTTGCCATGGTAATTCAAGTGGGGATCATTATTTCCAAAAATTGGCCTGAACCGGCTATGAGACCAAAAACTCTAAAAACTTGCAAAACAAAAAGCAATTGAACTAAATGGCTAATATAATGCTTCACACAGTAATTAAGTGACACAATTGAAAGAATCAAAGCATTAGACAGGTCCTTTCAATCCATTCTTAATTGGATGAAGGCACAAAAATAGAAATATAATGAAATTTACACTCTTCCAACTCACAAATTCCCCTTCCAAAACTCCAAATCGTACAATAGCTTTCCCACATGCTCAATTAGGGTTTTTATGACCTTATATACCTTTCTCCCATGTGCTAGGACCCTTGGGTCGGGCTTAGAGCATCATTAATGCCATTTTCCCACTTTTAGGACAAATTGCCAAGTCTACATGGACTAATTTGCCTAATTTCATCATTCAGGCTTCTCCAAACTTCAAGGCTCTAGACTACCCTAAGTTTTCCTTAATTCACACATCAAAAACACTATTGGGACTTTACATCATAGTCCTTATTCCCTTGGTGGTTGGCTAGAACCATCAAAAATAAAAGACTACTTTTGTACAAGATGATTGTAAGTATTATTTAAATGAAGCCTTCAATGACATATATTTTTTAATTATCTTGAATGGATACATTTTTTAGGAACTAATATTCGTCTCATTACCATGGTACAGATAAAATTATCCGCCATTCCGAATAAAAAGACAAAGAGGAAACTAACAGACGAAGAGAATGAAACCTTGAAAGAAAAGGAGAGAGTTCGGGTGGCGACATATCGTGAAAAGAAGAAATTGGAAACAATTGATGAAAACAACCCGATTGTAGAGGAACCTCAACCGTCAAAAAGAGAACGGGAATTGGCAGCACAAAAGGCATGAATGCGAAAGCATCATCGTAAGACAGAGTCAGATACCGTAGTTGGAGACACACCCTCTACGACAAGTGAATATGAAGGGACACCATTAAGCACAAGCGAATATGGAGGGACACCATCTAGCACAAGTGAATATGGACAGACACCATTTACTGCAAGTGAATATGGAGGGACACCATTTACCGCAAGTGAATATTGTTGGACACCATCCAACACATCTCAAGTTGAGAGTACATCATCACTCGAAATTGACGAAGAAGGTATGCCATCATTCCCATGTGAACCTCAAGGTATGTATTCTTCTCCACCCTCGATCGAAGGTATGCAATCTAGCCCACCTCAATTAAATATTGATGAAATTCCTAATGTTGAGATGTGTGTACCTAGGAGAACACCACCAAGAATTTTGAGTAGAAAACCAAAGTATTTGATTAATATTGATGATGAGATTTTGCAGCACATGGAAGGTAAGATTTCAACACGCACTTGTAGAAGATATGCTAATAAGATTTGGGAATAATTCTTTGAAAGGCTAAATGAGACTGCAAGATGTCAACTATTTGTTGAAATGATGCGAGGTGTAAAGTATAGGAACATCATGAAGACTCTTGGGTTGAGAACATCGAATGCATCGAGTGAAGACACTATTGTGAAGAATCTAATGGATGCTTATGAGAGTCTGGGTAAGACCTCACGCTCAAAGGATAGTAATGTCACCCGACGTGTCATTACATCAACTTTGGTAAGTTTTCAAACAAAGAGAGCTTGCCTAATTAGAAAGACTAGTGAAAAAATGGGAATTAGTAGAAAAACTTTATCAAGAGCCATTCAAAGGCGGAAAAGAATTGAAGGAAATGATACAAATGAATTATGGGCATTCTTGGGGAGATTGTCACGAAAAGATAAAGAAGTTGTCGAAGCCTTGAGAACACTAATTGAAGAGTATTGGAAGAATAACACAAGGCCATCTCCGAATCAAAGGGATGTGGTAAGAAGGAGAATCGGTAGTCGGAATCGTTGTGTTCAGACCAAAAATAAATTGGAGGCCCCAGTTATAGATGGAGAAAACATCGAATACCCTACAGGGTCAGTTGTTGTTACTGGAACATGGCTTAGAAGGTACCCACATTCAAGTGTTAAACATTGGCTATTTCAGGACTTTGACATGCATCGTAAGATTCTTCATTACTCGAGCCTTGTCATGGCATCCAATGTTCATTTGACCAAATATGGGGGTAGACCTTTGAACAAGACGTTATGGAAGGTCTGAGTCTGACCATGAGGCAATACTTGACACAATAAAGAGTAGAGCAGACCCGGATGGTTCGTTGGATTAATTTGTAAGTATATGCACGTTGGTTCTTATTAATTTATACTTGTATGCACATTAATTTGTTTGATACCAATGCTATCATCTTCTTTTACAGTGATTGGTGTCCCCTTGCAAAAAATGCAGATATACTAGCCATCCAAGAGAATGTCAACCAGAAAAGCAATGCAACATCCTTATTTTGATGCTTGCATGCAACATCTGTAAGTGCCTTCCATCTATTTTTATTTAATTTCCATTTTGGATGCTCTTCATTTTTCTCTTTTACTTTGCGTATTTGTAAGTAAACTACTAAGGGTTGATTGATCTTTCGTTGTAGAAAATGTTGATTTAAGAGCCATCAAAGAAAATCTCAGCCAAAAAAGCAATGCAACATACTTATTTTGATGATTTTGACAAATCTCAATTTTGATCTCAAGCCATTGTAAGAGAGCATGTGAAGCTTAGCGAGGGAATCTCAAGTTACTCATTTGAAGTTAACCTCATGATGAGCACCTATGGTTAAGACATTTAAAGAGAATCTTGAATGTATGAGTGACATTGTAAAAGATCTGAGAGAACGAAGTGCCAGAGGCATTGTAATAAGATTTAATTACATAATGAGATATACTCAAATATTGTAAGGTTGAAGTTCATGTTTGGTGTAGTAGCACCTTGTTCTGTAAATGCCTTGAGTAGGAAAATTTGCAAAATTTGAATTTTGAAATATAAACAATGTGAAAAAGGTCATATAAAGGTCATGTAAACAATTTGTACACATTTTTCTGCAACTCGTGTGACCAAGCGGACTATTCCAACACATTCGAATAGGTATGTTTACACTAGGCATGGTCCTCTTTCGCACCGAAACACGTAGAATCGCTCCGAGCTATGTTCCACCGGATCGATCCCTTAAGGGTCCAAAGTGCAAAATGGCTGCAAACTTCAACATGCTAGTACTCAGATACAGTGACACTTAGAATCTTCTCATTTGATCCTACAAAAAGGCATTGGGACCCTCTAGAAAAACCTCTCTCGGTTTTGTCTATCTTGGAGTGGTTTTCTCATGGCGGCGGATTTTCACTTGATGGAAAAGGTGTCAAATTCAAGCAATGCAAAGTTGCAAAGTGGTGCAACTTTCGCTCTGCAACTCGTGTGACCAAGCAGACTGTTCCAACACATCCAAATAGGTATGTTTACACTAGGCATGGTCCTCTTTCACACCGAAACATGTAGAATCGCTCTGAGCTATGTTCCACCGGATCGATCCCTTAAGGGTCCAAAGTGCAAAATGGCTGCAAACTTAAGCATGCTAGTACTTGGATACCGTAACACTTAGAATCTTCTTGTTTGATCCTACAGAAAGGTTTTGGGCCCCTCTAGAAAAACCTCTCTCAGTTTTGTCTATCTTGGAGTGGTTTTCTCATGGCGGCGGATTTTCACTTGATGGAAAGGTGTCAAATTCAAATAGTGCAAAGTTGCAAAGTGGTGCAACTTTTGCTCTGCAACTCGTGTGACCAAGCAGCATGTTCCAACACATCTGAATAGGTATTTTTACGCTAGGCATGGTCCCCTTTCACACCGAAACATGTAGAATCGCTCTGAGCTATGTTCCACCAGATCGATCCCTTAAGGGTCCAAAGTGCAAAATGGCTGCAAACTTTAGCATGCTAGTACTCGGATACTGTGACACTTAGAATATTCTCGTCTGATCCTATAGAAAGGCATTGGGCCCCTCTAGAAAAACCTCTCTTGGTTTTGTCTATCTTGGAGTGGTTTTCTCATGGCGGCGAATTTTCACTTGATGAAAAAAATGTCAAACTCAAGCAGTGCAAAGTTGCAAAGTGGTGCAAATTTCGCTCTGCAACTCATGTGACCAAGCAGATTGTTCCAACACATCCGAATAGGTATGTTTACGTTAGGCATGGTCCTCTTTTGCACTGAAACACATAGAATCGCTCCGAGCTATGTTCCACCGGATTGATCCCTTAAGGGTCCAAAGTGCAAAATGGCTGCAAAATTCAACATGCTAGTACTCGGATACCGTGACACTTAGAATATTCTCATCTAATCCTACAGAAAGGCATTGGTCCCCTCTAGAAAAACCTCTCTCAATTTTGTCTATCTTAGAGTGGTTTTCTCATGGTGGCGGATTTTCACTTGATGGAAAAGGTGTCAAATTCAAGCAGTGCAAAGTTGCAAAGTGGTGCAACTTTCGCTCTGCAACTCATGTGACCAAGCGGACTATTCCAACACATTTGAATAGGTATGTTTACGCTAGGCATGGTCCTCTTTCACACCGAAACACGTGGAATCACTCCGAGCTATGTTCCACCGGATCGATCCCTTAAGGGTCCAAAGTGCAAAATAGCTGCAAACTTCAGCATGATATTACTTGGATACCGTGACACTTAGAAACTTCTCATCTGATCCTACAGAAAGGCGTTGGACCCCTCTAGAAAAAAATCTCTCGATTTTGGCTATCTTGGAGTGGTTTTCTCGTGGCGGAGGATTTTCACTTGATGGAAAAGGTGTTAAATTCAAGCAGTGCAAAGTTGTAAAGTGGTGCAACTTTCGCTCTGCAAATCGTGTGACCAAGCGGACTGTTCCGACACGTCCGAATAGGTATGTTTATGCTAGGCATGATCCTCTTTCACTCCGAAACACGTGGAATCACTCTGAGCTATGTTCCACCGGATCGATCCCTTAAGGGTGCAAAGTGCAAAATGGCTGCAAACTTCAACATGCTATTACTTAGATGTCATGATGCTTAGAAACTTCTTGTCTGATCCTATAGGATCACGTTGAGCCTGTCTACAAAAACCTCTCTCAGTTTTGGCTATCTCGGAGTGGTTTTCCAGTGGTGGCGGATTTTCACTTGATGGAAAAAGCATCAAATGCAAGCAATGCAAAGTTGCAGAGTGGTGCAACTTTCGTTCTGCAACTTGTGTGACCAAGCGAACTGTTCTGACACGTCCAAATAGGTATGTTTATGCTAGGATTGGTCCTTTTTTGCACCGAAACATGTGGAATCACTCTAAGCTATGTTCCACCGGATCGATCCCTTAGGTTGGAGGAGTCTTGAGTTGCAAATTTGTAAGTTGCTTAAAGCAACAAATTTGAAATGATATTGAATGGCCCACTTAGCACTCATTGCATCTAAGTGATTCTCACAGAGGTGAGGCACTAGGCCTTCCCGGGAGGTCACCCATTCCAGTATACTCCAGCTCAAGCGCTTAACCACGAAGTTTTTTCCCCAAGAAGGCACAGTGGAAAAGGCATAATCCACTGTACTTTTGATGAGTGGAAAGGAATTCCTAAGAGACATGAAGGAGGAAGAAGGAGTTTTCTATGCAATCATGTTGAAGCCAAAGGAGGAGGAGTCACCTAGTTGGCTACCTATGACAATAGAGGTGAAGCAATTGTTGGATCAGTTCAAGGATATCATTTGCGAAGGCACACCAGCTACACTACCACGTAAGAGGGCAATTAGTCATCAAATTGACTTTGTACCAGGAGCAACATTTCCTAACAAGGTTGCATACAAAATGACACCGGAGCAGAACAAGGAGATAGCAAGGCAAGTTCAAGAACTTTTGGACCAAGGGTTGATCAGGAAAAGCATAAGCCCATGAGCTGTTGCAGTGGTGTTGGCACCTAAGAAGGGAGATAAGTGGAGAATGTGTATTGATTCTAGGGCCATAAATAGGATAACCATTAGATATAGGTTTCCTATTCCTAGGATAGAAGACTTAATGGACTATTTAGGGGGTGCTAAGTACTACTCCAAGATTGATTTGAAAAGTGGCTACTATTAGATTAGGATGAAAGAGGGAGATGAATGGAAGTCAGCTTTTAAAACCACAGAGGGGTTATATGAGTGGTTAGTAATGCCATTCGGGCTTACAAATGCACCTAGCACTTTTATGAGGGTGATAGCTTCTCCTCTTGAAGGACTTTATAGGAGTCTTTGTGGTAGTCTACTTAGATGATATCCTCATCTTTAGCAAAACAAAAGAAGAACATATGAAGCACATAGAACTTGTGTTGAAGAAAATTCAAGAGGAGAAGCTCACCATAAATCTTGATAAATAGGGTACTTGGTAACTTGTTGAGGTGTCTAACTAAGGAGTATGGACAAGGATGGGAACAAGTCATTTCATAGGCAGAATTTGCCTACAATGATAGCACAAACAGGTCTACTGGTAAGAGCCCATTTGAAATTATATATGGGTTACATCCAAGGGGTGTACTTGAGCTAAGAGACCTAAAAGGTTATGAAGGAATCAGTGGACATGCTGATGATTTTTCTCAGTCAATGAGAGAGGTTCATGAGCAAGTAAAGAAGACATTAATGGAGGCTAACCAAAAGTTGAAGGCTAAAAGAGATGAAGGGAAGAGAGATCTACAATTTGAAATAGGTGATTTGGTGATGGTATACTTGAACAAGGCAAGACTACAAAAAGGCATACCAAGTAAGTTACAGATGAAAAGGATAGGGCCATGTAAAGTGTTGGCTAAGTATGGATCCAATGCATACAAGGTGGAGTTACCCAAGGAGATGTCCATTTCGCCTATCTTCAATGTGAAGAACTTGGTGAAGTATAAAGGACCAGAAATGGATGAGGAACAGTATAGTGCTGAGGTGAGTAAGGATGTGGACGAACTCAAGGTACCTGATCAGATCAGACCATAAGTGGAAAAGATTCTAGACTCAAGGGTGAAGAAGAAGACTAGGCACAAGACATACATGGAGCACCTAGTGAAGTGGAGACATCAACCAGAGTCAGAGGCTACTTGGATAGCAGAAAGTGACTTTAAGAAGCATGGAATTAGTTAGGAGCTCTTGACACCACAGGTTCCTTAACTTCTTTGTTGCAGGGGGGAGAATGGTGGAGGAGCACCTTAAGGTCTTTTGGAGATATCTTTGCAATTTTGGCTGGTAGGTGGTTCTAGCCAACCACCAAGGGAATAAGGACTATGATGTAAAGTCCCAAGAGTGTTTTTGATGAGTGAATTGGAAATAGGTTTGTTAGGGGCTTGCAGTTTGGGTAAGTCTTGGACACTGTGAGCATTTTGAGCAATGTTGCCTTGGCTATTTGTCCTAAAAGTTGGAAAATGGTATTAATGAAGCTCTAAGCCCGACCCAAGGGTCCTAGCACATGGGAAAAAGGTATATAAGGTCATAAAAACCCTAATACCTGGGTTGGAGGATTGTTTTCACGAATTGATACTTGGAGAGTACATTTTTGTGATTGGAAGAGAGCAAGTTTTCATTGAATTTCTGTGTTTGAGCCTTCATCCAGTCAAGAATGGATTGAAAGGACTTATCTGATGCTTTGATTCTTCCATTTGTGTCACTTACTTACCTCGTGTAGCATTAGATTAGTCATCTAGACCAACTGGTTATCTTTTTGCAAGTTTTTGGTGTTCTTGGTCTCATTGCCGGTTCAGGTTTGATTTGTGAATAATGAGTCCCACTTGACTTCCCATGGCTTTCCTCTCATGGCCACTTGGAATCAAGTTGGGGACCAGTGTTACAAGACTAGGACTTGCCTTGGACTTGACAAGCCATTTTTTGACTTGGACTCGGGCTCAGAGCCCAGACTCGACAAATAGAAAAACTTAAGAAATTCAAAGATTTGTAAGGATTTAAAACTTGTTTCATGCACCCTTTAATAAATAAACCTTAAAGACACAATAGAATCATCAAATAGAAATTACTATGATCCCATACACAAACATACATCAATCACATAAGTATAAGCACAAATTTTAGCTGAAGGAAATAACACATTTAGATATATAAATATTGTGATATTGCTATCAGGATTCAATCGTGTAGTTTTACAAGTCAAACTCATTGACCCATGATTCATCAGTAGTGGTTCACAAGAACCCATCTCTCATGATAATGAATGGTTCATAAGGAGGAAGATAAATCTTCATACATTTCTTCTATCACAAATGAGATAAGTGCTTGGTTTCATGAAGGTCATGAGACAACCATTAATGGGGAGTGGATACATGAAGAACTGATGGAGAATGATAATGGCTTCAGACCTGCTATAAAGGAATTTTTTTTTTGTTTCAATGATGCAAGAGGTTTTTGGTTTCACTACCAAAATGAGCCTACGAAGAATGCATGTGAAACTCCTTTTGACCTTGAGGGTGTACTTACTCCATCTCAAGGATCATGCATTGAGGATGACATAGATCAATGCTACGGCTAACCAATTAATAATTATACACGTGAATAAGTCAAACATGTACATGTCAATAAGGGAACTACAAGTACTCATAAACACGTAAGCCTCAAAAAGTATACACACGAATACATAGTATACACAAATTAAAACAAAGTATATGCATACAAGGTATATGCATGAAAACATGTAAGCCACAAAGTATACACTCGAATGCATGTAAGTCACAAAGTATACACGTAAGTTGTAAAGTATACACTTGAATATATGTAACTCATATCTATTGAACCATCAATTTAGAATGTAAATATGGACAGGCATCGAAAAAAGATATTTGTATTAACCAAATAGCCATGTAGGTATACATAAATATATGTCGATATAAGTATGAAATATATGTACAAAATAGCCATGTAGGCTTATGAGAATGCCATCTAGGCATACAATGTCAAATATGTCCAATAAAAAATATGTACAAAACTGCCATGCAAGCATACAATAAAGGACTCTAGAATCAAAAGTCATTGCTCTCCATGCACAGGAAATAAAATCTTTCCCTTTCCTTTTTGCTTGGATGGCGATAGGTCTGTCACTCATTTTTGTTGCGCTCGTGGAGTGCTCCTGCTACTCCTCCTAGGGTTTAGTTCATGGTGAAGTTTTAACTGTTACAATAAGAAGTAAAGACATGAATATATAGAAATTACATTATAAACAATTATATATTTGACAAAATAATCACTTACAGCCATCTCACGATCTCTCTCCATGAGGGAAATATCCTCATGCCCATGCTCAGGCGTGCTCAAGCCCTGTATAAACCATGCAAATAGACAAAAACTACGTGAATCAATAATGGTTTGATTTCTCACTAACTAACATCTATAACAAAAAATGTAAATTAAAATTTACTAATTTGCCTCATACCTCTTCTGTCAGAGCCATCGAGGATTGTATAGCAGATGTCACACCAATATCCATTTCCCTCGTCACATTCGGAGGTGTATCGTCTCGCAACAACTGAAAATAAAACAACAAATTATTCAACGTAATCAACGATGTGCATGTATAAACTACACAAATCTATTAAGTACTTGATTCATTAGTTAAACTCTTTATTCTATTACCTGCGTGAAGGTTTGAGTAAATCCACCGCCACTGGGAAGTGTTCCATCAAAACCTCCAATATTAGTCTGTTCAACATCCAAAATTGCATATTAAATTACCATTCGTAAAACAATGCCATTAATATGCAATAAACTTATAATTGTTTACTAGTTACATACCCTAGCGATAGGTGTACTACAAAAATAGGTTGGTGGGGGGGGCGGTGTATCCAGTCTCAACATTGTGACCCTGCAATTTTATTAAAATCATAAAACATTTTTAGTTAATCTTGCATTTGAAAATCGAAATTTAATAAATTAAATTCAATGAACACATGCACTAAATTTTACCTGACTATCAATGCCATATGCCTCATGCAAAATGTCAGCTGCCCTCTCCATCTCCATAGTTGCAGATGGATCTTGCGTACCAGTCTCCTGAGGGTCGGTGGGGTCATGTGAACAAGTAGCCCTGCAAGATTGACACACATGTGTTCGAAGACCACCACTAGAAGACTCCCCTGGATGGCGCTGTAGAATAGGGCTAGTATGATGGATGACACTCTGGGCCAAAGTGTTGATTTCCTGCAATGTCTCTATGTCAGCACTTTCCTTCACGATGGAAGGCATAACAATGTGCTCATGAGGTGGCCTAGCGAGAGCTCGTCTACCTTGCCGTGTAGGATCCGGCTATGCACCAGGTCTATCCTGAACTGACCCCCCACCTCTCCCCTGGAAATCCCTCATATCAAAATAATTTGGGATTTTGTTCAATATGAACTCACTGTATAGTTTCCTAAGGAAATATTGTGGGACCTCGCAATTGTTGCACGGTGGGTAATCGAAGACCATGTACCAGCTATCATAAAACCGCTCCTTCATTTGTTGGTGGTGGCACCAATGGATAGGAAACCTCTTCACATTGAGGGTAAGAGTTTGATTTGTGCGTGGATCAGTGAATAATGAGCACAAATCACCTTTTGTTATTTTTAAATCTTTAACATCCTTGTATGATAGTTTATTTGCATAATACTCCCTAGCCGCCTGCCTCTTATCTTCCCATCCAGTTATTTGTTTGCTAATTGAATCTACGTTTGTTAACATATCTTTCAATGAATTTTCTAGGGTCATTCTTTCTATGGTTGAACCATTTGGATCACTCAACCTATTGATCAAATCCTCAATTTGTTTTTTGTTGTTCTCAATTTCACTCATTAAATTTTGTTGAGTGTCAGGAGGGGGTTGAGTGATTGGTGGAGGAGGTTGATGTTGTGGTTTATTTTGATCTTGAGGATTTGGTTGGTCCTCCTGTTGGGGATTTTGAGGGTTTGCAGGTTGATTTGCATCTCCTAAAAATTCAAACAAATAGATATCAAATTCAACCTAAAACTAACAAATTCAAAACAAAAAGCATAGAATCCTTACCTCTTACAACTCCTCGTCGTCGTGGCGCCATCGTTGCGAAGAAATTCGGATTCTTGGTGAAGAAACTCTTCTCCTAGAATGCGAGCACGATATTTTGGGGTTTTTGGCTGCAGGTGGAGCAAATAAACCAGTCGAAATGCAAATGAGATATTTGCATTTGTTTTTTTTCTTTTAACAGTCAATAACACGTGCACGTTATAATGTGTGCGCGTTATAACGCACTTGCGTTATTTCTTTGTAGTTATGGCCGCCGGGATCTTGCCTAGGTTGAACGGAAGACATAACGCGAGCGCATTATAATGCGCTCACGTTATGCTTTTCAACTTTTTTTTTTTAGGGTGTCCACGAAATTGCTACCCATTTCCATGCACCCGCCCAAACTTGCTTTTGAGAAAATTTAGATAAAGAGTGTACAAGGTAACAAAGGTGTGTTCTGTATTGTGTTCTTGATTTCTCCATTATTGAAGATGTGCCTATGTGGTTTGGATGTGATGTTTAGGAGTGTTTAGAGGTGTTATATCCAAAGTTTTAGGTTTTGAATTGTGTGGTAGTAGATGTGTTTAACAGTGTTTGGTCTATGAAGAGTGTTGTCTGGGAGAAATGGGATTGCTCTACATTTCTCCATTTTGAGATTTCTTGTCTTGTGTATTTGGGAATGTGCTAATATTGTCTTTACCTACCTTCCCTTGGAGTGTTGAGTGTTAAATTTTTTTGCAAGCTTGGTTCATGAGTTGTATCTCGATGGCAATTTGAATGGTTGTATAGTATGATAGTATTCTCAGTTTTATATGTTTGCGCTAGTGTTTTTGAGTATTCAATTGGTGTTGGAATATTTAAAGATGTTGTCTCATGGTTTGCAAGATGTTTTTGGACCCGGTGAAGTGTGAACTTGAGTGTTTGATAGTGTTATTCCTTGTTTGGACAACCTAGCATGCTAACACTATTTTTGCAGGTGCTTCATGGTTTGTGGAGGCATTGTGTAGAATGTTAGTGTATATTTGGGTCCTGGTTAACCCTTGGTATGGTCCACCTTCACTTCTTTCTATCGTAGAGATTTTTGGTGTCGATCTATTTTGTGGTTGCACATTTGAGGTGCATATGTTTCATTGAGGCTGACCTAGAGAAGGTTTTCAAGGTCGCGGAGGATATATATGAAAGGTTAATTGTTGGAGAATGGTGTGATGTGGAGTGTGATGTGAAATAATATGTAAGTGATTATGTGTTGTGATCAAAGTGAGATCTTGAATGCCTAAGACTACCAAAAGTAGTGAGCAAAAGGTCTCTACATTTTTAGTGTGCTTGAAGTTGTTGGAGGCAGTGAGATAAAGGTTGTAGACGGTTGTGGTGGATTCTCCTATTTCTCTGAGGTAGTGAAACTCTTTGTAACAATTTCTTGTAATCTCTTTAATTTGGGAAGTGAGCCTTTCTCTTTTGGATAGTGGGTTCTTTGGGTAGTGAGTCTTTTGTAATCAATTTTGGTTTTTATATATACGTGAGTTAATCCTCACTGTGGTTTTTCCCTTATTAAGGTTTTCCACGTAAATATGGTGTTCTAATTTGTATGGTTGTGAATGTGTTGATGCTTTACTTGTTTAAATTCATGCTAATGCTTAATAAGGGTTTGAAGGTTAATGAGGGTTTAAAGCGTTTAATGTGCAACTAATTCACTCACCCTCTCAGTTGTCCTTTGTGTCTAACAATTGGTATCAAATCAAAGGTTCCTTGGAATAAGATTAACCACTTGAGGTAGATCTATATGACACACAAGAATGTTGTCAAAGTTCCTATGTTCGATGGAACAAATTATACATTCTGAAAATACAAGATGGAATCCTTGCTTGTTTCATTAGGGTTTTTTGTATGGAAGTATGTTGAATATTGATATACTATGCCTACTAATCCTCCGACAAGTGATGATGAGATAAAATATTATGAGAATAGTGTCAAGGTGAGGAGTGCTATTTTGAGTGGGCTTCTGATTAAGAACTTGTGAAGGTGATAAGCTACAAAATTGCTAAAGAGGTTTGGGTAAGGTTGCAAAGCATTTATGAAGGAGATGAAGATATTGTGGCCTACATGCTTAGGGTGCATGAAATTGTCAATGTCATCAATAGTCTTGGTGGAAAACTGGAGGAAAGTGAGGTTGTAAAAAAGGTATTGAGGACTCTTCCTAAATCTTATAGTGCTAAAGGTTTTGCTATTGAGGAAGCTCAAAATATGGATCAATATACTAGAGATAAAATGTCTCCAGTGCTTTAACTACTTTTGAATTAAGAGAGTTTGAAAAAGATGTTGCAATGAAAGAGTATGCCTTTAAATTCAACAAGAAAGAGAAGGATGATGAATCTAATCTGGATGATCTTGATGAGTTGGAAATAAAATTTGTAAGGATATTGAAAAAGGGAACTAGTAAATACAGAGGTAATTTACCCTTCAAGTGTTTCAATTTTGGTAAGATAAGTCATTATGCTTCTAAATATCCCATAAAAGTTTCAAATGACAAACATAAAGATCATAAGGGTAAATCTTTCAAGAAGAGTTATTATGTTAAAGAAGACAATGGTATATATGATGATGAGGAATCAGACTATTTGGATGATGGAAGTGATGAATTCTTGTTCATGGCTTTGAATGTTGGAACTAATTCTACTAACTCTAAAAGATGTGTGAAGGAAATTTCTCTAGAAACAAGTCATATTATTTAAG
Source organism: Sequoiadendron giganteum (assembly GCA_007115665.2). Lineage (NCBI taxonomy): Eukaryota > Viridiplantae > Streptophyta > Pinopsida > Cupressales > Cupressaceae > Sequoiadendron > Sequoiadendron giganteum. The sequence goes on along the minus strand of CM021100.1, from coordinate 299,831,984 downwards.
GAACCATGTTGACTGCCTTTCATTAAAGAGGAGAGAAACTGCAAGATAACTGATAGTGGATGCTCAAATCATATGACAGGTGATAAGAGTAATTTTTTTTAACTTTAGAAGTATGATGGTGGTTTTGTTAAGTTTGGTGATGATACTAAAAGGAAGTTGGGTGAGTGGAAATAACTTCCTACACTAATCTAAGCAGGGGAGAGTTACAAAAATATCATTTTAACACCTTATGCTATTACAATATGAGATACACATAAATAATAATAGAAATAGAATAACAAGTACACAAATGCAATAACAATAGATATATGTGGGGGAAAACCCTCTCGGGTAAAAAACCCCACCCTCCAAAAGCACAATACTTTCTCTATTACTTCAAATAATGAAAACAAGATATCACCAAGTACAAAGCTTCTTCAACAAGTGCTTCAACACAAACACCTATTATGGAGTGATACTAGCAACACTTTGTTACCTGCAAACAAACTATGCATTCTACAGCTCAAGGCACTCAATAAATAGAGAGATGCAAGCTTCAAGAAGCATCTAGAAGGTGAGGGGCGTCCAAGTCCACATGGCACAATTTCCAACACTTTAGACATGCATTTGGACACATGTATAATATTCCCTTACACCCCTTACAATGGTCAAAGAGGAAAATATTTTTCTTCCAAGCTTGTGCACCTAGAATATGCTAAAAATAGCTTATGATAGATGCCTTACAACTGTCATAGAATATGTCATAAATCTGCATAGAATTTGTCATAGGATCCATAAGAGAATCTATCATAACTGACTAAAAATAGTCGATTCTCTTAGATCCTGTCATAACCCATCTTTGGTACCAAATTTCTCCATGCATTCAAAGATGCCTTATGACACATCATAGAATTTTTCATATGTCATAGATTCTAAAGTGGGATGCCTATGTCCACTTGGGATGATGATGTGTCATCCAATCACCTCCAACGGGGATGCCACCTAGCCGATGGGTCCTAATTTATGTCATGACACCATAGGCATTTAAATAATACAAATAAATACATTAATTACATCAATTAAATCAATGTTAGGACTCTAAGGTTGAGACACCTTAATCCCAACATTCTCCCACTTGTCAAAGACCTACCAAGAGTCATAGAAAATCATTTGCTCAGGGCCTCAAGACCCATGGAATCAGAACACCATTTGAACTTCTTTGTGCTCATTAGTTTTATCAGTGCATCTACAACATTCGCCAAAGTGTCAACGTTATCCAATTTCACCTTTCCATCCTCTACCATGTCATGGAAAAAATGATATTGTACATCGATGTGCTTTGTTCTGGCATGAAAGGTAGGATTATTTGCTAGGAAAATCATAATTTGACTGCCACAACAAATGTTAATATGTCCTACATTTAAACCAATATTAGAACACAATATCTTAAGCCAAATGGCTCCCTTACAAGCATAAGTGGTTTCCATATACTCTGCCTTTGTTGTGGACAAAGCGACTACAACCTACCGCTTACTCATCCAACTGATAGCACCACCGAACATCATAAACACATAACCACTGGTGGATCTTCTGTTGTCAATGTCACTTGCCCAATCTGAATCCACATATCCTTGAATGCTCACAAAATGTTGAGGTCTAGTAGGATAACCATGAAAACACAAGGAATACTCGGAAGTACCCCGTAAATATCTGAACACTCTCTTAACTACATCCCAATGCACCTGTCCAGGATTATCCATAAAATGGCTAAGGACTCCCACTGCTTGGGAAATGTTTGGTCTCATACACACCATCACATACATTAGACTGCTAACTACACTTGAATATGGTACTTTGGTTATGTCCTCCATCTCAATAGGAGATTTTGGACAATCATTCATAGAAAGCTTTGTCCCCTGCATCACAGGAACAACTAATTGTCTGTAATCTACCATGTTGAATCTCTCCAACACTGAGTTCACATACTTTCTCTGGCTTAACCAAAGCTTTCTGTTAGCTTTGTCTCTCGTGATTTCCATTCCCAAAATGTACCTAGTTGCACCTAGGTCTTTCATCTCAAACTGTGCTAACAACTGAAACTTTAAATTTAAAATCATACTTTTACCATTCCCAATAAACAACATATATCATCTACGTATAGAACAATAATGAGAATGTGACCATTATTGGATTTAAAATATACACAATGGTTAGATCTAGATCTTTGAAATCCTAATGACAACACATATGTATCAAACTTTTGATACCACATTCTAGGAGACTGTTTCAAACCATAAATAGACTTCTTCAGTTTGCAAACCAAGTTTTCTTTACCTTTTTCAATGTAATGCTTTGGTTGTGATGTAAATCTCTTCCTTTGAATCACCATGAAGGAATGTTGTCTTCACATCCATCTGTTCCACTTCTAAGTAATGTGCAACTACAAGTGACAATAGAAGCCATATAGATGTCAACTTCGCTACAAGAGAGAATATCTCCCCATAATCAATTCCCTCCACCTTAGAAAACCCCTTAGTGACCAAGCATGCCCTATACTTCTCAACACTGCCATCAGGACCATACTTTTTCTTGAAAGCCCATTTACAACCAACATGTTTACATCCAATAGGAAAAGGTACCAAATCCCAAGTCTTATTTTTCTTTAAAGAAATCATCTCCTCATCCATGGATTGCATCCAAGAATCTGAATCATTCATACCCATAGCCTCTCTAATATTCCTAGGCTCATCAGTATTAGTAATCAAGGAGAATATGCAACTAGAATCCAATAATGAATAAATAAACCTTTCCAATTGTCATCTAATTCGTGTATACCTACTCAAAGGCTAAGGTTGAGGTTCTCCTTCTTCTTCAAAACTTTCAGAGCTGCTTGATCTCTCCTCATTTTCAGATCCAATAGGAGTGGGTAGTTCTTCTTTCTTCAGAGTTACAGGTGGAATTTGAACTACCTCCTTATTCTTTTTCTCCTCTTTCTCTGGCTGCAACTCAATAGTGAAGGTTTCATCTCTCTGACGATCACACTTATGAGCTATAGAGAACCTTCTGAGCTTCTAGATCCCAAAGCTTGTACCCTTTCACATTGACACCATAACTGATAAAGATACACTTAACTGTCTTGTTCTCCAACTAAGACCTTTTCTCAATCAGAACATGAGCATAAGCTTCTCAACCAAATACTCTAAGATGTTTCATTGAAGGCTTTTTATCAAACCATGCCTCCATGGGTTCCTTACCAAAAAGTGTTGATGTAGGAGATCTATTGATCAAATAACGTGCAATGGCTATTGCTTCAACCCAAAACTTATGTTCAAGGCTAGCACCACTCAACATACTCCTATCCCTCTCCATCAACATTTTGTTCATCCTCTCTGCAAATCCATTTTCCTATGGAGTGTAGAGAGTAGTTTTATGTCTCTCAATCCTGTACTCTTTATAGAACTTATCAAACTCTATGGAACAAAACTCACCACCATTATCAGTCCCCAAACACTTAATCTTTTTGCTAGTCTAATTTTCTACCAAGGCCTTAAACTCCTTAAATCGACTAAAGACTTTAGCTTTACTTTTGAGGAAATAAAAAAATGTCCTACTATAATCATCTATGAAAAAAATAAAATATACAAATTTTAATAACGAAGGAACATTTATAGGACCAAAAACTTTTGAATGTACATAGTCCAAAACCCCAGAAGACTCATGAGAACTAGAGTAAAAAGAAACACGGTGTTGTTTTCCATATACACAATGTTCACAAAATTTGAACTCGAGATTACAATCATTAAGGCCTTCAACAAGGTTCTTATTTTTTAGGGTTCTAAGACCCTTCTCACCGATGTGACCAAGTCATTGGTGCCATAACATTGTATTCTCTGCAGGAAGCTTCATTTAGATGGAATGAGAACCCTTATGTAGCCAAAATGCATGACCATCATATGTAGTTGCAACATTATTTTTCTCTGCATAATCCAATGACGAGGGTGAAGAATCCAAATGTCTATTCCTTGGTACATCAGAAGAACTATTGCACTGTACAATTCCTGCATCAAGTTGAAATAGAGTGCTAATACGAACTCCTCTAGCTAACACCATAGCTCCTCTTGTCATCTTGCATCCTCCACTAGAGAAAACAACTTGTACTTACAAAAAGCATGTTTCGTGCCAAACTCGAGATATGCAAGACACCACCAATCCTCTTCACTCTTCCATCAAGAAATTGGATTTTGACTCTTCCACAACCAACAATCTTCAGATGAGAGTCATCATCCATGTACACCTCTCCTCCATTTTACTCCACATACTTCGATAACCAATCTCTATGAGAAGTCATGTGAAAGGAAGCACCTAAATCTATGAACCACACATCATCTAATGCATGGGCTTCCAAGGTTGCAATAAATGCTTCTCCATCATCTTAGGATAATTTCTTAGATTTAGAATTAGAGAAAGAATATTTTTTCTTCTTCTCCTCCTTCTTGCAATCTTTACGAATGTGGTCAACTTCACCATAGTTCCAACATTTTTCCTTGGACTTCTTACTAGGAGACTTAGATCTCCCTAGAGACTTTGGTTTAGATTTCTTATCTTTCTTTTTGCTTCTCTCTTTTGGTCTGCCATGAACTCCAAGAGCCTCCTTGGCCACTTCAAAAGAATTCATTCACATCTCTTCAAATAATAATGAGGTTGATTAGTTGAAATGGATGCTTTATGGTTTAAGACATAGAACATCACTTTTCTCCAACTAACATTCAAAGATGCCCTAGAGAACTCAACCCAATGAAGGATGGAAGAAGAGATTTGACAATAAGATATCTTAGGATATGTTTAGAGATTAATTAAGGTTGAATGAGGGGTTCACCACCAAGTTTAAACTTGGAAAAGACAATGAAATGCAAGATGCAACACTAAACCCTAGTTTAATGCAAACTAATTCTAAATGACCTAGAAAGATGAATGAAATGCAATATAAAAATGTAAAATAGAAAGTGTGCACCTAGAAACTTGTTGAGGCTTGAATGAAGATTGGAAATGCTGCTAATCCTAAAATTTTAACCTACTGGGACTCATTCGCCATTTTGGGCGAATCATCCTAAACTGGATTTTTACATTGGAGCAAGTTTCAGGCAAATGGGTATCCAAATCTGCAAAAATATCTTAAAAACACCTACAATGGGACTCATTCACCACTTGTGGAAAATGAGTCTAGTTTGGCTTTTCTAGAAATTCAAAGTTGTAATTTCCACCTCTTAGTTTGCTCTTTATGCTTCTCCAGGTTTTCAGATCCGAAACTTCGATTTCAGGGTTGTAGATGACCTTTTAGTGAGGATTATGACCTTGCCAATGGGGAGACAAATCCAACAAGCTTGTAATCTTATCTTCAATGATCTTTCAATCTCCAAGATACCTAGATTTTCAATCACACATGCAAAGAGGAGAAAACTTGTTGATTGTTAGGGAATGGGGGTTTGCCTTGGTCAAACCCCTTGTAGGTAATTAAACCAAATGATGAAACAATGAAAGATGAAAATGAAACATAAGACATGAAACATGAACAACAATACCTTGAAAGATGTCTTTTAATTCTGCAATTCAACATGAAATGGCCATGAAGGATGTAGATCTTGATCTTTGACAATATGAATGGGAAAATGCTTGGTCTTGGATCTTCAATGCTACATCACAACACTAGCTAAATAACATGCTTGATGCTTGATATACTTGACATGATGATGGATCTTGAATTGTTGCAACAATTGATAAATAATTCTACCCTTGAATGCCTTAAAACTAATCTTGAAAGCTATCTTGATGGCCTTGTGAAGACTTGGAATGCTTAACTCTTGAGTGCTTGACTTGATGACATGAGGGTATGATGAAATAATGATTTGAGGGATTTTTTATATAGGCAATCCACTCAAATGACCGTTAATTTGATCCCCAAGGCTGACATAGAAGAAATTGGAATAAAAAACCCATTTTTCTCGCTTAGAACCTTAAAAATAGGCCAAATGGGACTCATTCGCCATCTTGGGTGAATGAGTCCCACCTAGATGGGACTCATTCGATATCCTAGGTGAATGAGTCCCACTTGGATGGGACTCATTCTCCCAAGGTGGAGAATGGGTCCCATAAGGGCTATTTTTAGTCCTAAAGTGTTAGGGAGTCAAGGAATTAAGCTTATATGTTGATATTGTCAGTTTTTTGATTAAAATATGCCTTGGGATGCACAATATATGGGGTCATAGGGAATATTAATGATGATATTAAGGTCATAAATGCAATAGGTCCAAAATCCAATGTGAATGTGTAAATAAATACATTTTACAACACTAAATTAAGACAAAATTGGGTCTATTTAGTTAAGAAGGGCCCTAAATCCTATGTGAATGTGTAAAAAAAATTACAACACTAGAGTAGGTCCACTTTAGTTTACAATCCCCCTAAATTTAAAGTGTAAGTGTAAATAAATACATTTTCCAATAGTAAATTAGGGAAAAGTTAAGTTAATTTAACTTTAAAAGGGCCCAAGACCTAATGTGGATGTGTAAAACACCTCACAACACTAGATCAAGATGATATCAAGTCCAATTTATCATTAAGCATTATTGAATTAAGCAAGGGGAAAGGGATATTTTTTTCTACACTACATTTAGCCCCCACTTTATTGAGAGGATGAACTTGCTTCAAACTCACACTAAAGTAGACATTCAAGTCGGGGTCCAAGTGTATCGATGCAGATGATCTAGGATAAAAAAGATTGAGGAAGTGGTCAAGCCCCCAGGATCCAAGACCCTAAGTCAAATTGGCATAAGCACAAAATGACACACACACGGTGTATAATATGCAACAAAACAAGATGCACATGCATACAATGTCATAGACATAAAGAAGAAAAGAAAGATCAAGATAGGTGCTTTGATTAAAATGCGCTCACTATGGGGCCATGAAAATTTAAGATGTTCGTGGGGTGAGTAATCCATAATACGCTCACTTTGGGGCCACAAAACTTTAGGTCATCCGTGGGGTGAGTATCCACCAAAGAGGTGAGACACATACACATTTGTCTAGTATGCGCTCACACACACACGCGAGTGGCTATGGGGAAAGTCATGCCTCGATCGAGCTTCCCACTCAAACCATACCAAATTTATACCTCCTGATAACGTTGATAAGGCGCCATGCAATAATGATATTTGAGCTTCACGAGACAAGTAAAACTTCATATGCTTGGAGCTCATGAACAAATCAATGTTGTAAATGCAAAATAGTGTAGGGAATGTTCAAATGGATTTTGCTTGATTCATGCAAGGTCTCTTCTTAGGGAACATTATGTCTAATATCTCCAAGAGAGGAAAAGTCAAAGAAATATCACACTCTCGAAGGAAATCAAACCCAATGACTGCACCAAAAAAAGGACGCATCACAAGAATAAAGAAAATTGTGCAGTGAAACATGAGTGCCGATGTATGCCCCCACTTTAAAGTGGTTGCTAACACCATTGTTGTGAGTAATTGCTTTAAAGTAGAAGAAGACATGAGATCTTATTCGAAAATCCATATGCCAAGTCATATATTTTTGAATCAAACTACATGATGAATAAGTATTGTTGATGGTGAAGATGACACAAACAACGTTAAAATAGAATATTTCTACTCTATTTCTCCTGAAAAAGAAAGACAACATATAGTAGCCTAACTCCCAAGGTCCTGGTAGTTGGTTCTCAACTATCTGGTGTCACTCAATCGGTTCATGCAACTGTAATATTCAAGGGGCCTATGCTGGTAACAAAAGATTCAAGCAATGACTCATTCTTTTTCTCGACTGCTTTAGTAAATCAATGGGGTTTTCAAATAAAAGAAAAAGATAGGACAAAGGGGTAAACCGGTAAGTATGAAGCAAATTTATCTAGTATCTGGACATATACCTTCAACAATGAATGTTTCCTAACAGATCATAAAACCATAAGATGACACAATCTATAGCATAATCTATACCACTGCATACATTTTAGGTGCTTAATTAACTTCGCAATTACTCTTCACAAATATTTCAAGGGTTTCAAAACAACACACATTCATTCATCATCAAGATTATAGATCAACAGACTCTTTAATAACTTCAACTCAATGACAATCTAATAAGATAATCCTTAAATCTGATTCCTTCAAATGACTTTCATCATTCAAGAAACTCTTATGTTCAGCACAATCACTGCATACAGATAGATTATAACTTATCAGCCTTATCAAGCAAATAATTTAATTCTAAATACCATATTTCGAGAAAACCTGTAATTCTATTAACTGTAAAAGATCAAGTACACTGTATCTTTGTAAAAATCACTACAAAATTCTATTTCCTAGCATTAGGTAAGCCAATCCAATTCTCAATTAGCCAACCTTTACAATATGATACCCATCTGGTATTTATAGATATACAAAAAGTCTGAACTTCACTTCTATTTTAGGCTTTCCACCTTTTTAGGAACAACAACTTTCTTGGAAACTCATATCAATTTGATCTTGAGTTCTTACATTAGACGTTCAGTTTAACTAAAAATAGAAGATAAAAGAAAAGAAAAAGAAGTCATGCGCCCCCAAGACTGTCAGTGTTGCATGCATGCAACATGCAAGGAAGATAAAAATCATGCATGTGAAGCTGGATCTGCCATGAACTCATCGTAGTTGGTGAAGACTTGCTGTAAAGTATCAATCTTTGGCCCATCAATCCAGTCATCTTCAAATTTGATCCGATCCAACTTGGCTGTAGCAAACTCCTTCATACTTTTCACCTTTGTCAATTCTCTTCCTGCAGCTTTTACTTCCTCTTTAACGTCCATTAACCGATCCAACATTGACTCTTCTCCATCATCCTCTTTTTGCATGAGCCCTTTGAATCTTTCATCCCACTTTTCCTTTATTTGTTTAAAAGGCATGCCCTCTTTTGTAAATGCATTTATATCTACAATAATGGCAATAACTGCTTCTAACTCTTCCAATTGCTTAGTCAAATTATTAAAAATCTCTTGAATATCATCCTTATGCTTACACAAAAAGTCAGTCCTAAACCGAAGTATACAAGAAGTTTTCTCCACAAAATCTTTGTTGTCTTCCTCAAGTATGGATTGTTCCAGAAGAGTTGTTAGAGGCAATTCACTTACCTTTTCTAACTTTTGACTATATTCTTTATACTCTTCTACTTGTTTCTCCGATACCTCAATGTATTGATACATTTCTTTTACTAACCCTTATGTGTCCTTGTAGGCTTCAAAACCCTCTACCGAAACTTCACACACTTCTCGGTTTAACTTGTCTACCCATCGGTCTACTGTCTCCGCCTTGCCTTTCACCTGTACCAAATCATCTACCTCCTTTTTGCTTAAAAAAATAGGAGTCTCAATGGTTTTTACCTGTTGTGATTTTGGAGAGGAGACACTCTTCAAGAATGAATGTAGTTGATCGAATTGAGCTTTAAGCTCATCCTTCTTTTGCTTGTCCTTGATCATTCTTGACTTGGTCGTTGAAACCACCACATCAATCAAATTCATTTGTTGATTTCTAGTGGGTCTTCCCAAATTGACCGTACTCAATTGATAATTTGTCAGTTGCATGTCCCCTACCTCCTTTTCTGTCATTAGCATGGCACATTCAACAACAATTTCTCCTTTGTCTGTGAGTCGAGTAGAATGTAGAATTTTAGCCTTCTTCTTAGGCCTTTCCTACTCTATCCCCTTCATCATATCCTCCCAATTGAGAGGTTGTGGAGGTGTTCTTGCCCTTTTCTGCAGGTCCAATTTTAACCATGTAGGAGCACTTGGAGCAGTAGTCATCATAGAGGAAGAGGGAGCAATAACTGTAGAAGGTGGCTGCATACTCACTTGAGATTGGGATTCAACCCTTGCTTTCTCTTGTTGTTTTTGTAGTATATGCATTTGCACAAGTCTTTCAGCCTCTTCTCTATCCTTCTGTTCTTGTATTTTCTTATCTTCTTCTTCTTTCCTCAACCTCTCTTCCTCCAACTGATTTCTCTCTACTCTTTCCTTTTCCAACCTTTCCTTTTCTAATTCTTCCTTTTCTAAAGCTTCCCTTTCTAGAGCCTCCCTTTCCAATTTCTCTTTTTCTAAGGCCTCTAGTCTTTCCCTTTCTAACTTTTCTGCCTCCAAAGTCTTAAGTTTTTCAGCTTTTGCTTCTTCTTCCTGCTGTTTCTTAATCAACTCCTCGGCCTCCTTTTCCTTCCTTATCTTTTCTGCCCCTTCCTCTTTTTGTCGAGCTTCTTCTGCAAGTTTTAGTTTGGCAACCAAGATCTCTTTTTCTCTCTTGTCTCTTGCTTTCTCCTCCTCAAGATCATGGATCTTTTGTATCAATTCTAACTTGTCATTTTTTGCCTTAACTTTAAGCTCATGTTCTCGTTGCCTCCTTTGCTTCTCTACTTCATCATCTACTACCTTAATTTCAACTTGTTTTGACTGTAATTGTTGCTGGTGAAGTAGAGCATCAGCTTGTACCTTTGCCTCCATTTCTTTTTGTCTCTCCGTTGCAGCCCTTGCATCAGACTTCCTTTTTTCCTCCTCAAACATCTTCCATTGTTCTTCTTGTGTCAGAATCTGCTCAACATTCTCCTCAAAAGGCATGTTTTCTTGCAAATCTTTTTCTGACAGAGTTTCATCTGAATCTGTCTCAATTTCCAGAACTTCTTCCTCCACCTCTTTTCCCTTTTCAGCTTCAGCCATGCTATGAAGAGCTCCTTCTTGAATCTCTTTACTCTTCTTTCTTGTAAGTGGGGCTTGGGCAGATGATTCACCAAATGTAGGTGTTGAAATAGCAGATCCTACTAGAATATCTCCTTCTTGTGTTTCCTCTCCTTCATCTACCACCTCAAGTTCTATTTCTTCAATATCCGGAGGAAGGAATTCTAATGGCTCTTTAGGAGGTGTCTTCCTCTTAATCCTCTTGTATCCTTTACCCTTTTTAAGAACTGGCCCTTGAGAAGCTTGAGTTCTTAACACTAACCATTGCACACTTCTATCCAACACTGTCCTTCCAATCTTCTTAATGTCAATTGTTTCTTCAGCATCCCAATCAATTGGATCCAAGCTCTTGGTGCCAATGTTCAACGCTTCATAGGATGGATCCAACACCATTCCATCATCCACCAAGGTGTCAGGAATGTTTTATTTAATACCAATCTTTGACATGAGTGAGACTGATAATCTTTCATAATTCTTCTTCCTCAAGTCATACTCATCTTGCCGATTGCACCAAAAGTCTTCTAACAAATTAAAATGTCTAGTGAACACTGAAGGTAATAAGGCATACATCTTCTTCTTTGGATCAAAATACTTACGAGCTATATACAATTCCAATTTCAATTGTATCAACTCATTACAGACCACCTTTGCTCCCTTCAAGTGTTGACAGCTATATTCACCCAACTTCATGGGAAATTTATGACATCCAGTTTTATGCTTAATCCCAAACCGAGCATTAACTCCAATAGCTTGATATACAAATTCCATTAACACCATCCTATTACTACAACACCTTGGAAGTAAATGTGGATGGCCTTCAAAACCAAATAACCTGAAGTATGTAAATTTGGGGTATTGGATGTACCAACTTCCCCATTCAGCAATGAACACCATGGCTTCTTGACTTAACCGATATCCTGCATCTCCATTCAACTAATTGATGACCACATATAAAAATGCATCATTGACTCTTCTGAAATGAGTCTCAGCAACCTGAAGAGATAATTGGTCATAGTGCTCCCATACCTTCTTTTGTCCATCCAATGCTCCCATTACGCCCACTTTGTTCAAACCTGGGAAAACACCCACCCTTGCTGCTGCATAAACAATGTAAGAGGTCATAAAGAAACACTTGGTTTCTCTGATCCTGGTCAACTGATCATGTATGGCATCAGAAACAATCATTGACCAATCAAACTGTTGTTCTCCTTTCAAGATAGTCTGAATAAAAGGAAACATCCACTCCTTGAAGTAAAATGCATCCCTCTTTCTAAACACCCTAGACAACATCACAATCAACCTTGCTACCTCCTCATAGAAATCTGCCCTCTTTGGCTGATCTGCAAGCTTGGTTAGAGATTTCTTTTCTACCTTCAACCACTTCTTATTCAAATGAGTTTTATTCGATCCCTTATACCTACTATATTGCTCCAAGCCCTCTGCCTCATTTAATTGCACCAAGTTCTTTGGATCTGGAACATCAAATATAGTTTGAAATGCTTGAGGAGTGAGATTAATAATCACATTGTCTTGTGAATCCATGCATAGTCTTGTAGCAGGATTGTAAGCACTGGCTACTGTCATGATTAATTCCGGGCACTGGACAAATATAGGAAACAAAGTGATATGAGCTAACCCAGAGCTAACAATTCTTTCCATAGTCAATGTAATATCCTTGTCAAACGCTTCCGAATACCACTCCTCAAAATTGTATTGACCTAGATTGGTATCAGTGATATCCGACCAATCTGATTCCACCTTGCTCATCTTCACAACCGGACTCCTGTGATTATACCTTAATGTATAAGGCAGTTGTTCTGGCTTTAACCTCTTTGGTTTTGATGCTACCTTTGATGTTTCTACAGGCTGGTTTCTCCGAGCAGCTTCCCTTGATGTTCCTGACATCTTTCAACTTTCCTGCAAGCAAAACCTCTAATTAGATTTTTATATATTATCATAAAACATACTTTAAAACCATACCTTTCATATATGCACCGGAGGCGGAACCAAGCAAAAACACAACCTAAACAGTCTCTTTTTACAACACTGTCAGACTCGGAGCAAAAACCGATATAGAAATTTCACTAACAATGAACGGGCTCAGAGTCGGAATCGGGGAGGTTATTGAAACCGGGATTGGAATGGAAAACGGATTTGATTTTCTTTGGATTTTCAATTTTCATATTCTATTTCCGTTCCACTTCCGCTTCCGACTTGGTCATCATCATTTTGAAAGAAGATTTTCTCATTATACGCGGAGCTGGATACAGGATAGAAATGGAACCGATAACTTTTGTAAAAACATAATTCTCAAGTTCAAAACAGATTCCGATCCCGGTTCCACCTAGATTGACCATGACGTCATCAAAGATTTTATCAATTTAACTCCTAACTTGATGACTAAAACCAAGGTCATATTAGATGAAAAGAAGCTTTAAAACAACCATACTCATATGACCATGGGGAACGACATAATCCTAAGGTATCATATTTTAATCTTTTAAATATGATCACAGAGACCAATGAAACCCTAATCTAATAAACAAGATAAAAACTAGGGCACGGATTTTAAACCTTGCCATTTTACTAGACCACCGAATGTGACAAAACCCTAAGTAAAAACGATGAATCAATTTACCCTAACTCACTGTAAATCTCTAATCTACCTTACTGTAGATTTCTAATCTACCTAACCACCATTTAAAAACCTAAACTTAATTTAACTCACTGCAAATCCAAAACAACACGACGCATTCACGACTAAAGCGTGAAAGTGACCGTGCGCTAAAATAGAAAGAACTAAAAATAAAAACAAACAAAAACAAGGAAACAACCAGACAAACAAAATAAAACAACCATTCAAACAAGCACGCCAAGAAATATGAAATCATTTGAAAACAACATGATTCCAGACGTGGGCAAACATATATACAAAACATGCAACAACAAATAAAACGAAGAACAACAATAAGAAAACCTACCTCGAATACACAAGAACCCAGCTAACCTTCTGAACTAATCTGCTCGCAACAATCTTCTCCTCCTTCAATCTTTTCACTCAAACAAACTCTGCCACTGCTCTTTCGTGCTCTTCAAATCTCTTAATAATGATAATAATGACTCGTTTAATCCTTATATGAAGGTAAAACTGAAGATTTCTACCTACACGAGCAACTGTCATTAATGCATTAACACGCAGTTAAGGCGGAGTCGGAACCGAAAATGAACCAACACTTCACAACAGTGCGACTTCAGTCAAAAAGTCAACGATCCAAAAAGGCGGGGGCAGAACTAAAATAGAAACTGATTCGAAACCTTTTGAGAAATTTCCAAACTTCGTTCCAATTCCGGTTCCGAGTCCGCTAACTAAACACAAAACAAAACAAAACACAAAAAGTAAAACAAAAGACCGACATAACAAAACTAAACAAAAAGACAAGACCAAAACCAAAAGTAAAAAAAAAAATAGTGGAGGTAGGGGCGGAGTTGAATATGATTTTGCAATTTTTAGTAAAGACTAAGTTAACACCCATTCCGGCTCCGGTTCTGCTAAAGACAAAACAAAAGACATAAAGAAAAGACTGTCGAGATGGAAACCAAAACAAGTTTCGAAAGAACTTTCAGAACCCAATTCAGTTCTGGTTCCGCTTCCGACAGAGAAATTCAAGAAAAACAAAATACTGGCAAAAACAAGACTCCAAACTTTGTTTCAAAAACAACTAAGTACAAAACTAACAAAGGGGGACCCATTTTGACCAAGGCAAAGGATGGGGTGGTTATGCAAGGCATAACAAGTATGTCACATGTGAGTCAACTTAAGGCATGTTGTCCACATCCCAAGCTTGCTCTTATATGCACATGAAAGGCGGTCAACTAGCCAAAGGAGACGATGACAAGTGACATACAAGGAGAAGGCTATCTAACCCCTTGCCCCCACTTAGTGCAGAACAAGGGTGAGCTGAAATGATTGACGAGATGCATGCTAGAGTGAAGATCAGTATCAATTAGAGGAATTAGGTGCCCCCACATAAGGAAGAGCACCAAAATCCTTAAGATGTTAGATTTTACTACTCAAAGCCTTGCATTCGTTAATAGCATGACCATGAACTCTATGATATTCACAATAATAAATTTTTTGTCTAACTCACTCTCATCATTGCACTTGATAACTTTTTAATTTAGATTTTAAGTTTAAAATTATTTTTATTACATTACTTTAAAAAAAAATTATAAATATAATTATTTCAAAATAATTAAAATTTTAATAAGACAAATATTTATAAATTAAATTAACCCTAATAAATTTTAAGTATTATTTGTAATTTAATAAAAAAATTAAAATAAATTTCAAACTTAAATCTAAATTAAAAATTAGACCATTTAAAACTTATAAAAATTACAAATAATTTGATTAATATTAATAAAAATAAAAATAAAATTCAAAATCAATTAAAAAATTTAAATATTTAAATAATTTAAAATTTAATAATAAAATTAATTTAATTTCAATTTAATTTATTTATTCTTTAATAAATTTTAAATATAAATATGAACCTTAAA
This sequence comes from Sequoiadendron giganteum, assembly GCA_007115665.2. NCBI lineage: Eukaryota > Viridiplantae > Streptophyta > Pinopsida > Cupressales > Cupressaceae > Sequoiadendron > Sequoiadendron giganteum. Next base: position 299,816,680 of record CM021100.1, on the reverse strand, counting down.
ATAATAATTATTATCTTAAATCATCCAACACCTTTTCATCAATTCTCTCACTAAAATACAAACGGGGAAAACTACCGGTAAAAAATAAAACAAAAACAATTAGTATGCACTTCGAATTTTGAAACCCAAGATACATATCTTTGAAAATTATCCGCGTAGGAGTAATTTTTTCCGCGGATACAAATGCAGAGGACATTTTCTTCGGCCGTAGCATTGATTTTGGTTATCAATTTACCTTCTTGTTGGCGAATAAATTTGCCGCCTTGCTGCACAATTATGGCCTATCCTACTTGCGATTTCTGGCGGCGTGAGGGTTAACGGCCAGGCTGGAGGTTACGGACAGCAGGCTTTGGCGGTGGCTACAGATTAGATGCAGAGGACGGGGGCACGGGTATGGCATGACAGGCCATCGGATAGGCATGCCATTTTGTATGCTGGGTAGCCATTGCCAGCAAGTTCTAGGGTTCAAGTTGTTCTTGGAGAAAGACAAGATATGGAAGGATTCTTGGATATGAAAGTACATATCAGATCAAGTGGACAATCTGGTTAGCAATTTGATTACATATTTTTAGTATGAATTTTGTGTTCAATCTATGTTGACCTATAGCTGTAGCCTAGTGAAAGAGACAGTGTATCACAAAATACATTTATTGCAGCTTCTAGAAGACAGCCTACAGCTCCATCCAGCGATAAAAAATGACCTAATTGTTAACTGTAACCAAGCTCTAGGGTTTGGGTTGTCCTTCTTCTCCAAGATATGGGAGGATTCTTGGATATGAAAGTACGTTCACTGCTAAAGATATACTTTTATAAGATGCACTCAGTGTATGATTTTGTCATCGATGCATGCTCTTCGGCTGCTCAATATTGTCCGTTTTGAAGAGATTTTGAAGCTGATATTAAGAAAAAGTTTTTTGTTTATGTTATTTTCAAATCCTCTTCGTAACAGAAAATACCGAGCAACAACAAAGCATAGAACCGTCCTCTACAAGAACTAGTGCAGGAGTATGGAAGGTTGCCAACATACATATTTGCCCTGTTCCCTTTTACTCATAGATCTGTTCCCTGTTACAGAAAAAAATATATGGCAAGTGTTTTTACTCTTGCCTTTCATTTGGAACAGTTTCTTTACTGGTTCGGCATCTGGCTTAGGCAAGAGGGCATGGTTCGTCGTCTGGTGTAGGCATGTGGGCATCAAGAGGAAATCTGCAGGGCTTCACTAACATTTCTATAGCGCCCATGATTTTGAAAGTGAGCGCACAGAAATTAACAGACTCTCTGTTATCAAGACTCTGTCATCTGTAGGCTCACTTTTCAAAGTTTTGGACGCTCAAGAACCTCGACAGAAGCCAAGAATTGTTTTTTCAACTGAATTATGGCCGTGGAGGGAAATGCATGTAGTTGAAATATGATATATGCTTAAGAGTACTAGTGCTGTATAGGTGTGAAGTGAGTTTGGTCTGGGTAGGTCTAATGTGGGTTTAGTTTGTGTTGGTCCAATGAGTGTTTGGGCTGCGTGTGGAATTGTGAGATTGGTCCTAGATGGTTAATGAATTTTCAACATAAGTAAGGGTGTGATAATACATGAGGTTTGACAGTTTGAATTTTCAAGAGTATTAATTTTGTCTTTGGTGATTAACAGTGTTGGTTAAGTTGGTTCTGGTTGTGTTGGGAATTGCAGGCTTTAGGTCTAGACTTCTAGCTGGCACACGACTCTTTTAAGAGGCAGGGTTTTTTAAGAAGTTGAGATATTCTGTGTTGTCAACAACATCAGGATTGTAATAGGCCATGCCTGAAGTTGAAATATAGGTAACGCAGGAAGCTGTAATAATCCGCCTTATCAGCAGAATGAAGTAACTAAACCCTCATTAAGGTATAACTAAAAGAAAAACTCTGAATAGTGTTTAAAATTTTAGGGGCAACCCAATATTTTATACTGAACCCACAGTATGGTATAATTAAAAGAGAACCTCAAATAATGTTCAAAATTTCAGTTCAAAATCTATTTACTCAAAGTTGAACTTGAATAGTTAGAGTCTTCCTGTGTGTTTATTTTCTTCTCCTATAAATTTCAAAAATCTATTTACTCAAAGTTGAACTCTATTTTCTTCTCCTATAAATTTCAATTCAAAATCTATTTACTCAAAGTTGAACTTGAATAGTTAGAGTTTTCCATATCTTCCTGTGTGTTTATTTTCTTCTCCTATAAATTTCAATTCAAAATCTATTTACTCAAAGTTGAACTTGAATAGTTAGAGTTTTCCGTATCTTCCTGTGTGTTTATTTTCTTCTCCTAGGTGTGAAAATGAGCTAAAGAAAATTTATACATAAAATAAATTTCAGAACCATTTTTTGAAAAAATCTGGAAATGGCATGGCAAATGAGTTGGGTGGTGATTACTGGGGTTAATTGTGAGTTTTTGTTGTGTAATACTACTATGGAACCAGAGTCTAAATTTCTTTTGTTTTGCCAACATTACAGTTACACAGAATCACCTGCCCATAAAAATGGGAATCCAAGCTTACACTGCACACTATCACTAGAGCCTAAATTACCAGAACCTAATTTTATTTTATTTTGCCAATATTACGCTTACACAGAATCAGCTGCCCTTGAAAATGGAAATCCAAGCTATCTACAAGGAATCCCATCTATAGACTATGCTGAATATATGCGGGTGTAGATACCTTATTGGAAGGTTGTGTGGGTTTGAGTCCTTGCTGGGTCATAGCTTTTGAACAGAATGAGGCTTGTGTTGGATAATGTTGTTTTGGAATCCAATATATAGTCCATTAGTCTATAGCTTTACAACAGTGTCAGGACCATTTAAAGTTATCTAAAATGTTGGAGTATTTTCTGTTTTGGGAATGTAGTTCGACCTTTCTGGAATGATAGTGGTATAGCTTTAATTTTCCTTTGGCTGTGATTGCTTTTACTGCTGTTACTTCATCAACAGCAGTTGTGAACTCCTAGGGAATTCTCAGCTTTAATTTTCCTTTGGCTGTGATTGCTTTTACTGCTGTTACTTCATCAACAGCAGTCATGAACTCCTTGGGAATTCCCATTTTTGGCCTTGGATTACCTGGAGCAATAGGGATTTACTTACCCTGTTTTCTGATGCACAGATCTTTTGCATTATTCCTCTGTTGAACATGGAATTTTGGGTTCCCTAGAGTCACAGTGATAAAGCCTACATTTTTCTTTGGCCATGTGTGCTTTTTAAAAAGTTTTTAAAATTGCATTCATATTTATTGCGACTAACAGTCCTGAGTTCCTCGAAATGAGGGTGGTTCTTTGAGAATTTTGGCTTTTTGACGTAGCACAGTAGCACAGGTATGATGGTTCTGTATTGGAGATCCCTTAACTGTTTTGGAATGTTGCTCAGAGTTTCTGGGTGACCTATGTAATTGTATCTACTCGGAACATTTCGAGAACATCCTTTTGTGTGCATTTTGAGGGATGAAACAGTTCAGTTGAAATGTGGAATCAAAAACAACTATGTGGTCATCTAGAAACTCCAGGCAATATGTTTCCCCGCCAATGTTGCTCTTCAATTAAGGAGCGGCTGCATATTCTGTAGCCCATTATGCTGAAGTAGCACAAGGTGTTTGAAGGGGAGGAGTATATTGTTCTAATTAGTGTTTGGTAACTGCAGAATATGACTAGGAGAACTGGTTACGAGCATTTCATTTAACCTTGTATTGATCTTTAGGTTTTCTAATGTGTCTGCTGTTTAGATTGACTATTGATCCGATCACTCTGGATGCCGGAGTTGTTGAAGAAATTCATCAGAGGGGAAAGGGTCTGATCAACAATTAAGGCCTTTGAAATGCTTGGTGTAGACAATGGTCTTGCTGAATTAATATTTTTATAGCTTCGAGTATTTTATTTTGCAGATTAAATATCTTTCGGATGTTGGTGTTTCTTTGTTTTTCGTTTTTAATCTGACCATAGGATTATTCATTAACGGTCTACAACATGGTATGTAATTACTTGAAGTCCAAATACAGTCTGGTGAAGTAGCTAAGGTCTTTGTTCTAGTCCGAAGTAGCACGTTTCCTTCTTTAGGAAGATAATATAAAACAAGCAAAGGGTAAGAGTTTTGATTGCTTAAATTTACTTTTGGGCTTGTTTACCAGATTTATTTGTGGCCATTAAGTGCGAGGTTATGTAAAGTGAAGCCTCCAAACAGAGCTAGTGTTTCTACTATAGCAAAGAATGTTGCATTAAGTTAATCAATCTGCTGCTGATATTGCCAACTTATTTTTCTTTACTGTGGTTGTTTTTACAGTCAAACGATCACCTGTTTCGACACTACACAAATGCCTGACGATAAGGAAAAAACACCCGTTTAGGGTGGAATTTACCTGATTCTAGTGATCCTCCTTCCATTGGATCTGGAGGTTGGAACACTTCTGATGACAAGGATCCTCCTCCTATGACAGGAATTGTTACTGCCTGTGCTTAGTTGTGTGCCTGTTTTTGGTCCGAACAAAATATGTTTTTGAGTCTTTGATATCGTAAGTCTTTAGGGTTTTTTGAAAACTTCGATCAATTTTTGGCTCTTTTGTCTTCAGAAGTGATTAGTGCGAGGTGTCACTCCAATCTCTCCATTATCTGAATCCTGATGCAGACTTTGTTCATTTCAAAGTGAACGGGCTTTTGGTGAACTCTATTTTCCATGTGACCTTACTATGTACTTTTTATAACCACAGTTTAGGGGAATGAATATCTCATATGTGGTGGTAGTAGTTTAAGGGTTCTTTTTGCCATAATTTTGTGTTCTACAGCTTGAATGGTTGTAAAAAAATAATTGGAATGGATCTCATTTTTGGGGTAGATTTATATTATATGCCCATGATTTTGAATTTTATATTTTGACATGGGTGGTAGTAAAATAAATATCATTTATATAGGAAATATTCTATATAGACTAGATCATCTATATTAAGAATTAGAAACGTAACTTGGATAACTACATGCTTGCTGTTGGATAATGGGGAATCAAGTCTCATGATTATCCGATGTGAATTTTAAAGTCAATGTTAACACTCATTTTAGCTGTTGTTGGTGAATTTTAAAGTCAATGTGAACGCTCATTTTAGCTGTTACTATTAAAGTCAATGTTAACATTCATTTTAGCTGTCACTAATGAATTTTAAAGTCAATAAATGCGAAGTGGATCTGAACTTCAGAGTTAATGTTGCAATTAAGCTTTAGGGAAAAAGATGTAATCATTTTTTATCATCTTTGAATATATCTAAGAAGAGATTATGCATTACATTTAGAAAAAATAAATGCAATTGATTTTCATTGATCTTGAATATGTAACAAGAATAGATTGGAGTAAATGGTAAACTCAAGTTTAAAAGAAAAACAATTCTTGTCTTTGACTATGACTAAGAATAAATTAGAGTGAATGGTAAACATTTAGATTTAAAGATGTAATCAATTTTCATCATCTTTGAATATGATCAAAAAGAGATTATATATTGGATTGAGGAAAGAAACATCTTTAACATGTTTTAAGAATAGATTATATGTTGGATTTAGGAAAAAACAAAATGCAAATTATTTTATTTATAGGAAAAAACAAAATACAAATCAGCTTTTATCATTTTTGAATATTCGTAGGTAGTTTTTATCTTCTTTGCATATGTCTAAGAATAGATTATAGATTGGATTTAGAAAAATACAAAGTTTAGCAAGTTTTCATCATATTTGAGTGTTTTTGAGAATAGATTATACATTGGATCAAAACTTTACAAAAAATGGAGTTTAGAGTTTGGAGTATTGAGATAATAAATTCTCATCATCTTAGAATAGATTATCCTTTGGATCAAAACTTATAAAAAATTTGGAGTTTAGAGTTTGGAGGATTGAGACTTCTAAAGAAGTAGAGTTTAGAGTTAGCAGTTTTGTAAGGAGAAGTACTTGCATCTAATATTTTTAACATTTTTTTTACCTAAAAAGTCATTAAAATAGTTTATGATGGACTAAAATTAAGAAAGAAATAGAGTTTAGAGTTTATATTTTACAAGTATAAGCATATGCATATGAAACGTAGGGAAAGGGAACCTTTGAGTTTTCATCGTAGGGTTTGACTCCTTTCCCTAATTTCATATATTGTTGTTGTTGTGGGGGAGTTGATGGAATAGACTCGAAATGCAAAGAAGGAATGGGGGTTTGATGGATTTGGACAAGGTATGAGATTGACTTACAACTTCATAGGTGAGTTAACTAGCCCTTGACCAAATTTGGAAGTGTTTTAATGATAAAATATGATGATCTAATTATCTTAATGATGCAAATTGGGGGAAGGGTGGGTAGGTGGGGGTGAATCAATTGTATATGTTAAAACATCAAAATCCCTTATCAACATTCAAATTTGTTAAAACCCTTAACAACCATTAAACCCTTATGAGGCATTAATAGAATGTAAACATGTGAGCAATAATGCAAACACATAAGAACATCAGATTTACATGAAAAACCCAAGAAGGGAAAAACCATGGTGAGGATTAGCTCACTAATATATGAATTGTTTGATATCAAATATAATAAGACTCACTACCCAGAAAGATAAAGAAAGGCTCATTGTCGGTGATTCATTGCAAAAGACTCATTGTTGAGAAGAAAGAAGAATTGAAGGGGTGGTTTATTGCCAATTTGGTTAACAATGCATCTCTCATATGTTGAAGGTACAATTTCACTAAAGCACAAACAACTCATCAAACAGATTGAAATGTAGACACCTTTTGTTCACTGCTTTAGGGAGTCATAGGCATAAAGGCTCACACTTGATCTCATTCACATTTTTTGCATCACACTTTGCTCTCAATCCAAACAACAATCTTTGCATTTATACCTTGCATGATCTAAAACAATTTCAATTAGGTTGGCCTTAAGGAAACGTATACACCTCAACCATACAACATCAAATAGGTCGACATGAAACATTTCCACAATATATAGAAGTGAAGTCAAACCACACCATTACTTAATCGAGACCCAAATCTACACCAATACACTTCTCAACACTTCCTTAAACAACAATTATCCTCCATAATTAGCACTAGCATGCTAGGTTCGCCAAACTTGCACCAACACTAACAAGCGACTCCAAACACACCTCTCAAGGTTCAAAAGCATCTCGTGGACCACAACAAAATTTCACAATATCCATACATCTCAGAATATTCCACATCATTAGAATATTCGCCACAACTCTTGCGACCATCTGATATTTAAGAAGACTTTTATTTTGTGCAACCAAACATTGGCACAAACATCCAACACACCAAACAACTTTGAGGAACAACTCAACACCTAAAACTTTAAGGGAAGGTAGATATAAATGATATAAGTACAATCCTATATCTGCAACACCAAAACCTTTACTACAGAGAAATGTAGAGAAATCTCATTTTTCCCAAACACATTGTTTCACTAGACATACATGTTGCCAAACACACCTTCCATTGCAGTACGATCCAAAATCTAAAACTCTGGATATGACACCTTTGATCATCACGTCCAAACCACATGAGCATATCTTCAACCATGAAGAAATGTGGAGCAAAACATTGAACACCACTTTGTCACATTAAACTCTCTTTTATTCAAATTTTTTCAAAAGCTCTTGAAAACTACATGAACCAACCACACCAACAACATTACTAACATCTTTGCAACACATTTACAACATTTGCAACATGCAACAATTTTCAACTACAACAATCTCACCAAACACAAGTCAAACCAACAACCTTTGCAACTATACTGAAGTAAGATGTCAATGACAACACCAACATGTGTTGACATCAATACCCCAACATTCTCTTTGTACAAGGGGTTGGAATCAATTACAACACTGAAGTAACTCACAAACAACTCAAGCTTCCAACAATCTCCAAACTTCCAACATTGATGGCAACACCTGCTTTCTCAAAAACCATCAACAACAATATTGCAACAAGCAATACTCCCCTTGACTGAGACAACTCTTTACTCTTCATCCTCTCTCTTCACAAACTTCTTTTCTTGCAACACTAGCAACACTTGCAATATGTACTAATGTTCTTTAGATTCTCTCTCCCCCTATGGTCTTCAGATCATATTCACTTTTGCACTATGGTTTTTCAACCAACTCTTTTCATGTTTTTCTTTCTCCATTTATGGTTTTCCAACTTGACGTAGAGGATAAACAAGATGCAAGGACAATGATTTCAGATTCCTATTGACTCTATTGAAGGTGTTCAAACCCTATCTTACAAGATTTTGTCAAACTTTTCTCTCTAGGTTCACACCCTCAAGAATGTCCTAATTGGACATTTATTGCAACAACACTCTTTCTTATGTCTATTAGACTTACTGCACCTTTAATACACTCTAAAGAGTCTGCTCAACTCCTTACTTTGCTATGGAAAACTTAAGAGACATCTTTTCGCTAAACCCTCAAAGACCTAGGGTTTTGACAATCTTTTAGGATAGTAATCGCACACAAACCTGCATATCTCACACAAAATAGATTAATGAGTTTTACTTTTGTGGACACCTAAGAAACAACCTAAGGAAGGGTTTCACCAAGTTTCATCAGTTTCCAATTGTGCAAACAAAAAATATGAATTTATTTCACTCGTTTGAAACCCTAGTTCAGTAACAGCGCAACTAGTAGTATTTTTGTCATATCTTGCTCAATTTTTTTTGAAATTTAATGAAACTAATTGCATTTGAACTTGTAAAAAAAGCACTATCCAACCATCCACTCTCAGACCTGTAAATGTTGTGTACAAGGTTGTACAATGGTCTTTTCATACTGTAATTGCAAAATATTAACCAAAAATGGTGAAGAAATCGGGTGTTTCAACAAAAAACTCCTTTCTAGCTTCTTGGAGCATGTATTCCCATTCATTCAAGGTGAATCAACATTACCAAATAGTTTCCATCGAAATTACATGCTTTTCCTTCAAAAACCTAAATGTAACCTAATGTTTTATGCCTTTAACTTGCAAAATATGCACTTTTTAACTTAGACATGATAACAAAACATGAAAAGAGACCTTAGAAGGCCATTCATGGTCTTCAAACACCTTATTAGATTTAACCAACCAAAAACAAGAGCTAAGAACAAACCTCAACTCTCCACAAGCCAAAAATCACCTAGAAAATTAAATTTGCATTTCGGCAGGAAAAACAAAATTTGAATTTTTAGGTCTATTTACACAACCTAAACCATTGGACATAACCCCAATGGATCCTCTAAGACATACACTAACACAAATAAGACTCCTAACATCAAAACAAGCACAAACACAACACTAAAGTGATGCTCCTACATCATACTCCTAAGGGAAGAAAAATGAACTCAGGTTCCACCTAAGAGAAGGTATGCATCTATCCTCCAATACTTGATGATGTCTGATTCTATCATCCATGTAGTATCCTCGTATGGAAGGTGCTTCCACTTAACCAAATACTAAAAGTATTGCTTGACCCTTTTCTTCTCGCTCTCTTTGGTGTCAATAATGTACTCTTTCTGTTGGTTTGGTGTGTGGTAGGTTTGCTATCTAATTATCATCTGAAATATTCTGTATACCTGCTCCTTCATCAACAATGGGATCCCCTTTGTAAGGGTATAAGCCAACAACATTGAAAATTGGTGATATGCCTACTCCACTAGGCAAGTTTATCTCATAGGCATTGTTGGGCAAACTTCTTAACAACCCTACAAGGACCTATCTTCTTCATCTTCAACTTGGTATATTCACCTTTGGGGAACCTTTTCTTCTTTAGATGTGCTAAGATAAGATATCCAACCTTGAAACTAACCTCCGTTTTCAAATCTGCCTTTTTCTTGTACTTTTCCACACTTGTTTGGAGCCATTGTTTCACTTGTTGATGTATCTCTTGCATGGCAATTGCAAATTGCTCACCCTTTGCACTTTTCTTTTCCATACCACTGAGATCCCTTAGTTCAAACACTCCTCTTGGCTACATGTCATAAACCACCTGAAATGGACTCTTATCAATGCTCCTATTCACTGAGTCATTATAAGCAAACTCTACTTGGGGTAACACAAGATCTCATTGTTTAGGATGATCCTTTGAAAGGCATCTTAGTAGATTACCTAGCTCCTAGTGACCACCTCAGTTTGGCCATCTATGTAAGGGTGGTAGGCTGAGCTAAAACTTAGATTTGTACCAAGATTTCTCCACAATGTTCTCCAAAAGTGTCCTATAAACTTACCATCTCTATTAAAAACTATACTCAATGGAAATCCATGAAGTCTAACAACCTCCTTGAAGAACAAACCTGTAACATATGAAGCATCACTTGTAATTTTGCAGGGATGAAGTGGACCATCTTGGAAAACCTATCAAAAACTACATAAATTGAATCAAAATTTCGTTGTCTTTGGCAACCCCATAACAAAGTTCATACTGATAGATTCCCAAGGCCTATTGGGGGTGGGTAGAGGCTGGTATAGTCCTGCATTAGTGCTGTTCCCTTTTGCTTTTTGACATGTAGTACACCTCTCCACAAATCTTCTCAAATAATTTTGCACCCTTGGCCAAAAGGAATTCCTTCTCAGTTGTTCTAGTGTCTTGTCAAGTCCAAAATGACCTGCCATACTCCCACAATGCTTCTCCTTAATGAGATATTCCCTCATAGAACACTTTGGCACACAAAGTTGTGCTTCCTTAAACAAAAAACAATCTTGTATAAGATAATCTAGCCACTTCTCTCTATTAGTGCTAATAGGGTGCTTGCAAACTTCATAAACTTCTTTGAAATCCTCATCATCCTCATACATCTCCTTGAGTGCTTCAATCCCAACACTTTTTAACCGAATTTCTTGCACCATTACTACCCTTCTACTTAAAAAATAACCACTTTGTTACTTCGCCCCTTCTTGTGTTTGACTGTGAAAGTGAAATTTTGTAAGTACTCAACCCACTTAATGTGTCGTTGATTGAGTTTTTCATGGCTATTTATGAATTGAAGTGCATGGTTGTTTGCATATACCACAAACTCTTTAGGTAGAAGGCAATGTATCCATTTCTTAAGTGATTGAACCATTGCATGCATCTCCAAGTCATATGATGAGTACTTTTCCTTTTCATCATTCAATTTTTCACTAAAATATGCTATTGGTTTATTGTCTTGGCTTAAAAATGCCCCTATTGCATGTCCACTAGCATTAAATTCTATTAGGAAGACCTTGTTAAAGTTAGGTAAATCCAAGATAGGATGCTCAATCAATCTCTTCTTTAGATATTTGAAACTCTTATCAACTTGTTCAGTCCACAAAAACTTCCCTTTCTTATTCCCTTTAATAGTATCTACGATAGGTGCACATATATGATTGATTTTTTTGATAAATTTCCTATAAAAACTTGCGAGGCCATGAAAAATTCTTACCTCTCTAACTGATCTAGGTGTAGTCCTATCATGTCCCCAAAATAGTAGCACATCAAAATGCAAATAAATAATAATAATAATAATAATAATAATAACAAAATACATATTAGCGATTTAATGCCATTATAATCTAGTGTTGAAATAGGAAATATTGAAATATAAATAAATAAAACAAATATCAAAATAAATAACTATAGTTCATAGATAACATTATAGTTATAAAATCATTATTATAGAAATACAAAACATTACTAATTAATATTGCTAATTGTAAATGATTATAAATAAAATATTCACAAAAATAAAATAAAATAATCAATCCTAAAATATTTAAATAAATATGTTAACGACAAATAAAATAATTGATTCCTCTCAAACAACAATGATCCTAAGCAATTACTATATTTAAAAGAATAAATAAAAGCAACAATCGTTATGTATACAAGGCAACAATTAACAAACAAAGATTATTATATGTTATGATAAAAAGGGGTGTGAATTGGGTTGAGGAAAAGGTACGATCTACAAAGGAGGTGTCTATTCATTGGAAATGGTGTGTCTCTAGTTTGGATCGCCTCCCATAAGAGATTATAATAGAGGATATTGTGGCTGGAAAGAAGGGATCAAGAGGGAGGGAATCAATATATTATTCATTCAGAAATCTGATAAGGCAACATATGAAAATAAGGATAAAATATATTGTCAAGAATATATTTGAGTAGTAAGTTTAATAATATTATATATATATGTCAAAGTAATTATTTCAAGTGGAATTTATTGAGAAATAATGATATATATATACATTATATAGAATATACATACATACATATATTTATTTATTTATATTTAGGATTGTGCAATAATGATGCTTGCAACAATTATTGAGCCTTATAAGTAATTACAATTTTAATATAAAAATGAATGGATTAATATTTATTTATATATGTTTTTTATCCTATGATCAATCAAATGTAAGATGGAAGGAAGGCGATTAGGGAATAAAGAGTCATGGGAAGACACAACCGATCAAGTGATGTACTCACTTAGCAATAAATATTTAACATATTTTGAATATAAGAAACATATATTGATAATCTGATTATTGGTGTAATGATATCTTTAGTATTATCATGATGATAATGATGTTGATATTGACTTAAAGAACCAGTAATAAATGCAAATGTATTTGATTGCTAAAAGATTGTCATCTCCGTGTTTGTAAGCCTACTAGGGAGGAAGGGCCTCAGAAATGTGGTGCCTAAAAACCCCACTTAAGGTTCTGCCCCTAGGACCTAACGCAGGGCTGTGCCATGGAGGGGTGGCAAGTCCACCTAAGGTTCTAGTAGTCCCAAGGCAAGGGTTAGGCCATGGAGGGGTGGGGGTCCCACCTAAGATTCCATTGCAGCCATGGAGGGGTAGTAGGCCTAGGCCACTTATAAGCTCCGCTGGCTTCCCCCAGTCGGTCATGTGTTTTCCAAGGAGATGTTAGGGGTGGCGAATGTAGTTACAAGTCTCCTAGAGTGGAAGGTTGTAGGTTACAATTCATTGAACTTAGCTAAGGACTTTGGGTGGATCTATCCACATGGATAGAGAATGTAGTTACAAGTCGGTAAGAAGGGAGGGTTGTAGGTTACCACCTTTGTACCAGGGACCATGGCTTTGGGCGGATCCATCCATGCCACTCCTCATATGTCTTCATAAATGCTTGGTGATTATGTTTATATTTTGATATCTAGATATTAATGCTAAGAAATGTGTATATGTGGAAATATTGTTCAAATGGGTGAGTGCAAATTTCAGCTAGGAATATATCATCAGAAATTGACAAGGTGAAAAAACCCTAACCATAATTAATAAGCAAAATCTAGGGAAAAGTGGGATAGGGGACATTACAAGTCCATTCCAATATTGCCTTCACTTTGCTTGGATCCATCTTCAACATCCCCTTTGAGACCACAAAACAAAGGCACAACAGTTCTATCTTCATGAACTCACACTTTTTAAGGTTTATCAAATCTTTTGCCTCTTGTAGCCTTCTCAACACCAAATTCAAATGATGTAGATGTTCTTCTTTGTTAGCACTGAAAACCAATATATCATCAAGATAAAATACAACAAATCTACCAATGTATGTTTTGAGGACCTCATTCATGAGCCTCATGAAGGTGCTAGGTGCATTAGAAAGGCCAAATGACATAACATGCCACTCATATAGGCCCTCATTTGTTTTGAAATTTGTTTTCCATTCATCCCCTTGTCTGATCCTTATTTGATGGTATCCACTTTTGAGATCTATTTTTGTGAAGTAATTTTGCCCACACGAACAATCCATTAAGTCCTATATTCTTGGTAGTGGAAACTTGTATCTGATTGTTATCTTGTTTATTTCCTTGGAATCAGTACACATTCTCCACTCACCCCCTTTCTTAGGTGCCAAAACACTTGGAACTGCATAAGAACTAAGGATCTCCTTGATTAATCCTTTGTCAAACAACTCTTCTACCTATTTTTTTATTTCTTCATTTTGTTGGGGTGTCATCTTATAGGCTATCTTGTTTGGTAGACTAGCCCTTGGTATAAAGTTTATATGATGACTAATATATGTTATTTGAGACAAGGAATTTGGAAGTTCTTCCACAACTTATCTGCATAACCCTTCAACATGTCTTGTATTTCCCATGGAAACTCGTCAATTCTTGTTGTTGTTATGACAATCTTAGTTCTGACCATCATTGCAGAACCTATCTCTTCCTCCTCCATTGTTTTTAAAAACTCTTTTTCACCCACTAACATCACACTTGATCCAACCTTTTGGTCTTTATCTTCTTTCTTCAAAGGTGCTAAGGTGTAGGTAACTCCATCCTTCTCCAAAACATAGACATTCTTCCTACCATCATGCATTTTGTTTTGTCATATTGCCATGGACTACCAAATAACACATGACACACATGCATATGGATGATATCACACAACACCTTGTATTTATACCTTCCTATTTGAAACTCTACCCAACATTGTTCATTGACTAGTACTTGTTGCCCCTTATTCAACCATGAGACTTTATAAGGTGTAGGATGAGGTAATCTCTTCAAGTTTAGTTTCTCTACCGTCTCAACAACAACTAGATCATTAGTACTGCATGAATCTATAACAACTTGACAACACTTACCTTGGCACTTGCAAACAGTCCTAAATAGAGACTTCTTTTGAGGTGGCTCCTTCTGCATTGGAACCTTGATCAATGTCCTTCTCATCAACAAGGATTCTCCTTTATTTAGCTTTTCTAGTTGTGGTGAGGAGTTAACACTTTATTCATCTCCTCCTTGATAAACTTGAGTTCTTCTTTAATTTCTAAAGGTGGTAGTTGTTAGAGTAATTGGACATTTACTTTATTAATTAAACAATATTTGTTTAATTACGTAAAGTTTCCTTTTAACTCTTTTTCACTTAAGCTAACATTAGGTACATAATAATTAATTACTTTATTAATTATTATTGTGCAAGCCTAGGGTTTTCCTTTTTAGGGTTTTCATCTATATGTAGTTGAAAACTATCTTTTGTATCATTATTCATTTTACATTTTCAGGTGAATACATTGCTCCATATTCTTGAGCATTTCTTTTGTTGCTTCTCTTTGTTTCTCCTTGTAACAGGTTATTTGCTTGCAAAGATCTTTTGGACTTCTGTGGTGTTGTATCTTCTCAACTCCAACAGTAGTTGGTTGCTCTTCTAGACACTCCCAAGCTTGATGACCTACAAACTTGTTGCACTTGTAGCATTTTTCTATGAAACCATTCAATCCTCCTCTTTGTCCAAATTTTCCCCTAAAGTTAGGCCTTCTTCCTCTAAAACCCCCTCTTGAACTTGGTGCTTGTTCTTGTGAGATGCTTGACTCACATTGATTTCTTTATGATTGTCCTTTACCAACAAATGGACCTCTACCTCTATTATGCTTTAAATTCTTCCTATTTAGCTTCTCCTCAACCTTTAAGGCTAGTTGATAACAATATTCAAGCTCCATGGGCTTGTGAGGCTCAACTCATATTGTAAGCTATATTTCAACCCATTAAGGTATCTTGAAACCTTTTTAGTGCCATCCTCCATGTGTCTTGATCTGATACTCAACTTATAAAATTCTTTAGTGTACTCTTTCACTCATTTATCCTTTTGTTTCAGGTTTTGCAACTTCCTATACAACTAAGTTGTGTAATCACTAGGCAAGAATTTTCTCTTCAACTTGGCAATCATCCTATCCCAGGAAGTAATCTTGGATTTTCCTTTCTTTATCCTTTCTTACTAAACATTTTCCCACCCTAGGGATGCGTGAAATTTTAGTTTGGTCCTAGCCAACTTTAATTGCTACTCTTCAGGTACCTCCTCAAACTCAAAGTACTTGTCCAACTCCCCTATCCAATCAAGGAGTTATTCACCATTCAAACTACTGAATATACTAGAAGTTCCATCTTCACCTTGGTTCTTTCACCCTTGACTTCCCTCAACAATATTTCCATCCTCACATCATCAACATATCTCTCTTCTTGAGGTTCTTCTTGTGGTGGATTTTCTTCATCCACTACTTATTGGTAACTCATATACCCTATAACCAATCCTCTTTTTTGGTTAGCTTCCATTGCAGTGAGTCTTGCTTCCAAACCGACTCTTATCTCCCTCATTTCTCTAGCAAGGGCTTCACCCAATTGTGTTGCTATTATTTTTGCCACCCTTTTTGCAGTATTGAATCTTGGAGGCATCTTTCTAACCCTCGTATTGGTTTTCTTGGCAACCTAGCTCTAATACTAAAAATGATGTAGAGGATAAACAAGATGCAAGGACAATGTTTTCAGATTCCTATTGACTCTATTGAAGGTGTTCAAACCCTATCTTGTAAGATTTTGACGAACTTTCCTCTCTATGTTCAAACCCTCAACAATGTCCTAATTGGAAATTTATTACAAAAAAAATATTTCATATGTCTATTAGACTTCTTGCACCTTTAATACACTCTAGAGGGTCTTCTAAAGTCTTTACTTTGCTATGGAAAACTCAAGAAGCATATTTTTCACTAAACCCTCAAAGACCTAGGGTTTTGGCAATCTTTTAGGACAATAATCACACATAGACTTGCATATCTCACACATACAATAGATTAATGAGTTTTCATTTTGTGGATACCCAAAAAACAACCTAAGGAAGGGTTTCACCAAGTTTCATCAATTTTCAACTGTGCAAACAAAAGATATGAATTTATTTCACTCATTGGAAACCCTAGTTCAGTAACAAGGCAATCAATAGTATTTTTGTCATATATTGCTTAAAACTTCATGAAATTTAATGAAATTAATTAAATTTGAACTTGTAAATAAAGCACTATCCAACTATTCACTCCTAGACTTGTAAATGTTTCGTACATGGTCGTACAATGTTGTTTTCAAACTTTAATTGTATAAAATTAACCAAAAATGGTGAAGAAATAGGGAATTTCAACCAAAAAATCCTTTCTAGCTTATTGGAGAATGTATTTCCATTCATTCAAGGTGAATCAACTTTACCAAATACTTTCCATCAAAATTACATGCTTTTCCTTCAAAAACCTAAATGTAACCTAATGTTTTATTCCTTCAACTTCCAAAATATGCACTTTTTAACCTAAACATGATAAAAAAACATGAAAAGACCTTATTAGACTCAAAAAACAAAAAAAGAGAGCTAAGGAACAAAACCCAACCCTTCACAAGCCAAAGATCACCTAGAAAATTTAAATTTGTATTTTGGCAGAAAAACAAAATTTGAATTTCTAGGCCTATTTACACAAGCTAAATCATTGGACATAACCCCAATGGATCCCCTAAGACCTACACTAACACATAAGACTCCTAACATCAAAATTAGCACAAACACAACACTAAAGTGATGCTCCTGCATCACAACCATTTTAACTCTCTCCCCCTTTGACATCAATGGGAAAGGGCCATAGACTCATCCAACTCTCTTGCTCTCCCCCTTTGAAAAAATTCAAAGGGAAACACGTGCATACACCACCTGAAACACCAAAAAGCAACTACACTCACTCTTGTGTACTCTCTTTTCTGTATTGAACTCATTTTTCCCCCTTTATACTCACTTTCCTACACACTCCCCCTCAGGGGCACACAATGTGCTCCATCAGGCTACACCATCCAACAACCACTACTACCTACTCCCCTAAAGAGGTATCCTTCAACATCAGTCTAGGACCAATAATGTATCTTGAAATGCTTCCTAGATAGATGCACACACTTCTGCATCTAGTTGAAAGGAGGGACAATAACCCCTAACTTTACACAAAGATACTCAAAAGTATATTTTGGAAGAGCCTTTTGTGAAAATATTAACCTAATCCTTAGTAAGCACATACTCCAACTTTACCTTATTCTCTGCAACTTTCTCTGTCAAGAAGTCATATCGGATTGAGATATTTTTTGTTTTTGAATGCATTATTAGATTCTTTGAAATATTTATTGCACTTGTATTGCACACATGATATAATTAGGTTTATCATATGAAACTCTGACATTCTTCAATGTTTGCTTCATCCATAACATGTGTGTACATTATGATGCTATTGCAAAATATTATGCTTTTACAGTAGATAATGATATTGAATCCCGCTTTTTACTTAGCCATGAAACCAACCTACTTCCAAGAAAGAAAGCACCGCCACTTGTACTTTTCCTAGCATCTACACATTTAGCCCAATCTACATCTGTATATGCACTCACAAAGAATTCAATATCCTTAGGATACCACAAACACTAATCAGGAGTTCCCTTCAAATATTTGAATATCTTATTCACTGTTGCAACATGAAATTTGTTTGGGTCTTCTTGAAATCTAGCCACAAGAAAAATTGAATGCATGATATCCGGTCTAGTAGTAGTAAGTGTTGCAAGTATGAAGGTGTTGTCATTAATGTCAACAAGAAGACTACTTATTGGTGTTGTCATTGATACATCAACTATGGGATGAAGATGTCAAGGATATTGAGAAAACTATGAAAAATAGGAAAATAGGTTGTGCATGTGTATATGAGACCTTGAGGAAGTGTTGTGAGTACATGGAGATATCTTGTTGCAGAGTCTGAAGATGAGTTGGAATGAAGTAATAAGTTGAGATGATGTCTCTGGTGCTTTTGAGAAAATTTGATAAACAATAAACTATATTGTGCAAGTGTTCATAGTGTGCTCCATGTTTCTTTTGTGTTGATGCTATTCCTATGTAGATCTTAAAAGTTATTCAAGGTTGTTAGAGGTCACTATATTCAAAATTTGGGTTTCTAGATCATGTACAGTGTGAGATATTTTCACTAGTGTGTGAACTAGTCTTTTAGTAATGTTTTCTGTGGCATGGGAGAAATGTATTTTCTCTACATTTCTCCATTGTTTGGCTTCAGATTTTACGGATTTGGAAAGTTGTTTATAATGCTTGTATCTTTCTGAATTCAAGATTTTACTTGACTTGGTTGTTGGAAAACAAGGATAGACAACTGAGAGGGGGGGGGAGGTGAATCATTTGTCACATAATTTAAACTTTATTTAACCTTATCAACCTTTAATCTCAGATCTGATAATTAATAGTGAAAGAAAGAATCAACAAAACATCAAAAACACACATAACACCAAGATTTTTGTGTGGAAACCTTGTTAGGGGAAAAATCGTGGTGGATGTTAATCCACAATTTATACCCTGTTAAAAGTATAAGAGAAATGAATAATGGGAATGCACATGCATTCAGGCACACTGCCTAGAGCTCACTACCCAAAAGGGAAGGCTCATTTCCTTACATAAATTTTTTAGATTAAATCCATTGAAGAGATTGAACTGAGAAATTAGCTTCTTCAAAAGCCTAATGACAGTTCCGATTAGGCACAAAAATACTTCTTCACACTTCGCTCAAATTCCTTTCTAGTCTTCTCTACAATCGAATGATCTGATCTTTATTCACACATATCTTGCACACTACTCGCACACACACACTTCAAATAAAGAAAATAATCGCTCTTATATATCTGCTTCATGGATTTACATCAAAAACTCTGTCGGCCAAAAATAAAGAATAGATGAATATAAATTATCGGCCCAAATCTTGAACAAATATCAATGCGTACCAACCTAAGTTGGCCACAAAATAATGAAGACCTAAAACAACATCCTTGAATGTGCCAAGCATTCAAAAATTAATCCACAAGGATCCGCAACATGCTACAACCACCATGTCGACCAAGAACATGAAAACCCGAATATGCAAAGGAAAAATCTTTGATCACAAACACACTGATCAATGCAGACGTACCACAGAGATAGAGAATGATCTAGAAACATCAACGAACATTGTAGGAGCATACACAACAAATGAAATCACCAGAATTTTATTCTCTTCTTTCAAAACCACAAGCTACAGTGATATAATAACTATAGGAACATCGAAACTCACAACTTGTTCAATTCTTGATACACACCTTTGAAACTTCCAATGGATGGACTAGATAGGCTCAACAACAAACCATTTAATGCATGAATTTTGAATACCAACTTACAAAACTTTCCACTACTCTGATCTTCACAGCTTCACAGACTGTCTACAACATATTTCTTATAATTTTCTTAATATCCTCGACATATACAACCTTTAAGACATTAATGCTAATAGTGTTGACATCAATGAAAACCACATATTAGCAACACAACCACAACATCCAAAATTGGTGCAGTACAAAGTGAGTTTCATTTATCAGTATGAAAGTGTTACTAGCTGTTCTAAGATGAAGTGTTTGTATGATACGATCTTGGATGAAGTGTTTGATGAATCTTAAGTAGTTTGTGGATTATTTTGGATCGTTTTTGTGTGTGTGAATATATGGAATAAAATAATAAGTTAAACAAACATACCAATGCAACATTATATTAAAGAAATCTAATTTAAAGACAAACAAACTCTAAATACAATAGTTTCTTCAAAGACATTCCATTGTCCTTTATCTTCAAGGATTCATTGTAAGATGATGGCTCTTAGATTGTGTAAGCAGTAGCTTGGTAGAATGCCAACCTAGAGAATGAGATTATGCAATATGAATTTCTATTGCTAAATGATATGATTAAGCTAAGATATGAAACTAAAATGCTATGCTATGCTCAAGAAAATAAGATTGCTAAATGCTGGATAGATGCAACTATAATGCTCACACTATATTCACTAGATCTAAAATCCTTTTCAAAGCACAAAGAGGCTGTATTTATAGACTTTTGGAGGCAAAATCCTAGTTGGCAAATATCGACGGGTTGAAATCAAGCCCGTCAAGATGAACGGTGAGAGATTGGGAAGTTGAGAGAAAGATGGAAGTTAGAGAGAAAGATGGGGAATGTTTCCTCCTACACAACCTCTTCCATTCAAAAATGAAGGAAAGTTGTCATTTAGCCATTTTAGTTATGAGGAGTTAGTTGGTAGTTGAGGATAAATCCATAATTAAATAATTAAGTTATTTAATTATATGTGACAATGAATTTAGAAGTTTCCATAATTAAATAATTAATATTTAATTATGTGGGAGAAGAGGATAAAAGGTGTTTAATTAAATAAATAAAATACTTAATTAAATGTGAAGTGAAGAAAGTGTTTAATTAAATATTTAAAATATTTAATTAAATGTAGAGTGAAGAATTAAAAATAATGAATTTTAGAAGAATATTCTTTTATTTGAATTTTTAAAAATTCAAACTTAAAGTAACATGATAATTAATATAAATAAATTATTAAATTTATTTAATTAATTAAGAGGGAGATGGGAAATGGTAATAATTAAATAAAGTTATTTATTTAATTAAATTAGAAGAATCAGAAAGTGAATGATATAAATAAATTATTTAATTTATTTATATGTAGATGACTTTAGAAGATTAATTAAATAATTCATATTTAATTAATTATCAGGCTTGATTTAATGTGACCATTTTTAGATGTATATATTTTTCCCCTCTTTGAAGTGATGTGCTTGTCACATAACTTCAAAGAAAAATTTAAATAACGAAAATTTTGCCCCTGACTTTGAAAAATTGACTGACGATGCTATATGTCCCCTAAGGAGATAAATCACGAGTTTGAAGATTTTGATGATGATTGAAAGATTTTGAATGATTTAATGTTGTTTCATTGATTTATCTCCAGAAATAGCACTCCGCATGGTGAAAAATAAAAATAACCCTACCTTATTTACCCCTCTTAAAGGTGGAAAAAGGTAAAAGTCATTGTCATTTGAAAAGTTGCATTTGGTGAAAACAGAGCTCTGGAAGAGGAGAAATCAAGATGCCAATCCACTAAGAGCGCCATAGATTCGAGCGGGTTCAACATCATCAACAACCAACCGCGTATGGACCTCCGGTAAGATCGTGAAACCTTTCCTTATGAATTCTTGCTAGAATTTTGCATGTTTTTGGATTTTTGGATTTTTGAAATTTCTGTTTTAGCGCATGTTAGGGTTCTTTTAGCGCATAGGATATGTAGAATAGCGCATCTAGGATATGTAGAATAGCGCATTTAGGATATGTAGAATAACACATCTAGTATAGTGCATAAATGCCACAGAGTAGCACATTTAGCTGATAGATTAGTGCATAGGCGTGATAGATTAGCACATAGGTTAAAAGCTCATGCATAGGATGATCAAGTACCACATAGATTTAGGGCTTTAACGCATTGACTAGATTAATGCATAGATTTGATCATTTAGCGCATTGACTGGATAGAGTAGCACATACGTTGGATTAGCGCATTTACACTTTGTTTTAGCACATTTATGGATAAACTAGCACATTTGATGATTTAACACATAAATAGTCTGTTTTAGCACATCCATGAAATTTAGCTGATTTGGATCGCTTGAAGATCAATTGATAATTTCTTGATGTTTGTTGCTATATTAGACAACTGATTTGATAGAATTGAGTAGCATCAAGGTTAATTGACTTGTTTTTGATGATGATTTGATAAATTTGTTCTCATATTGAAATGAAAAATAAATAGTAAAATAGTGTTGATTTGATGATTTTGATAAATTTGCTTTCCGAAATTAAAAACAAATAGTAAAGATGATGATGTACTTCTGATTGGTTGATAAATTTGTCTTCATGCTTGATGAAAAACAAATAGTAAAGTGATGATTTGATAGTGATGTTGATTTTGATAAATTTGCTTTCCGAAATGAAAAAAAAATAGTAATGATTGATTTGCTTATGATAAATTTTCTTTCTGAAATGAAAAAAAAATAGTAATGATGATATGATTCGCTTGCCTGATATGATTTCACATGATTTCTTGATGATTGATTGATGCTATTTTCTGATGATCTGATTGATTGATATTGATATGATGTATAGGAGGATTTTAGAATTCTCCAGATCAAAGAGAGATTTCCTCGCACTTGGGAGATGATTCCTGGATTTCCCAGTAGGAGGTTGGGGTTATTTCTAGATGTGGTTTGGGTTTAATTCTCAGGATCCCACAGTATAGGGTCAACAAGGCGCTGTTGACAACTTTAGCTGAGCGATGACACAATGAGCATAACACCTTTCATTTGCCCACTAGAGAGATTACAATTACACCCAAGGATGTGTATAGGATATTAGGGATCCCAGTGGTTGGCGAGATTGTGGTCTATGGCCACAAGGAGATTGGGGGGACTGAGGCCTTGTAGAGAGTATTTTAAGATCCACACATTTTTGATTATGAGAACCCTTGGAGGGAGATGGTCAAGGGCTATGCTCCACTTCCTTTAGTTTTGGCTGGCTTCATTGGTGGCTTCCTATGTCCTGAATAGGTTGAAGGGATTGTCGGTTGCTTGGGGTTAGATTCTAGAGGACATGATCCTCCATCATACTAGATACGCATGGGGTTCCTGCATGTTGGCCCGCCTATACCATGATTTACATCAGGTGGTATATACAGGTGGGAAGAGTATATCTTCCAGGGTGACACTTCTACAGATTTGGGCATGGGAGCATATTGCCATCACCTGCCCCTTTACAGGGAGAGATCATCCCATCGGGAAACCATATGTTTATGCATACACAGGTCCAATTGTCTAGCCTAAGATGGACAAGTTAGAATATTGGACGAGAATTCTTGATGATATGGATACAGTGATCTAGAGGCCATATGTTGACTGTGAGGTTTGGGATTCAGATGAAACTGAGCTACCCATAGCTAGATATTTGATTGGGAAGACTCTCTTTATTATTGAGAAATTTTTGGTTATGCGGGTTCTTAGACAGTTCATCCAAGTGCAGATGATGCCACGGTGCATGGCCCATTATGCGAGATGACATGAGGATGTGGCAAAGTGGGGTCCATTTATACCCTATGAGGTAGCCAGGGCATAGTTTTTGGGATTACAGCCGGAGTTTTGGGATTATAGGCCAGACATTTTGGATGCCCAGATGATAGAGGACTATGATGCATAATTCTACACACATCCATTTCCGAGACTGACTAGTCTAGATGAGCCTGACCACTATTAGATGGACTAGCATTACAACGAGCACAATGACAACCATAGGCACAGGCGCAAGCAGGGGCACATGCAGAGCAACCTGCCGGAGGAGGAGGAGAGGATGTGAATGGTGGTGTGGACATGGATATTGAAAAAGATGAGGGGGAGGAGGACAACGATGATGATGATGATGATGGGGATGACGGGGGCGGTAGAGAGAGATTCTTCTTTGATGTTCCATTTAGGACCAGGCCTAAGACAGTGAGGGTAGTGGAGCAACCAACTGTAGGCACCTCACACATTACTATCAGGGCTCCATCCCAAGAGAAACATGGACAAATTGACACACTACAGGTGCAGGTTCAGGATCTTCAAAGCCAGTTAGCATAGGCTCAAACTACTATTTCATAGTTATAGGTGCAGATGGCACAACCACCACCCCCAGACACACAAATAGCCTAGTTGGTTGCAGAGATGGACAACTTCAAACAACGATGCTAGCAGGTAGAGATCATAGCCAAGAGATTGCTAAGATCAATGTAGGGTACCTCTATCAGAGAGGTTGTGGTAGAGGGACTCGAGACTACTCGAGAGGCCAAGTATTACCGGATGAGATATTTTGAGGCAGTACCCCTCGAGCAGAAAAAAGCCTACACACAGTCAGGTACCAGATCTCACACACTCCCACACACATTCCAGGAGTGCCACCAAAAGTATAGGTTAGCCAGTCATATGAGAGATAGGGGGTACCAACGATAGAGATCCAACGAGACCTACCACTTTCGGCGGCAACAATAGTCATGGTCCTCACTCAAATGCTCCTCAGTGATGATTTTGTATACATCATTTTTGTCACCTTTTATGTATCTCTCTTAGACATTTGATATCATTGTACCTTTGGACATTTATTTGATGAGATTATATGATATGCAATAGTGGTTTAGATATGCATCATGTGTCTTTTATTATGCTATGATGGATGTTTATGTATGCATGTTTACTTCTCTATGCCATGTTTCTTATGATTATAATGATGCATTTTTATGGATGACGACCCTTGCATGATGCTATCTATCTCATGATGTGATGATGATGATGTTTACAAATTTTATATTATTTATGATTGATGAATATGCAACATATATTATGATGGATGATGCAAATGGATGATATGTATTGATTATGTATGCAAAGATGATGAAATGGATGCAATGAATGTATTTTATTCTTTTTCTATGTATGGTTATGAAAATAATGCAATGATATGGATGTGCTAAATGCAAAATGAAAATGATAATAAATGAAAATGAATCGTAATGATGAATGAAAATGCAATGAATGATAATGTAATGTGAAAATATGATAAGTAATGAGTGATGAATGAAAATGTAATGATAATGATAATGAACGAATGAGAAAATGATGTGAAAATATGATATGATAAATGATAATGAAATGATGAGATGATAAAAATGATATGCAAATGTTAATGAAAATGAAAAAGAAAATGATGATGTGAAAAGATAATGATATGAATATGAATGTTAAAATGATGATATGTAAATGATAATGTAATAATATGAAATGATGAGATGAATATGAAAATGATATGAAAGATACTAAATGATTGATAAAATGATGTGAAAATATGATATTGATAATGAATGAATGATAAAATGATGTGAAAATATGATATGGAATATAAATGGAAAATTAATGATAAATGTGTATGAAAATGTCATGAAAACGAATATTAAATGATATGAAAATATGTGCAAAATGAGATGAATCTATTGGTAAAATGATAATGATAATGAATTGATATGCAAAGATGTGAAACTGACATGAGACTAATATTGATAATGATGTGATATGACATGGAAAATGATAACGCAAATTACAATGCAAAGATGGTAATGCAAAATGATAATGCCAAAATGGAATGGAAAATGATATATGAAAATGAAAGGAATGATACCGATAATGAATGGTTGATAAAATGCCATGGAAATGATATGCAAAAATGATATGAAAAAAATGAAATGGAACTAATGGTGAAAATATTTTTTCCAATGTCCAAGTGTACTCAATCTTTGTTCAAAAGAGACATATTGTTTTGTTTTCTTTTCCAACCTCCAAAAGCTATTATACAACCATAAAATGAATGTAATCTATATGAATTATGCAAACCTAACTATGTAAAATGAACTACACACTGTTGTCATTTCGTGAGCCAATTTTATGCTTGTTTATCATCATTGAGCCTTTTGAAATGTTGAAAGTTAGTACAAGCATCATAGGGTAGATCTGCCTTGATAATGTCATGAGTACAACTTTCATGATGTTTGATATAGCAAGTTAATACAAGCATCGAGGTATAATTGAACCGAGATGACGTGAACATTGCTTGCGTAAATAGACAAAAGTTAATCCTTTTCCTATGCAAATCCTGAAATGTCATCAATGATACTTTTGTAAACCATGTCTCACGAAAAAATTGCATAGTAATAATGATTAACTTGTAGACGACAATCAAAGAAAAATCATATTCCTTCCTTGCGACCCTAGTTTAGCACATCATTGAGCCACTCCGGAGATATGATGTCATCAAATTTCAAACAACAGTTCAACTTATGCTTTAAGTGTTTCCAATCATTTTATTTAGATTAAGATCATCCAGTTTGTTTCAGTTTATGTCTCATGGCTATTTTGATCAGGTTTGATTGGATATTCGATTGTTGATCTAATATTTTGATACTTGATGCATGTTGTCATTTGTTTTCTCAAAAGCTCAAAAGTTGATTGCCCCCAACGAGTTAGACTTTGACTTTGATTAGACACAACCTGCTGCTAAGAATATAAACAATGATCATCAAGCCATGATGAAATCCTTGTTGTCTCAAGAAAATGTTGCTCGCATGATGCAAATATGATGGCAAGGGATGGATTTTATGTTGATAAAAATGGCTATGAATGAATGATGCAGAACGTAACCTAATATATGGAAGAGCCAACCAAATCACAAATAGCGCCTATTTGCCAGGTTTACACCATTTGTTTTTATTGCACTTTTTTTAGATTTTTAGATTTTTTTGTTGTTACCAAGACGCTTGTTTGCCAGGTTTTGATAGTTTCCTTTTCAAGAACTGGACAAGAGTATCTTGCAAATAACCTCCTCCATCTTTGCAGGAATGTGATGAAGGGTTCCTTAGTCCTTTTTTTCACTTTGCACAAATCAAGCATGGTTATTTGGTGTTGTATATTGTAGGAGTATTGAGATATGAATTTATTGATTAACTCCTCAAACATTTTGATGGGGGGAGTGATTTTGGAAATCCACTCCATGGATTTCCCACCTAGACTTCATGGGAACAATTGCATCAAGTACGTATCTTCATGAGAAAACTCTAAGCTCATATTTTGAAACTCCCTCACATGATCAATAGGATCCGTTTTCCCATTGTATCTGTCAAACTTTAGGATTTCACAATCCTTTGGAAAATGAATCATGTTGAGATTCCTATCAAAGGAATATGGGTAGATATCTTCCAAAACATATTTCTTGGTTGTATCCCCTTGTATTTCTTTAATTTTCCCTTGTAGTGCTCTTATCTATTGAGTAAGAGCACTAAGATCATTAAGGGGGGTTTCAAATTTTTTAGGATCCTCTCTAATATTTTCCGTATCAAAATTAGAGGTTAGCTTAGCTCCTTGGTTAGCTAACAAAAGAAAATATCTTTCTTTATTCCTCTCTAAAATTTTGTCCAAGAGAGTATGTAATTATGGATCCTGCTCAACTTCTTGAAGCAACTCCTCGGTTATTTCATCACCATTTGAATTATACCCAGTACAAAACTTGTGGAAAGTATTTTCTTCCATATCACCCATTTTACAAAGTGGATTTTCCCTTTTGTCTTCTTCTTGATGTTTTCGAGATCTCGTTAAAATAGACATATGCTTGTGCCAAATTTTAACTAACTTTGATCACAAATGGGAGAGTGCAATTTGTTGGATTCCTTAATCAGAATAGAATGAAAAATTCTATTGATATGACTAAGGAAATTTCTAATTTTCAGCTTGTGATTCCCTAGGTTGAAGGATGATGATCCTGTTATGGGAATTAAACTAGAAATTGAAAATGGTTGTGATAATGGACTTTGTGATGTTTTAATCTCAGTTTGAGAAAATGAGGAATTTTGTGAAAGCCTAATGTTTCCAGGTTCTCTATTGCAACACTTGATTAAGATGGTTGGAATACTGAATTGCGGGTTGCGGGATGAAAGAGGGATGAATGGGCTGACTGTGATTATGTCTCTATGAAAGAGCTCTTCTTTGAAAGAAATCTTGTGAAGATAATGGCTCTAAAGAAAAATCATCAATAAATCCCCTAGAAAATTCATGATATCAGTGAATGAAAGTTCGATGCTCAAGGAAAACTTTCTGAATTTGGTATAAAAATCATCTCCTTCCCAAAATCTTCTTGTAACTAAGGGACTTTTCTGGTTTCCCGATCCTTTTCTCAAGGGATTTCTTAACAAAGGTTGTAGATTTCCAGACCTTGAGTGTAGAAAAGACCAGAATTGGTAGCAAATTGCGCCAAAAAACTCTTTTGACTCAAAAAAACAAATGTGCTACTTTGTTCAATGGATGCACTAAACTTTTCAATGAATGCGCTAAAAGATCAAATCAATTGGCTAGACTGTTGCATGGATGCACTAAAATAGAGCATAAATGCGCTATAACAGAGCATGGATGCACTAGAACAAAGCATATATGTGCCAGAAAAGAGAAGGAATGCGCTAGAATAGAGTAGGGATGTCCTAGAACAGAGCAGGGATGCGCTAAAAGATCTAGTGAATGTGTTGAACCATACATGTTTTAACAATTTTTTGAATTGGATGATCTTTATCTAAATTAATGTTTGAAAAACATGACATGTAGTAGGAAAACAATTGTTTTTAAAGTCCTAAAACTAAACAATGAGTGTATGTTCTTGAGATTTCCATGGGTATTCAAACAAAAATAAGCACTTCAGGCAGACTCACTCTTAATTGTCAAAAAGGTCATCATAATCATCACAACCCACATTTTAGAATTGCATCGACTCACACAACCGTGTCACCCCTTAGAGGGTGCCCGTGTTTTTGTATTTTCCAAGCATGTACTCAAAGTTAGATTTCTTGATCCCTTGAGAAAACGGTCCTTGACAATTGTATGGTGAGTGTGTTGGGGGCAGATTCTTCCCTCCCCTTGCATTGTGAGTATTATAATGTTTGGCTTCTACATTAAAGTTTGTAGTAAGGGTTTATGTTCAGTGTGACAAATGATATACTCCCTCAAGAGACCTGCGAACCTTTAGAACAAAGGCTTTGGGGATGGTTATCTTGCATACTACTGTCGAGTGGATTTTCATCAACAACTTGCTTTTGATTATAGTGGGTTGGAATCCTTGGCTTTAGGTGTTCCCAATTAGGTCATTCCTCTTGGGTGAATACTTTTTCCCACAAGAGCAGGCTTGCTAAGGGTTTTAATAAAGTATGAAATACATCAAATGAAAAGATGAGTCTGGTGTTTTGATCACCCAATTAAGGGGAGAGCATAGACCTATCACTTGACAATCACAGTAAACAATCTTGTTCAATTTTAATCCCAAATGATAATTTTCTAAACTAAGTGAATATGTTGCTTCACAAAAGACATGGGATTCATTTTATCCAAGATAAATCAATTGTTTGGTGACTATCCTAGTATTGGTATGTGTTTAAATTTAAATGTCTACCCTAGGATTGCTTCATTTTAACCTTATGCAAAAAGTATAAATCTCTATCCACAGACGCATTGAAATCAAGATTAAAATTTACAGTCCCCTGGATGCGCTAAAAGAAATCCTAGGTATGCGCTAAAACAGAGAGGCAATATGCTAAAAGAACACAACTATGCACTTAAATAGAGTAGAAATGCGTTGAAACAAAGCATGGATGCACTAAACTATTGCTAAAACGAGCCTCGTATGCACTAAACCATGAGTCAAATTCATAACCTGCCAAAAAACCTACAATAAAAAATTAAAAACGGGGCAAGGGCCCCACGGTGGGCACCAAAAATGTGTGTGTGAATAACTGGACTAAACTAAAGAGTTAAAAAAACACACCAATGTGACATTATATTAAAAAAATCTAAATGAAAGATAAACAAACTCTCAACACAACAAATTCTTTAAAGATGTCCCATTGTCTTCTATCTCCAAGGATTCATTGTAAGTTGTTGGCTCTCAAATTGTGTAAGCAGTAGCTTGGTAGAATGTCAACCTAGAGAATGAGTTTATGCAATATGCATTTCTATTGCTAAATGATATGATTAAGTTACAATATGAAACTAAAATGCTATGCTATGCTCAAGAAAATAAGATTGCTAAATGATGGATTTAAATGCAACTATAATGCTCATGCTATATTCACTAGATCTAAGATCCCTTTCAAAGCACAAAGATGTTGTATTTATAGACTTTTGGATGCAAAAGCCTAGTTGGCAAAGATCAACGATTGAAATCAAGCTTGTCAAGATGAATGGTGAGAGATTGGGAAGTTGAGAGAAAGATGGGGAATGTTTCCTCCTACACAACCTCTTCCATTCAAAAATGAAGGAAAGTTGCCATTTGACCATTTTAGTTATGAGGAGTTAGTTGGTAGTTGAGGATTAATCCATAATTAAATAATTAAGTTATTTAATTATATGTGACAATGAATTTAGAAGTTTCCATAATTAAATAATTAATATTTAATTATGTGGGAGAAGAGGATAAAAGGTGTTTAATTAAATATATAATTTTTTTTTTAAAATGTGAAGTGAAGAAAGTGTTTAATTAAATATTTAGAATATTTAATTAAATGTAGAGTGAAGAATTAGAAATAATGAATTTTAGAAGAATATTATTTTATTTGAATTTTTTTAAAATCAAACTTAACATTATAATTAATATAAATAAATTATTAAATTTATTTAATTAATTGAGAGGGAAATGGGAAATGGTAATAATTAAATAAAGTTATTTATTTAATTAAATTAGAAGAATTAGAAAGTGAACGATATAAATAATTTATTTATATGTAGATGACTTTAGAAGATTAATTAAATAATTCATATTTAATTAATTATCAGGCTTGATTTAATGTGACCATTTTTAGATGTATACAATGTTCAAGTGAATTATGATGTTCAAAATTTTTGGATTGACTTGAAGAAGCATGCACTTAATTTTTATGGTATTTTGCACAGGTGTTGGTCAACCTTGTGTTTAACACTACATGTGAGGCTTGTAGAAGCGTGTTGAAGCATGTTGGGATCTATTTGGGTCTTAATTAAGGATTTTTGTAGGTTGCCTTCTAATTAAACAAAAATATGTTTCCACCTTTTGGGAGATAGAACTTAGGGTCTATTTCACACTTTAATCATTGGGAAACCAAGATCCCTCAACCAAGTGACTCAATCAAAGGAAGGACTAGTGGTTTCATTTTATGATTGGATAGGGGTTCACCATTAAATGGAGTTTCAAAGGAGAAATGCAAACACTCATGTATAAAACCCTAGAAACTTAAAAGAATGAGATCAGATGGGTAAACAGAGAAACAAAAAAGTACTTGGAGGAAAGATGATGTCTAAACAAGGTCCGAAAATCTCAAAAATTGCTATTTCTAAAGTGCATTGGGACTGATATGCCAGATTGGGAAATTTAGTCCAAGTTTAGGTTTAATTAAAAGGGTCCCAAAACTTAATGTGAACATGTAAGACATATTAAAACACTAAATTAAGGAATCACTTAGTGTATTTTATTAATTCCAAATTAAGTGAGGAAAAGGGATACTTTTTTCATCACTACATTTAGCCCCCACTTTCGTGAGAGGATGACCTTGCATCAAACTCACACTAAAGTAGACAAATTCACATCAAGAGGGGTCCAAGTGTACCGATGCTAGTGAGATAGGATGACAATGATCAAGAGGGTTGCATAATCCCCAAGGATCAAGATCTTATGGCAAACCAATAGAGGCACAAAAGAACACGCATGTGAAAGATGTATGAAGCAACAACAAGATACCAACATACATTGCCAAAGACATAAAGAAAGAAAAATAAAAGAAGCAAAAGAGGGTGGATCAAGCCTCAAATGTTTTTCCAACATGATTTGGATCAAGCCTTAGATTTTTTTCCAAGAAACGTTTACAAGTGGAACACAATGTCCACTATGCAAGCAAAACACACACTCACATGGGCTAGTGGAATCCGGTATCCACTAAGTGAGCCCCCAGTGAGACACATACTCACGTGATCGATATACACCCACATAGACAAGAAACTAGCTATGGGAAAGTCATGCCTATGGTCAGATCCCATATGTACTAACCATACCAATGCTACACCCCCTAATAACTTTGATAAGGTGCCACAAAATGAAACTTCAAGCTTATGAATAACATGCAAGTAAAGGTTTTTGTTCAAAGGGATCTTTGCTTAGTTTATGTAAGGTCTCTTCTTAGGGAACATCATGCCTCATGTCTCCAAGAGAGGAAAAATCAAAGAAATATCACACTCTCAGAGGAAATCAAACCCAATGATATCACCAAGAAAAGGATGCATCGCAAGAAAAAAGAAAAATCACACAATGAAACATGAGAAATGTCGATGTATGCCCCCACTTTAAAGCAATTGATAACAACATTGTTGTGAGCAATCTGCTTTAAAGTAGCCAATGAAGATGACACAAGAGCTTATTTAGAAAGCCCTATGCCAATTCATATGTTCCTGAATGAAACTACATCATGAATAAAGAGTTGACCCAAAAATTTAATGCTAAACATAGAAAGAGAATTAGGTCACTTGCGAGCCAACTTAAGGCATATCGTCCATATCCCAAGATTTCTCTTATATATACATGGAAGGTGGTCAACTAGCCAAAAGAAAAAATGACAAGTGTTATATGAGGACAAGTCTATATAACCCCCTTTCCCCCACTTAGTGCAAGACAAGGGTGAATAGAGGTTATTGATGAGAAAAATGATGGAAGAGCACGACAATCCTTAAGATGTTGAATTTTATTACCCAAAACCTTGCATTTATTAGTAGAATGACCATGAACTCTATGATATGTGCAAAATGAATTGTGCCATTTCTTTCATGGTTTTAGAGGGAGAGATATCAAGTGATCTTGGAGAAGTCTCAACAAGATACTCTCTTGATCAATGTTAGGGGATATTTATTTCTTAGCACAACTTTTCATACACACAATAGATGATAAGGCCTTATATGAAGATGGAGATAGAGGTGGTAAGCCTAGATCTTTCTTGAAAAGGTATGGTATAGACTTCACTTGTTCTCTATCGTTTTGTTCTATGTTTTCATTGTATCTGTGCTTAGAAAGGGGTTTGTATCCAAGACCATAACACTCTTCCAAATCAAATGAAGGGATTTTATGCTTCGAAGAAGGATTGAATTCTTCACGAGAACAAAAATCCTTTTTAGGTTTCTTAAAGTTATGCATCTTCCTCTCATGAGGGATGGGGGTTAGAGGGCCCTCATCACCCCCATAGGGTGATGGTGTTGACATAGAACCAAGTTGAGCACATGAAACACAAGTTTTTTTAGGTGTAGATTGTGATATTTCGTACTCTCATAAAGGAGGGCATAAAATCTAATGAATTCCAATCGTCACTAAAGCATGTGTCTGAAAATGAATCGTTTATATACGACTCTTTGGATTTTGAGGGTGAGATTTTGGATTCTTCTTTGAAACAAGGCGTAAAATATAACAACCCCCAATCATCACTAAAGAATTTTTTGTAGGTGGAATAAAATTAGGATTAACATCAAATTTTATAGGTTCTACTTTTGATATTGGAATGAAAGTATTAGTGGAGTTGGAAGTATTGTGATCGTGTTTAAATTTGTTCATTTGCTTCAACCTTGTATATCTTGTTGTTGTATTCAAATTTCATCGCACGGTGAAGGGTAGATGAGACTCCTTCAATAACATGAATCCATGATCTCCCTAGGAGAAGGTTGTATGAAAGAGGTCTTGGCATGATATTGATAGGGGTAGGAAAAACTATATATGTCTGACCTAAATAGGCAATGTGATCATTCCTAATGGTTGCCTATTAACATTGTCAAAGCCATGAATATTAACATCATTGAGTTGAATAAGCTTCTTTTCCACACTAATTTTATCTAGGAGATCAATTCTATAAATATTAAGACCTACCCTATTGTCTATAAGGGTGCGCCTAACTGTAGTTTCATTAATAATCACCTTTATCACCAAATATTTATTCTTATGTTGTGTCTCAACAAAGAGTAATTCATGTTTAGGGCATGTGATTTTTGAATTTTTCACTTGCATATAATTAGAGGAGGTTGCTACATCATTCAGTTTCATAGAAAGTTGCATGTTTTTCTTCTACAAAATTTCTTGGAGCCTCCTATGCTATGCAAATGATACTTTTGCTAAAGACAAAAGGTAGATGTTTATATGACGAATTTGCTTATCAAGATCATTCTCATTTCCACTATGTGAAGGAAAACTAGGAGCAATAGGAAAGATAGGTTGAGGTAATGGTAATGAGGTAGGTATGGTTTGTTGTTGTATATTATGTGTGTGAGCAATGGTATTGTAATTTGGTTGTTGCGAAACATTGTTACCACACATTTGCCTTATAATATTTGAGATAACTTTTGGAGGTAATGGTTTAGGTTGTTCTATGATGGGAGGTGACTTAGGAGGCTCACTAATTAAAGGAGGCCCAATTTGTGTAGTCATAACCTCAACTGAGCTACCTAAATAACCTTCTGATGAGGGGGGATCTAAAGTGAACTAACATCTTCATCTATTCAATACACCTTAGTGTTAGTTGAGACACATGTAGCATTAGAAGAGGGACAAAATATATTATCATGACACTCAATGATTGTGTCTTCTAACACAAAAATATCTTCATCACAAATAGGAGAGGTATCAGGAGAAGAACAATTAGGATTATCATGATTGTCTATGTGTGAATCCTCTTGCATCAAAGTTTTAATGGATGAAATAGGTGAGATGAAGTCCTCAAGGGCTTCATATAACATTCCAAATTCATCACAACTAAAGGGTCCAAGATTCACCATTTATTTTTTGTTTGATGTTTTTGATTTTGATTTTTTTTGTTTTCTAATGAATGCCAAATGTAATCTAATCTTATCAAACTATGAAATAATACTAGAAATGAAACCAGAGTGCAGTAATCTAACTATATCCACAATTGAAAAATGTAATTGAAATGAAGCCAAATTAAGCTAGATCTAATGAAATGAATGAAATAAAAAATCAACAGACTGAAATAGGGATCTAATAGTAGAAAATAAAAGCACAAAAATGAAGTTTTTAATGCTATAAAATACAGATTCAAACTTCATTTGGGACTAAATCACCTATATGGGTGAATGAGTCCAAATTAGGGTTTTTGGTAGGTTCAGATAGTGAAAAACATACAACATAGAATGCCCAAAAGTCTAGAAAAACAACTTGTACATGGACTAAATCACCCAGGTGAGCGAATGAGTCCCTGATTAAGGTTTTTAAACCAGATTCAACAAATTCTTAGTTTATTTTAAGGTGTCTAAGTTTGATGGTGACATTAATATTTGCAATGACATATTCTAGTGAAATTTAATGATGCAAGATGCAAAAATGAAACATATATGCACTTTTCATTAATGCAAGATTTAAGAGCCCTAGTTGCAATTCAACTAATGCAAATCTTGTTGGAAAGAGACACTAAAACTGTCATTAGGTGTTGTTATTGATGAAAAACCTACGTTTTGATAAGGTGTGCATATCTTTATTCAAGCCTACCGACAGTCAGATTGAATTCAGTCAAAGCAGAACAGGGTATTCGGTAACTCAACAACCATCGATCTATGCATACAATTTAGATTACCATTTTGTGTTGCACATCTTAGGAAATGATTATTAAAGTATTATCTATCTCGTGTTCAATGCGCAGTGGCTCGTACCAATTATCATAAGAGTTAGGAAATCCGGTTGACGTATTCTCAGTTCTTCTTGTATTAAGGCCGACCTTATAAGTATATCAAGTCACGAAGGTATGTGAGTTAACTAATTGAATATATATATGATTGTACATGTTTTTATGGCTATTATCCAAGTTGTGGCTGACCATTGAAGATATGCATTGTATATTTCTCATCATGTGAGCTGACAATTGTATTTTGGTAAAGCTGACAAAGTGTAATTAAATCTCAAGTAGAAGATATATATACTAGATCTTCCGTATCATTTTGGATGAGTGCAAGGTGTGTGTGTATGTTTGAATTGAAAATTAGAGTAGATCGGAGGTGTGAATAACCACAATTTCACTTGCACATAGAAGATCTGTGCAGTGTGTGTTAGCAGAGAAGAACAATATTGCAAAATCAGTCTGTAAGGCAACAAATCAATTATTGTACTTAATCCGGAGCTGTAATCAAGCATTCTAGATGCTATCATCTCAGTTCAAATCTTTAGATGGTTTTAATCTGAACACTTTTCTTTGAGCAGTGAGCTCTAGGTAGTGCTCCTAAATGCAAGTGTATTCCCCTTTTGTAATCTTCATTTTGAGTATACTCAAAATTATACTTATAGATTGGCCATCCATCGTGGTTTTTCCCCTAATAGGGTTTCCACACAAAAATCTTGGTGTTATGGTGTTATGTTTAGTTTTCTATTTATGCATTATTGTTGAATGCTATTAATGTTGTGAAGTTAAAGATTGTCAAAGTTATAAAATTGCAAAACACTGATTCAACCCCCCCCCCTCTCAGTGTGCCTTGTTTCCAACAATTGGTATCAAAGCTAGATCCTCGAAAGAAGAAGTTTAACAACTTGGGGAGATCTTGCAAATAAATTCAATGGATTTAGGCAGTATTGAACAACAACTTATGGTAGCTCTAGATGATCTTGATCAGTCAAAAGATGAAGTCAGAAACTTCAATTGAATCTTAAGGATGCAAAGAATTTCATTGAGTCTCTAAAAGACAAGATCAACAAATAAAGAGACAAGAGAAAAGAACTATGCGATTAGATTCAATAGAAAGAGAATAAGAGCATTGAAGATGGATAGTCAAGCAAAACCTTGAAAGAGAAGAATGAAGAATGTGAAAAGCTTACCCAAGAAAATACAGTCTTGAAGATTGAAATGGAATATATCATGATGAGACTGACCAAAGAGATTGAAGACAAAAAGAAGAATGAAGAAAATCTGACTCAATCCCTGAAAGAAAAATCTGAGGTATGTAGGCGATTAGATGATGAATTGGAACTGTCAAGAAATAATGAAGAAACTCTTGAAAGACATCTAGATTCAATCTCAAAAATGAACTTGGTGTTGCAAATGAATACAAAGAAAATTTTAAAGCTAGTTCTGCCATGCTTAATGAACTAATTGATAATCAAAGGACTCATGACAAAAAAAGAGGTCTTGGATATATAGAAGGAGAAAGCTCAAAATATGGACAAAGAAATCCTAGTAAGAGGAATTCAAGAAAAAGAAAATTCAAGAAAGGAAATCAAATGAAACAACCTAGAAGGTATCTGGTAAGACAACCTAATGCTCAGAAGTTCAATGGATATTGTTTTAATTGTAATTTTTTTGGACAAATGGCTTCTCAATGCAGAAGTAGGATGAATGAAATGGTCCACACTTCTCAGGTCAATGTTTCAATTGTCACAAGATTGGTCATAAGTCAAATGAATGTAGAAGTATGATGAATCAATTTCATAGAAATGTCAGATGTTACACATGCAATAGACTTGGACATACTGCCAACCAATGTAGATCAAGAGGAAACCAATGGAACAATTCTCTTGGAAAGAGAAATATTGTATGCTACAACTGCAACAAATTCGGTCATACTGCAACATAGTGCTGGAATAGAAAAGGTTCGGTAAATCGTATGAGAAATACACAGGACGTGAAAGGAAAAAGAAAGATCACTGTAGATGAAGTAAGGCAACAAATGCAGAAGAAATGGGTGAAGAAAGAACCCTCTACTAAAGAAGGTGCACCTACTCTAGAACCTGCCTCTGAGAATTCCTCTGGGAATTAGTCTCAGCACCTTGGCCTAGGGGAACATTAAAGTAAATTAGATGAACCCCTGACCGACAAATAAATATTGGATGTGGATATAATTAGTAGATGCAAAAATAATCAACAAATGCTACTGAAATCATTAGTATAAATGGTATGTCAAATTGGAGGTTCACAAATGATTTATTTGTCACGGTGTACAGATACAGTGTAACCAGATGTATTAGGGAAAGTGCATTTATTGCGTCAAAAGGTTTAGGTATACAATTGATAGAAGGTCACTATTACTCCTCATTTGTCACTTTTTTAGATCTAGTGGAAGAATTTGGAGAGCTCCAGGCGACCCTAAGGTGAATTGAGGTGAAAAAAAAGCATGAAGGTGATTCAACGATTAATTTCGCGTTTGGTGGAAAAAAGAATTTATCAAGAACTTATTGGTTTTTGTGATTTGCAAGATGAATACTCCTTTAGTGGTCAAAGTTAAGGACATAACCCATCCCAAATTTAAATTGCACCCTCTCAAATCTTTACAGATAGACCCACTAGGGGTATTTTCGTTAGTTTCACAAGGAATAATACATATAGAGGATATTAGGGTTTATATACATGCAAATACTGAGGATCTGGGAAGAAATCGTCTTATTGATTTATACAATAATCATATAGTTGATAAGGATTTTAATATAAAACTGGAACATCAAATCCTGGAATCGAAGAAATTTATCTCAATGGCTAAATTTCCTGTGTTTATGGAGTCGGAGTGGGTCTACTATGTCTTGAGTCGGGTACATGACGAATTCATGTGGCTTACTATTCCCATCAAAATCACCAAGGAAGCCATTAGTGCAGTAACTGGTTTGAATTCTTCCGGTGGCCATCCTATCCTAAAGTCAGTGAAAAATGAAACTGTCACCGACGCCATAGGCTCAACATATGACAAGAGAGAAATTACTGCTGATAATATTAAGGACATAAATGTCAGGTTTGTATCTATGGTAATAGGTTATAATATTTACCATTCTAGCCGGTAAAACTCTGTATTTGGTACGACAATTTACACCACCTTCCAAATGATCAAAGAAAACATGGACTATGATCTCTATGAATTATTAAGAAGCCAGTTGATGGAAAACCTTGCAAAGATAAAAAAGGACAAGAAAAATTCCTTCAAATATGATAGTTTGCTTCTATGTCTATTTTTCTATTTCATGGAGGAAGTTCTGCGTGTTGAAAAAGTTCAATGGTAGAAGAACATTCCGATAGCTGAACAAATCCAAAACCTATTGTTCAATTTCACAGATATAGAAACCAAAAATTCAAAAATCTGGGGTTACCTCAAAACCTATCAAAGAAGCATGCAAGCAAGGGAAATAATTCCCACTTCCATTGTGGAGAAATACAAAGACTCAATTTGCTTCATGGTGAACATTGATCAGTGTCTGATGGAAGTAGTTGATCCAGGAATTGTTTGGATCATGTCAATGGGCTATGAGGTCGAGGAAAATATTTTGGACATGTATGCTCAACATTTGTTAAGCAAACCTTGAGATCCATCCGAAGAGAGATTTGGCACTTATGCAGAAAAGCATATCCTAATCAACAATGAGCTCAAGAGACCAATTGCAACTAAAAGAATGAGAAAATAAGTTGAAGTTATTGTAGAATGTTTGGGTGTATCTGTAGAACAACTAAGAGTAGTTAGAGAGAAAAGGAAGAGAGAAGCAACAACATGGCTTATTGCTAAAAGGGGAACAAAAGCTCAATCATTTGGTCTGACATCACCACCTAGAACAACCAGAAGCTCGACATCTCACTCAACTCCTTCAGTGAAATCCGCTCCTATAAAAGGTGAAGGCGAAAGGTCTGGAAAGGAAGCACAAGCAAAGAAGGGAAAAAGAAAAAGAGTCTAAATGCCTATTTCTAATGATGAGGAAACATAATCCGATGAAGGTGTCAAGGAGATCAAGCAAAAAATTACTAAGGTAGGTTCAGTATGAAAATCCTTTTGTGCAGATACTCAGGTGAAGAAGAAGACCAAAATTGATACACTTGGTATGTCTACTGACCAAATTGAAAAAGAAATGATTTTAGATGGAAATATTAAACCTCTCTCTCAATGGTATGAATCTTTCTCTGAGTCTGATAAAAGGATTTTAGAAGAAGCTACGATAAAGTACATGATTACCTTCAACAAAGTTTTGGTTGAAATTATGTCTAGCCTCCCAAAAAGTCTGTATAACATTTTAGAATCAAGGAGATTAAGTGCTCTAACTGAAGATGAAAGAATGATAGAAAGAGTTCTTGCAGAACTATGTCTGAAAATGTCTGTGGAAGAAATAAAAGCATTCCTAAACAAAGCTAAGAAGGAATTCAGAAGAAAATCAAGGGTAAATAAAATGATGATTAGTCTAACAGATGAGGTCACTCAAGAAACTCATCAAATTCTGAAAGAGTTGCTATTGAAAGACAAAATCAAAATTGTGTCTGAAGAGACTCATGCAAATAATGTCTCATCTAATCCAGTTCAAGATGAAGAAGTAGAAATCTCACTTCGAAAAATCAACACAAAAGTTGATACAAATGTGAATGAAAAAGTTAAATCAATAGAGTATACTGAAGAGAGGTCAAAAGCTTCAGTTGAGGAAACACTAATTGAGGAGAAGGAGGAAAATGTCAAAACCACTCCTATGGCAACAAGAGACACTATTGAGTTTGTAAATAAATTCTTGGTCACACAGAAGGAGGAATTGGATCCAGAATTGGTTAAAGGTCCTATTCACTTGTCTAATTTAAGCCCAATACAAAAAATGAAAGTAGCAACGATTTCTCAAGCTCAGGCCAGTGGAGAGCTACTTCAATCACACATTGAAGATAGTGAACTACTGGACCTAGCATCCATAGTATTCGAGAGGATAATGCCATCTTATGTAAAAGATCAAGCTAGCTCAACCTCTTGTGAACTAAAAATGCTAATCAATTCAGTTGAGACTCATTTTGAGTTGTTAGAAAAGTCAGCCATGGAAAAAGTGCAGAAAGAATTCAATGCTAAGATGTTTCAAGGAGTAAAAATTCTGATTGCCCAAGACAAAAAATTCTTAACTACATGCATTAATAATTTGTAGGATGCTTTATCAGAAGGTGGGAAGATCTATAAAGCTTGTCTATCTTTTTCAAAATTCACAAAGGCAAATGAAAAGAAGATCAAAGACTTGAAAGATAAGATGAATGCTATCTTTGAAGCATTTGATTCGGTAAAATCCAGCATTGGGAAAGTAGAAGAAGAAGTGATGCCTCTGATCAACAGCCTAAAAGGTTTGTAGCATGAAAATGACAAAATTATTTTCAGAAGTTGTGAACTCCAAAGCATAATTTATCCCAAACTTGACATACTGTCAAGTGATTTGAAAGAAGGAGAAGAGTCTATGAGATTTGTTGATCCGACCAACCTGGAGACCGCAAAAACACAATCTTACTTGATATGTGGTCACATCACAATCTTGGAAAGTCTGAAAAACATTTGGGATGTAAATCTGTTGCAATTAAAGAAATATTTTTCTAACATCTTTCAGCTCATGTAAGGTACAATTTTTGCACAACAATTTTTGGTGAATGAACCCATTTTTGGCATGCGATCCTGAAATTTTTTATTGATGTCAAAGGGGGAGAAGAAGTGAAGTGAAAAATGCTCAATCATCTCAGGGGAGAATTGTATTTTTGAGTTTTTGGTAGCAGTGCGGTCTATCTTGGTATTTGGTCCGACACTTAATCATTTTTCACTAAGTGTTGCCATCGATGCCAAAGGGGGAGATTGTTGGCAAGATACAATGCAACTACCATTAGGCATTGTCATTGATGGAAACCCTAAGCATTGATAAGGTGTGCATATCTTTATTCAAGACTACCAACAGTCAGATTGAATTCAGTCAAAGCAGAACAAAGTATTCGGTAACTTAGTAGCCATCGATCCATGCATACATTTCAGATTACCATTTTGTGTTGCACATCTCAGGCAATGATTATTAAAGTATTATCTATCTTGTGTTCAATGTGCAGTGGCTCGTACCAATTATCATAAGAGTTAGGAAATTTGGTTGACGCATTCTCAATTCTTCTTGTATTAAGGCCGGCCTTATAAGTATATCAAGTCAGATATATGTGAGTTAACTAATTGAATATCTATATGATTGTACATGTTTCTATGGCTGTTAGCCAAGTTGTGGCTGACCATTGAAGATACACATTGTATATTTCTCATCATGTGAGCCGAAAATTGTAATTTTGGTAAAGCTGACAAAGTGTAATTAAATCTCAAGTAGCGGATATATACTTGATCTTCCGTATAATTTTGGATGAGTAAAAGGTGTGTGTGTGTTCGAATTGCGAATTAGAGAAGATCAGAGGTGTGAATAAGCACAATTTCACTTGCACATAGAAGATCTATGTAGTGTGTGTTAGCAGAGAAAAACAGTATTGAAAAATCAGTCTGTAAGGCAACAAATCAATTATTGTACTTAATCTAGAATTGTAATCAAGAATTCTAGATGCTATCATCTCAGTTCAAATCTTTAGATGGTTTTAATATGAACACTTTTCTTTGAGCAGTGAGCTCTAGGTAGTGCACTTGAATGCAAGTGCATTCCCCTTTTGTAATCTTCATTTTGAGTATACTCAGAATTATACTTGTGGATTGGCCATCCACCGTGGTTTTTTCCCTAACAGGGTTTCCACGTAAAAATCTTGGTGTTATGGTGTTGTGTTTACTTTTCTGTTTATGCATTATTGTTGAATGCTATTAATGTTGTGAAGTTAAAGATTGTCGAAGTTATAAAATTGCACAACACTAATTCAACCCCCCACTCTTAGTGTGCCTTGTTTCCAACAAGTCTAATGTAAAGTTAATGCAAAATAGATCTAGGACCTACAATGTTCTCCAAATTAGAAATTCAAGGGTCCAAAGGTCAAGTTCACCAAAATGATTAAACAAAAATAAGTTTCCACCTTTTGGGAGATAGAACTGAGGGTCTATTTCACACTTTAATCATTGGGAAACCGAGATCCCTCAACCAAGTGACTCAATTGAGGGAAAGAATAATGGTTTCCTTTTGCGATTGGATGGGGGTTCACTATTAAATGAAGTTTCAAAGGATAAATCCAAACACTCATGCAAAAAACCCTAGAAACTTAAAAGCATGAAATCAAACTGATAAAAATAGAGAAACATAATAGTACCCAGAGGAATGAGGATGTCTAAACAAGGTCTTTAAATCTTGAAAATTTTGCTGTTTTTGAAGTGCACTGGGACTGATACGCCAGACTTGGTGATTTAGTCCTAGTTTAGAGTTTTTGGGAAAAATCTATAATCTCTTGGTGACTGATCAAAATCCACTAAAAGATGTCAAAAGGGGTATACAAAGACTCATATGCCCAAGTTGGTGATTTAGTCCCATTACTAGGGTTTTTTCGATATTTCTGTAGCCTTAGTGGTCTTTTATAGATTTTGTCTTATTTGATCTTCAGGTCTAAATTTTTTGAATTGTGATCTGTAGGTGAGTTTCTTTGAAGATGAAAAATTCTTGACAACTTTGAAAACTTTTGCAACTTTTTCGTTAAAGGATCTTCAAGCTCCAAAACACCTAGATCTGCAATCACACATCAAGAGAGAAAAATGTTTTTTTGTTGGTGGATAGGGGTTTGCCTTGGTCAAACCCTATTTTGGTAATTAAACCTTGAAATGGAATATAAAAGCATGAAGGAATGATGAATGAACAAACGTAGTCTTGCAACTCACCAAACCCTTGTAAAGAGGGTTGTGAACTTGTGTGAAATGGTTCCAATGGATGTGGACCTTGACTCTTGATTATTGATATGAAATAATGTCTTTGAATACTTGCTTGAATCATGCAAATCTACATCATAAATGTTAGCTCACAAACACACATGATGCACAGAGACTTTGACATGATGCTTGAATATTGAATGCTGCTCCAAATGCTTGGTGATTTTATCTTGAATTCTCTTGTAGAATTCTCACTTGAATGCTAATAAGATCACTTGAATTTTCTCTAAGTGACTTGTAAACTTGCTAGGAGAAATTATGTAAAATAACCTTGTATTTATACTTGTTTATGCTAAATTTCTTGAAATTACAATGCTACAAGCCGACATCAGATCTAGGATAATAAAATATCTCCAAGAATTTGATTTAAAATAGGTCCTGGTTAAAGTGAGACTTATATACCAAGTTGGTCATATGATTCCCAGTGTCTTATACATGGGACACAAAATCTAAGAAGTGTCTTGTTCAATGCAATGTTTAAAATTAGGCCCCAAGACCTAGATGGGACCCATACACCCAAAGAGGTGTATGAGTCCCAGATCACTAGATCTAGAACACATAACCTCAAACATTAAATTATGATTTTCTATTTGTTAAATGTAAGGATTATCCTCAAAAAAATGCATTTAATTAGG
The DNA here is from genome assembly GCA_007115665.2 of Sequoiadendron giganteum. Classification (NCBI taxonomy): domain Eukaryota; kingdom Viridiplantae; phylum Streptophyta; class Pinopsida; order Cupressales; family Cupressaceae; genus Sequoiadendron; species Sequoiadendron giganteum. The sequence continues at coordinate 299,772,149 of CM021100.1, read as the reverse complement.
CTTGTGGATGCAAAATAGGACCAATTAACGCATAAATAGACCTAATTTTAATTAAAAGGGGCCCAAAACTTAATGTGAACATGTAAGACATATTACAACACTAAATTAAGGCATCACTTAGTTCATTTCATTAATTCTAAATTAAGTGAGGAAAAGGGATATTATTTCTGTCACTACACCTTCATTCCTATCCACTGTGAGAATGTTTAGGTGCCGACCTATTTAGAATTTGTGTGTATAATGTCTAGTTGTCGATATTGGAGAATGTTTTTCAAGTTGAGATTGATATAAATAAGTATTGTATTGTTGTGATTTGTGGTATGAAAGAAGTAAGAAGCAAGTTAGATGTGAATATTGATGAGAGTGATGTGTGCGATGTGAGTTTGAGTAGAGTAGTGAAAATTTTAATGTTAGTGTTCCTGATGGTAGTGAGCGGAAGGAAATTGAAATCATTCATGCAAGACTAAAAAAGTGTGCAAGCAATTGTGGTGGATTCCTTGTTGCAATGAGAAGTGTTCTCTGTGTAACATTCTTCTTCTATCCTTTTGTATTCTTTCTATGGTAGTGAGCCCTGGCTATGGGTCTTTTTGGGCAGTGTGTCATATTCATGTAGTGAGCCTTTTGTACTTTTTTTTTTATTACTTATATTGTGAGCTAATCATCACCGTGGTTTTTCACTCATTGGGTTTTCTACATAAATCTGGTGTTCTCTTGTGTATGGTGTTGTGATTTTAGTTTTTGTTATCTTCATTCCATGTTTAATTATATTAACAAAATAAGGGTTTAATGTATGCTTATGGATATGATTATTGTTGAGTGTTTTGAAGGTTTAATTTTCTCCAACTGATTCACCCTCTCTTAGTTGTCTTGTTCATTTCAATAATTGGTATTAGAACAAGGTTCCCTAGAGAAGAGCTTCACCACTTAAGTTAGATCCAGGATGGAAAAAAAGATTGCTTTGGAATATCCTAGATTTGATGACACATATTATGCATTATAGAAGATAAATATGGAAGGATATATGGCAGCTCAGGGATATGAGATTGAGAAATCTTATTAGACTACATATACTCCACCTCTGATGGTCCAAGTACAAATGCAAAGATCAAGGCATATGAGATAAATTCTAAGGGAAGATTTATCATTGTGAATAGTCTTTCAAATACTAAATTAGTAAAAGTTATGAGTTTGAAGACCGCTAAAGAAGTTTGGGATAAGCTAGAAAGCATTTATGAAGGTGATTCGAAGGTAAAAACAAGCAAATTTTTAGAACCTGGAGGCACAATTTGAAATGATTCAAATGTGTGAGGAAGAAATGATCTATAATTAAAAGGCTTAGAAAATACTTGCACTTAACCTCAATCACAAATTTTCCCGATCGTAAAACAAAATTGTGTGGTTATGTTTATTTAACCATTGAAATTACAACATTGAGTTCACTTAATCCTTTACTCAACCTAATAAAATTTACTAATTACTTAAATGTCATAATTAAAATTCAAAGAAGGAATTAAAAACTAAAAGAAATAAGAGAGAATAGAGAGACAATAGAGAATTTGTTAATGGAGTTCACCCATATGTTTGGGCTACGTCTCCAGGTCTGGTTCTCAATGTAGGACCGCTTTAATAATGACACCAAGCTTTAATTGCCTTTGTTTATCGTCCAAGCTTCAAACCTACATTATAATTTCTCTCATAATCTCTCTCAACACCTAAAGACACTTTTGTAGTCTCCTTCTCTTGCATTCAAGGGTTAGGCTTCAATTGCCTTAAAAAACCCAATTACACTCAAAAGAAATACAATTTACAATGTCTTTGTGCAAACATTATTTTCCAGGATTTCTCTCTAATTTCCCCTAATTTTCCTAAATTCCTCCTAAATGGAATTGATTGCCTCAAAAGAGAAAAAATACCTCCTTAAATACTGTAGACATCCAAATTCGGTCACTTCCACATGATCAAAATCATCTACTCTATTTATTTAGTTCATTAAATAGTGATTAAATAATTTATTTAATCATTATTTCATTTTCTGCCTAAGGTTCCTAAAGCATGTAATTAAATAAATTAAATACTTTACCTTACCCCCTTTCCTTCTCTAAATTAAATAAACATGAAAACTTATTTAATTTTGTCATTTAACCTATTTGGATTAAAAACCAATTTTTAATTCCTCTTTTTCTCTCTCCTTGTCACATTCACCATAACCCTCTTCTAATCCAGATTAAATTAATTAATCTGTGATTAGGATGTGCACCACTTAATCAAAATTAAGTGTCACATCCTCCATAATCTCCCACTTGCCTCTAATCCCTCATTAATTATCTTAATCATGTGTTTGCACAACTTTAATCAAAATCATTGGCCACATTTGACTTACCTTTTCTGGTCAACCTTCCCACTTACCATCTTTAGCCTGGACTCCCTTCCCCATGTGAATTTTTAATTCACATTTATTTAACCAAGGTTCCTCTCTTCCCCATGTGAATTTTTAATTCACTTTGGTCTTCCCAAGGTCTTCATCGTCCCCCATGCAAATATGACATGTCATTTTACATGTGTCCAAGGCTTCTAGAACCTTGGACTTGTCACATCACCCACATGTGACAAATCTCCAACTTTTTGGAGACTTCCTTTTATCCAATAAAATCTCCATTGAACATTTATTTCTTCCACACACTTTCCCTTTTCCCATGGAGATTTTTGAGGAATTCTAAAATTCCTCAAAAGTCTCTTTCATCCTTATTTGGGGACAAGAAGTTCCTTTTTGAGGAAATCTTCTCATCCCCCAAGGTACCTCAAAGGTACTTGTCCTTCATCCACCTCATGTACTTCCCTTCCACCTCTTGTCCTTCTCTCCCACCTCATTTCCACATCACTCCACCCTAAGACATATCACCTTCCACATGTCAAGATGTGAGGGCTTGTGAGTCCTCAACTCACCATAGCCCTTCATCTTGATCTTTGTTGAATCAATCCCAACCGTTGAATTCTCTAGAGAATTTCAATTAGCCTATAAATATCCCCTCAATTCCATCATTTTAAGAAATCAAGTCTCTTGCAAATAAACTCTTGCAAAATTTCCATTCAAGCTCTCATCCATTTTAGCACTTACATCATCAATCCATGTTGCATCGATTCATCTTGCATCCATTCAACTTCATTGCCATCCAAGGAGCACACAAGACTTCAAAATCAAGGGCCAACGAAGGAAGTAACAACATGAAGGTATAACAACAATCAATTTGTTTATCTTACTTCTATGTTGTCCACTTTCTTAGGCTAATATTATTGAGGTGCCCTTTTATCTTGTTACTTTTCTTCACATTGCACTATTAGTTTTATCTAACATCTCACATTAAGAAGTAGCATTTTATTAGGATCACATTTCTGGCACGCCCGGTGGGACCTACAAAGGGGTCTCTTTCTTTCATGTTTTCTATTGTTAGCTTGTTTGCAGATTCAGGTCGCAGAGGGGCGAACTTGCCCTCCTGGACGCTACAGAAGGGCAAACTTGCTCTCTATTTTAGCCATTTTCTGTAGAGGGGCAAACCTGCCCTTTGCTGTTTCTGACTATTTTTTGCAAAGGGGCAAACCTACCCTTTGCTGTTTCTGACTATTTTCTGCAGAGGGGCGAACTTGCCCTTTGCTGTTTCTGACTGTTTTTTGCAGAGGGGCGAACCTGCCCTTTGCTATTTTTGACTTTTTTTGCAGAGGGGCGAACCTGCCCTTTGCTGTTTCTGACTGTTTTTTGCAGAGGGGCGAATCTGCCCTGTGCTGTTCCTGACTGTTTTTTGCAGAGGGGCGAACCTGCCCTTTGTTGTTTCTGACTGTTTTCTGTAGAGGGGCGAACCTGCCCTTTGCTGTTTCTGACTGTTTTCTGCAGAAGGGCGAACTTGCCCTCCTAGTTCAACGTTTTTCACTGCAAAGGGGTGAATTTACCCTTAACAGCACATTCAAGAAGGTAAAAAAGGGACATTTTAGCTTCGTTTTTGTTTCTTTCTTTTGCTGTTTTGTGCTCTAACCCACTAATCCTATTTGTTGATGAGTGAAGTCAGATTTTGTGCTGGTATCTTGCGTATTTTTGCTGTAAATCACAAAAGGGGAAAAGATAAATAACTAACATTTGCTTGCAGGGCCTTCGTTTCATTCTGATTTTTAAAAGTCTTTCCTTATCGCTTTATCTATTTACTTAGTATAAGTAGGGAAAAGTAATACTTGCTACTTGCTGTGTCTATTTTATTTGTTTTACCCTAAGGGGGCATTAGTTTGTTTTCACCTTCCTCTTCTGCACTTTGTGCGGATCCGAAGGGGGTAGTTGGAAATGATTAGTGTCTTCTTCTTAGCGGGACCTACTTGGGGATTTCATCACCCCAAGGGATGATTCCAAACACGCGTACCGATGGGGTATATAAAGGGGGGAGAGCCAAAGCTGTACCCCAATCTAGTTGCGTCGTAATTAGTGAAACGTCGAAGCTAGGGTGATACCTAGATAGACGTGAAGAGTTGGTTCGAGCCTTTCAGTATCTCGCTAGGGCTCCCGACTCATGCTTGTGACAGATTGGTGTTCACGGTTGTGCCTCACGTATTGAGCATATATCGAGGACTCCCTAGAAACCTTGTTCATCTTAGAGTAAGACCTTTGCCAGCCATACCCGTTAAACACTAATCATAGGATTGTGCTTGTTCAAAGTGTCTTTCTATGAAGAACTAGTAAATTTTGATAAGTCAAACCGTCATTAAATCATTTTAAGTCCTTGCCAAAATCCCTTATCCCAAACCAAGTTACATTTTCCACTATAGAGGGGCGAACTTGCCCCACTGTTTCAACCTTTTTTACCATAGAGGGGCGAACTTGCCCGACTGTTTCAACCTTTTTTACTATAGAGGGGCGAACTTGCCCCACTATTTCAGCCTTTTTTACCGCAGAGGGGCAAACTTGCCCCACTGTTTCAACCTTTTCTGCAGAAGTGCGAATACGCTCCTTGAACAGACAGTTTCATCCGTTTGATCCTTTTAAACCTCCGTTCAAATCCTCGAAGCCTCCATTTGACCAATTGATCATCCTAAACACTCATTTGACCAATCCAAACATCCATTTGACCATTCCAAAGCTCCATTTAACCTCTCCAAAAATATCCATTTACCACATTCGCATTGATCATTCCACCATTTGGGATACCCATCTTATCGTAAGACCTAAACATCTTCAACAACACATCTTCCCTTTGCATCCATCATTATTCCTCAACACAAAATCCCTTAAAACCTTGTGTTAGGAGTTGTCTCCCAAATTGACCAAGGCGTTAAATTGATCGTTATCCTACATAATCAATCCTTGTCTTCAACCTAATCAATCCACTTCTATCTTGAGGTGGATTTGTGTTGTAAGTCAACATCATTGGCCCAAATCAATCCCCTTCCATCTCAAGGTGGATTAGGTGTCATAATAATTGATTTAATCTGATCAACCAACATTACAAGTCACCTAGGGTGGTCTCCAAATCAGGTTTTAGGATCCCTTCCATCATCCAATCATCATTTGATTGAATCCAATCCAATCCAATCATCAATCCAAATCATCATTTGATCAAATCACCAATCCAATCATCAAGTGATACATCATCACTTGATCCAATCAAATCCAATCCTTATCCAAAGCATCAAGTGATACATCATCACTTGACCCAATCAAATCCAATCACCACTCAATCACCAAGTTGACACATTGACATTTGATCCAATCAAACCCAATCCTCAATCCAATCATCAAATTGATACATCATCATTTGATCCAATCCCAATCCAATCATCAAATTGATACATCATCATTTGATCCAATCAAATCAATCCTCATCCAAATCCTCAATCGATACACCAACAATTGATCCATCCTCCAATCTAAGTCAATCAATCCAAATCATCACCTAGATCATCCTCTAGAGATTACACCTTGAAATCACCTAGTTGTTTTGCACGTTCATGCCTGTTCAAACCCGTTCACAAATAAAAAAGCAAATGGCAAACCAAAAAAATCAAGGCTCCCAACCAAATGTCCCTCAAGATCCTAATAATGTTCCACATGATCCTCATAACAACGTCTCATCTCAATCAAACACCGACATCCAGAACATCACACCACCTAGTGACGAAAACATGGTCAATCAGCCCGAAGTCACCGTTGATGAATATCTCAGTAATCCTGCCAATGTACAAATGACGGATCGTCTCCTAAACGAATGTGGGGATAAGATCCTTGCCACCTTACTCATGAAGGGAGTCAAACCACCATCCGGTTTCAATACATCACAATATGCCTTTCCCCCATTTGTTGACCCACAAACCTCACAAAACGTTCCAAAAAATTCCTACATTCCTGAAGGTGCCCCCACTAAAAATTGGTACCACCCCAAACTTGGAAATGCTGTCATTCATCAAGTCCAAGAATATCCTCATCTTCTAACCACAACATCTACTATTCCACCATCTGATCCTAATGACCCTCACACCTATGGCATGCCACCATACATCCCATCTGCTCCACCACTTCCTCCCCCATATTCTAATATTGGGGGCACACCTCCACTTACCAATGTGCTACCTCCTCAATTCCAACAACCTCCAAATAATCCACACCAATCCACCACACTACCAACACCACCACAACATGTTGCTACTATTATAGCTTCATCTCAACACTTGCATCCACAACACCCTTCTATTCTCAGACAACCATCACATCAAGTGGTGCAACATACATCTCAAGAACAACAACACATCTCACCTAACCCATCTCAACAACAACAATACATCCCATCTCACCCACCTCAACAACAAAAAATATTATCTCATCCACCTCATCAACAACAACAACAACCTCCACAACAACATGTGCACATCCCTACGCAAATACACCATAACCCGCTTACCAAATACCTCTATCATCCCACTAGCACATACACTATTTCTTCCCATACAAACCTTCATCAGAATGTGCAAAACCAAATGCATACCCAACCACCACCTTACGCCAATATTTCACAACCTCAACACAATCCCCATCAACAAACATCAAGTCCATACCCATATGCCACACAACAAACCACCATTGCACTACAATACCAATCCTACCGACCCCACTTGCAACAACAACAAACTCACCAACAAGCAACACCTTACGCTTCTTATTATCAACAATCATCATCACATCCACAAAGAGGCCTTACCTCTACGCATTACCAAAATGCTATGTAGCAACAAAACCCCTCTCTCTCCTACTATCAACAACAAGTGGATCCCACTCAATACAATCAATCATCCAATTATCAAACCACCTATAATCAACCAATGCATTCATATCTGACCCAACCCGTCTATGATCCAACGACGGTAGGGCCATCCTCATCATACCCACAACATTATCCATACACTCAATCCACTTTGACTCCCATGACACCCATCAATAAAGACTTGGAAGAAGTAAAAGCCGCATTAAAGGACTTACAAGTTGGAATGAGAAAACAATCCTTCAAGTTTGAGGACATATGCCCTTATTCGTTTGATCCCTCCATTTCCTTGATTCCTTTTCCTAAACATTTCGAGATACCCAAATTTGACAAATACAAAGGAACCAAGGATCCTAAAGCTCACCTTCAAGAGTTTTATGCTCATTTCCAAGAGGTCATGCACAATGATAATTACCTTATCCAACTTTTCCCTAAAAGTCTACAAGGGGTCGCCCTCAATTGGTTTATGGGTCTTGAAAAGGGATCTATCAAAACCTTCGCATAATTGTCCGAATAGTTTGTCTCTCATTTCTCTTTTAACCTAGAGAAAGATATTGACACACTTGATCTCCTCAAAGAAAAACAACGTGATAGAGAGACCTTTGCAAGCTACTTGCAAAGATGGCGTGTCTTGGCTAGTAGGATGAAATCCCCACCAACAGAAAAGGACATGGTCACGCTGTTTATCGAAAAATCCCACCCGGATATGGTGCACAATTTCCAACTCCACTGTATCACTACCTTTGCGGGACTTGTGGAAAAAGGCCCCATCTTAGAACGAGCCCTTGTCACAAGAGGACAAGTCAAACATTTCAATTCTGATAGAGAAAAATCCTTTGGGTATAAACCTCGCTATTGGAATAGAAATAAGATTTCTGTCAATGATGGCATCACAGACACCAAACATGTTCAAGTGGCCACCACTACGCAAAGATACCCTCCTCCACAACAACCATTAGTTCAGACCGCCATATCCATCCCTCAAGGGGCACCACGACAACAATCCAATCAAAACAACCAAGGGGGAAACAAATGATAGTTTACTCAGTTGGGAGAACCCCTTAGCATGGTGTTTAATAAGCTTCTTCAAGGTAACTACCCCATCACATATCCTGTTACCAAACCTCTCGATACGTCTAAACCCAAGCCTGCTTGGTTTAAAGACAATGAATACTGTGAATTTCACAAAATTAAGGGACATACCTTGGACAAATGTCAAGGCTTAAAAACCTACATCCAAGGTCTCATCGATCGAGGTGAAATCCATGTGGATGCTAACGTAGCATCCTCGTCCAATGCTCAACTAAAAATTTACCAAAACACCTTTCCTAATCATAACCAGGGTCCTAGTACATCCAACTCAAATCCTGGACCTAGCAATAATAACTAGTCGGGAAACAGTACCAATAACATCAGCTACAAAAATGTACCATACAATTATCAAGGTGTGGGATCATACGTAGAACAAGTGGAACCACGTGTATCCATGATACACGTTAAAGGAAAGGATTCACAATGTGTTGTTGCTACTTGACAGACTCGCATCACAGTCCCTGCCGCATCTCCATCCACCCAACGACCATCCATCAATTCCCAATATAACATCCTAGACCATCTAGGTAAAACTACAGCCCAAATATCCTTTTTGGATCTGCTTAAGTCATCTCCCATACATCAAGACATCTTAACTAAGGCTTTGCAAAGCACACAAGTGCCTGATAATATTGACCCTACCCAATTTCAAGCATTGGTAGGCAATATTTCATTGACCTATTAGCTAGCCTTTACCCAAAAGGACATGCCACATCTTGGTTCAAGCCACAACCGCCCCCTCCATCTTGAGGTCGGTGTCAATTGTCAAAAAGTAAAAAGGGTGCTGGTAGATAATGGTTTGGCCCTAAATCTTTGTATGTTAAAATTCATACAACAGGTTGGATACACCCAAGTTGATCTAAAAAGTCAAATCATGACCATCAAGGCGTATGATAATGCAGAGCGGGATTCTCAGGGTATCATTTGCCTCCCTATTCAAGTGGGCTCCATTGTACAATATACTATGTGTCATGTTCTGGACCTTGAACTCCCCTACAACATCCTTCTTGGCCGTCCATGGATTCATTCTATGCAAGCCGTACCATCCACCTATCACCAATGCCTAAAGTTCCCATTTCAAGGAATGGAAGTCACCATACAAGTTGACCCCCAGCATTTTGAGTATTGTCGTGCCTTGGAAGCTTCTTTTCCGCATTCACATTACTGTCCAAGAGTCAAAATGGGGCAACCCCAACATTTGATCCTGACCCATCCACTAATACACTAAACACTTCATCCCCACCATCATCCACACCTACTTCCACTGTCACCAAGGTCTAGATCATAGACAAGGGATGTGGCACATATGAAATGCATACCACACTCAATGTGGCAACCATGCCACCTTCACCTCGCACATATGGACAACCAATCCTGCCAGTGCCAAAAGTGGAAAAGACACTTACCCTCACTTCCAAGAACGTGGGGTCAACAACATTCAATGATTTGGGATCCCTCCAGGATCAAATGGACGAAGATATTAGTCAATGGGTTTACCAAGAAGAACTTGAACCACCACGCCCCCTTATGGAATAATTTCAAGAGGCTTATCCACGTGCATCCAAGTTTGTTGAAAAATGTCATTACCAAGGCGGAGGCCTTAGTACAGAAGAACAAGGAAAATGACTACCCATTGAAGCACTTACCATCCGACCAAGAAATTTGGGATTGGGCTATGATACTAAACATAAGGGTCCTACAACATCCACTAACACTTCTAACAATGTTAGTTTTGACAACGGTTCCCTCAAAGAAATACCGAAGGAAGAGTCCATCATACACGCGTACGATGATCTGGATCACATTAACCTCCCTGCCATGTTCGAATGCTTATCCGTTTGTACCATAACTTTATCCCTTAAACATCTTGAGCTTATCGACTATGACCTACAGGGTAGCACACCTATCAGTACATTGCCCTCAGAGGATACATGCGTACATCTAATGGGATTGGGGGAAGATGAACGCCCTAATCGCAAAAAAAAGAAGAAACAAAAGTAAAATAGGTCAACTAGTGAAAACCTCACCGAGGCACTTTTTGACTTGGAAAAAGTAAAAATAAAGGATGTATCTAACAGTGAAAACCTTAATACGGCACTAGAAGATGGGGACGTTCATCTTCCCCTTGTAGGAACACAACTCTCTGAGCAATCTTCAATTCTAATTGAAGAAACGCAAGAGGTGAACATGGGAACAGAAGAAACTCCAAGGGTAACCTATGTGGCCAAATCTTTATCTGAAGCAGAATACAACACCATTGTCCACATTCCTCAAGAAGGGGTCATCAACTTTGCATGGGCTTACTCTGATATGCCTGGCCTGGATCCAAATCTTGTTGTCCACCATTTGGATGTCCGTCTAGAGGCTAAACCTATCAAACAGAAGCTTTGAAAGATGCACCCACAAGTGGCATTATTAGTTAAGAAAGAATTGGAAAAGTTACTGGATGCTGGTTTTATCAGACCCATTGATTACTCTGATTGGATCTCCAATATAGTACCTATTGCTAAACCCAATGGAGACATCAGAATCTGTACGGATTTCTGAGATCTTAACAATGCCTGCCCAAAGGATGACTTTCCCTTGCCTAACATCGACATGTTAGTCGACATCACTGCGGGACATGAGATGCTATCCCTCATGGATGGCTTCTCTGGTTACAATCAGATCCGGATGGCCCCCGATGATCAACATAAAACCACTTTTACAACACCTTGGGGTACTTTTTGTTACAATGTCATGCCCTTTGGTCTCAAAAATGCAGGGGCAACATATCAACGGGCAATGACGGTTATATTCCATGACCTTATCCATATCATCATGGAAGATTATGTTGATGACCTACTCGCAAAATCTGGAACTAGAGAAGAGCACCCTGCCATTCTGAAACAAATCTTTGAGCACTTAGAACAGTACAAGCTTCGACTGAATCCAAAAAAGTGTGTGTTCGGTGTCACATCAGGGAAACTCTTGGGCTTCATAGTATCCCGAAGAGGCATCGAGGTTGACCCGAATAAGGTAAAAGCTATCATGGATATGCCTCCACCAAGAAACCTAAAACAATTAAGGAGCCTCCAAGGGAAACTACAATCCATTCGTCGGTTTATAGCCCAACTCGCGGATAAATGTCAGTCATTCACCTACCTTCTCAAGAAAGACACCAGCTTCAAGTGGAATCAATAATGTCAGTTGGGTTTTGACATGATCAAAGGATACTTGGCCCACCTGCTGATTTTAATTCCACCTATCCCTGGCAAACCACTCCTGTTGTACATATCTTCCATGTTAGTTGCATTGGGGGCATTATTAGCACAACATGACGAGTCTTCAAAAGAATGGGCGATCTATTACATTAGCCGCACACTGGTCGGTTATGAGCTCAATTATTCCCTGATGGAAAAGGCCTATCTAGCTGTGGTCTTCAACACACAAAAGCTACGTCACTATATGCTTAGTCATCCTATAAAATTGATATCCAAAGTTGACCCCCTCAAGTACCTGCTATCCAAGACAGCCTTGACTGGTTGAATGACTAAATGGATCATGCTCCTCAACAAGTTTGATATAGAATATGTGGATAGAAAGGCCATTAAAGGACAAGTAATAGCGAATCAGTTGGCAAATGCCCCGCTAGTGGACGCTTATCCCATAGAAACTAAATTTCCAGATGAAGGAGTATTTGTGGTCTTAGAAGCCACCACCTAGACACTGTACTTTGATGGATCACACACTCATAATGGATCGGGGGCAGGAATCTTGCTTATCACCCCCCAAGGTGACTACATACCGAAATCATTCAAACTGGCTTTTCCCTGCACCAACAACATCTCTGAATATGAAGCCCTTCTCACAGGCCTCATAATTGCAGTCCAATGGCACATCACTCATCTACATGTTTTTGGTGACTCCCAATTAGTCATAAAATAGGTCAACGACGAGTTTCTAACAAAAGATGAAAAGCTGATGCCTTATAAACGAATGGTGGATGACTTCAAGAAATATTTCACTACCATCCGATTTGAGTAGATCCCGAGACTCCAGAATAAGGCGGTAGATGCTATGGCTACCATTGGTTCTCTCCTCGACATGCCAAAAGATTGCACAAATTATCAGTTCCTGGACGAGCAACTCCAAATCCCAGCGTACGATATCCCTGAGGGTGACATGGTGTGTGCTATTGTAGGTCCTGAATCCCCTTGGTACCATGACATTTACACCTACATTCATGACAACACCCTCCCACCTGATCTCACGAGAAACTGACGTAAATCATTTATCCAACGCACAACTCGCTACACCATTATTGGTGATACACTTTATCAACGTGGGTATGATGGAACTCTCCTCCATTGTTTAGATGAAACTGAAGCCCGCACGACATTAATAGAGGTACACAGCGGTATTTGTGGGGCCCATTCTAATGGTATGGCCCTAGCCAAATGAATTCTTAGAGCAGGATATTATTGGCCCACAATGGAACAAGATGCTTGTGAGTATGTCAAAAAGTGTCTTCCGTGTCAACAACATGCAAATCTGATTCATGCTCCAGCACAAGAGCTCCAACCCATCACTACACCTTGGCCGTTTTCACAATGGGGTTTCGACTTGATTGGAAAGATCTACCCTCCATCCTCTAATGGACACACCTTTATCATCACAGCCACTGAATACTTCACCAAGTGGGTGGAAGCCATTCCACTCACTCAAATCACTAGTGTTCAGATCTCTAAGTTCATCCTCTACCATATCCTCTGCAGGTATGGTATCCCCTCCGCCATCATCACTGACAACAAAAATCCATTCAAAAATAAGTGTATGAAATCCCTTTGTGAGACATATCATATCCAACATCGCTGGTCCACTCCCTATTACCCCCAAGGTAATGGGCAGGAAAAAGCAACAAATAAAACATTGATCAAAATCATTAAGAAGATGGTCAATAGCACTGACCATGATTGGCACCTCCATATCCATCCTGCTCTTTGGGCCTACCGTACATCCATCCGCACCCCTACTGGAGCCAGTCCATATTCTCTTGTCTATGGCGCTGAAGCCATCTTTCCAATCGAAGTTGAAATCCCTTCGCTCTGCATCTCCCTCAAGAATCTCATCACCGATGAAGACACCCGAGTGGCACGCTTGGCACAATTGGAATTGCTAGATGAAAAATGGGTCAAGGCTTATAAGCACCTGCAAGCCTATCAGCACAGACTCAAAAGGAACTACAATAAGAAATTCCGCCCTTGCCAATTCAATGTTGGTGATTTATTCCTAAAAGAGAATCCGCAGAATCAGCAAGATCGAGAGAAAAAGGGCAAGTTTGAAGCAAACTGGTTGGGCCCTTATGTCATCACCACAAAGTATGGTTCTGGCACCTATAGGTTCTCCACCCCTGAAGGTGAGCCCTTGGAGGAACCCATCAACATCATGCACCTAAAGAAGTTCTACACTTAGATCAGCTGAGGTATCCTCCCTGGTAAAAGTCAAAAATACAAAAAAATTTAAAAATAAAAAAAATCCAAAAATAGTAAAGAGAAATAATTTGTCCTATGGTGAAAACCACCCCTGCATGGCACCTTGGATACTCATGATTGGTGAAAACCTAGCAATAGGCGCCTCTCGTATAGGGCTTAATCATTAACTACCTCGCGTCCTGGTTACTTTATGGATTATCCGCCGATTCCTCAATCCCCATATCCTCCCATCCGCTTGCATCAACTCATCACTTGGTATATTCTGGTTGAACATTGGATGACCGTCATCCGCTATCCAGCACCTTGACCTTATTATCCTAATCTGAGCTTGTGTCATCTCTTCTTGTTTGTCTCCATCTTGGTCTCATCGTGTCTCTTTTTGAACTACGTTGCCCCTGTGCTTGCACATAGGCAAGGCTGATCATTTGATCTACCCCTGGGGCTTCTCATTTGATCCACCCCTGGGGCTTCTCATTGTCTTCTTTTGTGGTCAAATCGTTTGATCATTGTCCACCATCATTTGTCATCATCGCCCTCTTTCAGCATTTATCATCATCTCCTCTTGGACTACGACGCCTCTGCACTTGCATGTAGGCAAGGCTAATGTTTGATCGGCCCCCGAGGCATTTTTTCCTTCATCATTTGTCCTCATGGTCCACTTTTTGATCTTGTCCATCCTCGGTCTTTTGTCGTATCCGAACTACCTTGCCCCTGTGCTTACACGTAGGCAAGGTGGATCTTTTGATCTGCCCTCGGGGCTTGTGTCTGTCTTGGTCCTCCATTGGTTTCCATCAGTCCACTTTTTGCTCTTTTATCATGATCTTTTCCTAAACTACGAGGGATTTGTGCTTTCACATAGCCAAGGTTGATCTTTGATCAACTCTTGAGCCCCTAGGTCTTTAGGTTGTGTCTCATCCTCTCATTGTCAGGTATGTCTCTATTGTCGCTGATTTTCACAAACAAGGTCTTCTCGTATCAAGAAACCTGCTCAATGGCAATTATCCTACATCATCTAGGTCACTTTAGCTTAGTATCCATCATCGGTCTTAATAGGATGCATGCTTCCTAACCGACCACATCAACCCCATCCATCCCTGGGATCTTATGGCAAAGGATGTTTGTGATTGATTATGATCTTTTGGTACTTTTGGATTTTGTTTATCATTTGAGCTCCCTATAATCACTAGTCAAGATCGCCATGATCCTTCATATTATGGTGTGTTTTTCCTAGTTAACATAGGGACATCTCTTGACTGTTTTATTGTTTCTGTTTGCTAGGATGCTCCACATAGTACCCACCAGGATTCCTCTTGGATCCTGTGTTATGTGGGGGCATCCCTTTGTGCTTGTGGTTATTCCAATACCTGGCCTGACCAAAGTCATCACAACTTTGGGGTATTTGGATAGCCTTCTTGTTTGTTGTGTTTGTTTTATGCATTAGACATTAATCCACCTTGGTCTACATACCCTGACACCGGATATCTTATGCTATAGCAAAAATTAGTGCTCTAAAGGATGGCAAATTGCATTCATGTTGCATTTCATCTCATGCTGCATATTCCCTCTTCATCCTATCTTGCCCCTACATCTATGACTCGTGGTTTTGGTTGTGCAAACTCTCATTCACTCTTACTAACTTTTCTTCTCGAGATCCTTACGGTTTTTGACAGGTACTGCAACCCCCACATCCTACACATATCATCTACCCATTGATACTTTATCCATTAACATCCATTTACATTAAACATTCGTTCATTTATCCATTTTCATTCACACCAATCCATTAAGTTCATTTATCCATTAACATCCATTCATTTATCCATTTGCTTTCACATCAATTCATTAAGTTCATCTATCCATTAACATTCATTTATCCATTCATTTATCCTTTTGCATTCACATCAATTCATTAAGTTCATTTATCCATTTACATCCATTCATTTATCCATTTGCATTCACATCAATTCATTAAGTTCATTTATCCAATAACATCCATTTACATTAAACATCCATTCATTTATCCATTTGCATTCACATCAATTCATTAGGTTCATTCACATCCATTCATTTATCCATTTATATCCATTCATTTTTATTAAGTTCACCTATCCATATTGCATTACTCCATATAAGGCCCATATTACTCACATCATTAATACAATTGCATTACCATTCATAAATCATTAACATAATCACACATGCATAAGTAAAACATCCACATCAACACAAAAACATCATATACATATGCATAACATATATATACTATCATAGGAACATCACATAAAACACCATATGCATACCATCCATCGCCAAAATGTGGCATAACATCAATGGGGACCATCACATATCATCATCAAAATAATACAATGTCCATATCCAAAATATAGTCACCACATAATCACCTACATATCATACTCAAAATAAGGTGCATCACCACCATCTGGTACCGGTCAAAAACACCTGTATCCTGTCACCTTTCATCCACCTATCCTGAGCTACCCACACCTGACCTCTAAGGAGACTCAGGTACCGGTCCTCTGTGTGTCAGAGTCCCCTGTGACTCATGCCCTGGAGTCCCAAACCGAGAAGGAGTTGGCTAGAAGCCACTGTACCCCCTAGTCCGTGTCCCTAAAGACTGGGATGGTGCTAGCATTTGTGGTATCTGCATGACATACTGCACTGTACGTCACACCAGGTTGGGCACTACCTGCTCATACGCACATCTTCAGTACGCTGCCTCCTGCATATACTCATCTCTCTGCCCAGCCTGGTACCAAGCAGCATTCTTCTCATGCCTATACCTATCCCTCTCTCTGCTCATGGCCTGTCGCTCCTGCTCCCATGCCTCTTGTGCCGCTATCAATACATGTATCTGCTCTGCAGATCTCTCCTTCTACCTGCATTATCTCTGGCATAGTCCCATCACTCGGCCCTCGACGTGCCCGCATCTGTGCTATATCCCCCTCAGCGTTCTCTGACCGACCCACTACTGCGTCTCTCTGGAACTACAGAATCTGGACCTGTCTCCATAAATTGTCCCTATCTCCCTAGAGTTCCTGCATCTATCCTTGTACATGGTCCCTCTCCCCCTGTAGAGCCTGCACCTATCCCTGTGCACTTTCTCTCTCCCCCTGTATAGCCTGCATCTGTCCCTATGCACTCTCTCTCTCCCGCTGCACCGTCTCCAGTCTAACCTCTGTGGCCTCAGCCCTCGCCCTCATCTCCTCTGCAGATGCCTCTGCCATGGATTCCCTCTCCTACAGTGCCATCCTCTCCTCCTAAAATCCTGCCACCTGACGTCTCAATGTCTCCATCTCCCCCCTCCTGCTGACTCCAGTTGCCCTCGCATCTGTACAACTGTCATCGCTGCCTCTAGCCTGTTTCGGTCCCATATCACCTGAGCTAGCTCCCCCTATGCTCTCTCCCTCTCTACTCGCATTTCATCTCTCTCTCTCTGTAGCCAGTATGTCTGTCATCAACTAGCTCATCACATGATCAAACACTATCTCTTCTCTCTCCTATATCCTTTGTACCTCTATCTCCGCCCTCCTCACATCCTCCTCTAGCACCCATATCCTCGCCTGGGCCCCTCTCAGGAAAACCACTAGATCGCCAATTGCAGCTACTGGTACTATGGCTAAAGACTCCATCACCAGTACATCTAGGTCCATCGCCTCCCCCTCTCTCTCCTCCTGCATCGACTTTGTCTAATGCATCAACCGAATCTTCCACGGCTATCCATTCTTCCCCACCCTCATCAGTCTCCTCCCCTCCTTCTCAACTGGCTAGACTCTCCTCTATCGAATGCTCTCAGGCCTCTCCCTAGGCTATTCTCTAACATCCATCACCCTCTTTGCCTCCTCCTACGGATCTCTAGCTCGCACATCCACCGATGGCTCTGAGGCTCTCCCCTCCTCCTGCTCAGCTCTCACCTGCACTCGCCTCTGTCGCACTCTAACGCCAATCCCTGGCTGAGCAGCTGTCCCCTCCACCACCCGAAGCATCTCCAGCTCTGGCTCACTCTCCAATCTCACCACCTCTATCTCCTCCCCCCCATCTGCCCCTACCACCTCCATATCCTCCCCCCCATCAGCTCCTACCATCTCTATCTCCTCCCCCCCATAATCTCCCCTTGCCTCTATCTCCTCCCCCCCATCAGCTCCTCCTGCCTCCTCTACCATAGCTCTCCTCGCCCTCCTCGGCCCCCTCGGTCATTGACTCCTCCTGACCCTACCCCTTCTCGCCGGCTAATCTCTGGCAACACCCTCCTCCACACCTCCACTCTCATGTCCCTCATCCTCCTATCCATCATCCTCCTGTCCACCCTGCTCTGCCTCCTCCTCCTATCCACCCTGCTGCTCATACTTTGGCCCCCCCTCTAAGGCCCCCACAACAAGCACCTCCGGTATAACCCTCTCCCATCGATGGTTGCAAAACCACTGATCATACCGATCTGTCACTCCAGCATCCTCTGGACCCTCCCACCTTCCTGAATAGGGAACCCCACTTGCCATCACCCATGACGCCCTCACGTCTCTCGTTGCCAACGCCGCCCCCCAAGGTACCTCTTTGGTAAGCCGACGAAACATAACCGACGCTCCTGGAATATCTTGCACAAGTCCAAACTACCGTGCCACTTGGTCTGGACGATGCAACTCCACTATGTACCCTGGGCTCCCAATCAGGAAACACCTACACATGAAGAACCCTTGCTATCTCTCCTCCTCGATCCTCCATCCTCTAAATCGCCGAAACATCTATGGCCGTCATATAATGTCCTCTCTCCATAAATCATCGAATGCTCTCCTCCACCGCTCCACCTCTCCCTGTGTCTCATACGGTAGGATGCAACCCCTGGATGCCCCGAACTACCACGCCAATGGCTCTCTTTCATCCAAGTCTCTTCCTCTAATCACTATAGGCCTCGTCACTACGATATGCGTCCATCCCCATACCTGCAGTAGCGTCCGGTGCGTCAGACTCTGCACCCCCCGATAACAGATCACGTGCATATCCTGATATAACTGAGCCAATACACATGACCCTGAAGAAAACTGCCCCTCCCCCCACTCGACAATATGTCGAATCACCCCCCTGTACCATAGGCTGCAAAAATGCCTACTCCGGTTTGGTAATAGAATCCCGCTGATCAGGCAACATAGAAACAATGGTAATGCCGGCACCCCCAGGTCCAAGCATATGTTTACATCCAACCCTCCCCTCTGAATCAGCAAGTCATCTCGTCCAAATAACACCAGAACGGTCTCATCTAACTGCTCTCCTCTCAACTCCTCCTCGGACACTAACCGTCCTGCTATCGGTAACCTCAAGATCCGCCACACATCCTCCAACGTCACCGTCATCTCTCTAGTCGGCAAATGAAATGTTGACGTAGCCGAGCTCCACCTCTCTATCAGGGCTGTCAACATCGCCCTATGAGCCCTCATCTCGGGAAACTACACCAAGTGCAGTAATCCCGCCCACTCCAACGCTACATGGTCCACTCCGTTCATCGCCTCAATCGATGATGCCAACGCCTCCGGCCTCCGCTCATGAGTCCGCACTCTACCAAAATCCTGCAAAAATTTCATCCCCCTTATCAAATTTTTTTGTCTCCAATCCTCTATCTCTCGCGCATTTCACATTTTGTTCTTTTTTCTCCCTCTTTTTCTTTGTCTTCTTTCGCTCCTACTGCGAGGCGGATCCGCCCTCAGCTAGCCGGGGTGGATCCACCCCCTACAGTGGGGCGGAACCGCCTGCGGGTCGCCGGGGCGGATCCGCCCCCTACAGCGGGGTGGACACGCCCGTGGCCTACCGGGGTGGATCCGCCCTTGCAGCGGGGTGGTTACGCCCTGGGCGATGCCCCCACAGCGGGGTGGACCTGCCCCAAGCGATGCCCCCACAGTGGGGCACCCACACCCTAGGTAGCACCTCCTTCAAGAATCCACAGCAGCCCCTCACTACAAGACTTCACATGGGTGGATAATGCCTGTCTGACTTAGGAAGGGCGCCTCACGCACACACCGGAAGGCTGGGCTAATTGTATTCACGCTTTCACTTCTCTGGGACGGGGATGACGCTACCAGCCTCGCTCTCAAGCAAGGGCTTAACCGCCTGCCAGGGGCTTTTAAATCAGCTTTTAATGAGCGAATCCTGCCACTGGGAGGTCACTTCTACCTAACCAAGTAAATGTCTCAAGGACATGGACCTCGGCCTCTCAAAATGGTGTTCCTGCTCGCTTCTGGAGGGCGATACACTCCCTCACTGCTGGCCATTCTCTCCACTTTAAATTTTTTTTAAAGAAATTTTCCTATTTCATTTTCTACCCATTTTTTCTTTTTTTCCCGCCCACAAAACCCATGTTTTACATTTTGGATAAAATATGTACAAATGCATTTAAATTTCAAAATAATGCATGAGGGGTTTTGTCGCTTACTTGGCGAGGCCCATCCTGCTGTCTGTACGACCGTCGAACCTCATCTATCCAATGGACGATCTCGGTGTCATTATCTCCCAGCATCTTCACTCCTCATCTGCTTGCTCTCTCTCTTCTTCATTCAACTGCTACAGTGCAAATGAGGTGAAGTAATTTTCAAAATTATCTTATATTAACTTTTAAAAAGTATGTTTTACCTTTTATTTACCTTTTTATTCCTCTGATTAATCTCTTCTCTTCTCGGGGCTGCCATTTGCACTCCGTTTATCTGATTGACTTCGTTCAAAAGGAAAACTTGCCTAATTTTTTCCCCTCTTTCCAACTATACAATCCGTTTCTTCTTATCACGATTTTTCCTAGGACCCTTCTTTTCCCTCGTCACCCTCTCGAGGGGGCATACCCTTCACATTTACCAATTTTCTCGGCCGTAATCAACACCTTCCGGGACTGGGGCATCTTCATCCATTCCTCATTAATTGAACATCTCAAATCCTCCTCCCCACACTGGGGCATCTTCTTTCGATCACTTCTTCTAGTCATCTGCACTTTCTTTTCTTCGAAGCACTGTTATTCTAACGGTACTTTGAAGAGGGGAAAAATGTAGACATCCAAATTCAGTCACTTCCATATGATCAAAATCATCTACTCTATTTATCTAGTTCATTAAATAGTGATTAAATAATTTATTTAATCATTATTTCATTTTCTGCCTAAGGTTCCTAAAGTATGTAATTAAATAAATTAAATACTTTACCTTACCCTCTTTCTTTCTCTAAATTAAATAAACATGAAAACTTATTTAATTTTGTCATTTAACCTATTTGGATTAAAAACCAATTTTTAATTCCTCTTTTTCTCTCTCCTTGTCACATTCTCCATAACCCTCTTCTAATCCGAATTAAATTAATTAATCTATGATTAGGATGTGCACCACTTAATCAAGATTAAATGTCACATCCTCCATAATCTCCCACTTGCCTCTAATCCCTCATTAATTATCTTAATCATGTGTTTCCACAACCTTAATCAAAATCATTAGCCACATTTGGCTTACCTTTTCTGGTCAACCTTCCCACTTACCATCTTTAGCCTGGACTCCCTTCCCCATGTGAATTTTTAATTCACATTTATTTAACCAAAGTTCCTCTCTTCCCCATGTGAATTTTTAATTCACTTTGGTCTTCCCAAGGTCTTCGTCATCCCCCATGCAAATATGATATGTCATTTTACATGTGTCCAAAGCTTCTAGAACCTTGGACTTGTCACATCACCCACATGTGACAAATCTCCAACTTTTTGGAGACCTCCTTTTATCCAATAAACTCTCCATTGAATGTAACATTTATTTCTCCCACACACTTTCCCTTTTTCCATGGAGATTTTTGAGGAATTCTAAATTTTTTCAAAAGTCTCTTTCATCCTCATTTGTGGACAAGAAGTTCCTTTTTGAGAAAATCTTCTCATCCCCCAAGGTACCTCAAAGGTACTTGTCCTTCATCCACCTCATGTACTTCCCTTCCACCTCTTGTCCTTCTCTTCCACCTCATTTTCACATCACTCCACCCTAAGACATATCACTTTTCACATGTCAAGATGTGAGGGCTTGTGAGTCCTCAACTCACCATAGCCCTTCATCTTGATCTTTGTTGGATCAATCCCAACCGTTGAATTCTCTAGAGAATTCCAATTAGCCTATAAATATCCCCTCAATTCCATCATTTTAGGAAATCAAATCTTTTGCAAATAAACTCTTGCAAAATTGCCATTCAAGCTCTCATCCATTTTAGCACTTACATCATCAATCCATGTTGCATCGATTCATCTTGCATCCATTCAACTTCATTGCCATCCAAGGAGCACACAAGACTTCAAAATCAAGGGAACCAAGGAAGCAACAACATGAAGGTATAACAACAATCAATTTGTTTATCTTATTTCTATATTTTCCACTTTCTTAGGTTAATCTTATTGAGGTGCCCTTTTATCTTGTTACTTTTCTTCACATTGCACTATTAGTTTTATCTAACATCTCACATTAGGAAGTAACATTTTATTAGGATCACAAATACAATTTCTCATACTATTATGGGATTAAAACAATAATATTTTAAAAATCCCCTAATAACCTATTCTAAGCCCATTTAGATTTAAAATCAAATAAAAATATTTTAAAACTCTTTTAATGTTTTCAAGCTTAATAGGTTTTAATATTTTAATGGTTCTCATATAATCAAGATCCTTTAAAATCTCTTATCTTAAAAATCCCCTAATCACCTATTCTAAGCCCATTTAGATTTAAAATCAAATAAAAATTAAGGTTTTCAAGCTTAATAGGTTTTAATATTTTAATGGCTCTCATATAATGAAGACCCTTTAAAATCTCTTAAAAATCTTCTAAAAACAGGCTTATTTAAATTATTATGGTTCCCCCTTATTTTACTCACCATTGGGTCAATCTTGTATGGATTTCATCTTTCAACATATAATAAAAACCAACTATCCCACATATATTTGTGAAGAATGTGCTTGGCGCATTGGTTGAGCATGCTCCAAGGTCTTTGGGCGGTTGGGTGTCTTTTAGGATTTTATGTTGGTATTTCTTTAAATAAAAATACTGCCCATTATATCTCGAAATAACTGCGTCTTGTAGCGATTGTGACCCCCCTGAACAAGATTTTAACAAACAGGCCACCTGACCGGTCCCTACCATGTGGGACTTTTTCATTTTCTTTTACCTTGACATGTGGAGGAGCATGATCGGTCCATGCCACCTATGTTTTCCACCTCAACATCTTGCCATGTGTCATCACTTGATTGGTCCATGTTAGTTGTGCCCACCACCTACACATCCTACCATGTGTCATCACCTGGTTGGTTCATGTCAGTGCCAACTCATTTCTCCTACCACATCATCTACCATGTGTCCTACCACATGTCAAGCTCTGGTGATGCCATTTCAGCATGTTGATGCCATCATTTGTACGTGGTCAACCCATTTTTCTTCACAAATTTGACTAGCCATTACTTTCACGTATGGAATCCGATTGACATGATTCAAGTGACGTCGAAATAATCTTGATGAGATTTTCGACTTGGTATTGTTTCAGACTGATTTGGAGATGATCAATTTTTGGCCTTGAGTCAACATCTAGAATCTCTAGCCCCACCAAATTTTGATCAAGAATAACTTTCACGTACAGTCTCTTTTTGACATGATTCAAGTTGCGTCAAGATCATGTTGATGATATCTATCCAATGATGCTAGTTTTTTCAAATACTGAGACTATGAAATTTTAGGTCTTTTGGATCCTCTTGGATCAAGAAACAATTAAAGGCTACATACAAAGAGTTGATGAGTTGGTAACTGCTATGAGAGGCCTTGGTACAACAGTTAAAAAATCTAAAGTAGTGAAGAAATTTATCAGATCATTTCTTGATTGTTACAGTGAAAAGGTATCTGCTATTGAGGAAACTGTTGATTTTGATAATTATTCTAGAGATCATTTGATTGGTACTCTAATTGCATTTGAAATGAGAAAACTGAAGAAAGGTACAAAAGTATAAACTGCTTTCAAAGTTGGTAAATCAAAGAAGGTTGAAGATTCAAATGAAGAAGATCTTGATTATTTGGAAGCTAACTTTGTAAGGAAGATGAAAAAGGGCACCAATAAGTACAAAGGTAAATTACCCTTCAAATGTTTTAGTTGTGGTGGTATATGTCATTATGTTTCAAGATGCCCAAAAAGATCTATAAACAATAAGAATAAGGAAAATAAAGGAAAAATGATTAAGAAATCTTACTATGTGAGAGAAGATGCTATAATTTCTAATGATGGATTTGATTATGGAGATTTTGATGATAATGAATATTTGTTTTTGGCTATAAAAGAAGAATCTAGTTCTGCTAACCCTGAACGTTGTGTGAAGGAAAGCATTCTGGGAATGAAGGATAAGGTTGAAGGTACTTTAGTATCTACTTTTCATGTCAAAGAGGATAATCGTTACTGGGTTGTTGACAATGGTTGCTTAATCACATGATTGGAGACAAAAGTAAGTTAAACTTGAAAGTATGGAGGACTATTTAAATTTGGAGATGATTCAGGAGCTAAGATTTATGGAATAGGTTCAATCAATTTTGATGGAAAGAATAATATTGATAATTTTTACTATGTTAAAGGTTTAAGATAACCTTTCGAGTGTTGGAAAAATGTGTAGCAAGGGATATAATCTTGTGTTTAAGGAATAAACATGTCAGATCCAAAAAGGGTTCAAAACTGTGATTTCTATTGGTAAGAGAACAGATGGAAACATATATCAACTTAAGGGTGCTAATATTCATTTCTTTATTTCTTAGATTAATAGTAGTTGGTTATGGATTTGGAGGACGTGTCACATAATTTTGATAATTTGGCAAGAATTAGTCCAGTTCATGCAATGAGAGATTTACCTAGAATCACAAAGCCTATCAATGCTATCTTTGAGAGTTGTCAATTTGGAAAACAAATAGGGAGTGGATTTAAAGGAATGGAACAATCTACTAGCAAACTACTAGAAATAGTGCACATAGATATTTTTGGTCCTAGTAGAGAGAAGTTTACAAGGTGACAGGTACTTTATGCTTTTGATTGATGATTATTCTAGAATGACATGGGCTACTTTTCTTAGAGAGAAATATTATGCATTAGATACATTAAAAGAATTTAAAGATATGGTTGAGAATGAAATGGATTTGAAAATAAAAATTTTGAGGTCTGAAAGAGGTGGTGAATTCACCTCCAATGAGTTTAACATGTTTTGTGAAGTTCATGAAATAAAGAGGCATTTTTCTTCCCCTAAAACTCCTCAGCAGAATGAAGTTATTGAAAGGAAAAATAAAACTATTCAAGAAGCTGCAAGGACTATGATGAAAGAGGCAAATCTACCGGAAGTCCACTAGAGAGAAGCTATTTATACTGATTTTTAAATACTTAACAAAGTTCAAGCCAAAGCTAACAACATAACAACTCCCTATGAACTATGGTATAGAAGGATTCCTACTGTGAAGTACTTTAGAGTATTTGGAAGTGAATGTTACATCAAAAGACAAGAAGAAAACTTAGAAAAGTTTGATGTAAGGTTTGATGAAGGTATCTTCCTCGGACATTCTACTAGAAGCAAAGCTTATAGATGTTACAACAAAAGGCTAAGAAAGATAATTGAAAGTGCAAATGTTAAAGTTGATGAAAACTTGGAGAATTCTATTGCAGTAGATGGATATGTGTTAGATAAACCCGATTGCAGAGAAGAAGAAAAAGTTGATAAAATGCTACTTCCAAATGGTGAGATGTTAGATAAAAACTAATAGTGCAATATAAAGAAGTAACAAGATAAAAGGGCACCTCAATAAGATTAGCCTAAGAAAATGGACAACATAGAAGTAAGATAAAAAAATTGATTGTTGTTATACCTTCATGTTGTTGCTTCCTTGGTTGGCCCTTGATTTTGAAGTCTTGTGTGCTTCTTGGATGGAAATGAAGTTGAATGGATGCAAGATGAATTGATGCAACATGGATTGATGATGTAAGTGCTAAAATGGATGAGAGCTTGAATGACAATTTTGCAAGAGTTTATTTGCAAAAGACTTGATCCTCCAAAATGAAGGAATTGAAGGGGTATTTATAGGCTAATTGGAATTCTCTAAAGAATTCAACTGTTGGGATTGATCCAACAAAGATCAAGATGAAGGGCTATGGTGAGTTGAGGACTCATAAGCCCTCACATCTTGACATGTGGAAGGTGAGATGTCTTAGGGTTGAGTGATGTGGAAATGAGGTGGAAGAGAAGTACATGAGGTGGATCTTGGGGGATGAGAAGATTCCTTGGAGGAATAAAAATGAATTGAAAATTAACAATGATTAGAAGAATCTATTGGATAAGAGAGGGTCTCCAAAAAGCTAGAGATTTGTCACATGTGGGTGATGTGACAAGTCCAAGGTTCTAGAAGCTCTTGGCACATGTGAAGTGACAAGTCAAGGCTTCTAGAATCTTGCATGGGGGATGGGGAAGACCTTGGAAAGATAAAAGTGAATTAAATATTCACATGGGGAAGAGAGAAACCTTGGGAAAATAAATGTGAATTAAAAATTCACATGGGGAAGAGAGTCCAGGCTAAAAATGGTAAGTGGGAAGGTTGACCAGAAAAGGTAAGCCAAATGTGGCTAATGATTTTGATTAAGGTTGTGCAAACACATGATTAAGATAATTAATGAGGGAGTAGAGGCAAGTGGGAGATTATGGAGGATGTGACACTTAATCTTGATTAAGTGGTGCACATCCTAATCACAGATTAATTAATTTAATCCAGATTAGAAGAGGGTTATGGAGAATGTGACAAGGAGAGAGAAAAAGAGGAATTAAAAATTGGTTTTTAATCCAAATAGGTTAAATGACTAAATTAAATAATTTGTCATATTTATTTAATTTAGAGAAGACAAGGGGGTAAGGTAAAGTATTTAATTTATTTAATTAGATACTTTAGGAACCTTAGACAGAAAATTAAATAATGATTAAATAAATTATTTAATCACTATTAATGAAATAGATGAATAGAGTAGACGATTTTGATCATATGGAAGTGATCAAATTTGGATGTCTACACTATGATTGGTGGACTACTATATTTGACTGCTACTAGACCTAATATCATGCATGCAATTTGTATTGTAGCTATATTTCAAGAAGATTCTAAAGAAACACATGTTGTAGTAATGAAGAGGATATTTAGATACTTAGGAGGCACTCTGGATTATGGCTTGTGGTATCCTAAGGATACCGATTTCACATTAAGTGTTTATACAAATGCAAATTGGGTTGGTTGTGTTGATGACAAGAAAAGTACAAGTGGTGGCACATTCTTTCTTGGATGTAGATCGGTGTCATGATTGAGTAAGAAACAAAATTCAATTTCTTTATCTATTACAGAGGTTGAGTATATTGTAATTAAATCATGCTATACACAAGTTTTGTGGATGAGATAGACATTGAAGGATATTAGAGTTGTGTATGATGAGCCTATATCTATCTTCTATGACAATACAAGTGTAATTAACATTTCAAAGAATCTAGTGATGCACTCAAGGACAAAGCATATATCTATTAGGTATCACTTTTTGAGAGAGAACATTGTGGAGAATGAAGTGAAGCTTGAGTATTTTCCTACAAAGGATCAAATTGCTGATATATTTAATAAGGCTCTTCCTAAAGATACCTTTGAGTATCTCCAAGAGAATTTTGGGGTTATTGCCCCTCATTTTTTGAACTAGATGCATAAGGAGATGCATTAGTCTAGTGGATCTATGAATCTATCTCTTTTCTGGACTGATGTTGGTGTCTACCTCTCAGGGGGAGTAGGTACTGTCATGTGTTGTCATTATTGTTGAGTTATTTGGGTGTACTCCTAAGGGGGAGTATTGAAAGGAGGTATTTTGGTTTGGTATTAAAGGAGGAGAACAATGTAAAACATTTTATTATTTTCCATTGTTTTCAAAAGGGGAGAGTGATGAACAATTCAGCTAATTAAGAGGGGGGCGGGGGGGGGGTGAATCAATTATCACAAAACAATTTTCTTGACCTTAATTACTCTAGCGCAATCTTAAATCACTCAGATAATTATTGAAATAGATATGAACATGGAAGAACATAATAAAACCATGCACAGTAAACACTAGAATTTACATGGAAACCCAAGATGGAAAAAACCACAAAGAATGCTAATTCTCAATTATAGAACACTAGTTAAGGTGACACTGATTAAGGTGATTTTTACAAGGGCTCACTGCCAAAATGCTCACTATAGGTAAGGATCACTGTCGGTGGGCTCATTTCCTGGCTATTATAGCCAAAAGTAAAAAGGCTCGTTGCCAAAAGGAAAATCCTCACTACCAGAAGAATGCTGAAAGGGAATCCACCACTAGAAATAACTATCACTAATTGGCACACTGGAAGAATTTCATTGTCTGCTGCTCTAGTCGTATACTTTCACATACTTCACAATATTTGGATTTTCAGATTTTCATTCACCACACTTGATTTTATTGAACATAATCAACTTTTACTTATACCACTCCATGCCTTCATAATCTCCTAAGTTGACCAAACACAATTTGAATTAGGTCACCACAAAAAATTCTCATGGTGGAAAGGAATGAAACATGGACCATACAAAACCTCCTCACTTGAATCAACACACTACATATTAACCATGATATTTAGAACCAAAGAATATAATATACATGTTACAATGTAAACAATGTTTTGGGGCACATTAACCAATTTCTAGATCAGTCCAGACCCATAAGAGTGTGTCTCATTATGTTGCAAGATGAAGGGGACCAGGACAAGTGATGAAAGATAGATCATCATAGGACAACATCTGGAGCATGCCAATCCAAACCACCAAAGCATCAAAACCGAACCTTAATAAATGAACCAAGATATGTTGACATCAATGAAAACCATTAATGACAACAATCAACAACATCACATTCCAACAATCTCTCCCTTTGTCATTTGTTACCTGTCAAATTTTCACTCAAATTTGGACTTTTTTCCTCTTTAACAAGTGAGTTTTGGGTGATGTCGCAGCCATGCCAAATCCCCTAACCTTGTCTCGGATTTCATAAGTTTCAAAACTTCTTGATAGCCTGACTTATCCATAGCCACTGTAGTCCCAAGTCTTGTCCAAAGATGTCTTATGCAGTCGGCTGATTGGAGGTTCTTAAAACTTTAGAACTCCCCACAAATGGTTATGAAGTTTTGTTTCTCAGCAATGGGGAGGCCCAAGTGGGAGGCACTATTTCCAAGATGTCAGTTCATTTAATGAATCGTGCAGTGTCTTTGAGGAATGTCTCAATTTTTTTGAAAAGCCAACTTGAAGAGGTAACGTAATATTTTAAATTTTCTGAAAAGATGGCTCTTAAATAAGGGGGTTGGTAAAATGGATTTGGTAATGGATTTCCACAATTTTCCTAGCAAATTAATAATCACTTACTACTATCGATGTTATGTAAGCCTGCATACAAGGAAAGGTGGTGGAATTTTTAAATCTAGAGTCTTCTCAAGATGGTACTTCTTGGTGATATCAGAGAGTGGGAAGATGAGTCAGAGCCTTCCATATAATCAGATTTGAATTGGCTCGATGAAGAGAAATTGAACATCATTTCTAAGTTGTGTTTGCTAGCATGGAAGGAAAAAACTAGCTATGCTGAATATAACAGGGTAATGTTTGTTTTAGAAAAAGAAAAAGAACAAGCCGAATTTCATAATTTGGTTATATGGAAATGAAGTTAGAGATTTATAGAGTCCCAAAACCTCCAATGGTTTAGCTCCATGCAAGAAGTCTTTTGGTGGCATGTAATGATAACATCTATTCATGAATCATTTTATGTTTCAAAAGTTTTTATTGGGTCCAATTGTCTTCCAAACATTTGGTTTTGTAATGTAACAGTTTTGATATGTCTATATATAGACCTATCAATTAATAAAGAGAGGAGAGGATGGTTTTCTTTTCATGCACTATTATTGTATAGGGAAATGAGTCTGTGAACTCATGTTTTGACAATGAAGAAATAAAGAGGATATTGTGAATGTTTGAATTTCTCAATGTTATCTTTAGAATGTAATGAACTATGTTTGTTTGTGATTACTCCTCCATGTTACTCTATTTCAATGGGTTGAGCATGTATTTAATTCTGAATCTTTGAATTTAGATTAAATCATCCTTGAAAAGAATCTATCATCTCCTCTTTCCCTAAATATCATTTGTGATTGTGATAAGTGAAATTTGTGTCACTTGCTCCAACTCATTTTATTATGAAATCTCTTTTTCACATCTATTACCATGGTTATGGGTAGGTGTCAGTGTACCTTTTTTTCTTTCTGGTAAAAAAAATACCCCATGTTTTATTCATCGCAAACCATCTTAAGGTAGTTGTGCCTTGTAAAATAAGTAGAGAGCACTTGCAACTATCATTGTGAGTGACTCAACTATTGGCGAGAATGTCATTTATGTGGGCCAGAAGATATTAATTGAAGTGAAAAATCTATTGACCAACATCATTGATGGCGAATCTACTGGGGAGATTTGAAAAGACCTGTATTGTCCTTGTTCCAAACATAAAATGGTGCCTTTCTAGAAAAGAAGGCCGACGACTCTGTTTATCTAAAGATATCAGAAACCTAATTCGAGACCAAGCAAGGAAGCTAATTCAAAAATATTACAAACTAGAGTGGATGTTAAAAATGCCAACATTGGTGAAGACATCCGTACCTTGGACCAAAAATTAACAACAGGAAAATAATTTTCATCATGCTGGAAATAATAAAATTGAATCTTTCCCAACATGCATGCAGACCGAACCAAGTGAACAATCATTTAGTCCCCATAAAGAAGAGACGTGGCTAGATGAATATAAAATTATCTCTATTCCAAATTGGTTCTTAAAAGGCTCAAACTATGACTTCTGATCTGGTATTGTGGAAGAAGATGGCCATATTACAGAGGTAGATGTGAATACGTTCACTTGTGAATCTGACAATTCTGGAAGAGGTATGAAAGTACTATTGGATGAATCTCTTAATGAAATCTCTGAGGAAAAGAAGATATTGGAATAAATAAATGTATGTGTTTGAAAATAGTTTGATTGAATCATCTAAAGGCATGAATAATCTCTACCCTCAACCCACTTGCTTAATCAATGAATATTTTGTCTATACAAAAGGAGAAGAAACAATTCCTATTAAATTTGATCCTATGCTTTTAGAATATAATGCCCTAGGGTCACAATTAGCAGTATGCACAAATTCTTTTTCAAGTGACAATTTGAAAGAAGAATCTTTGAATTCTGATACTCCTTTTGTATTTTTAAATAAAATCATGATTAATGATGCATGTAAAAATAATGTCAAAGCGATGATTAAAATAAGGGAAAATTGAGAAGATCCTAAAAATAAGACTACTTGGGGTGAACTCAATACATTATATTGGCCAACAAAATTTTGTGAAGAATCAAAGGTTAGAAACAATCCCCTTTTTGAATTATATGATTCTCAATCAACTGATGAAGACTTGTTATCTTCTCCTGACCAAGACAAGCTAGGAATATATATTTGTAAGAATAGTTCTGAAAATGATTGTTTTGAAATCATGTTACAAAGAAAGAGACATTTCTTCAATACTAAATTTGAAATTATTGATCATGGTCATAATATTGGCATTTTGAATCAATACTTAACAACTTCCCTTGATGGGATTTTTCTTGAAAATGAAACTATTTTTGGTTCTCCAACTGGTGAAAATGTAAATGTCAGATCATTGCTCAAAGAAGACAAGCTTTCTGAATTGGTGGGTGAAGAGAATGATAAAATTTCTTCAGTAAATTATGATTTGGTGTTTAGCAATGATTCAGGCCAGGTGAAATATAGCTTGAACCAAGGTATACAATATGATTTCTTTCAAAAATATTGGTCTGATTTATCTAAAAAATAATTGTGGAGGTATGACTGGTGACTTTCAAAAGGCCACAATGATATATAATGAAGTGTGGATTTTCAGTTGTGAGCTTATACATAGGGGCTTCATGTATGTGATAAGCCACCATTGGACCTATGTGCTATCTCTGAGTTTGCAAGTGTTTCACAGGAGCCCACCAGGAGCACACTTCTTTTCTGTAGTGGGTCATATTTTTCCCAGCTTGTTAATGGTTTCACTTGAGCAATGACATATATCCTTGATATAGGGTCCTTATGACCATGTACATAGTAGGAGGTTTTGGTGTGTCAGTAGTATAGTTTTCTTTCCTGTTTTGCCTTATTTTTGGTTTGCTTTGGCTCTTTGTTTTTCCCCGACATCTCTTTTGACTCTAAACCCAATGGATTTGAACTAGTGTGCCACAATGATTTTGGAGTTCTCTGCATTTTATACGAAAATACAGTCCCCAATCAGAGCCAATGTTACCCGTCAAATTTTCACTCAAATTTAGACTTCTTTCCTCTTTAACAAGTGAGTTTTGGTTGATGTCACAACCATGCCAAATCCCCTAACCTTGTCATGGAGTTCATAAGTTTTGAAACTTCCTGACCTCTCGACTTATCCATAGCCATTGCAGTCCCAAGTCTCGCCCAAAGATGTCTTATGCAGTTGACCGATCAAAGGTTCTTAAAAATTTGGAACTCCCGATAGATGGTTATGAATTTATATTTCTTAGCGACGGGGAGACCCAAGTGGGAGGCACTATTTACAATATTTTAGTTCATTTGATGAATCATGTGGTGTCTTTGAGGAATGTCTCAAATGTTTTAAAACACAAACTTGAAGAGGTAACATAATCTTTTAAATTTTTTGAAAATACGACTCTTAAATAAGGGGGTTGGTAAAACAAATTTGGTAACGGATTGGAATTTCTTTCGTAGCAAATTAATAATCACTTCCTGCTGCCAAAGTTAAGTAAGACTGCAAATGAGGAAAGCTGGTGACATTTTCAACTCTAGAGTCTTCTCAAGATGGTACTTCCTGGTGATATCAGAGAGTGGGAAGATGAGGTTGTGCCTGTTATACAACCAAATTTGAATTGCCTCGATGAAGAGCAAATGGACATCATTTCTGAGCTATGTTTGCTGGCATGGAAGGAAAAAACCAACTATGTCGAATGTAACAGGGTAATGTTTGTTTTAGAAAAAGAAGAAGAATGAGTTGAATTTTACAATTTGGTTATGGAAATGTAGTTAGAGCTTTATAGAGTCTCGACACCTCCAATGGTTTAGCTTCATGCAAGAATTATTTTGGTGGCATTTAATGATAACATCTATTCATGAATCGTTTTCCATTTTAGAAGTTTTTCTTGGGTCCAGTCGTCTTCCAACCCGTGGTTGTGTAAGGTAACATTTTTGATATGTCTATATATAGAAATATGAATTAATAAAGAGGGGAGAGGATGGTTTTATTTTCATGCACTATTGTTGTATAGGAAAATGAGTTTGTGAATTCATGTTTTGATAGCGAAGAAATATAAAGGATATTGTGAATGTTTGAATTTCTCAATGTATCTTTAGATTGTGACAAAATATGTTTCTTTGTGATTACTCCTCCATGTTACTCTGTTTCAATGGGTTGATCATGTATTTAATTTTGAAGCTTTGAATTTAGATTAAATCATCCTTGAAAAGAATCTATTGTTTCCACTTTCCCTAAATATCATTCGTGACTATGATAAGTGAACTTTGTGTCGCTTGTCTTCAATTCATTTTATTATGAAATCTCTTTTTTGCATCTATTACCATGGTTATGGGTAGGTGTCAACGTACCTTTTCTTCTTTCTAGTAAAAATCATACCCCATGTTTTATTCATCACAACCCATCTGAAGGTAGTTGTGCCTTATAAAATAAGTAGAGAGCACTCACAACTATCATTGTGAGTGACTCAATTGTTGTCTAGATTGTCATTTATGTGGGCCAGAGGATATTAATTGAAGTGAAAAATCTGTTTACCAACATCATTGATGGAAAAATTCATCAATGACAAGCCAAACAACACAATTTTAGCATCAACAACATCAAGGACCTTCTTTTCTTCTCCCCCTTTGACATCAAAGACAAAGGGAAAAAATCCCTCTGAAAAACTTACTCTACTGCCCCTAGGAGGAAGCCGCCAAGCATTGATCCAGATAAGTGTGAGAATATAATAACCTGGACCAATGCACACCTTGGTGTAAATTATTGTAGACTAGGAGGGGGCAGAAACCATAAATTCTTCTAGAGATACTCAAAAGTATCTTTGCTCAATGGTTTTGTGAAAATGTCTGCAATCTGTTCTTTTGTAGGTACATATTCAAGTCTTACCTCATTGTCCAAAACCTTCTCTGTCAAGAAGTGTTATCTAATGGATATGTGTTTCATTTTGGAGTGTTCTACCAAATTCTTGGAAATGTTTATTGCACTGGTATTATCACACATAATTGAGATCAGTTCATCAAATGATATGCCAATTTATTTTAGTGCTTGTTTCATCCATAGTACCTAAGTGCAACATGAGGATGTTATAATGTATTCAACTTTAACAGTAGATAAAGATACAAAATCTTGTTTCTTGCTTGACCAAGCAACCAATCGGGAGCCAAGGAAATAAGCTCCACCACTTGTGCTCTGCTTGTTATCAACACACCCAACCCAATCAAAATTAGTATAGGTTGTCAAAGTGAAATCATAATCCTTTGGATACCATAACTTGATATAGTTTGTACCCTTCAAATATCTAAAGATCCTTTTTACTACAACAACATTTGATTCCTTTGGTTCTTTATGAAATCTAGCTGCTAAACAAACATCATACATAATGCCTGGTCTAGTAGCAGTCATATATAATATTCCTTCAATCATTGAATTGCACATACTTGTATCTGATTTAGGTGAATCATCTTATTTTGTCAATTTATATCTGGTAACAATAGGTGTACAAATCGGTTTGGAGTTCTCCAACCCAAAATTCTTCAAAAATTCCTTTTTTGTTTTGATTTACTTGAAATACAAGGAAGAAATTTAACTCACCTATCATAGAAATTTCAAATTCCTTCTACATTTCTTCTATAAATTTTCTACACAAATCATCATTTCCTCCAAAGATTATGTCATGATCATAAACCATAACAATCAACATTTGATCTGAATAAATTATGTACTATAAATTACTGTTAGCATATCCCTTTTGAAATTCTTGTCCAATCAAATACTTTTCTAATCTTCCATACTAGGCTCTAGGTGCCCGCTTCAATCCATAAAAGGATTTCTTCAACCTATAAACAACATTAGGGTCATGTTTGGACTTAAATCCCTCTGGTTGCTCAATGTAGACTTCTCCTTTCAGTTCTCCATTTAAGAATGTTGATTTTATATCCATTTGATAGACTTTGAAATCTGTAAAGGTTGTAAAAGCCAGGAATATTTGGATCACTTCCATCCAGGCAATAGGGGCATATGTCTCTTCAAAATCAATACCTTTGATCTGAGTGTAATCTTTGTAAACTAGTCTTGCCTTGTTTCTTATTAATTTTCCATTTTCGTCCAGCTTGTTCTCAAATACCCACTTTGTTCCATTTACATTTTTGTCTATCAGTCTCGGTACAAGTTCCCAAGTCTATTTTTTCTCTATCTGATCAAGCTCTTCTTTCATTGCCGTTACCCAATTCTGATCATTGTATGCTTCTTCCACAGTCTTTGGCTCATTTTTTGAGAGTAAACACATTAATACATGTTCTTGACTATCTTTGCTTCCAGTGATGATTCATTTATTCTTATATCCAATAATCTGATTTTCTGAGTGGTTTCTCTATACATACCTTGGGGTTTTAGTTGTAGATGTTGGAGCCTCCTTTGTCTCTTCTTCTTTCTTATCCTTCTTTACTTTTTCATCTAAGTCATCTAATTCATATTAAATATTCTTGTCAAGATTTCTTTGAACATCTTCATCCACTTTCAAATTCTCCTTTTCAACTATCTTGTTTAATCTCTTGTTGTAACACTGGTACACTTTGCTTCTTGTAGGGTAACCCAAAAATATGTGTTCATCATCTCTACTATCAAACTTTCCAAGATTATCCTCATCTCTCTAGATGTAGCATTTACTTCCAATTTTTTGAAGTACTTTACTATGGGAGCTCTTCCATGCCATAACTCATATGATGTCTTTCCATACCTCCTCCGGAACAGTACTCTGTTAAGAGTGTAGACTACTGTGTGTATCACTTCTTTCCAGTATGCCTCTGTTAGATCTGCTTCCTTGATCATTGTTCTAGCTGCTTCTTGAACTGTTTGGTTCATTCTTTCCACTACTCCATTCTATTGTCATGTTCTAGGGGAAGATAGCTATCTTTTAATGTCGTTTTTCTCACAAAAATTGTTGAATTTATCAAAAGTAAACTCTCCTCCTCTATCAAATCTTAAACACTTGATTCTCTTGTCAACTTCATTCTCAACTCTTGCCTTGAAAATCTTGAATTTTTCTAAAGCCTCTGATTTTTATCTTAAAAATGCAACCCAAGTTAGTTTGGAATAATAATCTATCAAGAGCATGAAATATTTCTCACCTTGTAAGCTTCTCATTGTGGTTGGATGACATAGGTGTGTACTAGGTCCAAAAATCTGGTAGATAATTCTTCTTTTCCTCATGATGTTCCCCTGGTCTGTTTTCCTTCTTAACATCCTTTGTAGATAATGTTGTCTGGTTTAGTCAATCTTGGAAAGTCTTTGACTGCTCTTGTTGAACTTATCCTTACCAAATTATCAAATTTGATGTGACACATCCTCCGATGCCAGAGCCAATTGTCATTTCTTTGAGATACTAAGCATCTCTTGTAGCTCCTTCCAATTGATACATATTCCCACTTGTTCTTTTTCCTATTGCAATAATAGTTCCATAACTCTTCCGGATCTCACAACCATCATCCTGAAATACAGAATTACAGCCATTCTCGCACCTCTATCCAACACTTAAAATATCATGATATAAACTCTTCACATAGTAAACATTGTTAGTGTTAAGTTTTTCATCAAAGATAATAGAACCAATTCCAACAATCTGTGTCATTTTATCATCTCCAAATCTAACAAAGCTCCATCATATTTCTCAAGCTTCACAAACTTAATTTTATCACCGATCATATGATTCGAACATCCACTATCAATCAACCATTCATCTCTATTTCTTTTGACAAATAATGCAACTATAGTTTTATCATTAGATTCCAGACAAGCATTAGAGATATCAAATATAGGTTCATCCTTTTCCACCAAAAACAATCAACCCTCTTGATCTGATTCATCATTTGAAATACTAGCATTTTCATTAACATAATAGGCCTTCTTATTGATTCTTTTAAACTTTTGTCTTGTTCCTTTTTCTAGACACCTAGATGCTAGATGACTAATATTTCCACATCTAAATAATTTAAGAGGTAACATACCTTTTTACTTGTTGATACCTTTCTTTAGATTTCTTGTGAAGTTTTCTTCCAACTCATCTGAAATTTCACTATTCATATCTTCTTCCATTTTTATGGCTTTGAAGGTTGTTTCATATTTCTCCTTTTCCTTTCCAAATTTCCTCATCTCAAATGTGGTGAAGGTGCCAAATAGTTTCCTTTGGTGAATTTCTTCAGATCATAAACTTCCTCAATAACTGAGATCTTGTCACTATAGCTCTTTGATAGGGTCATCAAAATCTTCTTCATAACATCTTCAACTGTCAGAGTGCCTCCTTGATTTTTGACTTCATTTACTGCACTGTCAACTCTTTGAAAGTAGCTTGATATATCTTCACCTTCTTCGATCCTCAAGTTTTCATATTTGCGCTTACTTGTCAACTTCTTTGATAATTTGACTCTATCATTTCCTTCATATATTTCTTTCAACTTTTCCCAAACTTCATAAGTAGTGCTCAATGAAATAAATTTTTATTAACTCAGTCTTAGACAAAGAACTATAGATTGCATACCTTGATTTTTCATTTTCTTCATAGGATAAAATCTCATCTACAGTATTAGGACCATTTTTCGATGCAACATATTTTGTCTCAACAACTTTCCAAGTATTGTAGCCTAGAGAAATTGGGTAACCTCTCATCTACACTTTCCAAAAATTGTAGTCAGATCCATCAAACATAGGGATTTCCAATTTGTGTGCCATTGGATCTACCTCAAGCAGTTAAGCTCTTCCTCGAGGAACCAAATCTCTGATACCAATTAATGAACAGTCTAGATGACTGAGAGGGGGGGTGAATCAGTTATCACAAAACAATTTTCTTGACATTAATTAATCTAGTCAAAAGAAAAAGGCTCGTTTCCAAAAGGAAAAGGCTCGCTACCAAAATAATGATGAAAGGGAATCCACTACTAGAAATAACTATAACTAACAGTCACACCAAAAGAATCTCATTGTTTGTTGCCTTCTGTCGTATACTTTCACATACTTACAATATTTGGATTTTCAGATTTGCATTCACCACAGTTGCTTTCATCGAACATAATCAACTTTTACTTATACAACTCCATGCCTTCATAATCTCCTAATTAAATCAAACACAATTTGAATTAGGTCATCACAAAAATTCCCGCAGTGGAAAGGAATTAAACATGGACCATACAAAACCTCCTCACTCAAATCAACATGATACATATTAACCATGATATCTGCAACCAAAGAATAGAATATACATGCTATAATGAAAACAATATTCCAGGGCACGTTAACCAATTTATAGATCGGTACAGACCCATAAGAGTGTGTCTCATTATGTTGCAAGATGAAGGGGACCGAGACAAACATGACCAAAGATATGTAGATCATCGCAACACAACATTCCAGAGCACACCAATCCGGATCACCAAAGCATCAAAACCGAACCTTCATCAATCAACCAAGATATTTTGACATCAATGACAACAATTAATGACAAAAATCAACATCACATTCCAACAAAGAGAGTTCAGGAATGTTGACTTGGTGCAGTACATAATGAGTTTAATTTATCAGTATGCAAGTAAGGGTTACCATTTGTTTTAAGATGAAGTGTTATTATGATGCAAGCTTGGATGAAGTTTTTGATGAATCTTAAGTAGTTTGTGGATCATTTTCGATTGTGCTCAAATGAATTATGTTGTCTAGAAGTTTTATATTGACTTGAGGAAGCTTGTACTTAATGCTTATGGTGTTTTTCACATGTGTTGGCCGAACTTGTGTTTAACACTACATGCGAGGCTTGTAGAAGCATGTTGAAGCATGTTGGGATCTATTTGGGTCCTAATTAAGGATTTTGGTAGCTTTCCTTCATTCCTATCAATTGCAAGAATGTTTAGGTGTCGACCTATTTTGGATTTGTATGTATAACGGCTAGTTGCCGACATTGGAGAAGGTTTTTGAGGTTGAGGTTGATATAAATATGGTATTGTTGCAAGTTGTGGTATGAAAGAAGTAAGATGAAAGATAAATGTAAAGATTGATAAGAGTGATGTGTATGATGTGAATTTGAGTAGAGAAGCGAAAATTTTAATGTTAGGGTTCCTAAAGGCAGTGAGCTGAAGGTATCCAAAATCATTCACGCAAGACTACGAAAGTGTGCGAGCAAGTGTGGTGGATTCTTTGTTGCATTGAGAAGTGTTCTTTGTGTAACATTATTTTTCTATCTTCTTGTATTATTTTTGTAGCAGTGAGCCATGGCTGTGAGCCTTTTGTACCGGTTTTTCTATTACTTATATTATGAGCTAATCCTCATCGTGGTTTTTTCCTCATTGGGTTTTCCACGTAAATCTGGTGTTATCTTGTGTATGGTATTATTTTAGTTTTTGTTATTTGTATTTCATGTTTAAACATTTTAACAAAATAAGGGTTTAATGTATGATTGTGGATATGATTACTGTTGAGGGTTTTGAAGGTTTAATTTTCTACAACTGATTCACCCCCCTCTCAATTGTCTTGTTCATTTCAATAGTAAGGTATAATAGTCCACCAATCGTTGATCTATACTTGCTCTGATCTGCCTTAGGATATTAATCATTCTTGCTCAAATTACAACCAGTAACAATAGGAGTATATACCGGTTTAGAGTCATGCATTCTAAACTTCTTCAGTATTTGTTTAAAATATTTAGATATTGATATGAATATACCTTTCTTTGATTGATTGATCTACAAACCAAGGAAGAAATTCATCTCCCCACACATTGGCATCTCAAATTCTTTTTAAATTTCTTCTATAAACCTTTTCCACATACCTTCATTTCCTCCAAGATTAGGTCATCAACATATGCCACCATAATTAGGATTTGTTCTCCTTCAACTTTGAAATATAGATTGCTATCAATAGTACCTTTCCTAATACTTTCTATAACAAGTACTTATCTAACCCTGAATACCAAGCTCTAGGAGCTTGCTTCAATCCATACAATGATTTCCTCAATTTGAAGACCATATTTGGATCTTCTGACAACTAAAAAATCTTTTGGTTGTTTAATGTATACCTCTTCTTCTAATTCACCATTCAAGAATGCAGACTTCACATCCATCTGATATACTTTGAAATATTTATGTGTTGCAAAAGCTAAAAGCATCCTAATAGTTTCCATTCTTGTAAGTAGAGAAATTTTTTCCTCAAAATCTATACCTTCAACCTATGAGTAACCCTTACACACAACTTTAGCCTTGTTCTTGACAACTTTTCCATCTTCATTGAACTTGTTTCAGGATACCCACTTAGTACCAATCACATTCTTATTTTCCAATCTTGGGACCAATTCCCAAGTTAGATTATTCTCTATCTATTCTAAATCTTCCTTCATTGCTTTGACCCAATTCTTATCTTTACATGCCTCAGACACTATTTTTGTTTCCATCTCAAAAAGAATAAAAAATTACTCGTTCCTCTATCATAGCAACTTTTCTTCTTGTCAGCACACCTTTTCTTTTATCTCCAATGATCTGATCTTTTGAATGATTCTTCTACACATACTTATGAGTTTTAGGATTCTTTTCTAGAGCTTCTTCCTCTTCAACTGTCAATTATTTTCCTTTAAATTCAAAATTTTCCTCTTCATTGCAAGGGGATTCATCAAATTCATATTCTTCTATCAAAACTGAACTTTGATGTGGTTCTTCATCCAATTTAACAATTGCACTCTCAACAATATTTTAAACCTTTTATTGTAACATTGATAGGCCTTGCTTCTTGTAGAGTATCCAAGGAAAATTCCTTCAACAGATCTTGCATCAAATTTTCCTAAGTTTTCTTCATCTCTTCTGATATAACACTTGATTCCAAAACTCTGAAATGTTTCACAATAGGAGGTTTACCATACCATAACTCATAAATATTCTTTGAACTATTCACTCTTGTTTGACTTCTATTAAGAATGTAGATTGCAATATGAATTGCTTCTCTCTAATAGACATCCAAAATATTAGCTTCCTTCATCATTGACCTAGCTATTTCTTGAATTGTTCTATTTTTCCTTTCCACAAATCCATTCTGTCGAGGAGTTCTAGGGGTTGATAAATTCCTTCTTAATCCACGATCTTCACAAAAAATTTTAAACTCGTTTGAAGTAAACTCACCACCCCTATCATATCTCAAACATTTAATTTTCAAATTCATTTCATTCTCAACCATAGCCTTAAATTATTTGAACTTTTCTAGAGCTTCTAATTTTTTTTTGAGAAATATAACCCAAGCCATTCTAGAATAATCATCAATTAATAGCATGAAATACCTGTCACCACGTGAGTTTCTAATTCTTGTAGGTCCACATAAATTTGTATGCACTAACTCCAAGGGACTTGTGGTAGAGTATTCTTTTGTCTTGAATCTTGTCTTTGTTTCCTTTCCAACTTGACATTCTTTGCAAATTGCATTGATAGGTTTTGTAATCTTTGACAAATCTCTCACAACATCAGTGAAACTTATCCTCAATAGGCTATCAAAATTAGTGTGACCCAATTCTTCTATGCCATATCCAAATTTCATTAGTTTTAGACATAAATCACTTTGCACAACTACCTTTGAGTTGATAGACGTTACCTCTTATCCTTGTTCCAACAACAACTAGAGTACTAGATCTTCCTTTTCTAATTTCACAACCACCATTATGAAATACAAGATTATATCCTTTGCTACACATTTATCCTACAATTACAAGATTATGCCAGAGACACTTGTCATAAAGAACATCTTTTGTATTATGCTTTCCATCAAAACTAATTGAACCTTTTCCACAGATCCTAGTAGATATATCATCATCAAACTTAAAAAGATCACCATCATACTTTTCAAGTTTAAAAAACATACTCTTACCACCGGTCATATGATTTGAGCATCATTATCAATGGTCCTGTAATTCTTCTCCTCTCTAGCATGAAAAGAAGTCAACATGGTTCCTTCAACATTATGACCTATTTTTGAAGCACCTTCCTTCACACGTCTTTCAAGATTAGTAGAATTAGTTCCAACATTTAAATCCATGAACAAGAATTCGTCACTTCCCTCATTTAGATAATCTGATTCTTCATCATCCAATATACCATTTTCTTTTTCAACATAATAAATCTTCTTGACAAATTCACCCTTATGATCCTTTTTTTGTCATTAGTAACTTTGATTGGACATTTAGATGCATAATGGTCTATCTTTCCATATTTGAAACATTGAAAGGTAGCTCACATTTTCATTTTCTAGTACCCTTTTTCAATCTCCTCACAAAGTTTTCTTCCACCTCATCAAGATCGTTTGTATCTGATCCACCATCCTTTTCCACTTTGCAAACTTTAAAATAAATTTCTTTGTTTATATCATCTTAACCAAACTCTCACATTTAAAAAGAAGTTAAAGTACCAAACATCTTATCTTCAAAGTAATTATCCAAATTTTGAGCTTCTTCAATAGTAGAAACTTTAGAACTATAAGGTTTAGGTAGAGTTCTTAATATCTTTTTCATAACTTCGCTTTCATTCAACTTTCCACCAAAACCATTGATGGCATTGAC
The DNA here is from genome assembly GCA_007115665.2 of Sequoiadendron giganteum. Lineage (NCBI taxonomy): Eukaryota > Viridiplantae > Streptophyta > Pinopsida > Cupressales > Cupressaceae > Sequoiadendron > Sequoiadendron giganteum. The sequence continues at coordinate 299,729,308 of CM021100.1, read as the reverse complement.
AACATCATCAACTCTAAGTATGTAAGCAGTAATATCTTCATCTTTAGACATCCTTAGGGTTTCAAATTTGGCTTTGTAGTTCTGCATCTTTTCTTGTTTGACCTTGTCATATCCTTCATAGATGCTTTCCAGTTTTGTCTAAATCTCTTTAGTAGACTTCAGACTTATCACCTTTCCAAGTTCAGAATCAAAAAGCCCACTCAAGATTATATTCCTTATTTTGTCATTGTTTTCATAATCCTTGATCTCATCATCACTTTCCAGACCATTTGCAAGCATAGTATAACATTTTTCAATAGACTACCAAACTCAAAATACAAGAGAAACCATAAAGGAATCCATCCTATCTTTCTAGTAGGTAAATATTTTTCCATTGAACAAAGGAGCTTTGACACCTTTCATGTGTGCTATCTGGATCAACCTCAAGCAGTTAAGCTTCTTCTTGGGAACCATCAAAAAACCACATCAACATTTAGATCTGCTTAAACCCTTAAACCCTTAACAATCATTAAACCCTTATCATGCATTAATAAAATGTAAACATGTAAAGAAATAATGCAAACACATACAAACACATACAAACACATAAAAATACCATATTTATGTGGAAAAACTAAGAAGGTAAAAATTATGGCGAGGATTAGCTCACTAATATATGAATTACAACATCAAATACAATAAAGCTCACTGTCAAGGGTTCACTGCCCAAAAAGATAAAGAAAAGCTCATTATCAATGGCTCAATACCAAAGGACTCATTGTACAGAATAAAGAAGAATAGAAGGGGTGGATCACTACCAATTTGAACTGCTAATAATGTATCTCTCATATGTTGAACATATAATTCCAATAAAGCACAAACAACTCATCAAAAAAACTGAAATGTAGACACCTTTTGCTCCCTGCATTAGGAAGTCATATGCATTAAGGATTGCACTCATATCATCACACTTGATCACATTCACATCTTTAACATTACACACTCTTCTCTCAATCCATACAATAATTCTCCTTGCATTTATACCTTTCACGACCTAAAACAATCTCAAGTAGGATGGCCTTAAGGAAACGTATACACCTTAATCGTGCAACATAGAATAGGTCAGCACCAAATGCTTCCACAATATAAAGAAGTGAAGCCAAACTACACGACTACTTAACTAGGACCCAAATCTATACCAATACATTTCTCAACACTTCCTCAAACAATAATTGTCCTCTGCAATTAGCGCTAGCATGCCAATTCAAACAAAACTTGCACTAGTTCACTAACAATCAACTCCACACACCTATCAAGGTCTAGAAACATCTTGTAGACCACACAACAAAATTCCATAATATGAATACAGCATATCGTAATATACCACATGATCAAAATATTTTCCACAACTATTGCAACCATCTGAAACTCAAGAACACTTTCTTCATATGCAACCAAACATACTGACACAAACATCCAACACACCATAAACCTTTGTGGAACAACTCATCACCTAAAACTTCAAGGGAAGGTAGATACAAATGATATAAGTGCATTCCCATATCTGCAACGCCAAAAAATTCATTGTGGAGAAATGCATAGCAATCTTATGTCTCCTAGACACATTGTTTCACCAAATAGGCATACTATTAAACACATCTTCAATTGCAGTATGAACTAAAACCTAATACTCTATATATGATACCTCATATCATCACATCCAAACCACATGAGCATATCTTCAACCATAAAGAAATTTTGAGCAAAACACTGAACATCACTCTATCACACTAAACTCTATTTCATTCAAAAATTTCAAAACCACTTGGAAACCAAGTGAACCAACTTCATCATCAACATTACTAATATCTCTAAAACACATCTAGAAAATGAAACACTTCCCAACTACAACAATATCTCTAAACACAAGTCATACCAACAATCTTTGCAACTATATTGAAGTAGGACATCAATGACAACACCAACATGTGTTGACATCAATACCAATGATTCCAACATTCTATTTATACAAGGGGTTGACATCAATGACAACACCCAAGAAACTCACAAACAACTCAAGCTCTCAATATCTCCAAAATTTCAACAAATTATTGTTCTAATGAAAATACAAAAAAATATGAGAAGTCATGGAGGAAATCAAACAACAAAAACATAAAGGGGAGGACACTGTGCATCTTTGATATATAAAATTCAGCCTATTTTTCAAGGATGTTTTCTCCAAGGGTACCAGTTTCCTAGTAGGTATTTTTAGATCTATTTTTGTAGTCCCTTGATGTTGGATTTACAATTCTATTTCGTATCTATAAAATTTTTGAATCACTGCCAGAAATATTTGTAATTGAGTTTTTGTGAGTTGTCAATGCCTAGGGTTTCAAATGAAAGAATGAATAAATTATCTTCAATATCCCTTTTATCCTCTTCAAACTTGACATCTGCACATTCACAAAGAGAGGAAATGTTGTGTGATTTATGGGCTTGCCTTGGTCAAACCCCATGTTAGTGTTTCCACTTCCATAATGAAAATGTCAATGATAAATGGATAAATGAAAGGAAGGAATGATGGAATCACAAAGTTTTGCAATTCACCACCCTTCAATGACTTCCTTGAAGGACTGAATTCATGCACATCACCTCAAGGTCTTGGATCTTACTTTCTTGATTTATCAGATTCTTTAGAGACCTAAAACATAGGTTAACCTTCACAAAACAATGATAACATGAACTCACATAAGATTCAATATTATGTTGGATCTTGAATTACTATAATAAATCTCTAATGGCTCCTCTTGACTTGTGTAATAATGCTCTTGATAATTTCTTTATCATAAATTCTCCTTAATGTTTTCTAGATTATTTGAAATGATGCAAAAGCTAGGTATATATTTGCTATTATTTTAATTTCCCAAAAAATAAATCCTGACAACTGACTTTAGATATTTGAATTTCAAATAATGAAATGTCGACACCAACATCTTTGAATTTTGAGCCAAAATAGGGAGACATAGGCATCCTAGGTGCTAGTGTACCATCCCTATTTTTGAAAAATTTAAGTGTCAGGGAAAAAGTATTAAATGAGAGCATTTATTTTATGCTTGCGAATTGTCAGAAAATATTTAAAATAATTTGTGAAATGCATAATTTAGGAAATTAAGTGCTTAATTAGTTACAATAACTTAAAGGGGAGAAAAACATATTTGTGAACTTGTCAAGGGTGACAATTTACGACGTCATAGCATCAACAACATATAATGAGTTTGGAGTTATAAAATTGACACTTTTTAAGAGATGAAGTTAAGATTTGTAGCTTTGCAAGACAAATAGTCTGTGTTGGATTGAGATTTAAAAATATGGAGTTAAATATTTTCACTTGTATGTATACATATGAATAAAATATAACGATTTTAGAGGTATGGAGAAATATAATGAGTTTATGCATCAAAAAAATAGAATGATTTTAGAGGCGTGTTTAAATATAATGAGTTTATGCATCAACAACATATAATTTATATATAATTTAGAGTTGTGCATGATTGAGATTTCTAAAGAAATAGATTTAAGAGTTACATATTTACAAGCTGAAGTATATGCATTTAATGCCTTCTTAACATTTTTTGCATTCAAAACAAAGTAATTCAATAGTGTATGTTGGATTGAGATTTATAAAGAAAGTTTAGAGATATAAATTTTCAAGCTAAAATATGTGAATCAATGACATATAATTCTCTTATCATTTTTGTTTTTGAAACAAAGTATAGAATTACTTTGTATTTTTTTTATTGGAATAAGAAAAGAATAATTATAGAAACAAAAACAAAACTACTTTGTATTGGTTTTTAACATCTTAAAAATTAGACTTTAGAGTTGAGATTTATTTAAACAAATCCATTAAATTACTTTCCATTGGATTGGAGATTAGACTTATATTTACAAGCTGAAACATATGCATTACCAATTTTGATTATCTTTGGACATGTCTAAGGATAGTGTTAGAAAATAAGACCTACGAGCAACTAATTATTAAATACAAAATAAATGAAATAAAAATTACAAAATGTAAAGAGAATTAGACAATTTTTATGTGGGTAAAACTCTTTAAGATAAAAAATATTACAAAAACATCATTTATTCATTGTGAAAGAAACTCACATAAATGTTTATGCAAAAGATTTATATCAAGAACTTGGATATTACAATATTTTTTCCCTCTCCTTTTATCCACAATACTTCACATGCATATAAAATGCATTAATATACTTTTCATGTAATTATGTCTTTAGCATAAATTGATGTATATACATATGTACACAATGTGTAGTATGCTTTATGATTGTTTATTGAATAGTATGAAAATGGAGATGTTTTATGGCCTAGGTCATAGAACACCACTATTTTCCTATGGTCATTCAAGAATGTCCTCAAAACCCTAATTGGATTGATTATCAACCTTAAAGGTGAGTCAAATCTCAACAAGGAAGACCTAGTAAGTGTTCTTTTAGGCTTTGAGGAGTTCACCACCAAGCAAAAGCTTGGAAAAGACAATTTAACATTCAAATCTAAAAACTTAATAATGCAAGCTAAATGAATGATGTAAATGATGAAATTACGCAATAGGAAGTTAGGATATGTGTACCTGGGAAGTTTTGAAATGTGATGAGGATTCTGGAAATGCAAAAATGTTGTCAAAATGTGTTATGGAGGACTAAGACACCCTTACTATTGTCTTAGTCCCGTTCCTATTTTTTAAGGCATATGTGGAATCTTCAGATGCGGGAATCAGATCTGAAAGAATCTCTGCAAAATACCTTTAGGAGGACTAAGATTCCCTAGGTGGTGACTTATTCCCATTTGGAATTTTTGAAATCTTCGAATGTGGTCCTGAGGGTCTACACTTCTTCTCGGATCTCAAGTCCTGAAATTTCCAGATCTGGCTTGTAGGCAAGTTTCCATGAAGGTGACAACTTTGCAATGCAACTTTGCAACTTTAAAAATTTGCACTTCAAATGATCTTCAAATCTTCAACCTAAATCTGCAAACACAAACATGCAAGAGAGGAAAAACTTGTTGATTGTTAGTGAATGGGGGTTTGCCTTGTTCAAACCCCTTGTTGGTAATTAAACATTGAAATGAAATAGAAATGGAGGGAAATGAAGAAAAGAACAAAGAGCTATATTGCAACTCACCAAACCCTTGTTATGAAATCTGCAAACTTGTGTGAGATGGCTTGCTTGAATGTAGATCTTGAATTGAATTATTTGCTTGAATCAAAACCCTACATCATAAATGTTAGCTCAAAAATACACATGATGCAAGAATATCTTTGACATGATGCTTGAATCTTGATGATGGATCCAAATTCTTGAAGAATTGCTCTTGAATGCTCTAGTGAACTCAATTATGCTATTTTGAATGTTCTCACAAAAGACTTAGATTGTTTAGGGTAAAAATGAATGAATAAACCTTGTATTTATACTTATCCATGTGTAATATCCTGAAATTACACCACAACAAGCCGACAGATAAAATCATTAGTTAAAGGAGGCTAAATCCTGCGAAGATTTGAAATTAAATCCTGAAAAAATATTAAGGGGGACTAAGATGCCCTAGGTGGCATCTTAGTTCCAAGTCCTGAAACTTGGGGCATAGACTCCAAAAAGGGGCCCATTTAAGGCACACTTGAAATCAGGGTCCCAAGACCTTTCGGGGCAAAGATGCCCTAGGTGGCGTCTTAGTCCCGACCCAAAAGTTAGGGACACTCAAACAAAATCATTAAATTATCATTTATCCTTTGGAGTTTGTCGGGATTAGCCATAAAAAGTTGAAATTTATTAGGTTTGTGGATCTAAAAATAGGACCAATTAAGACGTAAATAAGGATAAAAAAGAATGGCGGGCCCAAACAAGTGTGAAAATTCAAGGGTACATGCATTTTCCTACACTATAGTTAGCCCCCACTTTAGTGAGAGGATTCAAACATACTTCAAACTCACACTATAGTAGCCAACCACACAATCAAGAGGGGTTCAAATGTATGAATGCTAGTAAGATAGGATGATAATAACCAAGAGGGTGGCCAAGCCCCCAGGATCAAGATCCTATGGAAAATCAACATAAGCATAAAGGAACACACTTGCGGATGATATATGAAGCCATAACCAGATCGCAAGCATACACCATCAAAGATAGCAAAGGGAAAAACAAAAAGGGAAAAAAGGAAAAATGCAATGGATCAAGCTTCGACTGGTTGTCCAATGGGTTGTGGATTGGGTCTAGGATGTTTGTCCAAAAAGGTTTACAAGTGGAACACGTTGTCCACTATTCAAACAAAAGTGCATGCTCATAAGGGCTAGTGAATCTAGTTGTTCACTAGGTGAGCCCCAAGAGGTCCATATCAAAGTCATAACTCCATGACTATGATAAGGACAAAAATTATTGCTCACAAGGCTAGTGAAGCTAGTTTTTCACAAGGTGAGCCCCAAGGGACCATACAAAATCCATACCTTCATGATTTTAATAAGGTACAAATAAAAATGCATGCTCACAAGGGCTAGTGAAGCTAGTTTGTTCACTAGGTGAGCCCCAGGGGACCATATCAAAGCCATACCTCCATGACTTTAATAAGGTACAAATAAAAATACAACACAATAAGAAAGAGGGATGTTCAAAGGGATTTTTCTTAGTTCATGCAAGGTCTTAATTTTAGGGGAAATTGTTCCTAATATCTCCAAGAGAGGACCAATCAAAGGATAAAAGATTCACAACTTAGGGAACGTAGTGTGTCACATCACCACTAAGAGGAATGTAATATGCTAAGATAAATCAATCTCTTGAAGGAAATTACTCCCAATGTCACTGCAAAGAGAAAAAAAAATTGCTTGAAGTAATAAAATCGCATCAATGGACATGAAAATACAAACGAAATCATGCCAAAATAATGCCAATGTGTCCCCCCACTTTAAAGAAATTGCTAAATACCATGTTGTGAGAAATTACTTTAAATTCGAAAAACGGGAAAAAGAAAATGGAAAAGAGGGGGTGCCACCCATAAACATATAAGGGATCTATGGATTTGAGGTTAGTGTCTATTTTTTCTACAATGATATTAGAGAGATAGGAAGTGTCATCGTTCGCTAAATACACATAGAACCGAAAGAATGAAACAAAGAGAGCGAAAACAAAATGAAAAAACTTTTGGATCAACATGGAAGAGACATAGGGTGTCTTAATACATTGCATCATCCCCAAAAGGAAAACAAAAGACAAACATGAAAAGGAAAAGGAAAGATAATGAAAAATATTTTGGGTCAACATGGAAGAGACATAGGGTGTCTCAATGCCTTGTGTCATCCCCAAAAGGAAAACACAAGACAAAAATGCAAATGAAAGGAAATGAAAAGATAATGAAAAATATTATGAGTCAACATAGAAGAGACATAGGGTGTCTTGACGCCTTGCGTCATCCCCAAAAGGAAAACACAAGACAAAAATGCAAATGAAAGGTTAAGATCAATGAAAAGGAAAAAGCTTACGACATATAGAATAATGAAGGTACAAATAGAGGAATGCATAAAGAGAGGAAACATCAAACAAAATGGGGGATCACATTACACACATGCAATCACATAAAAGAAAAGGAAAAGGGGAAAAAAAGAATAGTAAAGCACATGCAAGTCAACCATCCAACAGGTCATCCACATCCCAGTCTTTTTTAGTATATGTGGAATGCAGATCACTAGTGAGAGGGAAAACATCAAGTGTTATACTAGGGGAATTACTAGGTTCAACACGTGGTGAATCACTCACTTTAGGAGGATCATCACGATTGTTATCGTCTAAGCCCATAGAAGAGAAAAATAGAAAATTTAACTTGTTATGCACTTGGTATCCAAGGTTTTTGGAAAAACTATGTCGAAAATCTACCCATAGTGACCTTTATCTTCACTCTTCCTCTCATCATCATCCTAGCCAAAAATCTGGGGTCCTCAAAACCTTAGCTTATCGAGCTTTCTTCATTTGTGATAATGAGCACCTTGACCAAGAGTTAGCCCACCTCACCCATGTCTTCTCTCGAAATGGATACAAAAAGAAGCATATCAACAGGGCTATCAACCAAGCCATGGCTAGGCTCACCCTCAAGACCATTGCCAACCCCCCCTCTGCTCTCTCGTTGGCAACCCTCCCTTATGTTGAGGGAATCTCCAACAAAATATCCAAGATCCTTCTCAAAAAGGGCATCAATTGCACTTTCAAGCCTTGCATCACTATAAAAAATTGCATCCCATCCCCCAAAGACCCCCAAGATCAATTACTCAAATCTGGTGTCTACAAAGTGCTTTGTTCTTGTGGAATTCCTTACATAGGGGAAATAGGTCATTCCTTCAACACAAGAATCAAAGAACATTGTGCCGACATAAGACACGATCGAATCTCAAAATACGCTCTTGCTAAACACTCTTTTAAGATGAAGCATCACATCGCCTTAGAAAACACCAAAATCCTACTCAGAGAAGACAACTTCTTTAAGAGAAAGCTCAAAGAGGCCATTGAAATCATTAATCACCCCTCCAACCTTAACCAGGATGGGGGTTGGGTTCTAAGCTTCTCTTGGAAACCACTATTAAACAGCCTCAATGCCCACTCTCCAAATCATTCCCGATCCTTGTCTTTTCTTCTTTCATTCCCGTTTTCACCCTCGTTCATCCTTTGCTTGTCCCTCTCTCTCCCTCCTTTTCCTCCCCTTACTTTTCCTTTCCACCTTATCTTCTCTCCCCTCTCCTGTGCCAACCTCCGCCCTTCTCTTCTTCTTGTCCTTTTAGGCTTGTCTTATCAAAAATTCTCCCCATCTCTCTTTTCTTCCCCCTTTTCCTCTTTTTCTTATTTCCTTTTAATTTGGTGCTTCCTTTATTTCCTTATTGGGTTCTCTTGATTTTAATTTCTTCTCTTTTGATGTTTTAATTTATTTAATTCTTCTTTTTTAGCTTTGTATTTGAACCCTTTCTTTTATTTATTCTTCCTCTTTGATTTATTATAATATACATTTGATTTTATTTCATTTTTCTCCTTTCTTTTGTTCTTTCTTTTTATATTTCTCTTGATTTTATCTTCTCTCTACTTGTGTTCTTTTTCCTTGTTAGACCTGTTGTTCTTACATGTCCTTTAATTGATTTATCCTTCTTCGATAATTTTTTCTTGTTCTCCCTCTTCTGCTATTTTCAGTGGTTTGGTTCTTGGCTTCCGTTTTCATTAGCTTGATTCTTTTCTCTTGTTTTTTCTCCTCATTTTTTTGTATTGTTTTTTATCTTTCTAATTGATTTTTTCTCTATTATTTTGCTTCTTACATTTGTTGTTTTATCCTCTTTCTTGTATAATTAGTTTTTTAATTTTTATGTCTCTATGACTATTCTTGTCTTTTAATTCTTTTGATGGTTCTTTGACCTTTTTATTTCTTTATTGTTCTTTAGTTTTACTTTGTTGGTTTGGTTCCTTTATTCATTTCATCTATTTTATTTTATTCTTTGCTTAATTGTTTTTAATTTTAGTTTGTTTTCCAATTTTTGGCTCTCATTTCCTGTTTATAATTCTTGTTACTTTGTGATTTTAATTTTTTGTTTCTTTAATTATTTATTTCTCTTTGGCCTTATTCTTTTTTATTTCCTTGCATGTGTTGTCTCCTATTTATTCTTTCCTTGATTTTGTTATCTTTTTCTATTTATTTATTTCCTTGCAATTGTTGTCTTATTTTTTCATTTTTTCAATTTATCTATGATGTTATTTTTGGGTACTTTCTTTCCTTACTCTTTTTCATTGTTTCATTTTTATTTTATTCCTTGAATTTTCAATTTTGTCCCCTCCTCTTCATTTTTTGGATTGTGTGCCTTCCAACCTCCCTGACCTTCCCCCTCTCATATTTCCTCACCTTTTTATATCCAAGTCTGCTCACTCTCTTTCATTTCTCTCTCTATCTGCTGGACATCCTGATGATGGATCATGGAGTATGATGGACGAAACATTGATGTAAAAATTTACACACAGTTTTTCCAAAAACCTTGGATACCAATTATCATGGACTGTGGAAACAACAAAATGCTATTAATTGTTATGCACTTGCTCATCAATTTTAGTTGTTCCTTGTTGTGTTGGAGACATAGGATCTATTGGTTCTGGTAATGGACGAGGCTCATCATTTATTGCTTCTGTCAAGTTCAGATTTTGATTTATTATGTTGTTCTTTGCTTTCATCTTTCAAGAAATAACATTATGTCTATGCCTATGCTCTCTAGCATTTCAATTCCTTTTATTATGGTTTTCAAGTTGTATTTGTGTAGGAGTAGGTTTTTCAAGCATAAGTCCCTTTTCTTCTTGTGAGGGAAGAATGAAAGAAAACCATGGAAGGTTGTTCAACCACTTTCTCTTTGGCTTTATAAATTTTCTTAAGAAGTGGGTTAGGAATTGTTTGGTTTTCTCTTGGTCTTTTGTAGGAAATAGGAAATGAATTTTTGATGGATGGGTCTTGGTTATTTAGAAGGGATTTAGGCCCAATATTGTTTTCTTCAAGTGGTGGAGGTTTGATCATGGGTGGAGGAAATTTTTGAAGGGATAACTTGGCTATGCATTTTGCTTTAAACTTTTGGTAGGATAGGAAAAGGAAGTCCTCACGGGGTCTTATATGTTCCATGGGCTTAGGCTAAAAATAGTCTAAGGAAAAATTTCCATAGAGAGAAGGAGGTCTAAAGCCAGTATGTTTCACAGTGAATATTTCATTGCTGACTGGAAACTTTAAGCACTTCTGGACAACAAATGGGACCACATTCATGGAGCGAAGCCATTTGTAGCCTAGCTTCACATGAAATTGATCTGAATTAGAGATGATAGAGAATGATGTATTTAATTTCTTGGGTCCTACTTGTAAAGGGAGTGTGATCGAGCCCATTGTAGCATGAGATAAACTATCATGCATTTTAATATATGCTTTTGGTTTATCATATATAGCTTGAGTGAGTTCATTGGCATATAAGAGTTCCTCTGTGATCAAATTCTCTCCATAGACAAGATCAATTAAAATTTTGGGAGTGGGCTTGTTATTGATTCTATGAGCTATGTAAAGAGGACCATCAGGTGCATGTTTGATTGTTTCTTCTAAAGAGAAAGTAATGTCAGTGGGCATTATGGTTTGTTGTTTATGAGGCTCAATATCAATCACTCCTATCATTTCATCCATAGGATCATTATCGATAGGATCATGTTGAATAGAATCATTGTTATAATTATTGTTCATATTGACTATGGTAGGTGTATTATTATTGCTTTCCTTATTCCAATAGTTAGGAAGAAAGTGACTAAGATCTTAGGTAATTTGATTTCTATTTCCACTTTTAAGAATTATCCTTAGATTTTGTATGATGGAAACCACTTGAGCTAATTTCTATCTATTCACTAAGTATAAAGGCTTTTATGTTTTCGAGTGTTTCATCTAATCTTTGTAGGACATCTTATGGGATTTGAAGCGTACTGTATAAGTCATGGGCTAAGTCTTCATACATTTTAATAATTTTTTCTTGAGGGATATGATCAACCATTGTTTGAATACTTGGCATAACACTTGTAGGTAAGGTAGGAATAGCAAAAGAAGTATCAAATGTACAGTCCATACCTATTGAATCTTTAACAACACTAGGAGTAAGAGAGCTAGATAATCCAAGATCTACAATAAGTTTTTTATCACAGGATTCCATGAGTCTCGCATTTCGTCTAACCACAATATTAGTAGTAGGACACCAAGTAGTACAACTCATGCAAGGGATAAACTCAAGAAAGTGAAATGAACATAATATCGTATGCTTATAACTAAACTTGGAATGAAAGAAATTAGAGATAACAATAATTTTGCAAACTGAAACAGAAAACTAAAGGCAGCAAACAAAAGCACAAAAAAATAATTTCAAATCCTGAAAAACTGCAAAGTCAAAGTCAACAGGGACTAAGATGCAAGTAAGGGAGTCTTGGTCCTACTGGTGAAATTTGAAGGTTCCAGGGACTACAATAGACAACAAACAACACAGGTAGGGATCGGAGCCAGAAACCCATAGAGGGACTAAGACGCCAACAAAGGAATTTTTGTCCCAGTTGTTGGTACTTTTTCTTGCAACCTTCAACCCTAAGGAGAAACAAAAATGCCTAAACTAGGGGATTCAATATTTAGGACAAGGAATCTGCACTATCAACAGGTTGAAGACAAGAAAATCCAACAAACAAGGCTATGAAATCCTTCTGCACTTTGAGCTCCATAGGACTCAGGAGGGTGCTCCTAATTGTAGGCTTGAATGTATGATAATCTTACATGCCAAACAACAAATAACAGACCTATGAAAGTGGATAGTTCTTAGGTATATCAGTGATGGGAATTTTATATTCTACCTGGTTCAAGCATAATCCCATTTGCATTGAACATTGTTGAGAACAAATGATTTAGATATCTTTATCTTAAACACATAGAGGGTTAACAGATAAAATCCTCTCAAACTTAGCCTCTATATTCTCTCAAATACCATGAAGATACAAGAAAATGATATAACTTAAACAACAAAACAAAAGGACCAAAGTAACAAATATTTAAATGATTCAAATTATTTTTGAAAATGATCTGGGTACTATCATAGATCAATGCCTAATCTTAAGGCATGGAGTCAAATCTAAGATCATGAATGCAAGTTTAAACAACAACTTATTTCAAATTAGTGGTCCTTTAACAGTTAATGTCTTACATTAATTGGAACCTCTCATATTACTGCATAATCATACTTAAAAATATATTTCATTTCGTCAAACCCACAGTAATCTGCATACAAAATTTAATTCTTTGCTTGAAGAAACCCATAAACAAATTACACAACGGTAATAAGATTGCAATGAGAAATCAACATATCCTTGATTTATTTAATCCATATGCAATTTGAGAATACAAAATAGAGACAACTTCTACAATATTTTTCATCAATTTGTTAAAACTAATTGACACTGATGTAGAAAAATGTACATTCATTCACTGTAAAATAAAATTCTAGCCCAACGAAACACCCTCTATTTCCTTCCCCTAAACCAAAATTTCAGAACTTGTACAAATGAGAAAAAGAAAGAAGATATAGAAGAAGGATAAACCCTAAAACTACATCTTCAATTGACATCTGGCATCTTCAACTCCGTTGATTTGTAATTACCTTTGCTTGCTGAAGAAGTTTCAATCTGCTCCTAGATTCATGCATGTTGTGTTTTCCCTCTTGCCCTCTAACATAAAATATTCCTCTCATGATGACTTTCTTCATTATGCCTTTGCTGTTGAAAATATCTTTGCAGCTGAAAAATATTTTACCCAGACAATGGAAATATTTTATCAAAATATTTTCTCTCATGCTTTATATTTCACTCAAGATTAAATATTTTCCTTTTAAGTGTAAATACTTCAATCACCGCCTTGGATACATTCTAAAAGTTTAGAAAGCTTATAAATTTTCACTTGGGCCCACCATGGCCAATCCCTGCCTACCCGTTGTTGTTGATGATGACATTAAAATGCTACTCGGGCTCATGGGAAATCATATAATAATGCTCAAAATAAAACACTGGTGGCAATAAGTAAACCATGTAATTTGAGGGAACCAATGTACTTATGTTAATAATGTTCTTTTGCAAGCTTTCCACCAATCCCCTTGCCCCCATGCCTTTTGATGATGGTAGAGAAATTTCATGCGGGTTGGTGGGAAAATATACATTAATAATGCTTTAAATAAAGATTTAGCACTGACTTAAAACATGACCATTAAATATTTAATTCCTCCTTCACCACTCCCCACTTCCCTGTCCTTCTGTGCTCCCATCAACACTTTTCTTCACAGGCTCATGGGCTCTGCTTTATTTATGTTCTGCATCCTTGGATACCTTCATTAATGAGCTTCAAAGGCCTATGTAAGAATTTCTTTAAACAATGTTGAGACATTTTCACTACACATGCAAGCTGGGGTCATTTTTTTACAATGCAGGGATGTTTTAAACAATCTTGAGACATTTTCATTGCATATGCAAGCTTGGGTTAGTTTTTACAATATAGGGATGTTTTAATGGCTTCCGACAATAAAAAGATGCATAAAACCTCATTAAAATTGATGTCCAACCGAGAGGATTCGTTGGGGCACCAATCTCGATGTGAAAACCATGATCTGCAACTCAAAAACAACATTAAAAATTTGCCCCAAATGAAAAAACGTGATTGAAGTTTGTAAGCTGCTCAGATTTCTGCTTGAATCCGACCAAAACATCTTAGAGAAATCTCCATGGAGAAAGAAATGCTTCAATATTTATTGCTATAGAGATTGGAGATCAAAATTTGCCTCAAACACTGCTCTTAGTGATTTCCTCGTACTCTCGCGAGTCTATGCTGCGAGCAACATTTGTTGCCTCAGGCTGGTGGGCAACAATAAAAACAATATAAAATGTTTTCTATTACATGCTTCTCCATCTCTCCCTGCTCTCAATCTCCAGAGTCGTGAGCATTTGTTGCCATAGGGAAGCATTGCCTTGTAGGAAAATATTTTTTTATAAAGTTTAATTTTATAAAAAATTGAAATATTTAATTTGCCCTTATTCCCCTCTAAAGCCAGTATGGTTCACATTGAATATTTCATTGCTGACTCAAAATTTTAAGCACTTATGGAACATGGATGAGACCACATTCATGGAGCAAAGCCATTTGTAGCCTAGCTTCACATGAAATTGATCCGAATTAGAGATGATAGAGAATGATGCATTTAATTTCTTGGGTCCTACTTGTAAAGGGAGTGTGGTCGAGCCCATTGTAGCATGAGATAAACTATCATGCATTTTAATACATGCTTTTGGTTTATCATATCTATCTTGAGTGATTTTATTGACAAATAAGAGTTCCTCTGTGATCACATTCTCTCCACAAACAAGATCAATTAAAATTCTGGGAGTGAGCTTGTTATTGATTCTATCAGCTATGTAAAGAGGACCATCATGTGCATGTTTGATTGTTTCTTCTAAAGAGAAAGTAATGTCAATGGGAATTATGGTTTGTTGTTTACGAGGCTCAATGTCAATCACTCCTATCATTTCATCCATATGATCATTATCGATAGGATCATGTTGAATAGAATCATTGTTATAATTATTGTTCATATTGACTATGGTAGGTGTATTATTATTGCTTTCCTTATTCCAATAGTTAGGAAGAAAGTGACTAAGATCATAGGTAATTTGATTTCTATTTCCACTTTTAAGAATTATCCTTAGATTTTGTATGATGGGAACCACTTGAGCTAATTTCTATGTATTCACTAAGTATACAGGCTTGTATGTTTTCGAGTGTTTTATCTAATCTTTGTAGGACATCTTATGGGATTTGAAGCGTACTGTATAAGTCATGGGCTAAGTCTTCATACATTTTCATAATATTTTCTTGAGGGATATGATCAACCATTGTTTGAATACTTGGCATAACACTTGGAGGTAAGGTAGGCATAGCAAAAGAAGTATCAAATGTACAGTCCATACCTAGTGAATTTTTACCAACAGTGGGAGTAAGAGAGCTAGATAACCCGAGATCTACAATAAGTGTTTTATAGTGGGATACCATGAGTCTCGCATTTCGTCTAACCACAATATTAGTAGTAGGACACCAAGTAGTACAACTCATGCAAGGGATAAACTCAAGAAAGTGAAATGAACATAATATCGTATGCTTACAATTACACTTGGAATGAAAGAAATTAGAGATAACAAAAATTCTGCAAACTGAAAGAGAAAACTAAAGGCAACAAACATAAGCATAAAAAAACAATTTGAAATCCTGAAAAAATGCAAAGTCAAAGTCAACAGGGACTAAGACACCAGTAAGGGATTCTTGGTCCTATTGGTGAAATTTCAAGGTTCCAAAGATTGGAATAGACAACAAACAACACAGGCAGGGATCAGAGCCAAAAAACCACAGAGGGACTAAGACGCCAACAAAGGAATTTTAGTCCCATTTGTTGGTACTTTTTCTTGCAACCTTCAACCATAAGGAGAAACAAAAATGCCTAAACTAGGGGATTCAATATTTAGGACAAGGAATTTGCACTGTCAACAGGTTGAAGACAAGAAAATCCAACAAACAAGGCTATGAAATCCTTCTGCACTTTGAGCTCCACAGGACTCAGGAGGGTGCTCCTAATTGTAGGCTTGAATGTATGATAAACTTACATGCCAAGCAACAAATAACAGACCTATGAAAGTGGATAGTTCTTAGGTATATGAGTGATGGGAATTTTATATTCTACCTGGTTCAAGCATAATCCCATTTTTATTGAACATTGTTGAGAATAAATAATTTAGATATCTTTATGTTAAACACATAGAGGGTTAGCAAATAAAATCCTCTCAAACTTAGCCTCTATATTCTCTTAAATACCATGAAGATACAAGAAACTGATATAACTTAAGCAACAAAATAAAAGGACCAAAGTAATAATGATTTAAAATTTTTTTGAAAATGATATGGGTACTATCACAGATCAGTGCCTGATCCTAAGGCATGGAGTCAAATCTAAGATCATGAATGCAAGTTTAAACAATAAATTATTTCAAATTAGTGGCCCTTTAACGATTAATGTATTACATTAATTGGAACCTCTCATATTACTACATAATCATACTTGAAAATCTATTTCATTTCCTCAAACCCGCAGTAATCTGCATACAAAATTTAATTGTTTGCTCGAAGAAACCCATAAACAAATTACACAACTGCAAGAAGATTGCAATGAGAAATCAACATATCCTTGATTTATTTAATCCATATGCAATTGAGAATACAAAATAGAGACAACTTCTACAATATTTTTCATCAATTTGTTAAAACTAATTGACACTGATGTAGAAAAATGTACATTCATTCACTGTAAAATAAAATTCTAGCCCAACTAAGCACCCTCTATTTCCTTCCCCTAAACCAAAAGTTTAGAACCTGTACAAATGAGAAAAAGAAGATATAGAAGAAGGATAAACCCTAAAACTACATCTTCAATTGACATCTAGCATCTTCAACTCCGTTGATCTGTAATTACCTTTGCTTACTGAAGAAGTTTCAATCTGCTCCTAGATTCATGCATCTTGTGTTTTCCCTCTTGCCCTCTAACATAAAATATTCCTCTCATGATGAGTTTCTTCATTATGCCTATGTTGTTGAAAATATCTTTGCAGCTGAAAAATATCTTTGTGAAAGTCTTTCACTTCTCCTTTTACCCTTGTAGTGAAAATCACTCTTTAATTGCCCCTGTGATGAAAAATTATCAGCTTCACTGTGAAAAAACATCACCCATTTTTTTTTACCTTGAAGTTAAAAATTTACTCCTCAATTTTTACCCTGTTTTGTGAAAATGGTGCTTTTCATGAAAAACCCTCTTTTCTAGCACAAAAAAAAACATATTCACTTTATTCACCCGTGCCCTTTTCACTTTCATCTAATATTTTTAAATATTAATGCCCAACATAGAAGTTTCTTACCTTTATTTTACCCAGACAATGGAAATATTTTATCAAAATATTTTCTCTCATGCTTTATATTTCACTCAAGATTAAATATTTGCCTTTTAAGTGAAAATACTTCAATCACCGCCTCGGATACATTCTAAAAGTTGAGAAAGCTTTTAAAATTTTCATTTGGGCCTACCATGGCCAATCCCCCCGTTGTTGTTGATGACAACATCAAAATGCTACTTGGCCTTATGGGAAATCATATAATAATGCTCAAAATAAAACACTCGTGGAAACAAGTAAACCATGTAATTTGAGGGCACCAATGTACTATTGTTAATAATGTTATTTTGCAAGCTTTCCACCAATCCCCTTGCCCCCATGCCTTCTGATGATGGTAGAAAAATTTCACTTGGGTTGGTGGCAAAATATACAATAATAATGCTTTAAATAATGCTTTAGCACCGACTTAAAACATGACGATTAAATATTTAATTCCTCCTTCACCAATTCTCTCTTCCCCGTCCTTCTGTGCTCCTGCCAACACTTCTCTTCACAGGTTCATGGACTCTGCTTTATTTATGTTTTGCATCCCTGGATACCTTCATTAATGAGCTTCAAAGGCCTATGTAAGAATTTCTTTAAACAATGTTGAGACATTTTCACTGCATATGCAAGCTGGTGTCATTTTTTTATAGTGCAGTGATTTTTTAAACAATCTTGAGACATTTTCATTGAATATGCAAGTTGGGGTCATTTTTTACAGTACAGGGATGTTTTAATGGCTTCCAACAACCAAAAGATGCATAAAACCTCATTAAAATTGATGTCCAAGCAAGAGGATTGGTTGGGGCACTTTTTTGGAAGTGAAAACCATGATCTGCAACTCAAAAACAACATTAAAAATTTGCCCCAAACCAAAAAACGTGATTGAAGTTTGTAATCTGGTTCAATTTTTGCTTGAATCCGACCAAAACATCTCAAAGGAATCTCCATGGAGAAGGAAATGCTTCAATCTTTATTGCAATAGAGATTGGAGATCAAAATTTGCCTCAAACACTGCTCCTAGTGATTTCCCCGTACTCCCGTGAGTCTTTGCTGCGAGCAACATTTGTTGCCTTGGGTTGGTGGGCAACAATAAAAACAATATAAATGTTTTATGTTACAGGCTTCTCCATCTCTCCCTACTCTCAGTCTCCAGAGTTGTGAGCATTTGTTGCCATAGGGCAGCATTGCCTTGTAGGAAAATATTTTTTTATAAAGTTTAATTTTATAAAAAATTGAAATATTTAATTTGCCCTTATTCCCCTCTAAAGCCAGTATGGTTCACAGTGAATATTTCATTGCTGAATCAAAATTTTAAGCACTTATGGACAATAGATGGGACCACATTCATGGAGCAAAGCCATTTGTAGTCTAGCTTCATATGAAATTGATCTGAATTAGAGATGATAGAGAATGATGCATTTAATTTCTTGGGTCCTACTTGTAAAGGGAGTGTGATCAAGCCCATTGTAGCATGAGATAAACTATCATGCATTTTAATACATGCTTTTGGTTTATCATATATAGCTTGAGTGAGTTCATCGACATATAAGAGCTCCTCTGTGATCACATTCTCTCCACAGACGAGATCAATTCAAATTTTGGGAGTGGACTTGTTATTGATTCTATCAGCTATGTAAAGAGGACCATTAGGTGCATGTTTGATTGTTTCTTCTAAAGAGAAAGTAATGTCAATGGGCATTATAATTTTTTTTTAACGAGGATCAATGTCAATCACTCCTATCATTTCATCCATAGGATCATTATCGATATGATCATGTTGAATAGAATCATTGTTATAATTATTGTTCATATTGACTATGGTAGGTGTATTATTGTTGCTTTCCTTATTCCAATAGTTAGGAAGAAAGTGACTAAGATCTTAGGTAATTTGATTTCTATTTCCACTTTTAAGAATTAACCTTAGATTTTGTATGATGGGAACCACTTGAGCTAATTTCTATCTATTCACTAAGTATAAAGGCTTTTATGTTTTCGAGTGTTTCATCTAATCTTTGTAGGACATCTTATGGGATTTGAAGCGTACTGTATAAGTCATGGGCTAAGTCTTCATACATTTTAATAATGTTTTCTTGAGGGATGTGATCAACCATTGTTTGAATACTTGGCATAACACTTGTAGGTAAGGTAGGCATAGCAAAAGAAATATCAAATGTACAGTCCATACCTAGTGAATCTTTAACAACACTAGGAGTAAGAGAGCTAGATAACCCAAGATCTACAATAAGTTTATTATCATAGGATTCCATGAGTTTCGCATTTCTTCTAACCACAATATTAGTAGTAGGACACCAATTAGTACAACTCATGCAAGGGATAAACTAAAGAAAGTGAAATGAACATAATATCGTATGCTTACAATTACACTTGGAATGAAAGAAATTAGAGATAACAATAATTTTGCAAACTGAAACAGAAAACTAAAGGCAGCAATCAAAAGCACAAAAAATTAATTTCAAATCCTAAAAAATTGCAAAGTCAAAGTCAACAGGGACTAAGATGCAAGTAAGGGAGTCTTGGTCCTACTGGTGAAATTTCAAGGTTCCAGGGACTGGAATAGACAACAAACAACACAAGCAGGGATCAGAGCCAGAAACCCATAGAGGGACTAAGGCGCCAACAAAGGAATTTTAGTCCCAGTTGTTGGTACTTGTTCTCGCAAAATTCAACCCTAAGGAGAAACACAAATGCCTAAACTAGGGGATTCAATATTTAGGACAAGGAATTTGGACTATCAATAGGTTGAAGACAAGAAAATCCAACAAACAAGGCTATGAAATCCTTCTGCAGTTTGAGCTCCACAATACTCAGGAGGGTGCTCCTAATTGTAGGCTTGAATGTATGATAAACTTACATGCCAAACAACATATAACAGACCTATGAAAGTGGATAGTTGTTAGGTATATGAGTGATGGGAATTTTATATTCTACTTGGTTCAAGCATAATCCCATTTGCATTGAACATTGTTTAGAACAAATGATTTAGATATGTTTATCTTAAAAACATAGAGGGTTAGGAAATAAAATCCTCTCAAACTTAGCCTCTATATTCTCTCAAATACCATGAAGATACAAGAAACTGAAATAACTTAAACAACAAAATAAAAGGACCAAAGTAACAAAGATTTAAATGATTTAATTTTTTTTTTGAAAATGATCTGGGTACTATCACAGATCAGTGCCTAATCCTAAGGCATGGAGTCAAATCTAAGATCATGAATGCAAGTTTAAACAACTTATTTCAAATTAGTGGCCCTTTAACAATTAATGTCTTACACTAATTGGAACCTCTCATATTACTGCATAATCATACTTGAAAATCTATTTCATTTCCTCAAACCCGCAATAATCTGCATACAAAATTTAATTCTTTGCTTGAAGAAACCCATGAGCAAATTACACAACTGCAAAAAGATTGCAATGACAAATCAACATATCCTTGATTTATTTAATCCATATGCAATTTGAGAATACAAAATAGAGACAACTTCTACAATATTTTTCATCAATTTGTTAAAACTAATTGACATTGATGTAGAAAAATGTACATTCATTCACTGTAAAATAAAATTCTAGCCCAGCTAAGCACCCTCTATTTATTTACCCTAAACCAGAAATTCAGAACCTGTACAAATGAGAAAAAAGAAAGAAGATATAGAAGAAGGATAAACACTAAAAATACATCTTCAATTGACATCTGGCATCTTCAACTCCGTTGACCTATAATTGCCTTTGCTTGCTGAAGAAGTTTCAACCTGCTCCCAGATTCATGCATGTTGTGTTTTCCCTCTTGCCCTCTAACATAAAATATTCCTCTCATGATGACTTTCTTCATTATGCCTTTGCTATTGAAAATATCTTTGTGAAAGTCTTTCACTTCTCCTTTTACCCCTGTAGTGAAAATCACTCTTTAATTGCCCCTGTGGTGAAAAATTATTAGCTTCACTGTGAAAAAACATCACCCATTTGTTTTACTCTGAAGTTAAAAATTTACTCCTCCATTTTTACCCTGTTGTGTGAAAATGGTGCTTTTCGTGAAAAAAGTCTTTTCCAACACAAAAAAAAACATTTTACGTAGTGAATATATTATTCACTTTATTCACCCGTGCCCTTTTGACTTTCATCTAATATTTTCAAATATTAATGCCCAGCATAAAATTTTCTTACCTTTATTTTGCCCAGACAATGGAATATTTTATCAAAATATTTTCTCTCATGCTTTATATTTCACTCAGGATTAAATATTTGCCTTGTAAGTGAAAATACTTCAATCACCGCCTTGGATACATTCTAAAAGTTTAGAAAGCTTATAAATTTTCACTTGGGCCCACCATGGCCAATCCCCGCCTCCCCGTTGTTGTTGATGACGACATCAAAATGGTACTTGGGCTCACGGGAAATCATATAATAATGCTCAAAATAAAACACTGGCGACAACAAGTAAACCTTGTAATTTGAGGGCACCAATGTACTTATTTTAATAATGTTCTTTTGCAAGATTTCCACCAATCCCCTTGCCCCCATGACTTCTGATGATGGTAGAAAAATTTCACGTGGGTTGGTGGGAAAATATACAATAATAATGCTTTAAATAAAGCTTTAGCACCAACTTAAAAAATGACCATTAAATATTTAATTCCTCCTTCATCAATTCCCGTCCTTCTGTGCTCCCGTCAACACTTCTCTTCACAGGTTCAAGGGCTCTGCTTTATTTATGTTTTACATCTTTGGATACCTTCATTAATGAGCTTCAAAGGCCTATGTAAGAATTTCTTTAAACAATGGTGAGGCATTTTCACTGCATATGCAAGTTGGTGTCATTTTTTTACAATGCAGGGATGTTTTAAACAATCTTGAGATATTTTCATTGCATATGCAAGCTGGGGTCATTTTTACAGTACATGGATGTTTTAATGGCTTTCGACAACCAAATGATGCATAAAACCTCATTAAAATTGATGTCCAAGCAAGAGGATTGGTTGGGGCACCTTTCTGGAAGTGAAAACCATGATCTGCAACTCAAAAACAACATTAAAAATTTGCCCCAAACCAAAAAACGTGATTGAAGTTTGTAATTTGCTCCAATTTCTGCTTGAATCCAACCAAAATATCTAAGAGGAATCTCCATGGAGAAGGAAATGCTTCAATCTTTACTGTAATAGAGATTGGAGACCAAAATTTGCCTCAAACACTGCTCCCAGTGATTTCCTCGTACTCCCGTGAGTGTTTGTTGCGAGCAGCATTTGTTGCCTCAGGCTGGTGGGCAACAATAAAAATAATATAAAATGTTTTCTGTTACAGGGTTCTCTATCTCTACTTGCTCTCAGTCTCGAGAGTCGTGAGCATTTGTTGCCATAGGGAAGCATTGCCTTGTAGGAAAATAATTTTTTATAAAGTTTAATTCTATAAAAATTTGAAATATTTAATTTGTCCTTATTCCCCTCTTTTCACGTGCAAATTCACTTTGCTTATTTAAAATATGCAAAATATTTTAAACATTAGCTTTTGCAACATTAGAAAAATGTTAATTTTTAATTTTGACCGCGACCAAATAGGAAAAATTTACTGCTGGAATAATACACCTGAAGCTGTGAAAATTTGCACATTGACCCTATAATTTATTTAGAGAAAACCCATTTCCTCAAATTTTTCCCAGCCCTTAAAATTCAAGAACCTCCTTTGTAAACTGGGAGGTGCCTTTGCTACGATTGAAATGCATTAAAATAATACATCATATGACTTCCTATTTTAACAATAATATATATGGAGATGTTATGAAAAAACACAAGAAATGGGTTGTCCTTAGATTTTCAAAATTTGACACTTTCTAGAGCACCATTTTTGGCCCTATCGTGATTATAAAATGATTAAATAACCCATCAACACTTATCCTAAGACCCTGAAGCTGAGTGGGGATGTAGAAATTTGACTCAAGAATGAAATACAACAATTGTCTTGGAAAAAAAAATCATGAGGTGAAAAATATTCAACATCAAAGTGGCCTACTCATAATTTTATGTAACTGTTCTTGTTTAAAACCAATTAAAGCACACCAAGTTGCCATTTTGAAAAAATATCAAATCATCTCTTGGGAAACTACAACTGGACACACTAGGTCATTTGGGTAAACTGAGTATGTGTGCAAGAGGGCCTTCTTTGAGTCATCATTCTTCAAAAGATATTGAGGGTCAAAGTTGACCACCTTGAAACAGTTCTAAAAATGTAGGCGAAAACAGGGCAAACTCCATTTGCTTTTGGCTTGATAAAAATAGAAAATATGATTATGAGGCTTTGAAATCGGACCACGGAGTACATGAATTTGGGGAGAATGGAGACCAACAATACTTTTGATATGAAAATCAACTGGCTCTGAACGGTGACCCCCCAAAGTAGGTCACTTGGGCAGATTTTGTAGGTGCACTTTTGAGTGTGTAAAGGCAAAATTTTCAATATGGGCATTTCAAATTTGTAAAATTTGAAGTTGTCATCACCAGTAAGGGTTGTTTTGCATAGAAACAAATTATGAGTTGTTTATAATGTTTCTAGGTTGCCTACCCAGGGACCTGATGTTTAGAAACAAAAAAGTATGTAAATGAATACAAGAAAAAGTAACTAATGACAAGCAATTGGATGCAATTTTTTTAATTTTGAATGCAATAACAATGTTTATAAATGTAATTAAGATGATTAATAATGCACTTTTCAGTTTTTCAATGGAATAATATAATGCAAGAAAGCAAAAATGCAACCTATATGCACTTTCACTAATGCAAATATGAGAATCCCTAGATGCAATTTCAGTAATGCAAGATGCAATACAAATTTGAATGCAACAAAGATCTATGAATTTAATGGACTCCAAATCAGAAAATGAATGTTCAAAAAGGCTGGGTTCACCAAAATGAATCGTATGAAAATGGAGATACTTTATAGCCTAGGTCATAGAACACCGATATTTTCCTATTT
Source organism: Sequoiadendron giganteum (assembly GCA_007115665.2). NCBI lineage: Eukaryota > Viridiplantae > Streptophyta > Pinopsida > Cupressales > Cupressaceae > Sequoiadendron > Sequoiadendron giganteum. The sequence continues at coordinate 299,704,757 of CM021100.1, read as the reverse complement.
TCATTCAAGAATGTCATAGGAGCCCTAATTGGATTGACATCAACCTTAAAGGTGAGTCAATTATCAACAAGGAAGACCTAGGAAGGGTTCTTTTAGGCTTCAATGAGTTCACCACCAAGCAAAGGCTTGGAAAAGATAGTTTAACATTCAACTCACAAAACTTAGTAATGCAAGCTAAATGAAGGATGTAAATGATTAAATTATGCAATAGGAAGTTAGGATATGTGTACTTGGGAAGTTTGGAAATATGATGAGGATTCTAGAAATGCAAAAAATGTTGTCAAAATGTGTTATGGAGGACTAAGATGCCCTTATTGTTGTCTTAGTCCCGTTGTTGTTTTTCAGGGCAGATGCAGAATATTTGGATGTCGAAACTAGATCTGAAAGAATCTCTACAAAATACCTTTAGGAGAACTAATATGCCCTAGGTGACGACTTAGTCTTATCTAGAATTTTTGAAATCTCTAAATGTGATCCTAAGGCTCAAGGTCCACACTTCCTTCTTCTTGGATCTCAAGTCCCGAAATTTCTAGATTTGGCCTACAAGTGAGTTTCCGTCAAGATGACAACCTTGCAATGCAACTTTGCAAATTTACAAATTTTCACTTCAAATGAACTTCAAATCTTCAATCTAAATCTGCAAACACAAACATGCAAGAGAGAAAGAAACTTGTTGATTTTTAGTGAATGGGGGTTTTCTTTGGTCAAACCCCGTGTTGGTAATTAAACCTTGAAATGAAATAGAAATGGAGGGAAATGATGAATGAACAAAGAGCTATGTTTCAACTCACCAAACCCTTGTTATGAAATATACAAACTTATGTGATATGGATATCTTGAATGTAGATCTTGAATCCAATGAATGCTTGATAGATTTTGACTTGAATTGCTTGCTTGAATCAAAACCCTACATCACAAATGTTAGCTCAAAAACACAAATGATGTAAGAATATCTTTGACATGATGCTTGAATCTTGATGATGACTCCAAATGCTTGAAGAATTTCTCTTGAATGCTCAAGTGTGAACTCAATTATGATATTATGAATTTTCTCACAAAAGACTTAGATTGCTTAGGATGAAAATAAATGAATGAGCCTTGTATTTATACTTATCCATCCTTAATATCCTGAAATTATACCACACCAAGCCAACATATGAAATCATTAGTTAGAGGAGGCTAAATCTCGCCAAGATTTGAAATTAAATCCCAAAAAAAGCTTAAGGGGGACTAAGACACCCTAGGTGGCGTCTTAGTCCCAAGTCCCGAAACTTGGGGCATAAACTCCAAAAAGGGGCCCATTTAAGGCACACTTGAAATTAGGGTCCCAAAACCTTTGGGGGACAAAGATGTCCTAGGTGGCATCTTAGTCCCGACCCAAAAATCAGGGACACTCAGACATAATCATTAAATTATCATTTATCCTTTGGAGTTTGTCGAGATTAGCCATAAAAATGTGTAATATATTAAGCTTGTGGATGCAAAATAGGACCAATTAAGACGTAAATAAGGATAAGAAAATCAAGGTGGGCCCAAACAAGTGTGAAAATGCAAGGGTATGCATTTTCCTACACTACATCTATATTTAAAACAATCTAAGAGTTTGGTGAAAAAGGTCACAACCTTTCACCTTATAACTTTTTGATTTTAATTTTTTATTAATAAATGAATAATTTATTTATAAATTTAACTTTTTATATTACCCCTTATTTTATATTTTAAGGATAAACCTTACAACTTAATTTTATTTAGGAGTAATTGCATTACATGCAATCCTCAAATAAACACCATGCTCTAAATTTGAATATCATTTATTTATCTAAATTTTTAAATCTGAAAAACACAAAAGCTTTATCTATTTTTTAATCATAAAATCTAAAAAAGACCAAAAAATTATTATGCAATTCTTAGTAGTCAAACAAAAAAATATCATTTGTTGTTAGAAAAGACCATATTCTTATTTAAAATGTAATTTATATTTAATTTCAAATAATCCTAAAATTTAAATACTTATTCATATGAACTAATGTGTTTACTTTAACAACAATTATCACCATGTTACATATATCAATTTTTTTAGATTGCAGGAATCGGGTAGCCCCCTATAAACTACAACGTGCTGGTAATTTTTTTTCATGTGTCTGGTATATATATCAAAATTTTTGACATACATTTTTTTCACTCTATAGTTTAAAGTTTAACTCATACAAATCTACTATTTAGTTATCTCCAAAGTTAATATATATTTTTCATAGAACTTTGCATTGTATGTACAAGAAACTACTAAGTATGGGTAAAAATTAGGCTAGTAAAGTATAATTAAATTAAGTTTTGATATTTTAGCATCAATTACATTATAGTGTCAATTTCATGCATTGATTAATTTTTTTAGTTTTTTGTGCATACAATTATCTTTTTGAAATTCAATCCACCATCCATAATAGTATGCCCTATTTTTAAAAGTCAAAAGTGTCAATTCTTGACATAATGAATTTGAATTGAGAAAGTATTTTTTATTCTAAGAAATTAAAACAAATAACATCTTGCATAGCCATAAAATGAAAGTTTATATAATACTGTTATATATTTTGCATAATCATATATAAATTAATAAAGGTAGTTGGTCTAACTTTTATGTAAATTTTTAAATACAAATTTAAATTTTGCTTACCTTCTATGCATAGATACCATGATGAATGCCATTAAAAATTTCTCTTCTACTATCTAAATTCTTGGACCTATAGAGTTGTCTCACTTCTAACCACTTGGTACTCTTAGCCAATTTACAAATTTGGAATACTAATACCTATTTTTGTACTCACATTAGATCAAAATCTATTAAAGACCCAAAACTTCATTAAATTCATTAGTTTGAATCCTATTGTGACCATCATCATAGAGTGAAATAAATACGATAGATACAAAAGAATTTAAACCCTATTTAATCCCCTAAGCAATGATTCCAATAAAATATTTGAAATTACGAAGAACGAGAACCCATTGAAATATCATGAAATCAACATGAGCACAAAGGGGAAATCTATTCTAAGACATTGAATCTTATCCCATTGAGGGAGTGGTGTCGAGTTGATATGGAATGGTGACCCCTTCCCAATCCCTTGGATAATATGAGCTTGTTTCGAACAATTTTATTGAAGAAAATCGATGAAACTGGTGAGATGTGTGCAAAATGTGATATAAAACTAGTTTAACATGATGATATGAGTTATAAATGATATGATTCTTGATAAAATGGATGCAACCTATGCTATATGTAAACAAAGTTCAAAGATGCAAGCCATAACTACGAATTTATGCTAAAATGTATCCAAACTAAGCTAATATGGAAGCCATTAATGGATGCTTAAGCTAAATGGATGAAGATTTAATATAAAATGATATCAAATATGAAACATGGATACAAATGAGTATGAATTTCAACAACACAATTTTGTTATCAATGGTCGAGTTAAAAAGGAGGGTGTAACATGGATCAAGGATTCAAAGATCACTTGGATTGATCAAGGGATAAGAATGATTCAAACAAACACACTTTGTAACAACTTTGAAATTTTGTTACAAAGTTTTTTAGAAAGAAATCATTCCAATTTTGGAGCCAAATAGGAGAATATTCCTTTGGAATATTCCCTATGCAAGTGGATTGGAGGGAAAATTATCAATTTAATAACTAAAATTAAATTTGAATGTGAAAAATGGAGAATGTGAGGATATTCATTAAATTATTGATTTATTTAATGAAAAGGGAGTTCAAACTGATATTTAATTAAAAAATAAAGATTATTTAATGAAATGAGAGGAAAAGAGGTTTAAATTAAATTATTTGATTTATTCAATTAAACAAGGTGAAAATGTTAGTGTAAGAGGGGGTGAATTAACCCAATCAGATCAATTAGATCAATAGATGAAAATGAGGTATTTGATTAAACAACTAGGTTAATTTAATCAAATAAGTGAAAAGAGGATGAAATTCAAGACAAAATGATGTTAATATATCAGATTCAAGTGTGTATACCATTTAGGACATTTTTAAGTGTCTACATTTTTTCCCTCTTTAAAGTGAGGTACCTATTATGTTGGTTCAAAGACTAACACTTTTCGGATTAAAATTGTTGCTTAGATCAAAATTTTAAAAAAATCATGATTTTTGGATGCCCCAATATTGCCCTAGGGAAGGAGATAAGCTGGTACCTTGCCCCCTCAGGAGATCGGGCAAAAAATTTGAATTTTGGGTTGATCTCTCAACAAAGATTTAAGATCAATTCAGCTCAAAGAGGAGAAAGCTCAAATGTCTTATGTAGATAGATTTGATGATGTATAGACAATAATTAGTCATGGGTAGCCTCATGTATATTTTGATATATCACACATATTCGACACTTGGATAAAAATATTAGTATGATAAAATAATAAGAAGAATAAGATGGATGGATTAACCATTGATATCAAGATTGATTTAAAAGTCCAACAAGCCCATGATTCTTTGAGACTTTATTAGATTATGGTGATGAGATGGATGATTTTACTTATATTTGAGATTGGGACTTTCTATCATTCCTTATATTTTGATATAACACATAGACACGATGCATCATGGTATTGAAAACCAAGATGACATTGTATCTAGTGCAATGGACTTTGACTCTACAAAAAGATAAGATAATCCTTGTTCACATCTTGACATATGAAAACCACATTGGAATGTAGTTTAGAAGTCTAGAATAAATTGGACCAAAGCATATGCAATAGTCAACAATCTACCCTAAATGACTTTCCTACACACAACTAGGAAAGTATGTGCCAAGATTATTTTATAAGAATACCCACAAGCACAACAAACAAAAGATTATGATCGATGCCCAATTCCTTTCTCTCTAAATCATTTAGACATTATTGTGATGTCCTCAAAATGGGCCAACAAGATAATAATCATAAGACAAGATCAAAACAAATAGTCAATGTTATCTATATCTCTTTCCAAAAGGTGTAATGTGTTTTGAGGATAAATAACCAAAATGATTGCCAATGATAATGCCCATTGAAGGAAGGATGCATCCGAGGACGTGTTATCAGATGTTGGCAGGTTGATATGTTGTTTGAAAGGCTATTGATATAAGGTTTGATTGGCATGTTTAATAATGATAAAGAGTTTGATTTTTTTCATTTATAGTTTTAATTTTGTTGATTGGTTTACTTTTTTTCTATTTGTGTTACCAAAGATCAAGGGTGATGATCAATTTATTATGGATGAAATTTTATTGCAAGTGGTGTTAGAACAAGAATTTTTATTAAAATTCTAAAGGGGTTTTTATTCATTTGAACCCAACATTTTGCTATCTTTTTCATGAAATATCATTCTACCACCATCCATAATGCTAAAAATTCCTGTTACCATCATACTGCTTCTTTAACATTCATCCTTCATAGCCCTCACCTCTTACCTCCTTACCACAACCCTTTGCAAAATGGTTCACGGTATCGCGGTTAGAAACAGTTAAGAAAACCTTTCACCGCCATACCATGAAGGGTTTGAACTTAGCCCGCGGTAGAGCGATAGAAAGAATAGTCCATGCCGATACCGCCATACCACGTAGTGTGAAAGGTTTGTCCGTGGTAGAGCGGCGGAAGGAATGCAACGTTGACAAAAGTCAAACACTGACATACCGCAGAGGGAATGAGCATGACCCACGGTTGGGTGGTATAATTGAAGTCAACCGCCATACCGCGGAGGGTCAACAAGGAGCCCGCGGTAGAGCGATATGCATAGGAGGAGCAGAACGAAGAAGAGACTGCTATACCACAGTAGGTCAGAACAATGCTCGCAGTAGAGTGGTGGAGGTGACAATCAAACAAGATCAGATTGTGATACCACGAGGAGGGGAAAGGCAGACTGCGGTAGGGTGGTATACAGAGGTGTAACATAAAATGGCACTGCGGTACTGTGACAGTGGAAATGATGGTGTGAGGTAATGCGGTAAAGAGTAGTTGTGGTTTATTATTGTTAATATCTTCTAGTTATGTTTTATTTTCAATATCAAACGGTGTGACTTTTTTCTTCTCATGAGAATATGAACAGACAAAACCGAAAGGCGCGGGAATTTTTTTTGAAATGTATAAGAGTAGGAAATTGATAATGAATAGGGGTTAGAAATTAGAACAGTTAGAATAGAGATAATTTTTGGAATTTTTATGTTGTGAAGACCATGATGCATGTATAAATTTTGAAGAAGTCAATGAAGATGCTTGATTTTGCTGCCTAATTTTGGTATCAACTATTTGTCATAATTATTCAATTACTTGGTTGTCTCCATTTTAATGCTTTTTTGTTATTTAAACTGATATATCAAGTATATATTCAGTTTGTCGATGCACATTTTTTTTATTCGTGTGATATGATTAATTGGTTCTTTCAAGTAAAGATTAAATCCTTCTAGTCAATCATAGTAATTTGGGAGTGTTAATTGGATCAATAAGTAGAACCGTATAATTAGGGTTTTCACTCCGTCTCAGGTAGAGTTTTTCAACTATTTACTTGCATGCTTATACAAGTTATAAACTTATATTAGTGTGCCAAATAATTTGAGATATTGCCATTAAGGGTCACATTTTCTAAGTCTTCATTGGACTCCATATACCCAATAGGGCACTAGTCTCACCCATTTTTTAATTCACTTAGTTTCATTAAATCATTTCTGGGAATTCCACATTTGTTAACTAAACATATTGCTTATACAATTTATACCAAAATAGGTTTGTATGTGTCCACTTCCAAATTTCCATTGTGGATATATTGTTTAGAGGAAACACACAGTTCAAATCTGCTTCATACATATAGGTTTACCCGCCTAGGTTTAGCAAAGCCTAAAGAGTAGAAGGTTCAAATTCATTATTTGGCCTTGTACGTTAGCTAGAAACATTGTGAGAGCTTGGAAACCTCTTGTGGTTCAAACCTGCATTTTTAGGTCCTAACAGTTTGGTGACTCTGCTGGGGAGCATTAAACTGAACCCAAACCTTCATTATAGAGTCTGTACCTTGCAGGAGACTCTACTGGGAACAACAAATTAAATTTTTTTCTCACTTTTAGAAAGTGACTGGTGACTCTGAATGAAAAAGTGCATTGAAACTGATAAAGTGAAATATACATCATAAAGGAACCATCCTAGAGTTCAGACTATCAAAATTACTCACAACAGGCATGGTAGAAGGTCTTTGTATAAGGAGGACCCTAATAATGACAAAATTAAATGGACTCAAAAGAATGATAAGGGCAAGAAGGTCTCTGATGACATGGGACCAATAAGTAAAGACAAAACATCAAAATCACCCCTGGAGACACATAATTCCTATGGTACACTGGCAATTGAAAACAACCCATCTAGAGAACCTCACACTCCTGAGGAAAAGAGGAATCCCTTCTATCAACCAGACCCCAAGAAAGTTGAGGAGTTCATGGTTGGATTTAAGGCTAAAAGGGAAATGAGACAACATGAATATGATAAAAAAATGGCCTTAATTGAAGAGAATCACGATGGACTTGGCTATGAAGCAGCCTTTGAAGAGAACTATGAACACATGGCTCGAGATGAGATAAATGCACGAGTGGAGCATGAAAGACAAGAAGTGGAAAGAGCAAGAATAGAGTATGAGCAGAGGCTCCATGCAATAAAAGAGCTGGAAGGATTGAAGTTATAGAAAGCTCATATCAATGCTCAGATGGCTAACTTACCTAAATATGTGCCACCTCATAGATAGGGGAATAATAATCTAGGACCTTAAAATCCCCAAGAGCACAACAAAATCAATCAAGGAATCAATATAGACCCCCAAATGCTCCACCACAACATCAAAATGCTCAACCACCCCCTCACCAACAATACATGCCTCCACATGGTCAACAATATGTGGCACTACCTCACAACAATCCATTATACCAATACTAGCATCATCAAAATCCACCTCCTCCACCATATACAACCATGATCAGACAATTTGATTTGGCCGGATTTCAAATATATCCTTATCCCATGGATAACAGTTGGAGAAGCCTTGTTCCAAAATTCACAGGGAGTAGTGCAATCACAACTAAAGAACACCTAAGGAGCTTTAATGCATTTATTCAAACTTGGACATGCAATATGAGGATGTGCAATTGAGATTGTTTATGATGTCATTGATTGAAGATGCTAGAGATTGGTTTAACAGTTTACCAACAACTTCTATTGACTCCATTCAGGAGTTTTATGAACAGTTCCTTGAGCAGTATGGGAATCAATGTGCACCAGAGTTTTCCCTGCATGAATTGGTAACTATCTAGAAGCATCAAAATGAGTTAGCTTATGACTTCAACCAGAGGTTTTCTAAATTACATAATAAGATACCTCCTAGATCCAAATTAGTTGATCATGTTGCATTGAGTATTTACTTAAAATCTTTTGATCCTAAGACAGGATATGAGCTCAGGAACAGGTGTCCCAGGAATTTAGCTGAAGCTCAAAAGATAACACTATCTATTGAAAATAATAGGAAAGCTGCAGGAATGATTGGAAAGAGGGATAATCCTAGGGTTCCCCAATATGCTCCTCCAAATAGGCAAGAAAATTCATACAAAAATGAAAGGCCAAGGTTGCATGACATGCCATATAATACAAATTGGAAGGATGGAAAGCCAATGATGGATAGGCCAAGGAATAAAGAGACACCCGATCCTCTAAAGGTAAGAGGGGCGTATATGGTAGATAATAGTTATTGGTGCTCAGTTTGTGACTTGCCACATTCCCCAGAGCATTGTATTATAGCTCAGTCAATACCAGGAAAATAAATACCAAAAGACAACAATGAAGAGGTCCATAATATCTATTTAACTTCCCACACTCTTCACTCTACTGAGCAGGGATATTCATCTTTAGAAGGAGGGTATGGATATGATGTTGATCACCAAAAATACAATGTCCATATGGTAGAACAACAAGTTTTTTTCTGATCATGAAGAAAGTGATAATGAACAATGTCCTCCTAGTACATCATATCAAACAAATAGGTGCAATGTAAGGAGACCGACTGAGGAAGAAATTAAAAGGTTAATTGTTGCAGTAGTTGAGTAGGCCAAAAGTAGATATTGGTTGAGAAATAGAATAGTAAATGAGAATGAAGGTGTTCCAAGAGGAATATTTTTGAAGAATAAGAAAATGCTCTAGGAAGCTTCAAAAAGGACAGATGATAAGCAGTTTGATAAAAAAGAACAAAAGTATGTCCATAAGGAAGAAAAAAAAGAATTTCCCAAGGAAAAATAAAAGTCAGATCAAACAAACAAAAAGGAGAAAGAGGAGAACAAAGTAGAGTCAACTGAGCAAAAGAAGATGATCAGAACATAAGGTGCCTCTATGATTTCATGCAAGCTTTATCTCAGGTAAAGATGTATGTCCCATTATTAGAAATGATGAAGATTAAAGATTATAGGGAAAGTTCTATTCAATTAATGTCTAGTGGGGGTAGTAAAAATACAAACCTTGAAAATAAGGAGATTCCTGTAACTAGTAATAGGAAAGAAAAGATAAAAGTTCCAAAGGTTTGTCTAAGTGATGCATTGATGAATCCATGACAAATTGATCCATTCTTTACTACCCTACTCATAAATGGAAAGCTGGTAATAAATTGTATGATAGATTCAGGTGCTTCTATGAACATTATGCCAGTAGGGGTGATGAAACAACTCGGTATGTGGGTAGATGTTGAGGGTGGTAAATTCTATGCCATGGATAGTAGACCTGTCCCGGTTGTGGGAATTATGAAAGATGTGGAAGTGAAATTGGATACTTACCCATAGGTGAATTATAATATTGACATAACTATGACTGACACACCTCCTCAGTTTGGAATGCTTTTGTCAAGACAATGGATTGCAGCAGTTTGAGGCAATGTATAGTTTGATTTATCATATGCCATAATACTAGTTAATGGTGAAGAATTCAAGTTGTATAGAGAACCAAGGATTAATTAGATTGTTGAGTATGTTCCTCAAGAACAATTCAATTTTTTTTGTGATGTGGATCTAGGGAGCTTCAGAGTGGAACCATCTCAATCTGAATTAGCAAATACTGACCCAATTGATAAGCATGTTTCTAAAGATCAACAAGGTGTGTGGAAAATGTATTTTGATGGAGCATGCAGCCAAGAAAGCAATGGAGTTGCAGTGGTATTTATATCACCTGAAGTTGTAACATTCAAATATTCATTTTTACTAACCTTTGAGTGTACAAAAAATGTGGCTGAATATGAGGCCTTGTTGATTGGTTTAAATATGGTTGTCAAGCACAAGATCAAATTGATAATTATCTTGGGAGATTTTGAGCTGGTTGTCTCACAAATCATATCAAGATATGCTGCAAAGAATAAAATATTGAAACAATATAGAAATATTGTGTGGGACACAGTTAAATTATTTGATTCTTTATCAATTGATTGGATAGAGATCAAAAAAATGTGATGGCAGACTTTCTGGATAATGTAGCCTTGAAAAGATATGATATCACTTTGGCTGGAATATCTCAGGTTGAATTCAAAACAAGACTTCTATCCCTAGCAACATATACATCTAGAAAGTTTTCAATGATGATACTAACCTTTTAAAGTTTCTCCATTGTATATATTAGTATGAGGCACAGGAGATTGACTTCAATGCTTTTGTGGAAGAAGTGGATGGGAAACAGACTGTATTTGGGAAGGAAGTCTTGTAGCTTAAAACCAACAAGCTCCCCAAAGGGCTTGTGGCATTAGAAAGAGTGTACAATGGGAATGATCACTCTCTTATGAAGCAGACATCAGTCAAGAGAGAGGATATTAAAGAAATAAATCCAGGAACTAAGTTAGCACCAAAAAGGGTCTACGTTGGAAATAAGATAAGCCCAACCATCAGGGGAATGTTGATTGCATTATTGAGAAAATAAAAACATGTGTTTGCTTGGTCTTATGAGGATCTTAAGGCATACAAAGAAGATCTTTTCTAGCATGAGATTCCACTTAAACTAGATACAAAGCTATTCAGACAAAGGTAGAGGCCTATCAACCCACCTTTGGATCCTAAGATGCAGGAGGAACTAGAAAAACTTAGAGATGGAGGTATTATTAAACCCATTAGACATTCAACATGGGTCTCAAACCTGGTTCCAATAAGAAAGAAAAATGGGGATACTAGATTATGTGTAGATTTCAGAAATCTGAATGTTGCTTCCCTTAAAGATAATTATCCTCTCCCAAATATGGAGGCAATATTGCACAAAGTAACAAGGTGTGAGCTATTGTCAATGATGAATGGGTTTTCTGGATATAACTAGGTTAAATTCAAAGAATCTAAGCAATACAAGACAACGTTTACTACACCATTGGGGACATATGTTTATGTTAGAATGCCATTTAGTCTCATGAATGTAGGGGCCACTTTTCAAAGGTCCATAGATGTGGCACTTGCAGATCTGATTAATACTATAATGGTGGTGTACCAAGATGATCTTATTGCTTATTCCAAAAGGGCAGAGGATCATGTGGGTCACTTGGAGAAGATATTTATCAAAGCTTTGGAATATGGTATCAGTCTTAATCCTACAAATTGTCACTTTGTTGTTGCATAAGGTAAACTTTTGGGACATATTGTATCAAAATATGGGATTAGAATAGACCCTGAGAGAGTAGAAGCTATAGATAAAATCCCCATTCCTAAAACTATCAAAGCAATCCAATCATTTTTTGGTCAAATTAATTTTGTTAGGAGATTTGTATCCAATTTTGCTGAGATTGTTAAACCTATATCCAAGATGTTGAAAAAGGGAGAGAAGTTAGATTGGACTGCTGAAGCCATGGAAGCCTTTATATCTATCAAAAGAGCTATCAAAGAAGCTCCCATCCTAAAGTCCCCTAATTTTACCAAGCCTTTTCAGATATTTTCTTTTTCTTCATTTCACACTATAGCAGATGTTATGTTACAGAAGAATGATGAAGGTCATGAGCAACTTGTGTCCTTTTTTAGCAAATCTTTGCAGGGGTCAGAATTGAAATATGATATTATGGGAAAAAAAGCCTTTGCATTGGTCAAAGCAGCAAAATCTTTTAGACCTTATCTTGTTGGAGCTAAAGTAATTTCCTATGTCCCACATGCAGTTGTGAAAGATATCCTAGTACGGACAGAGGTGACAAGGAAAAGATGCAAATGGATTAATAAAAAAGGTCAAGTGGAGGACATAGATGGATATTAGTGGCTACAAATTGTTTTACTAAGTGGGTGGAGGCTATCCCAACTAAACAAGCAACAAGAAAGGTTTTGGTGAAATTTTTGATGGAGAACATTTTAACTATATTTGCCACATTGGTAAAATTGATTACAAATAATGGGATGTGTTTTAGATCTGATGAGTTCAAAGATTTCTGCAATACATATGGCATTGCTATTTCCTATGTTGTCCCTTATCATCCACAAGCAAATGGTCAGGCATAATCAAGTAATAAAAGTCTTTTAAAGATAATAAGGAGGCTGTTAGATACAAATAAAAAGGCATGGGACTCAAAGTTGAGAATGGTTGTGTGGGAAGATAGGATTACAATAAAAATGGCAATTGGAAAGTCTCCATCTGAACTGGTATATGGGACACAAGCCAGGATGCCACTACATAACCTTTTAGCAGTTTATAATTTTATTCTGCAAGAGGATTTGGATATTTCTGAACCAATGGAGGAAAGAATGGAGTAGCTTGCAAAACTTGATGAAATGAGGAGAATGGCCCAAAAGTAGAATGTGAAGTTGCGATCACAGATGAAATACCTTTTTGATAAAAGGCCAAAGATTGAAAATTTGAGGAAAATGATCTAGTATTGATGTGGAATGCCCAATATCAGGAGAAGGGAAAGCATGGAAAGTTTCAAGCTTTGTGGTTGGGTCCTTTTGTGATCATTGGAAAAGGAGGGGAGGCCTCTTATTATTTGTAGAATATGTTTGGAGAGGAGCAGGAGTTTCCTGTACATGGGTAGTTCCTGAAGCATTTCTTCTCTTAAGGAGTAACAAAGGATTAAGGATTGCCAGTGCATGGACAATTCTTTACAAACCCCTTTAAATATTCTTTTTCCATGCACAGTATTTTAGGAATTTAAAAGGGGCTGGGACTTTCTAGTACATGGACAATCCTAGAATTCCCTCATTGAAAAAAAAGAAGTTTTCTTTCTATATACAGTAATGTAGGGTCATTTCCATCCTCCATTTTCCATCTTCCCCAACTTTATATTTCCTCCATTTTCTGCCTCCTTCATTTTTTTCATATCCTTTGGTGTCTTGGTCTGCTCTCCCAGTGATATTTTTGTTTCTTGCAGTGATTGGAAAATCACTCATCCCCAACAAGAGCCACTGTTAGAACTGATTTCTTTATTGAAATTCTAAAGAGATTTTTATTCATTTGAACCCAATATTTTGCTGTATTTTTCAAGAAATATCATTCTACCACCATCCATAATGCTAAAAATTCCTTTTACCACTGTACCACTACTTTAACATTCATCCTTCATAGCACTCACCTCTTACCTCCTTACCATAGCCCTTTGCAAAATGGTTCACGATATCACGATTAGCAACACTTAAGACAAACTTTCACCGCTATACCACAGAGGGTTTGAACTTAGCCCATGGTAGAGTGGTAGGAAGAATAGTCCAGGATGATACCGCCATACCACATTGTGTGAAAGGTTTGACCGCGATAGAGCAGTGGAAGGAATGCAGCGTTGACAAAATTCAGACACTGCCATACCACGGAGGAACTGGGCACGACCCGCGGTTGGGTGGTATAATTGAATTCAACCGCCATACCACAGAGGGTCAACAAGGAGCCCGCGGTAGAGCGGTATGCATAGAGGAGCAGAATGAAGAAGAAACCGCTATACTGCGGTAGGTCAGAATAGTGCCTGCGGTAGAGCGGTGGAGGTGACAGTCAAAGAAGATCACACCGTGATACTGCGAGGAGGCAAAAGGCATACCACAATAGGGCGATATACGGAGGTGTAACATAAAATGGCACCGCGGTACCGTGGCAATGGAAATGATGGTGCAAGGTAACACGGTAAAGAGCCATTGTGGTTTATTATTGTTAATATCTTCCAGTTATGTTTTATTTTCATTATCAAACGACGTGACCTTTTTCTTCTCATGAGAATATGAACAGACAAAACTGAAAGGCGCGGGATTTTTTTTGAAATGTATAAGAGCATGAAACTGATAATGAATAGGGGTTATAAATTAGAATAGTTAGAATATAGATAATTTTCAAAAAAATTATGCTGTGAAGACCATGATGCATGTATAAATTTTGAAGAGGTCAATGAAGATGTTTGATTTTGCTGCCTAATTTTGGTATCAACTGTTTGTTAGAATTATTCGATTATTTGGTTGTCTCCATTTTAATGCTTTTCTGTTATTTAAATTGGTATATCAAGTATATATGCAGTTTGTCGATGCACATTTGTTGTATTCGTGTGATATGATTAATTGGTTCTTTCAAGTAAAGATTAAATCCTTCTAGTCAATCATAGTAATTTGGGAGTGTTAATTAGAACAATAAGTAGAACCGTATAATTAGGGTTGCCAATCTGTCTCAAGTAGAGTTTGTCAACTATTTACTTGCATGTTTATACAAGTTATAAACTTATATCAATGTGCCAAATAGTTTGAGTTATTTCCATTAAGGGTCACATTTTCTAAGTCTTCATTGGACTCCATATACCCAGTAGGGCACTGGTCTCACCCATTTTTTAACTCACTTAGTTTCATTAAATAGTTTTTCATAATTCCACATCTGTTAACTGAACATATTGCTTATACAATTTATACCAAAATAGGTTTGTATCTATCCACTTCCAAATTGTCATTGTGGATAGATTTTTTAGAGGAAACACACGGTTCAAATATGCTTCATGCATATAGGTTTACCCACCTAGGTTTAGCAGAGCCTAAATATTAGAAGGTTCAAATTCATTATTTGTCCTTGTACATTAGCCATAAATGTTGTGAGAGCTTGGCAACCTCTTGTGGTTCAAACCTATGTTTTTGAGTCCTAATAGGTGGAAGCGAAATGGGATGGATGGTTTTGAGATTTTTAGAATATTTCAATGTTCTTAGTCCTTTTTGAAAATGTTTTGAGGCTATTTTTGGATGTTTATGTGAATGTTTTGGTTTTCAATTATTTGAGGTTGTTTAGGGTTTTCCAAGTTTTCAAATGTTTTGGGGTTTTCTGAGTTTTGACCAAGAACATTTTCTAAAAGACTATCCCAGGGGCCTCGGGGGCTTATCAAAGATGATCCTTGCCTATGTTTTACATGCAGGGACCATGTAGTTCAACTGACGTTTGACTTATTGTTGATGAGAAATGAATAGGTTATGGATTACCAATTTATTATGACATATTCTTAAAGGACTAATCTAGGGTGTCTCGGGGGAACATCAATGATGGCCTTGCCTACGTTCAAGCTCAGAGAAAATGTAGTTCGACATGTGTTTGGTTTTTGGATTTTCGATGTTTTGACCTGTTTAGGGATTTTGATGTGTTTTGGATGTTTTGGATTTTGAATTTACAATGTTTTGAATTTTTTTTGGATTTTAGTTTTACAAGATTTTGAATGTTTTTGGATTTTAGCTGATTTTGCAAGTTTTTTTGGGATTTTTTATGATTTTGAGGTAAATGATACCTAGATTATGATGTTGATGTCATGTTGTGAGATAAATAAATGGATCAAGAGTTATTTGAAAACAAGAGTGTAATAAACTTCCCTCGATGTCTAGCAATGCTTCATAGATTAATGGACAAACCAAGATAGGTAATGTAGATGCGAAGAGTTAAAAAAAGTTTTATCATGCTAGATATAGGCTATGGGACTTCATGAGATAAAATGGTAAAGATCCTGTCAAAATTCTGCCACAAGTAGAGTTAAAGTATTCAAAATTCTGCCACAAGTAGAGTTAAAGTATATGTTGAATCTTTGTCAAGATCAAGATAAACTAGAATATTTGGATAAAGATGGATTGGAAAGATGGAGGGAACATTGGATTAATCATGAAAAGGATGAGATGCTTCTATTAGAGAAGGATCATATAGACGCTCGATTCTACTCATTATATGTAGATTGGAGCAATAAAAATTAACAATTATATGCAGATTAAATAACCTAGAAATAAAAATGAAGAATAACACAAAAGAGATCAATAAATAATTTAATGTGGTTCACCCAATATGGACTACATCCATAGAAACTCAGCCATCCAATGATTTTATTATCCAATTCAAAATAGATTACAATCTCATGAACACACTGCCACAACATACATCCCAACCGCTTATAACAAGATTTTGGGAACCTTATAGAATTAGAGTTTTACAAGGTCATTTTTCATTTGACATGTTAATGAGAAAACCTTAACGTGTCAACAAGGAAAAAACCTTGACGTGTCAACGGGAAAAAAACCTTGACGTGTTAACAAAAAAAATTGGGGTGTTGCCCCGAACCCCATGATACATTATGAGTGTACAGTATTTTCATGATCAATCACCACATACCAACAAGTGTTGATTCAAAAGATTTCAATGATGCACAATCACTGTAAGAATCAAGAATCTCAACTTTTTCTTGCTCTTGTGTGGGAATATCAAGAGTGGGAGACTTGTTTTGGATGAAGAACATCTATATGTCCATAAGAAAGAAACATCTCAGGGACATATTTGGAGTTCAAAATGGTTTGGAAGATGTCCCTCAGCTCTTGGTGAAACTCTGGGGATAGGGGTTCTTGATCCTAACTTGATTCAAAGTAAATTTCATTATCCTCAAGAGCCTCCTCTTGACATGATACTTGGATATCATTGAGTCATTATAGAATGAAATATCGCTAGAGATTATTAATGGATTGGGAGGTTGTTTTAAAATAGTATCTTGATACATGTCTGATTCATCATGTGGTAATGAAGGAATAACATAAATATGTCCCACAGTGGTATCATGAGTATGGTTTATATTATTTTATGTTGATGCCTTTCCTGAATCTTTTTCTTTTGTATGATTAGGCATAGGGTTTGTGTAAATTTTTAGATTTTCATTCCCAGATTTTTGATCAAAATCAATGTCTCCTTTTTCAATAAGAAATTCTATTAGATGTTTGAGTCTAAATTTTTTTTGTCTTATGATCTTTATATCGGTGAAATTCATAAAAATAGTCATCTTTTTAGCTATGAGGTTTGACATGTGGCTCTTGATAGTTTGAGAAATTAGGGAGTGTGATAAGGTTAGAATGTATCAACCTCTTCAACACATCCTCCATAGGTTCCCCTAATGGATTGGATTTTCTCTTAGGAGTGTTGTTTGTTCTTTGTGGTCTACATTTCGTGTTTGTAGCATTGATCATTGGTTGATTTTTTGGTGGTGGTGTGTATGGTTGTTGTGTGTTCATGGGTTTGGATTTTGTTTGCCTAGGAGCAGTTAAGACCACCTTTGCATCAACAACACCATCACTAGTAAAAAAATTATTCTTGGCCCAAAAGCGGGGCTTGTCATTATACACTTGTTTGGTTCCCTATGAGATTATGGCTCTCTTGATGTTGAGGGCCCCAGGGACAAGACCATCATAAGTGGTGATACATTGCATCTTCAAGTGGAAGGATATATTTTGATCAACATTTTTTATGATAATTCCCACTTGTTGTTCATCAAGAATGGACCACTTTCTCTTACTACCTCTTTGCCTCCATCGTTGTAAAAAATTAGTGAAGGATTCTCCTTTATTTTTCTCAAGAACAACTCTTCTAAGATTAAGTCCATGCCAAGATTAAAGGAGAAGTGATCTATGAATCTATCAATGATTTCTTGGAAGGTTTTGATACCTAGAGGAAATTGTGAGAACCAATCAATTGCGAGGCTCATCAAACTTTGTGGAAAGATTTGCATCAAGTAGGAATCGTTGTAGGCAACCTCCATGCACATGAAATTGAACTCTTTGATGTGATTCATAGGATTTCCCCTCCCTTTATATTTATCAAATTTAGGGACCTCAAAATTGGGAGGGAAAGGTACCATTGCGATGTTTCTATAGAATGAGTATGGACACAAGTTTTGTTGTGTATGGGGCTTCTTCTTTTTTCCCATTTGAATTTCTTGCATTTGTTGCATTAGAACCTTGAGTTGCGATGTTGTATCATCTTGCGGGTTTAGTGGAGGAACATATGTTGCATACTGTGGGATGGTTGATGGATTTTACATGGGATTTTGATATGATGGGGTGTTGTATGGTGTGTAGGTTTGAGTTTGATACTGTGAAGGTGATGGTGGTAGAGGTGTATATGCTCCTAATGTATTTGGATTAACGAGGTTTTTTTGGGGATTATAGTATAAACCTTGTTGTTGCTATGCAAGCACTTGTTGTTGTTGGGTGTATTTTTGGGTGAGCAATGCTTGTTGTTGGGATTGTTGTTGTGCCAATAGGGATTGATGTTGGGATTGCTACTATTGCAAGGGTTTTTCTTGGGCTTGATGTGCTTGTTGTTGCACTTCTTTTTGGTATGCCATTAGCTTTTTGTGCTTGTAGAGCTTGAGCTTGAGATTTTTTTGTTGCAATACCTATTGATAGGCTTGTTGTGCTTGTAGGAAAGCTTGCACTTGAGATTGTTGCTATTGTAATACGAAAGTGTTTTGTTGTTGGGATATGTGAGATGGATTTTGGTTGATCATGGTGTGAGTGAATTGTGGGTTTTTTTATGCTATCATTCCTTATAAGATTGTCAACTGTGACAGGGGCATGTAGGTTTGGGTCCCCATTTGATTTTTCATGATTTGGGGAACCAATGGTAAAGATGATGATGGCGCCATTTGGTATTGTGATGTCAATGGTATATTTTATCCTTGGATCAATTGATTTGAAGGGTTCCCTTGAACGATGTGTTGAGGGTTCCCTTTTTGGGTTTGATGTGGTACCAAGGTATGACCTTGGTAGATGGGGTTTGTGAGAAACGTATTGTTTTGATGTGGATTGATGTTGGATGGGATTGATGTGGATGGTAGATTTACTTGAGTAGTTTTAGTAACCACTTGTTTCGATGTGTTAATGGGGTTGGTGGAACCACTTGTCAAGGGCCGGATTTGCATGAGAGTGTTAACTTTCCCTTGTTGTCCTACTTGAGGTACTTGGTTCACATTTCCTTGTGTAATGTTGGGCACACTTTGGGTATCTATGATGATGGATGAAGATGGTTGGGCTCAAAATTTCAAGGTCATTGTGGCGTCATGGAATGTAAGTGGTTTGTATGGATGGAGGGGATGCTCAGGAATGGTGGTGTAAGATGGAGGTGGGGCACCAAATGTTAGTGTCCAAATGGTATTTTGGGAAAGATTGGTGTTTTGGGTGCCCAAAAGTGTGTTGCCTCCTAGAGGGAGAATGTGACCAAGATCCATGGAAATTTGAGTTGAAAGACTAGGAGTTAATGTTTGAATTGGCACAAGGGATGGAGTTGGTTGATTCATAGATTGGGTTAACCCTTGTGTCAAGTTTTGTGCAAGAAATTTTGGAGACATTTTCTAAGGTTTGGTGATCTTTTTTATACTCAATGAGTTCTTCCTTAGTAAGTTGAAGTGGGGTTTTTGTGACATCTTCTACCTCATATAGTCCCAATGGGTCTTGGGGTTGTTGTGTGGGGGTAGAATGACTCCTTGGATAAAATTATTGTGGGTTTGGATTACTTGTGGTGGATGTACCTTTGTTTTTTTCCATGATTCTCTTGTGTTGTGATTTTGTTGTAACCATAAATTGTGGGTCACCTATGTGAGAGGTATGTTGAGATTTATAATGTTGAAACTCTCTAGTTGAATCAAATTTTGGTAGAAGGGACCCTCTAAGTTGTTTAGGACCAATTATGTGAATGAGATATGAAAAGGGTGAATGATATGGGGAGAATGATCTTCCTAAACTTATGGAACAACACTTTTGACTTATAGGTTTGATTGTTTTGATATCATGGATAAAGGTGTCAATGAACTTGTAAATATTTAAGATAGATTTGTGACCTTCAAGATAAACTAGTCCACCAATGTGATAACTAATTTAACTAAATACATAGAAAAGGACTCATTTCAAACACAAAGTAGCTAAGTTAGGGTTTGGGTTGATATATGTCTAAGTCCAAAGTGTTGGTGTGTCCAAAAGTTTATAAAGTTTGGTGAAGTGAAGTGTGAAATTTTATGAAGGGTGGATGGAATGTTTGACCAAAAATGTTAATCTAGAGTGAATATTTGTTTTACAAGACCAAGGTAGTGAGAAAAATTCTATACCTCTAAAGTGATAATGCCCTAAGAAATCAAATGTTTTGGTAAAGTAAAACTCAATGATTTTTGGAAATAGGACCCAATGATTTTTGGTAAATTGAAACTCAATGATTTGGAAAATAGAACCCAATGATTGTGACAATATAACTCTATGGTTTTTGACTCAATGTTTTGCAATAGTTTCCTTACCCCAATTTGCTTGTTTTGGGGAGTCAATGTTCGAACATACATCAATGTGGGGTGTTCATTTGATTTAATATTTACCTAAGTGCAATAGTTTCATTACCACATCAAGAAAGTCTTAGTTAATGTTTCACACTAAAATTTCTATGTTAAAGCAACACTCATTTCACAATGTCCATTATGTAAAAACCATGAAGCTAAGAACATAGTTCTCTATGTTAACCTTTGGAAAGTATGGATTTAGATATAAGCCAAAATACTTAGAAGCCTCTAAGAACAAAATTCTTAGGGACAAGCAATCATATCAAGGCTTTTTAAAAAGTATCCATACTTAAACCAAAGGGTTTGAAGTTTGATGAATCATTTTGATGTGTGTTTGAAATGTTTTGGAACCAAGCAAAGTATTAAACTAAATCACAAACAATATAACATCCCTGGCTCAATTGGATACGCTTTTCTTAGTGGGATTTCCTCATGCCCTTCATAGTAGAAGGGATGATCTTACCTGTAATTAAGGAAAGAGTGTAGAGGTATGTTAAGAATGAAGTCTTAATCTCTACACTTTAACCAAAATCAGACATAGCAAGTACCTTCTTGGAATCTAAGTTCCAATGCACCACTTTGAAAAACTCGTTGGATGGACAAAGTCGGCCACTATTTAAACAAGGTTCTTATTGACGACAAACCGAGAACATCGGAACCAACACTCACCTGTTGGCCACTTAAGGCTCTTTAACCATTCTTGTTCCACTTAAGGCATGGGATTAGGTGCAGTCTATTGTTGGTAGGGATTGATGCTAATTTCTCATGATTTCACATCCTTTATTTAAAGCCCACTGTTAAACATTCTTGCGAGAACTTGACTATGAATTTCCTATTGTGGGGTGTGTCTCATAGCAAGCCCTCTCTTAAGGGTGACACGAAGCATGGAAGTATACTTGAGTATTTCTCTTCACCCAAGATCGCACGAAGCCCGAGGGGAGAGGATACATACTACAAGTGCACACAATAAATGAAGTGAACTTAAGTGTTTCTCTTCACCCAAGATCACATGAAGCGCAAGGGAAGTGGATACACACTACAATTGTATCACAACAAAGCAAGCACTCATTCATTTTAATCTTTTAAAGCACAATGAGTTCATTTTAAGCACCAAATGGAAGTGTTTGATTTCCTTGTTAAATTTTAAATGATGTAACAAAATGAATATGTGTGATTCCAATTTTAACCAACTTTTAAAAGACTTCAAGTAATTGTGAATTTTAAGCCCAATTGAAAGCTAGTTGTCCTAAGATTGTAAGTTTTAAAACCCAATGGAAGTTTAGTAGTCCTAAAACATGAAGCAAAGCAACATATGAGGGTTTTTACCATCCCCTAAGTGTCAAAACACTTTTATAATAACTAGAACTAATAAAAATTGAAAAATCAAAATTTTCAAAAAAAAAAATAGTTTTTTATATGTTTTAGTAAATCGCATTTTCGGAGGCCTCCGGAGCAGAATTTGGGGTTGAAAATTACATTGGTCTATAAAAATTGATTGTCAAAGGCATAAATTTTTAGAGACTGAGTTACTACTCTTGGAGACCTTTCCAATGGTGCAAACGGATTCGAATTTTGAGCAACAAGTAGAAAGTTATGAGCCCAACAAGTTGGGCTAAACAATTTCCTAGTTTTTTCCCAAATCTACAAAACTAGTTATCCTCAAAAACAAAAACCAGATATTAGTGACATGTTAGAGAGCACATGCCCAAACTAGTTCTATGTTTTGTTTAGCATTAAAAAAGCGTCACTAAAATCAATTATGTCACTGAAATCAATTGCCTTGCTGAATTTTATCAAACGTGTTGCCATATCAGAAGTGTGTCTCTCTAGTGAAAATTGTATGCGTCACTCTGTAGTAAAATAGTGACGTCAAATGTCTCGCTATAATAGATGTGTCACTATAATGAAACTTATGTAGTTGGTAAAAATCACGTTAACGTTGCTATTTTAAATATGTGGTGACGAAATTAAATCATGCATCATTGAATTAATTATGCATTATTTTATTTTAAAAAAATGCATCACTATATAGCAACACATTTGAGATGCATCATTAAATCCATCAATAGCCTCGTTGTATCTACAAACACAAGAAAATAAGAATCTAAAGATAAACTCATCAAATTCGATTAGTATAACCCTCCTTCGAGCTCAAAAATGTGACCATCATCATATGGTGAACTAAATACGATAGATCCAAAAGAATTGAAACCCTATTTAATCGCCTAAGCAATGATCCTGGCAATAAGATATTTGAAATTATGGAGAATAAGAACCCATTGAAATATCATGAAATCAACATGAAAATGAAAGGCAAATCTATTCTAAGACCTCAAATATTATCCTATTGGGAGAGTGGTAGCATTGATGTGGAATGGTGACCCTTTCCCAATCCCTTGGATAATATTTAGCTTGTTTCAATTGATTTTATTGAAGAAAATTGATGAGATGTGTGCAAAACGTGATATAAAACTAGTTTAGCATGATGATATGAGCTCTAAATGCTATGATTCTTGATAAAATGGATGCACTCTATGCTAGATGTAAACAAAATTCAAAAGATGCAAGCGATAACTATGTATTTTATGCTAAATGTATGCAAACTAAGCTAATATGGAAGCCATTAATGGATTCTTAAGCGAAAAGGATGAAGCTTTAATCTAAAATGTTATCAAATATGAAACATGGATGCGAATGAGTATGAGTTTCAATAGCACAAGTTTTATATCAAAAGATGGATCCATTTCTCTCTAAATAGTAATGCATTTATAAGAAAGCAAATGAAAAAATCAAGGGCTTAGATTGATTTGATCTATTAATGGTCAAGATGAAAAGGAGGGTGAAATATGGATCAAGGATTATCATCAATGGATGAGAATAAAAGATCACTTGGATCAAGGAAAGATCAAGGGATAAGAATGATTCAAAAAAACACACTCTGTAACAACTTTGAAAGTTTGTTACAAAGTTTGTTTAAAAGAAATCATTCCAATTTTGGAGCCAAATAGGAAAATATTCCTTTGGAATATTGCTTATGTAGGTGGATTGGAGGGGAATTATTAATTTAATAACTAAAACTAAATTTGAATGTGCAAAATGGAGAATGTGAGGATATTCATTAAATTATTGATCTATTTAATGAAAAGGGAGTTCAAAATGACATTTAACTAAATAATAAAGATTATTTAATAAAATGAGAGGAAACAAGGTTTAAATTAAATAATTTAATTTATTCAATGAAACAAGGTGAAAATGTTAGTGTGAGAGGGGGTGAATTAACCCAATTAGATCAATAGATGAAAACAAGGCATTTGATTAAATACCTAGGTTAATTTAATCAAGTAAGTGAAAAGAGGATGAAATTTAAGATGAAATGATGTTAATATATTGGATTCAAGTGTGTATACCATTCAAAACATTTTTAAGTTCCTACACCTATAAAAAAACAAAATATTAAATCGGTATTGGATAATTTTGGAGGCCTTTATTCCTAATATATGGCTTCTGAGAGTTGATAAGACTAAATTGATCATGAGAGAAGTGAAAACCACCAATAACATCAAATATAAATTATTTTTATTATGTACTTGCACACTACAATTTTTTATTGAATATTTTATATCATCTACAAGATCATTTTTCTACTTGATAGAGAGCATGATGCTTAGGTTGAAATTTCTTTAGCTAAGAGCCAAGGACTTAAGGGTATCCATTCTACCAAATTTTCTTAGTGCATGATTTTGAACTCATCCCTTATAGTGTTAAGACATTGCACTTAGCAAGACTTGATCCTTTTTGGACTTATTCAAAACCATTCAATTTCACTAGTAGACCAAGGACCCACTGACTCAAGTTTCAATAAATGTTCTTACTTAACAATTAAAATCTTTGTTCAAGATTTAAGATCAACCTTATAAATGTAATGATCTAAAATATAATCCTGCAAAACAGATCTTGTTAGAACATGCATGCAATAATAAACAAATCATTCAATGGAATGCAAAGGAGAATATGAAAGAAAATGGAATGAGACTAGAACAGTCTCACCCATTTCTCTCCTCCATGGCTACTTCCATTGTACCTTCTTGAGATTGCTGTGATGAAAATGATGCCCTCAGATTTGAGAGCAAATTCTATAATGCCTAGCCTTAGCAAATACCTTTGAAGGATTTAATGAAATAAACTATGCAAACTAGAAAGTAAATTCTATTATGCAGAGTATTAAATATAATATGCCTTTGAAGGATTTTAAATGAATCTATACTCTATGCAAAACTAGAAAATTAATTCTACTTATGCAAGTAATTAAGTAAAATATGCCTAATGTGTGAGAATGAGAATGCCAAAATATACTAAGCAAATGATCGATAAGATTGATCGACCCCGAAAATGAGATCAAGATTGTCATTTTATAGAAAATGCAATCTTGAATGGACGAACGAGATGAGAGATTGAGAAGTGCCCTAGAATCAAAGGTCAAGATTCAATAAGGCAACTCTCATTTAGGGTTAGGACAAGATACCCATATGTGTGAATAAGATTTAATTAAATGAATTAAATCAAGACTAAATGTGATAGTTGAAATGAAATTAGTAAAAATCAGAAGACAAAAGGATGAGATTTTAGAAAATCAGTAATTTTAGAAATTACTTGATTTGTAGAGGAATATTTCCCTTTTGAATTAAATTAATTCAAAATAGAGATTTTGTGAGATAATAAGTAATTGATTTTTGAAATCAATTACTAAATGAAGAATCGGTTAGCTATGTGAAGATATTTTTAAATGATTTTCTTTATTTAAAAATATAGAAGTGTCACATAAGGCAATTAAATAATTAATAATAATTATTTAATTTTAATTAAGAGACAATTACTTAATTAAATAAATAAATGAATTTATTTAATTAAGAGAGGATTTAGGAATTAAATCAATATATTTAAAATATATTAATTTAATAACCAAGATTACTTTAATGATAAGGATTAATTAAATAAATTGATGAATTTATTTAATTATTAGAAGACTTTGACAATTAGTGACATATTAAAATAAATAAATAAGATTTATTTATTTAATAATCATGAAGAATGAAGGATTATGAGTTAATTAAATAATTATGAATTATTTAATTAATAGTTGAATGTGGGTTAGAAACATAATTAAAATGTCATAATTATGCTAGGGAAAAAGGTGATAAAATGTTGCTTGTAGGCCTAAGTCATTTTTAGGTGTCTACAATAAATATATTTGATTTTTGTTGTAATAAATATTTAGTGTGCTTGATTTTTCAACTAGAAGCTCTACATGATTTGACCATATTCATATACGTGTAATGATTTAAGAAAATAAAACACATTTTTTTTGTTAATCTAAATATTAAAAACATATAATTTAGTTCTTGTTGCCTCTTATATAATGAATTACTAACTATATTAATATATTAATTTCACATCATAAAAATTAATTTTATTAGTAATTGTGTATTAATTACTCCACCTTTAGTAATATTAATTAATTTTCTTCTCATATGAGGTCATCTATATTCTCAATGCTATATAAATAAGGTGCTTGCACATTTATAAATCATCTCATGATATCTCATGTATCTTAGATTTTCTAGAAATTCTAGATATCAAATCAATAGATCATCATTTGATCAATCATCTATCTTATTTCTCATGTTGCAACACTTTCTAGTGGATGGTTTCTTTCATGGTTTGATCCTTTAAAGTGTGTGCAACTTCATTTGGGTTACTGTTCATTCATATCTCTAACATAGAATCAGAGCTATATCTCAGCTCCTAACATGGTATCAGAGCATAGACCATGCAAAGTCCATCTCAAATTGGAAAGTTGAGCTTAGGATATTTTCATTTCAGGTTGGAGGGTTTGCATTTTGGGCTAGTTGCCATCATCTGGAAGGTAGTTAATTTCTGGATTAGATTGGGTCAGATCTGACCCTTCAATTGCGTATGGAAGGCTCAAACCCCCCCATTTTCATATAAAATAATTCATATTTTGAAGTAAATTTATTTTTGGTGATTTTTCAAATAAATTGAGTGACTATGGTAAATTTGACAGTCGAATGACTATCACAAAAGGCCCCTTATGTTTGAATTAAGCATTTTTCTTAAAATTTTCATAACTTTTGACTCGGGTATCAAATTTTTGAAAACAAGATATTGTAGGAAAGTTGGTTTTGAGAACTTTCTAGTGGTGTAGGAATTATTATTATATTTTATTCCTATAATATTTTATTACAGCTTGAAGTGAAGATTCCCTTTTGGACTCCCAAGCTTGTATTTTTTCACCTGTTTTTTTGGATTTTGGAGATTTCAGCAACATTGCAAAGGTGATTTAGAGCTTTATCATTTTTTTTGTCTACTTTTTTCAAATTCATCCCTACGTACATTCTATTGGAGTTTTTCAATTTGAGGCATTTGCTTGATAACTTGGAAATATTACAATTTGGAGAAGGTTTATTTGCATTAGGAGGCTTCAATTTTAGTGATGTTATTTCCTTTAGCCATTCTTTTGCCTCCTCACTTATTGAAAGTGTGTTGAAGTTAATCAAATCATACTCATCGTTAGGCCCTTTGACCATATAGTCCACCACTTTATTTCCCTTTAGAATTCATAATGTATCCATACTTACTTGCACAAAAAAATCTTCTAATAAGGGTTGATTTTTGTTCCAAGAGTTTGACCAAAACTTCATTAAGTGGCAATTATTGACTTGCCAAGATAAATAACCAATAATTAAGATTTTGTAATCCCACATAAATATCCATATGTGAGAGTAAGACGAAGAGTTGATGACAATCAAAATTATTCTCAAGTCATTATTATCCAAATATTTATTCTGCAAAATTTTACACCATATTTTGTCTCTAGTGATGAATACATCTTCTATACCAATTTTGCACCAAGTGCCAAATTTTGGTATGCCATGTTTTTTATGTCTACTCCACCATTATCTTGCTCAACTCTCACCTTGTCCCAATGTATGATAGGTATTTTTTTGGGAACCTTCCTAGGGAAATTTACATGGAATTATTGTAAGGGAGCTAAGGCAACAGAACAACTTCCTACACTAATCTTGAGAGGAGAATAATGCAAACTTCTATAGATCTTTAATAGCTACAAAAAATTAAACATAAATAAACATAAATATCATGCATAACACAACACAGTGATTTATGTGGGGAAAACCCTTTTGGGAGAAAAAATCCACATTCCAAAAGCCGCCCAATATATTATTCAAAAATCATAAAGATTACAATATACTTGTAGAGAAAGATTGTCATAGAAGTATATCACCAACCAGAGATTCAAAGGTAATGCATCCGCTATTAGACTCTCAGAATACATCACAATACACAACCATAATATAATGCCCTCATAAAATAGGGTTACTTTCTAGGGCAATTCAATCCAACAAAAATATTGACTGTTAGATATGAGACATAATGATGAATGGTCCAAATTTATAATAATAAGGTGTACATAAAATTTTGCTTTCGAGGGCACTGCCCCTGGACCCCTAACCAGTGAGATGATCCCCCTAGACCCCTTGTGGGGTAGGGGGGACCCCCGTACACCCCCCGTCGTCATCGTATAAATAATACCTTATGTATCAATAGTAATTTTATAATTGCAAGGTTGAGATACATTTTCCCAACAATTACATCATGTATCACCTTTATCATTGTGATTTTTCCCGCTGAAGTGAGCCACTTGCCCTTCCAAGATGAAGCTTCTCACTTACAACTCTCAACAACATCTTCCAATAAGATTTATATTGATATTTATTTGAATATATGGGGATGCCTAAATATTTTCATGGGATCGAGTCCACTCAAAACCTTGGGAGGGCCACAATATTCTTTTAAATTACTTTTCTTGTGAAGAAAAAGTGGAGTTTTGACTTCTCTTTATTGATGATTTGACTTGAGACTTCCATATATTTGTCAATGGTTTCCTTTATAATCTTGGCTTCATGTATTATCGATTCACTAAAAAGTATTGTGTCATCAATGAATTGGAGATGTGTGATAGGATCAAAATTTCTCACCACCATTAGCCCCTTCCAGTTTCCCTCCAATCTCTAGTGTTGTATCATACAACCTAGAGCTTCAACCATTATCAAAAAGAGAAATGGAGAAAGGGGATATCCTTGTCTGAGCCCATTCAAACTTTTGAAGAAGCCACAAGAAGTACCATTTATCATAATAGAAAATCACACTATTGAGATACAAAAGTATATCATCTCCAACCAATGGTCATTGTAGCCAAAGCTCTTGAGGACCTTTAGCATGAATCTTTACCTCACCCTATAGTATGACTTGCTCACATCTAGCTTGATCATCATACTCCTTTGTTGGTTGTAATTGATCAAATACAACACTTCATTTGTTGCAATAATACTATCAACTATTTCATGCGCGAGGGTGAATCCTCTTTGAATTATTGAGATGACTAGGGTTAATTTTTGTATTAACATCAAAGCCAATGCCTTTGTCAAAATTTTATAAATTGTGAACTACATAGTGAAATGGATTTTATAAATTGTGTTACATAATGAAATGGGCCTAAAGTCACCAAACGTCTTGAAGTCCTCTTTTGGAATTAAGGTTATGACTATATTGTTCATATCTTTTATGAATCTCTAATGTTTTCTTAAGTCCTCAGTGACTCCAATATTTCCTTACCTAAAAAATGTTCACATTTATGATAAAACAAGGTTGGGAAGTTGTTAGTTCCTAGGGATTTATCTAGGTACATTTTAAAAGTCTCCCATTTCAATTCTTCTTCTATGAATGGTGCTATAAGTAGCTTATTTTTTTCATCTAAAATGATCTTAGGGATGCAGTGGAGCACTAAATCAATATCAATATAGTCCTTATCATTGTTAGGGGTTAGGATATTTTTGAAGAAGGAAATTTCCTCTTGTTGCACCTCATGCAATGAAGAAATGGACATGAATTCTAAATTTTTAATGGAAACCATTATGTTCTATAATTTCTTGACCTTGGTCGAGTTATGATTTGTTTTTTATTTGAATCTTCTTCTTCTAGCCAAATCTCTCTTTATTTTGAGTGTCAAAATTTCTCATCCCTTGCTAGAATCTCCATATGATCTGTTATCAATTCTTTATCCTTTATGGATCTTCTTGAAACATCCTAGACATGATTACTATTTCATTCAACTCTAATAATTCCTTCTCAATCCTTGCTTTCTTAGTGAATATGTTCCCAAAGTAGCACTTCTTCCAATATTTTAATTGGTCTTTTATAAATTGGATTTTACACATAAAGTGGTAGCTCTTGATATTGATCCTTTTTGGTGCCTTTGACATCCACTCCTCAATTAGTGGCACTAGATCTCCCCTATAGAATCACATCTTCTCAAATTTGAATGTAAGATTTGTGGTGGGACTTGATCTGTTAATATACTTAGTCCCATCCAATAATGATCTGAGCCAAAAGTTAGAAGAATTCTTGCCATAAGTGAGGATTGAGAATGAAGGCTTTGGTCATTAAAAGAAAATATATACAATTTCTTTGTTATATTGGTGAATCTCGATCTACAATTTTCCCATGTAAATGGTCCATTGTTTTTTGGCACCTCATTTAGCCTCGAGCTCTCAAAAAACTTCTTATAACATGCCTATTATTCTCCCTAGTAAATCTACTAAGTTTTACCCACAAGTAATTATATATGCATCCAATGTAGAGCAATAAATGTTTTTATTTTCTATTCAATAATAAATGCATAATTTGAAATATAGATTTATCCTAAATTTTCCATTGCATAATCAAAGAATCATTTCCAATAATATAAGTATGATTTAACTTTACATAAATATATTCAAGATAACATTTCACATTACAATTTTCATAAATATGTACATATGATACATATACATAGCTTGAACAAGCTCACATGAACTAGAAATACAAATGGTCCAGAATTTTCTTCTCCCAAATATTAGCCACCAACTGCATGAGGAGAAACATCACTCAAGCACTTTTCCACCAACCATGGACTAATTGTGGTCCCCTACACATCTGCCAAACTGGTAGATGGCCCTACCCTTCGATAGAGAGATTGGTTTGGTAACCTCATCTTTCAAATAGCCTTTTCTAAGCATACTGATGTGTCCCACATGTCTAGAGATTACCATATAGTCAACCTCTAATTCTATGATATTATTAGCCTAGTATGTATTTGGATCATAGTGAATTGACAGTGTAGATAGTGGCTACCTACACTACTTTGGCCAAAGATTCAACACCCAATACTTCAAGTGAGGTTCATTTATATTCACCAGTAAAATTGCTCAATTTATATTTTATCTATTAGTATTTTATTCTATTCTAGATTATTCCATTTCTCGTGGATTGTCTTAATCCTAGGAATATCTTTCCCTTTGTCTCACATTATCTAACATGATAATCAAGTATTCCAAAGTAACTCTATCTTATGATATGCAGCTAAATTATCACTATACTTCATAAATTACTAGCAATCTACATATAGTACAAATAGTATTTATATACATATATATATGAGTAAATATCAAAATTAAGGTTTCATAAAACAAGAAACAACCAAATGATATTCAAGCATATCCAAACATCTCATATAAGTAAAAGGCAATATTTCAACATGAAAATAATATAAACAATCTTTCTAACATAAGAATAAAGCTTCCAATTGAATAATCTTTTTCTCAAGTTCACTTGCAACTTTTACTACAAACTACTCAAACACCTCTACTAGGTTCACTTTAAATCTCTTAGCAAATAAAGTATAAAGCAACAATACAACTCTCAATCTCACAAACTCTCAACTCACTTTATACGAAATTTACAATAGAATAACTCTAAAGAAATCAAATTGATAAGTGATACATTTGGAAGAATGATCACCTCTATTTATACTAATTTGTGAGCAACCAAAGGCTATAAACAAGTAAGTATTTATGTCACCTTTCATCCTCATGCAACAACTCACTCATAGGTTTGCAACACATGACGGTCCTCACCTTGCAAATGGTTGAGTCGACTTGATATTTGGGATGGCAAGCTCAAAACAGGTTTCCTAATTCGAATTCCATTTCAAAATGATGCCAAGTTTGTACTTGACTGAGTCTAAACACTTTTTTATCTGGCCTATACAAATTCAAATACTTCTTTTACATTCTAAACAAGCAAATATGACGCCACCTCTTAATACTTGGTGCCACCTTCATAGGTGTGGGCTTGACAAGTTTAAACAACATTAACTCTTCAAAAAATTTACACAACAATATATCTCTTATGCGCTTTTTGTTTCATGCTTTGAATTGGTCTTTTAAAGACTTTATGCACTGGCTTCCTTTCTCTAAATGCTATGCCATATGCTTATGCACTATATATGCTTTATGAACCATATGTTACCACATGTTCTTTGATTTATAATGTTAATAATAATAATCATCGCTTATTTATGTGATTGGTAATTATATCAATAGCTTATTCATATATATATTATATGTATATATATCAATATATATATTAATCTATATATTCATTCCATAAGTTTATTGAATACATTCAACAAACATATTTATATTATTTATAAATATAAAGAATAGTATGAAGTATATATATATATGATTAAATATAAGTATATATTAATATATATATACGTAATTCCATTTCAATATCTTTATGAAACACTCATACATGCAATCCTACTGATCAACATATATTCATGGAATGTGTACACACATGTATATCATTTAGTCCAAATGGTATTCCCATGCATATAGGTAATATGTCCATGAGCATGCGTAGGTACATCTACTTACGTATACCCATGTACGTATTTACTCACATGTATGATTTTACTAAGATACATACACATATACATATGTATACATTAAATACATATCTCATTGATATACAAATAAACGCACAAGGATTCCATGAATCATCAAGACACATCACATACCTCATTCCAAACATTCACAAACAAGATCACAAATCAATATAAACATACACAACTAGACTGAAGATCACTTACCATCTACTTAACTAGCTTGAATCAACTAAGACTATCTAGGGAATGAGTGTGTGAATGCTTAGTAAGACTGAATTAGAGGTTACCATACAAATTTCTTCTCCTGAGTGATACTTTCGCTCTCTTTTGGAGGCTTGAACTTGTTCCTACATTTCAACTTAGTTTACCATAGCAGTATTAGCCAAATCAATTCATTCATATAGTTCTCATACATTTCATATTCACATTATGTATTTCATATACTGAATCATAAAGCATCTAATTGAATCAAACATCCATTCCACATATTTCCATCATAATTCATAAATAAACAAATTCACATTTATTGAAGTAATTCACCAAAAAAGGTAATAGTAAATAAGTAATAACACATGGGGTGTAACATATCCCCCCTTGTGAATCATTGTCCTTGATGATTTTTAAGTATCAATATGACTATAACATAAATCACACATCATAAAACGAAGCAAAACAAAACATTATTATTTTTCAATAATTTGCAAATTCTTGCAAGACTTGTGGAAACTTCAGCTTCATTTTAGCATAGTCTTCCCATGTGGAAAAGTCTTATTCATACTAATCCCAATGTACCTTGCATTGTAGAACCTCTTGGTTACATAAGTGAAGCTTACATGTTCTAAGCACCTTGAGCAAATTGATTTTTAGCACCCTGGATCTTGCACCTGTAAAGCATTCCAACCAATAACATGGTTATCACCTCGTATATACTTTTTGAGATATGAGACATGAAAGGAATTATGCATCCTAGAAAGAGCTAGTGTCAAGGAAATCCTATATGCCAACAGGGTTGATTTCCTCAAGAACCTCAAAAGGTCCAATGTAGAGAAAATTTAGTTTGGATGACTTTCCAAACTTAATAGAACTTTTGTGAGGTCTAACCCTCAACAAAACTCTATCCCCCACTATGAAATTCCTAGGCACCCACTTAGAATTAGCATAACTTTTTCTCCTATCATTAGCTTCTGCTAACCTCTACTTAATGATTCCAACTTGTTCCTCCATTTTTTATAACATCTTAAGCCCAAGGCTTATCCTATCTTCTAGTCTATCCCAACTAATAGGACTTCGACACTTCCTGCCATATACTACTTCGAGTGGGGCCATCTTGATCACAAAATGATAGGAGCTATTATAGGAAAACTCTACCAAAGGTAGGTAATCCTCCCACTTGTATTGTTGATACATACAATACATCCTTAGTAGGTCTTCTAATTCTTGTTTCACCCTTTTAGTTGCCCATTTTTTTTTAGATGATAAATAGAGCTTATATTCAATTTCATTCCAAATGCTGAAAAATAGGGCTTACCAAAATTTAGATGTCACTCAAGCATCCCTATCTAAAATGATATTTTTAGGAATCCCATACAATCTAAATATCTCTTGAACAAATATTTTTCTAACTATTATAGGAACTCCATCAATCAGATTTCCTGGTATGAAGTGAGCTACATTTTTCAACTTGTCAACCACAACCAGAATGGCATTGTGCTTGTTCCTAGACATAGGGAGACCTTGCACAAAATCCATGCTAATGACTTGTCACTTACTTTCTAGAACTTCATGTGGATATAAAATACCTACAATATGATGATGTTATGCCTTCATTCTTTGGCACTCTAAGAAAATTTCTATTAATCTTGTTGTGTCTCCTTTCATACCCTTCCAAAAATATAAAGGCTTAAAATCGGCTAACATATTGATTACACCCAGATGTTCTAAATTTGGTGCATTGTGAACTTCTTTCCATACCAAGTCCCTTAATTCCCCAAAATTAGGTACATAGATTCTCCCTTTAAACCTTAACAATCCATTAGGTTCAAGGTGATATCCTTCATACTTTTGATCTTGCGGATCATCTGTGAGTGCTTGCTTGACTTGTTCATAGAACTCACCACCCTTAGATTCTCACAACACTTGACCTAAGTCATTTTGGACTAGAATATCATTGAGGATATATGTCTCCTATGACTTAAGGCATCGAAAACCTGATTCTCTTTTCCCTTGATATAATTGTTGTTGAAATCATAATCAAATATAAACTCTAATCATCTTCTCCACTTTTCATTAAGATTAGGTTGGGTAAATAAATACTTAAGACCATGGTGATAACTCTTGAGTTCAAATGGTTTTCCCAACAAATAATGTCTCCACATCTATAAAGCATGAACCACTACTGGTATCTCTAAATCATGTGAAGCATAATTATGTTCATAGGGCTTCAAATTCTTAGACTCGTAGGCTATGACTTGCCCATCTTGCATTAATACACCACCCAATCCTTCTCAGGATATGTTTGTAATAACCACAAAGTTACCATCTATATCTAGTACCTTTAGTATTGGTGTTGAGTTCAACCTTTACTTAAGTTGGTCAAATGTTGCTTGACACTTCTCAAACCACTCAAACTTCTTTCCCTTTCTTTGAAATGGCATGATGGAAAAAGCTATCCTTGAAAATTTCTCCACAAATTTGTAGTAATAGCTAGCCAATCCCATAAAAATTCTAACTTCCGACACATTCTTGGGCATCGACCATTCTAGTACTGCTTTAATCTTAGCTAGATTAACCGAATTCCCTTCAATCAAAATTATGTGACCCAAATACTATACTTTATTTTGGAAGAAGGTACTCTTTGAGAGTTTCCCAAATAAATTATGCTTTCTTAGTCTTTGAAGAACGATCTCTAAATACTTGAGATGCTCCTCTTCATTCTTGGAGTAGATTAGGATATCATCCAAGAAGACTAACACAAATCTATCCAAATAGTCCCTAAATGCATTGCTCATTAGGTTCATGAATTTTGTTGGTGCATTCATTAGCCCAAAAGGTAAGACTATGAACTCGTAATGTTTGTATCTAGTTTTGAAAGCAGTTTTGAATATATCCCTATCCTTGATTCGAAGTTGGTGATATCCAAAATGTAGATCAATCTTATAGAATACTATCACTCCTCGCATTTTATCAAAGAGATCATTGATATGTGGTAATGAATACTTGTTCTTTATTGTTGCTTTGTTAAGAAACTGATAATCAATACATAAGTGTCATGTACCATCTTTCTTCTTTACAAATATTACTAGTGCTCCCTAGGGTGAAACACTAGGTCTTATCAAACCTCTAGACAACAAATCTTCTATTTGTGCCTTTAACTCCATTAGTTTAGTTGTGGTGGTCCTATAAGGTACTTTTGATATAGATTCTGACCCTGATACTATGTCTATAGAAAAATCAAATATCCTCTTAGGGGGTAATCTAGGTAATTTTTCTGGAAATACATCCTCAAATTTTCATAAGATAGGATACTTCTCCATATCCGATTTTCCAAATTCAAATACTTCACCTTCTTTGGCATCTTGAAATTCTTGATCTCCATAATATACTATATCATCTTGAAAGATGAATTCTTTACATTCCTCAAGGTTCTCCATTTTTACCGCAAATATTTGATAACCTTTCTTCTTTTCTCTATGCATTTGCACAACAGATATCTGTCGTAACTTAACCTCTTTATTTGTTCCTTGTATTGACACCCAGTTACCTAGATCATCTAAACATTCAACTATTTTCACATGAAAATCTACCTTTGCCCCATGTCTCCATAACATGTTCATCCCTAAGATGACATCATAAGACCCTAAGGGAGCTACGTACATATTCACTTCCATTGAGAAACTTGGAATTTCAACTCTTGCTTCAAATAGACATTGACTTACCTCATCTCTTATTTGGTTAGCATATTCTACAACCCAAGATTGTTACATGTAGCCAACTTTTCTAGACATTTGACTTGCTATTCTAGGAGAAATAAGGTTTTAGTGGCACCATTATCTATTAAAATTGAAATGGGAATTCCAAATAAAGTACTTGAAACTTCTACTAGAGTTATTTGGTATTCTGCTTGCTGGTTATCCACAACAACATTAATCCTTTGTTGGAACACAAATTTATGAGGTGGAAGATAATTACCATTTGGTTGTGTCCCATAAGGTTTTCTTGGATAATTACTTGCATAATGGTCCCCACCACATGTATAACACATTTTCATTGGTCCTCTCCTTTTCATAGGTCTTCGATAATCACTTTCATTTCCACCAACATTGATGTCAAATTTTAAGTATTTCCCCTTCGATCTTTCCTTGATCTGAATTACTTTGGAATCCTTTATCCTCTTGCTTCTAAAAACTTGGCCCTTCATTAGGCTTTCTTGGAGTTTGATTGGTTTGCATCCAACTAGAATATTTTTTATTTCTCTCTCAGTAGTTTGGATAGACTTAAGCCTTTGTTCCTACTTAATTTTCTTCCCATACACCAAATCTATTATTGTTGGACCGTGTACATCTACCTCACAACCTATTTGCACATTTAGACCCATGATAAACTTCCTTATATAAAAGAGTTCATCCTTCTGGTACATAGGTACATACTTAAGGAGTCAAGTAAACTTCTCCCAATACTCATTCACTAAAGAGTCACCTTGCCTTAGGATTTCGAAGTCAATGAGCTTTTCATCATAGATTCTCATAATGTTGGATTGGAAACATAGCGAGCACATACGTTCTAGAGATGAACCTAGTAGCTCAGATACCACGTGTAACATTCCCATTGTTGTCCCTAGTAAATCTACTAAGTTTTTCCCACAAGTAATTATCTATGCATCCAATGTACAACAATATTTTTTTTCTTTTCTATTCAATAATAAATGCATCATTTGAAATACCTTTATCCAAAATTTTCCATTGCATAATCAAAGAATCATTTCCAATAATATAAGTATTGATTTAACTTAACATAAATAGATTCAAGATAACGTTTCACATTTAAAATTTTCATAAATATGGACATATGATACATACATAACTTAAACAAGCTCACATTAACTACAAATATAAATGGTCTAGAATGTTCTCCCAAATCTTGGTCGTCAATTTCATGAGAAGAAGCATCACTTAAGCGCTTTTCTACCAATCATGGACTAACTGTGATCCTCACACATCTACCAAACTAGTAGATGGGTCTACCCTTCGATGAAGAGATTGGTTTGGTAACCTCGTCTTTCAAATAAAATTTTCTAATCATACTAATGTGCCCTAGATGTCTAGAGCTTACCATAAAATCAACCTCTAATTCTATGATATTCTCAGCCTAGTATGTATTTGGATCATAGTGAATTTTTAGTGTAGATATTGGCTATGTACACTACTTTGGCCAAATATTCAACACCCAACACTTTGAGTGAGGGTCATCTATATTTACCACTATAATTGCTTGATTTGTATTTTGACCATTAGTATTTTATTCTATTCTAGATTATTCCCTTTCCCATGGATTATCCTAATCATGGGAATAAACTTCCCTTTGGCTCACATTATCTAACATGACAATCAAGTATTTCAAAGCAACTTTATCCTATGTTACACACCTAGAGTATCACTATACTTTGTAAAGTACTAACAATCCACATATAATACAAAGAGTATTTATATACATATCTATATGATTAAATATCACAAGTAAGGTTTCATAAAACAAAAATATCCAAATGATATGCAAGCATATCCAAACATCTCATACAATTAAAAGAAAATCTTTCAACATGACAATAAGATAAATAATCTTTCCAACATAAGAATAAAGAGACCTAGAAATCAACATGCCTGTTAAAAAGCTTCCAACTGAATAATCTTCTCCTCAAGTTCACTTTCTACTTCTACTATGAACTACTCAAACACCTCTACTAGCTCCACTCTAAATCTCTTAGAAAATAAAAAATATAAAGCAACAATAAAACTCCCATTCTCACAAAATGTCAACTCACTTTGCACTAAATTTGTAGTAGAATAACTCTCAAGAAATCAGATTGATAAGTGGTTCATTTGGAAGAATGAGCACCTCTATTTATACTAATAAGTGAGCAACCAAAGGCTACAAACAAGTAATTATTTCTACCACCTTTCATCCTCATGCAACGACTCACTTACATGTTTGAAACACATGATAGTCCTCGCCTTGCAAATGGTTGAGCCGACTTGATATTTGGGACAACAAGCTCAAAACAGGTTTTGTAATTCAAATTCCATTTCAAAATGCTACCAAGTTTGCATTTGACTGAATCTAAACACTTTTTTTTGGCCTATACAAATTCAAAGACTTCTTTTACATTCCAACCTCAAGAAAATGTGACACCACCTCTTAATACTTGGCACCACCTTTATAGGCACGGGCTTGACATATTCTACAAGTTTAAACAACGTTAACTCTTCAAAATGTTTACACAACAATATATCTCTTACATGCTTTTGGTTTCATGCTTTGACTTGTTCTTTAAAGACTTTATGCATTGGCTTTCTTTCTCTAAATGTTGTGCCATATACTTATGTGCTATATATGCTTTACTTTAGAACGTTAACAATAATAATCAATGCTTATTTATGCGCTTGGGAATTATATCAATAGCTTATTCATATATTAATATATATATTCATTCCATAAGTTTATCAAATACATTTAACAAACATATTTATATTATATATAAATATAAAGAATAGTATTATGTATATATATGATTATATATAAGTATATATATATATATCAATATATATATGTTACTCTATCAAATTACACACATATATATTAGTATATATACTACATATATATATATACGTAATTTTATTTCAATATCTTTATGAAATACTCATACATGCAATCCCATCGATTGAAATATATTTATGGAATGTATATAAATGTCACTTAGTCCAAACAATATTCCCATGCATATGGGTAATCCATCCATGAGACTACGTAGGTACGTCTACCCCGTATACTCATGTACGTATTTACTCACATTTATGAGTTTACCAAATATATGTACATATATAGATATTAAATGCATATGTCTCATCAATATATAAATAAACATGCAAGTAATGATTCCACTAATCATCAAGACTCGTCACATATGGTCTCATTCTAAACATTCATAAACAAGATCAAAAATCAGTATAAACATACACAACTAGACCAAAGATCACCTACCATCTACCCAACTTGCTTGACTCAACTAAAACCATCTAGGGCATGAGTGTGCGAATGCTCAGTAAGACTAAATTAGAGGTTACCAGACCAAGTTCTTTTCTTGAGTGATACTTTCCCTCTCTTTTGGAGGCTTGAACCTATTCATGCATTTCAACTTAGTTCACAATAGTAGTAGTTAGCCGAATCAATACATTCATATACTTTTCATACATGCCATATTCACATTATATATTTCATATATTGAATCATAAAGTCTCTTGGTGTAGTTAATTATTTAATTACACTTACATAAGTTTACTTAGGCATTTAATTATATTCCTAGGTGATAGGTTCAATGTTTTCTTAGGATATAAGATTCCTTCTAGAAGGACGAGTTGTATTTTCTAGAAGTTTTATCTTATCTAGCATCATTTCCCAAGTAGTTAGTTAGTTGACACATGTCATAAGATTATGACACATGTCAACATCATATTAAAACTATTACATCTCAACCTTGCCTACATAAGAAAGGCTTCATATGTACTTTGTTATATTCAATTTGTCATTCTTGCATCTTAATGATAGCATAATATTTCTGCCATTTCTCTCTTGTGGAAGTTATTTTGTCTTGCAGGCGATTCTAGGGTGTTTGAGAAATTCACCATAAACTCCTACACGATATCAGAGCTTCAGTGTTGCAGACCTCTTCCCATATTTGAGAGACCAATCTTGGATGAAATTTTTGCTAGATGCGAGTTGGGGCATTGAGAACCTTGCCATTGAATCTAAGGCATTAGAGAAATTCAAAATCGACTTTTGTTTTGTCAAATTCTAACATATTTTGTCAAATCTACAAAGGTTTCATCCAACCATTTTTATTGGAGCCGTTTTCATTTTTTCTTTAGAAATCTAGTTTCCATTAATTTGCAAGAAAATAATTTTTTTGGTTTTGTAGCCAGGGTTGAAATCTCAACTAGGTATCTTTTAGATTTTCCATATCTTGCACAGATCTGAAGGAAAATTGTTGTACAAAAAGCATCGCACGCCATTTTTTCTCCTTGCTGAAGATT
Organism: Sequoiadendron giganteum; assembly: GCA_007115665.2. Taxonomy (NCBI): domain Eukaryota; kingdom Viridiplantae; phylum Streptophyta; class Pinopsida; order Cupressales; family Cupressaceae; genus Sequoiadendron; species Sequoiadendron giganteum. The sequence continues at coordinate 299,664,019 of CM021100.1, read as the reverse complement.
ATAAATAAATAAAAATCACCTTTTGCTTGCTGAATCAAAAAATGATTTATGGGTTTTATTTTTAGCATCAAAATATTTCTGGGTTTTTGTTTTTGTCTACAAATAGTGAGCAGATTTTTCAAAAATCAAATCAGAATTTATTTATTTTTGCTAGAAAACCCATTTCCTATAGGCTAAATTCAGTTTTTTTGAAAAATTCATAACGTTTGGTCACAGTGTCCATTTTTGGTAAATGAGATATCAGCAGAAAGCTAGTTTTGAGCACTTCACAGTGGTGTAGAGCATTTTTTTAGATTTTTTCATCTACACAAATTTAAGGTTATTTTTCATCATGGAGGCAAATGTGAACATTTATCAATGCATGCACTATTTCCTTTTTTCTGTGCATTAGGTTTGCATTTTCTCTGCACTTCATTTCAGTTCTAGATCATTTGTCAATCAACAGTTGCTTCATAGATTCCAGAGTTGTGCCAATTTGTGATTTTTCCAGTTCCTTGGCATCAAATCTGTTGTTGCTTTATCATGATTCCAACTTGAGTCCTTGAGTGACTCTCATATGGTTTCTAACAAACAGAAGTATTTTTCCTTTCTTGTCGAATTGAGGATTCCGGTATTACTCCACAGTGTACTTCATGCACTTCTCTTGCAATAGGTTATCTCATTATGGGGGGACTTAATGCTCTCTCTTGTCATCCTTCGTGTGGATGGAGATTGATTGGATTTTTTATGGATTTCATTATTGTATTTCATCTCTCTTTTGGGGAGGAGTTTTGTCTCACTAGGTTTTCTCCTTTTCTTCGTTTGTGATGGATTGCATTTTCATATGTACATGGGTAGCTAACATGGCCTAGTAGTTGGGACCCATCATTGCATATTTGCATCATTTGCATAATAATTTCCTTCCTAAGTTGCACTTATGGGGGTTGTTGGTGTAATTAATTATTTAATTACACTTACATAAGTTTACTTAGGCATTTAATCATATTCTTAGGTGATAGGTTCACATGTTTTCTTAGGATATAAGATTCCTTCTAGAAGGATGAGTTGTCTTTTCTAGAAGTCTTATCTTATCTAGCATCATTTCCTAGGTAGTTAGTTAGTTGTCGCATGTCATAAGATTATGACACATGTCAACATCATATTAACTACTACATCTCAACCTTGCCTATATAAGCAAGGCTTCATATGTACTTTGTCATATTCAATTTGACATTCTTACATCTTAATGATAGCATTCTACCATTTCTATCTTGTGGAAATTATTTTGTCTTGCAAGTGATTCTGGGGTGTTTGAGGAGTTCACCATAAACTCCTACAAAGTCTAATTGAATCAAACATTCATTCCACATATTTCCTTCATAATTCATAAATAAACACATTCACATTTATTGAACTAATTCACCAAACAAGATAATAGTAAATAGGTAATAACACATGGGGTGTAACACTTCCTAAAGTCTTTCATAGACTTACTCCAATTTAATGGCTCCACTTTTTTCTTCTAGTCACAAGATTGTGTTGGAATCCCTTCAAGTATTAAATTTTGGTTACTATGTCTTATGGTTATGGAATTAAGTATTTCCCATAGGAAATTTTTTCTTGGTTCTTTGTTGGACTGTAGATGTTAAGTATCAAAAACTCAAGATTTGAGTTCAATATTCTTACCTAAAGGAGGATCTAGTTTAAGTCACTTGTACTATAGTTTATCTCAACATTATTTGTTCTCCATATAACTCCCAATCCTCTGGCCACACCTATAGCCCCCAAATAATACTCTTTCCAACTGATTTTGGAATTTGCAAAGAGTTTGAAATCTCCTACTGCTATCTTGGTTTCTTGGATTATTATAATGTCTTACATTTTACTATCAATTTGACACTTAATTAAGTTTCACTTGTTAGAGGTGTTTAAGCCCCTAACGTTCCATGTTAAGATCTTCATTGCTTCCTAAGGGAGGGGATTCCTCCCTTAACATTCAACATAAAGTTCTTTATAGTTGTGATGCACTTTCCCTATGCAAGTTCCTCTTTGATTTGCATGTAAGATTTCCTTCCCTTTTTCTTTTCTACCCCAATATAATTTAGAATCTACGATGTAGATTGTGAGATGCATCTAGGGCCAACAATCCTAAGATCATCATATTCAACCTTTTTATCATAGTTGTTCCCCTCAACAAGGGCTTTATCATTCAACTTCGGTGCTTCCTTAGCTCCCCCATCCTTGGAGAGGAGAGTAGTTTAATTGAGTTTATTCAATTTATCAACCTTATGCACTCCTTTTGTCTTTCTATTTTCCACCAAAGAAGTTGCCTTGGTCGTAACTTCCATTATTCCAATTGGAGACACATGTTGGTTTTCCGCATTGAGAGAAGATCCACTCACATCCTTTATTCGTGAATGAGAAATAATAATCTTATTTTGGGCTATACCATCCTTCTCCACCTCTTCACATCCCTTCTTAAGCTGATTTTTGAACTTCCATTCCTCTTGAGTCTTCTTTGGCTTTGGGCTTCATAGTCACATGATTTCTCCTTCTATAGTAAAGATAGACTTAAATTTTCACTCTTCTATCTCTACCTCCTATAGCCACTCTCCCTAATTAGATGTCAGTAGGATATCCTTTGGTATTTATTGGACCATTGTAATTTGGATGTGAGTGTACACATAGGAATCTTGCTCCAATAGATTTGTATCAATGTCAATTAGGGTGCTTAGTGATCTCCCAATTTTCTCTAAGCACTCTTTAGACCAAAGTTATAGGAGCAGGTTATAACCTAATCCATTTTGGTCTGTCATAAGGATCTAAACTTCTAGGGTTGAATTTGGGAACTCACTTTTGCATATAAATGGGTAAATCACCAATCTCCCATAAACATCTAGGTAAAATTTCCTCCCTATCCTCCTCCGATAAAAAATAGTTATAAAAAATCAATTCGCAAAAATTTCACCACATGTTGTGCTTTCCACTTTGATGTTACCCATTGTAATATTTGGTCTCGCCTCAACAATGGTCCTATCAGTTTGTAGATGATTTTAGATTTCAATAATAATTCAACATCCTTTGTTGCCTCTTTCTTTATATTGATTAGTGGTGCCTCAAAACTTGGCTTGGTGTCCTCTCCAACATCTTTATTCACTACCTTCCTTGCATTTTGCAAATTATTATCTGGTTTACTTTCACAATTTTCGTTATGCTCACACATTTTTACTTTTTGAAGATATGTAAAAAATAATTATCACATTTATTTTAATTACCATTACTGATATTTATAACTATTTAATTAATTCATATTAACAATCTTATATTTATTATATAAATTAATTTTTTAAGTTTCATATCATTTATTTTGTAGATCTTGCCTTGATTACAAAAATTTATTACATTTCATTCATGTTAACAACCTTATATTTATTATATAAATTAACTTTATATATAAGTTTCATATCATTTATTTTGTAGATGTTTCCCTTGCCTACTTTATTTTTAGATATTGCCACAGACTCAACAAAATATATTATATTCATATATTTTAATATAATATTAAATAACAAAATTATAAATTTATAACTTTATAATAAATAATCAATATTTAATATTTTTTATTTTTATTATATTATAATTATTCTTATTACATTAAATTAATAAATATAATTTAAAATATTATATATTTATTTTATATATAAAAATATCTATTACAATTATATTTTATAAGCTATTAAATATAAAAATAATATATTATATAATTAATCTATAATAAATGTATTGTAATTTGACACTTGATGTTAAAAAAGAAGAAACAAGGTTGACTACTTACCTAATATTGAACATAGAGCTTGCGGTGTATGGACAATGTTAGTTTTTTGAGTCTGTTAGCTATAAGCAAGCTCTAGGGTTTAAGTTGCTCTTAGAAAATGACAAGATATGGAAGGATTCTTGGGTATGAAAGTACATATCTAGATCAAGTAGCAAATCAACTCAACAATCTGATTAGCAATTTGACTACATATTCTTAGTATGGATTATGTGTTCAATCTTTATTGACGTATAATTTAGCCTAGTGAAAAAGGAGACAGTGTCTCATAGAATACATTTATTGCAACTTGTAGAAGATAATGTATAAGTGCATTCAACAATCAAAAAATGACAAAAAAAAAAAATATGTGAATACCAAAAATGGTCAAAATTTGATTCAGCGATTACCCAATAAAAAACCATCAATTAACTTTGTGAAATAACTATTATTCATTTAGAAAGAAGGAAACAAACATTCTAACCTATTCTACCTAGAAAATAAACTTTCCACAAATGTACACTATTAATGTGATTACAAGAGTTGTACCACTGTTAGAGAAAATATTATAGAATGTCCCTTGTCTCACAACCCTTTATAGATTCGGTCATTTATGTCAAAGGCGTATCCTATTTGAACAAGACCAAGCTAAGTTTGGCAATCAACGGTTGGAGCATTTTCCAAGGATGAAACCGTTTCGTCCGTTGATTGTCTACCTGAAAAAATATGACTAGTTTTCTCTTTTGCCCCTACACATCCCTTCCACATTCTATTTTCCGATGAATGAAAAATTATTTTTCACTCTTTATAGCTTATTCACATGCACTCCAACCTCGCGACCATTAAAGAATAAAAAACCAGAGCCAATTTAACAGAATTCCCCATACACAGAACAACAATAGTGAGAAAGTGAACTAGTTTTCCTCTGTCTGAGGAAGTTTCTGGAAGCTTCTAGAAGCTCTCTGAGAAGGTCACCTAGCTTGATTCTTAAGAATGACCAACTCCAGAACTTCCTACCGGGCAAAGCCCATGTAAGCTAATAACTGCCATGAAATTTTTTAATTCTATAAACTTATTTTCCTTTAAGTATCTCTATTGCATAACTTCTTATGATTCTCTTTACACTATGGGAATGATGCTTTTTCTATTGAATTAGTTGAAATTCTAGTGGTAATCTAGTGTGAATACTGGTACTGTACTATCTGTTTGATTTTGCTCTTGAATTGTGGTTTATAATTCTTGTTATATTGCCACAAATAGGAGTGATGACAGGACAAGTAAAGTTTACAAAATTTGGGTGGTTAAATTGTGCTTTTTCTAAGTAAATTTCTTATTTTATAGTTTGATTTGATTTCCAATGCAAAAACTCTTTGTGTAACTAGATATGTTTTTCAAAGGGAAAATTCGAGTTATATTTCCCCCTAAATGTTGCAGAATAATTGAAACTGTGGCATTGTATTTCCCTCAAAATTTGATGAGGGAATGAAGAAAACCTTTGAGATAATTCTTGTATCAGGTATTAATTTTTAATTAAAGTCTGTCTTTAGTTCTTTTTATATCGTGGGAATGAAGATGGTGAGAGAATCTTGTGAACAATGAGTGGTGGAAGTGCTTTTTGGGTTAAATTTTTCCAGAAACTTCAAATTAGAGTTTGTCTGCAGTGATGTATAGTTGAGAATTGTGTTAATTAGTGGATTATTTCCTTTAGTCTAGTGTAATGCTATCAAATTGCTCCTAGGAATAACAAATGTTACAAAATTTGAATTGTAAAATTATGTTTTGCACTTAATTTTTGTCTGCAATGCTAAAAATCCACCAGTGGCGGGTCATTAGCAACAACACATAACTAGATTTTGAGTTGGTAAGAGACTTGTTATGTTGTTTGTTGAACATCTCTTTTGCTATTTGTCCTTGATGACAATATTTGTTTCAGTTTGACATCTTGGTGGTGATTACTTAGTTGCACTGTTTCTATTCTGTCATTGCCATACTTACTTCATATTATTATATTACCTTTGGTGGCACTGATCTTTTGACTCCATGTGCAGATCTTGGTTATAGGTTAATGCTCCCATGTTCAGGTGACATGATTCTGATTCTAATTATATGTTGTTGGCCTATTCAGATTTCTAACATTATGACATTGATATTATTTGTTCTAAACAATATCGAAAGTGGGCTTCTATGTCAGGTAATGCTTTCAGTTGGCTCTTTGCCTTAAGAAAACCCTATCGGGTTTCTTCAAAAAATTGTTATTGGCTTGGGCATTCGGTATACTAAATTTGGCATGGGTGAAAGGAATATTGGATTTAGCATGAATATTAGCCTTTATTAATTCATAAGACATTGGATATATATATGGCATTATAAGGTGGCAATCGATTTTGAACATTGGAAAACATGTGATCTTCCTTGTGCATGAGATTCAGGTTTATTGGTTAACACTTTACTAGGCCTCAAGGCCGACAGTAGGTAAGGTTATGATGTTTTAAAAATTATCGACATTTGGTTTTTAATAATGCAAGGCATCATTTGGTCAGCATTTCACTTGGTCAATATTTGATGATTGGTAAGAATATTGGTTGGCATGCATAACATTAAATAGTCCACAAATTTCAAAATGTATTATGTGAAGGGAAAACAATGCAGGATCTAGAGACCCAATAGTGTGGAATACATTCCCTTAACACTAATACAATAGAGGAGAAAAGCATAAACCAGTAACTAATAACTTCTAAAACTACTTGAGATAAATACATGTAAAATAGATAACAGAATTTAGCATTCATAGATTGACACAAGATATACGTGGGAAAACCTTTTCAGGTAAAAAACCCACCACACAAAGTCTAGAAAATTTGTATTACAGTAACAAAACAGTTACATACAAAATTACAGTCTTCTCTGATCAGCTCACAACAACACTACAAGAATTATCTCACTATTACAATGTTCTCTTCAACATACCATCCTTCTTCTTTGAATTCTATCTCTCATGCAATAAACTACTTGACTTACAAAGCCATATGTTGCATTCAATTATGTCAGTCAACCGCCAATCACAAGGTACATTCATCTCTAATTAAATCACACCCAAGATCTACCCATACCAATCTTCCTGCATCGAGCCACCTAGGCATTAATTCCTTTACCCAAATCGGGTCTTGTTCGCCACCCTGAGTCAGCCTGCATCTGCTACAAGTACTCTTTTGGTTTTCGTCCAATCAGTGTTCAGACATTGAGCCACGTGTCCACACCTCATTCGCTATCTGCTTCTGACATGGAGTCCAACTCAGTCAAGACTGGCCCCAAGCTTGAGCGAGCTCTCCAAGTCTTTACCGCGCTACCGCCGAGCCCAACCAACCAGCTCACGGTATGGTGGTAAGCCAACCGAGCTCTTATCGCTCTACCGTCGAGCCCATCCGACCAGCTCGCGGTATGGTGGTAAGCCAACCGACCTCATCTGAGCTCTTATCGCTATATCGTCGAGCTCGATCGACCAACTCGAGGTATGGCAATGAGCTCGTTCGAGCTCACACCGACCATACCTGTGCTACCACTGCACTACCCAAGTCATCTTGCAATATAACGTTGGGGTATGTGCAAGATCATGATGGGCCAAAAAGTGGCGATATCTAAGTGATATGATGGCCCATGTTGCTGACAAATTTTTTTTACCCAAAATTGATGAAATGAAAAGGATTTTTAAAAGAGATTCTCATCTTTCCACCAATATAAATTATTCTTTACTTTGAATTTAATAAATAATTATTATTCATTTTCTATTTGAATTACGACTAAAGTCTTGATTGATAGGTTGATTGAAAAAAATCTATAGCTTTCAAACGATATCACATTTTTTGAATCCAAAACATGTGTCACATTCTACGCTTCACATACTATCGGATTAAAAAAAAAAATTGAATCTCATGAAGTTTTGACCAAGTTAACGTGGTTAGATATACGAGTTTTTATAATTTTTAAAATTTGTAATAAAAAATTTATAATTAATTATTTACTTGGAAAAAAATTACAAAAAAATATGCATCACATTGGGACATGAGTCCCTTATTGATATTTAAAATCTTATCAAAAAATATTATCATTTTATTTTGGTTATGGTGGTCAAACAGACACCTACTTCTTATTTTTTCCCTAAAATTAAGTACTAGTGCATTGAATTTTCAAATCTTCACCAAATAGATTTTTTTTTAAATTAAATAAACCTAGTATTTTAGAGACTACATTCAATTTGCTATAGATTCTATTCTTACATATTTTTGAAATAATATAGATAACTTATTCAAATTTTTACATCAATTTTCCCTAATTTGATTTTCTGAATTTTATTGCCACTTGAGGGCTTGTTTTTTCCATGATGATCCTGCACATACCAAGCAGTGAGCTCATCCAAGATCACCAAAAACTCCACTAATCTCACTTGCCTCACCACCGAAGACACCACCATGCTACTATTGCAGTCATCAGACAGGACCGCGATGTGGCGGTGACCGGTCAGTGGGACCGCTGACGGTCTTACCGCGCTACCACGGGGACTGACAGGCTACCCCATGGTAGGGCGGTAATCATCAGCCAGACTGTTTGTGTTCATACCGCAACCACCGTGGTCAGTCTCTTGACTGGCCGCAGTAGGGCAGTAACTGCTAGACCTAGCTGCAGGCAGTCTCACCGCACTACTGCAGTGAGTGGACCCACCGCCTGCGGTATGGCGGTAACTGACAGGACTACCACCGCCAGAGCCAGAATAAGTCATAGAGACCGACACCACGGCCACCACGGTGAGGAAAGAGATCGTGAGTAGTAAGGCGGTAAACACTAAACCCTTCACTGCGGTACTGCCAGAATAGAAAGGGAGACCACTGCGCTATGGCGGTAAAGGCAGAAAAGAACATTTTTCACGCCAAGTATGAAAAGGTGGGGCTTAAGACTGGAAGTTGAGACATAGTTTCTCAATAAGCTCCCACTTGGCGAACACTTCCAGCTTCCCCATGACATGGAAAAATTATTGTTTGTCATAGGCCCCAGGGCCCATAGATTCTGCGCACCATCTGAACTTGTCTGTGCTAACCGGCTTTGTTAAAGAATCTACAACATTCTTCAAAGTGTCCACCTTTTCTAGACTGACCTTGCCATCTTCGACCATATCCCTTACGAAATGATATTGCACATCAATGTGCTTGGCCCTGGCATGAAAGGTCGGATTCTTTGCCAAACAAATGGAACTCTGACTGTCACAGCAGATTGAAATTTGCCTGGCATTAAATCCAATGTCTGAACACAAACGGTTTAACCAAACTACTTTCTTGTAGGCATGAGTTGCAGCCATGTACTCTGCCTCTGTCGTGGATAAAGCAACTACAGCCTATCGCTTGCTCATCGAGCTGATTGCGCCACCATTAAGCATGAAAGTGTATCCACCGGTGGATCACCTGTTGTCAATGTCCCCTGCCCAATCTGAATCAACATACCCACGAATATTGAGAGCCCTTTGTGATGCAACCACACTGCCATGGTAACATAGTGCATAATCTGAAGTTCCCTTCAAATACCTAAATACTCTCTTCACAACATCCTAATGAGATCTTCCCAGATTTGTCATAAATCGACTTAGAACTCCCACTGTTTGGGCAATGTCTGGTCTTGTACAAACCATAGCATACATCAAACTATCAATAACACTTGCATAAGGCACACTGGTCATGTCCTCCATCTCAGTAGAAGACTTTGGACAGTCTTCAACAGATAGCTTAGTTCCATGCATGATTGGAACAACAAGCTGCTTGTAGTCATCCGTGCTAAACCTCTCCAGAACTATTTTCACATACTTACTTTGACTAACCCAAAGCTTTCTACTTATTTTGTCCTTGGTAATCTCCATTCCAAGAATGTACCTTGCTGCACCAAGATATTTCATTTCAAACTTTGCAGACAACTGAGATTTAAGATCATAAAGCATAGTTTTGCTATTTCCAATGAATAACATATCATCCACATACAGGGTAATAACAAGCACATGATCATTGTCAGATTTATGATAAATGTAATGATCAGATTTTGATCTCACAAATCCAATGGACAACACAAACGTGTCAAATTTCTGGTACCACATTCTAGGAGATTCTTTTAAACCATAGAGAGATTTATTCAATTTATAGACCATATTTTGTTTACCTCTTTCGACAAAATGCTCAGGATGGGACATGTAGATTTCTTCTTCTAGCTCACCATGGAGAAACATTGTCTTCACATCCATTTGCTCAATTTCAAAATCATACACAACTGCTAAAAAAAATAGAAATCTGATGGATGTCAGCTTTACTACAGGGGAAAAAATCTCTCCATAATCAATTCCCTCAATTTGAGAAAAACCCTTTGCAATCAACATTGCCTTATACTTCTCAACACTTCCATCAAGGCCTATTTTCTTTTTGAATATCCACTTACAGCCAACAGGCTTTTTCCCTTTAAGCAGTGGTACCAGATTCCAGGTATCATTCTTTTTCAAAGAATCCATTTCTTCATTCATGGCTTCCATCCAAGACTTTGAATCTGCCATGCTGGTTGCTTCTTTCACAGTCCTAGGTTCATCAGTGTTGGTAATTAAAGCATAGGCACAGTTTGAATCTAACATAGAGAAACCATACCTTTCAGGTTGCCTTTTTTTCTTGTGTAGATCTTCTTACAGGCTGAGGTTGTTCTTCATCATCAAAACTTCTAGAGCTGCTTGAGCTCTCCTTAGTCTTAGGTACACCATGCAGCTCTTCCCTTTCTGGAGTTTGGGGAATCTCAACTGCATCCCTCTTCTTGTCACTCTGATTTGTCCCAAGCTACTGATCACATACTAAAGGTTCTAGCTCATGAATCACAATTCTGTTGTACAAAACCTTCTCAGTAATAGGGTTCCAAAGCTTGTATCCTTTCACACCAACTGCATAGTCGATGAGAATACATTTGATAGCCTTGTTATCCAATTTAGATCTCTTTTCATTTGGCACATAAATATATGCCTTACATCCAAACACACGAGCATGCCTCAAAGAGGGTTTCTTACCAGACCATGCTTCCAAAGGTGTCTTGTCAACAAGAGCAAAGCAAGGAGATCTATTTATTAGGTAACATGTTGTAACCATAGCCTCAACCTAGAACTTCTACTCCAAACTAGCACTACTCAGCATACTCCTTGCCTTTTCCATCAACGTCCTATTCAACCTTTCAGAAACTCCATTTTGTTGTGGAGTGTAAGGCATTGTCTTATGCCTTTTAATTCCATGATCAGTGCAATACCTTTCAAAATCTACAGAACAAAATTCACCACCATTGTCTATCCTCAAACATTTGATTTTCCTTCCAGTCTGATTCTCAGCCAAAGATTTAAATTCTTTAAACCGATTGAACACTTCTGATTTACTTTTAATAAAGTATACAAATTCCCTTCTCGAATGGTCATCAATAAAAGAAACATAATATATATACTTTGATAATGAAGGAACATTAACTAGACCAAACACATCAGAATGAACATAATCCAATATACCAGAAGATTTGTGAGGACTACAATAAAAAGAAACACAGTGTTGTTTTCCATAGATACAATGTTCGCAAAAATCAAACTCAAGCTTACAATCATCAAGCCCTTCTACAAGATTTTTATTCTTCAAGGTTTTTAAACCTTTCTCACCAATGTGATCAAGTCTATGATGCCATAGCATAGTCTTCTCAGCTGGGAGTTTTACCTCCATAGCATTTGCAGCTAGAGAAGAGTCTTCATCTTTCTCTATAGGTACAACAATGTTTGACTTTATAGATGCACTATTACAAAGCACAAGTCGTGCATCGAACTTGTACAGAGTGCCAGTACGAACACCCTTAGCCAGCACCATTGCAGCTCTAGCCATTTTACATCCCTTGCTTGAAAAAGAAACTTCTACACCAGTATCATTTAACTTACTGACATAAAGAAGATTTTGAGCCAAACCTGGTATGTGAAGTACGCCACCAATACCTTTGACTCTTCCATCAAGAAACTAAATTCTGACTCTTCCTCTGCCAACTATCTCCAACGTTGAATCACTTGCCAAGTATACCTTTCCACCGTCATACTTCTCATATTTAGATAACTATTCCCTATTGGACGTCATGTGAAAAGAAGCACCTGAGTCAACTTGACAGACATCATCTGATGCTTGAGTTGTCAAGGCTGCTACAATGAAGGCATCTACATCACTTTGAGAAGATTCGTTGTCAGAAGAATTCTTCTTCTTCTTCTCCTTGTAGTCCTTTTAGATATGTCCAGGTTGCCAACAGTTCCAGCATCTCACCTTGAACTTTTTACCAGGAAACTTTGATCTCCTTGTAGATTTGGATTTTGACTTCTTGTCTTTCTTCTTGCCTTTCTCCTTTGGTCTACCTCGAACAACAAGAGCCTCTTTGGCCATCTCTGAAGACTTCCTTCGCATCTCTTCAGATAGAAATGAGGAAACAACATCTTCCATCTTGAAAGCAATAGTAGTGCTTCCAATGGCCATCACAAGATGGTCCCAACTATCAGGTAACGAACACAACATGAGCATGCAATGATCCTCCTCTATCTTTACACCTACAGAAGCTAGCTGAGTAACACTGATGTTAAATGAGTTCAGATGGTCTGCAACAGATGCACCTTCATCCATCTTCAAGGAGTACAACTTCTTCCTCAGAATAACTTATTTACCAGAGACTTTTCCTAATAAATATCACCAAGCTTCTTCCACAATGAAGTTGCAGACTGCTCCTCATGGACGTTTAGGAGAACAGAATCGGCTAGACTCGGTCTTATCAAACCTCTTGCTTTTCTATCAGCAAGATCCCAAGCTTCTTGCATTGTACTTTGTGGCTTAGTTCCAAACACTGCAATCCAGAGGTCTCTATCCACAAGCAAGTCTTCTATATTGAGTTTCCATAACTCAAAGTTACTGCGATTAAATTTCTCAATGTCTACTCTACCAGATGTACTCGCCATCTCAAACATAAACAAGTTTCAACAATTCAAGACTCCCACTGAAATGGTATTAGCACAAAAAACTAATCTTTCCTACAAGGATAACACAACTGGCCAAACTCTGATACCACTTGAAGGGAAAACAATGCAAGATCTAGAGACCCAATAGTGCGGAATACATTCCCTTAACACTAATACAACAGAGGAGAAAAGCATAAACTAGTAACTAATAGCTTTCTAAAACTACTTGAGATAAATACATGTAAAATAGATAACATAATTTAGAATTCACAGATTGAAAAAGATATACGTGGGAAAACCACTTCAGGTAAAAAACCCACCACACAAAGTCCAGACGATTTGTATTACAGTAACAAAATAGTTACATACAAAATTACAGTCTTCTCTGATCAGCTCACAATAGCACTATAAGAATTATCTCGCTGCTACAATGTTCTCTTCAACATACCATCCTTCTTCTTCGAATTCTATCTCTCATGCAATAAAGTACTCGACTTACAAAGTCATACGTTGCATTCAATTTTGTCAGTCAACTGCCAATCATAAGGTACATTCATCTCTGATTCAATCGCACCCAAGATCTGCCCATACCGATCTTCCTGCATCGAGCCACCTAGGCATTAATGCCTTTACCCAAATTGGGTCTTGTTCGCCACCCTGAGTCGGCCTGCACCTACTATAATTATTCTTTTGGTTTTTGTCCAATCAGCGTTCGGACACTGAGCCACGTGTCCACAACTCATTTGCTATCCGCTTCTAACACCGAGTCCAACTCGATCAAGATTGGCCTCGAGCTCGAGTGAGCTCTCCAAGTCTTTACCGCACTACCACTGAGCCCAACTGACCAACTCACAGTATGGCGATAAGCTAACCGAGCTCAACCGAGCTCTTACCGCTCTACCGCTGAGCCCATCTGACCAGCTCGCGGTATGGTGATAAGCCAACTGAGCTCATCTGAGGTCTTACCACTCTATCGCCAAGCTCGATCGACCAGCTCGCGATATGGTGGTGAGCTCGTCCGAGCTCACACCGACCATACCTGGGCTACCGCTGCACTACCCGAGTCATCCTGCGGTATAGCGGTGAGCTCATCCGAGCTCACCGATAACTCCACCGAGCTTGCCCACCTTGCCACCAAAGACACCACCGTGCTACCACTACAGTCATCGGACAGGACCACAGTGTGGCGATGACTGGTCAGTCGGACCGCTGATGGTCTTACCACGCTACCACAGGGGCCGACAGGCCACCCCGTGGTAGGGTGGTAACCGTCAGCCAGATTTTTGGCGGTCATACCACGGCCACCATGGTTAGTCTCTTGACTAGCTGCGATAGGGCGGTAACCGCCAAACCCAGCCGTAGGTGGTAACTGCCAGACCCAACCGCAAGCGGTCTCACTGTGCTACCGCGATGAGTGGACCCACTGCCTGCGGTATGGCGGTAACCAACAGGACTGCCACCACCAGAGCTAGAATAAGCCACAGAGGCTGATACTGCGGCCACCGCAGTGAGGAAGGATACTTCGAGGGGTAAGGCGGTAAACACTAAACCCTTCACCGCGGTACTACCAGAACAGAAAGGGAGATTACGAGTGGTAAGGCGGTAAACGCTAAACCCTTCACCGTGGTACCGCCAGAATAGAAAGGGAGACTGCTGCGATATGACGGTAAAGGCAAAAAAGAACATTTTTCACGCCAAGTATGAAAAGGTGGGGCTTCAGGCTGGAAGTTGAGACAAAGTTTCTCAACATTATGATGTTTGAATTATTAAATCAATCCTTTTGGACTTCAATCTTTATCAAAATGATAAAAGTCTTCGGCTATTTGTTTGTGTTTGGAAGATTAGGGCAATCGTTTTGGTTCATTGTTTGTGGGTTTCAAACCCTATTCTGGCTGCCACCATGGAAACCTTCTCACAATCATTTCACTGTGTAAGATGGCTCTCTGCTTTTCTTGGATAGCGTATGGGGAAACTTGTAAAACCATTACAATGGTCGATTCTTCTATCAGGCTCCTGTCATTGGGTAAGAGCTCGAAATAGGAAAGATGCTTGTGCTGCTCTACTGCTCGGTTGGTCTAGTAAATTGCTACATGACAACATCTATTTTAGTCTTCTTAGCATTGCTTGTGCAGGCTATTTGAGAAGAAAACCTTGGGTATTCAGTCACCGTTCTATTTTTGCATGTTGCTTGGGTCTTCTTGTCAGAACAATTTCTACATGTTGATCTTTCCCACAGGAACAGTGTGTCATCTGGCTTTTTTGCTCGACGGAAAATTGGTATTCTAATAATCACCTTTGTTTTATTCTTTGAAAATAAAAAATGAGCTATAGTTACAATATCAAATAATGTAATGATGAAATCTGTTAAATCAGAAAAATAGAGAGATTAGGGCTTTCAGTTTTGTATTTGAAAATTATGTGAGAAATAAGGGTTATTATTTATGCTTGGAAAATTTGAAAGATAGAGAACTAACTGTTTGTAAAGAACTATGAGAAAAGTATGAAATAGACAGTGAAAAACTAGTGTGAGAATATCACTGTGAATGTATTGAGGAGAAGTTGTGTATTGAAATTGAAAATCAAAATTTTATGAGATATTTCCTCAAGCTGTCTTAAGGCTTGACAATGGGTAGAATTCTGAAGGGTCATACTTGAACCTTGAGAATTGTAAACATTATTCGTCAAGAGGAACTTGATATAAATTAGAGAAACAGAGAGATCCTCTGTATCATTGTATGTCTTACTGAAAATAGAAAAGGGGTTGGTGCTCCTTGAGTTGGTGCTCAGAAATCAGCCTATAAGGCATTGTCGAAAATGATTATTGAAATGAAAGCCTAAAAAGGCAGCATTTTAGGAGTGGTTTTTCTACCTTGGGAGGGTTTTCCACTCTGCATATCTTGTGTTTATTTGATTATCTATGGTTCATTTGATTCATTGCATGAATTCTTTAATATGATATGTTTCCCTATTATAATTCTCATTTTAGTTTATGTGATTGCATTCAATACATGAATGAATTTATCATTGATAAATGAGAGCATACATCTGGTTTATTTCAGTTTTATTAAAATTGTGAAAACAGTTAAAATCACTAATTCACCACCCCCCCCCCTCTCAGTGTCTTTTTCACTCCAACATTGTTAGCTGCTGTGGTTGATTTGTTTTTAATTTTTTTCATAATTCTGGCACGAAATGTTTTAAAGTGGTTTATTAGGGTCATGAATGGCTGGAATTTGTAGTTTAAGAAAAACAAAAAGGAAGTTTTGAAGTTTTGCTATGCTTGTGGTGAATGCCAAATCTTGTAGAATGAACGGTACAAAATTGTCTCTATTCTTTAGTTTTGTGTTAGAATGATAATGTTTTATGCAAACAAAATGTAATTGTATATAGTATTCAATCACCCAATTATAATATACCAACTTTAACTCAGAATATTTAAATAATACTATTTATTTTACTTTTGTGAATGTCAAGTTTTTTTATTTAAAATTTATTTTAACTGTGTGCATTTTTTTCTTCATCAACGTTTCAAATCAAACTCCATGATCCATCATCAACGTTTCTTCATTTCTCTCTCTATCTGCTAATCATCTTGATGATGGATCATGGAGTTTGATCTAAAACGTTGATGAAGAAAAAATTGCACATAGTTTTATCCAGAAATCTTGATTACTAACAATCATGGACTGTGGAAACAAAATGTTATCAGTTATTTTAACTTTTAAATAAGAAAGCTTGACATTCACAAAAGTAAAATATAAATATCAAATTAAATATGATATCTTAGGGAATGATCCATATTGATGGTGCCTGAGTTGATGTCTTCATTTCACTAATAATGACTCTCCCATTGGCATAATTTCAAACATATGTGCTTTAATTACCCCACTTGTTAATTTCAAACATATGTGCTTTCATTTTTTTGTCTCCTAGATAAATAGTTATTTTATGTGAATGCAAACTTTTTTTTATTTAAAAGTTATTTTATTTTGCTTACTCATGAATTATTCTATAATTAATTATTTAATTAAGAGTTATTTTATTTTATTTGCTAATGATTTTTTTTAAGTTAGTTTATTTAGTTAAAATCTATTTTATTTATTTAATAATTACTTGATAGTTTATATTTATATTTTTTTATTTTTACTTTTATTATTTTTTATATCCACCTTTAATCATTTTTATTTTTTTTGATGGAGGTCATCCACAAATTCTTTTTTGCTATCCGATATGGAGCACGAGCCTTCTTGGGCTGAACCTCTTCGGCTAAGAGTCAAGGACTGAGTGGTATCCATTCCACCAAATTTGTCTAGGGCACGATCCCGACCTCATCCCTTTTTCGGTGTTGAAGCCTTTGAACTCAGCAAGACTTGATCCTTGGTAGGCTCATTTAAAACCTTTAATAATTTTCACTTATTATATTCACTACAATAAATATTTACAACTTATTAATTATTTCTAGAGATCTTAAATAGATATATTTGTATATATGGGTGTGAAGAACCTATCTATACAAAAATTCAAATATAGTACATTATAGCTTTCATGTTAATCTTAATACTATTTCCATTTTAATTTATTCATATATAGTTTTAATAAGTTATATGTACACATTGTTCTATTTTAACCAATATGTCTACACAAGTCAAATAAGGCAAATACTCATTTGGATTTTATTTATTCCATGTGTTGGTTTTTTAGGTTAAATACACAACTTTCTATTTCAACCAATACGTCTACACAAACTCTAATACAACCATACAACTATTTGATGTAACCCATTGCACACCAAACACCCCATTACAACCTGCTTCCATTCTAGAACATTTAATGTCACCAGCGATTGGTTACATTCCTACACCCACATCAAACCTTAATGCGCTCATCTCATCTTTTAGCGGCCAAGGTCTTTCTACCAAGGACATGATTGTGCTGTCTGGTAACTTATTTTTCTAGTTTGCTAATTGTTGTATGATAATTAGTACCTGCAAACTATAGCATCTCACTTTTTATTCTTTCTCCTTTTCACATTCAGGTGGTCATACTATCAGTCAAGCTCAATGCACTAATTTCATAGCTCACATCTACAATGAAACTAACATAGAATCTACATTCGCCACTTCTTTGAAATCAAACTGTCCAAGCAATAGTGGGGATAACAACCTATCACCTTTAGTTCTTCAGACTCCCACAACCTTTGACAACAACTACTACAAAAATCTGAGGAGCCAAAAAGGACTTTTGCACTCTGATCAACAACTTTTTAATGGAGGTTCTGCTGATTCTCGATTGACTACATATAGTACGAATTAGAACACCTTCTTCACAGATTTCGCTGTTGCCATGGTGAAAATGGGAAACATCAGTCCTCTAATTGGCAATGATGGACATATCAATAAAAACAATAGGAAGCCCATCTAATTAAAGAAATATTTTTATTAAATAGTAATATATAATTAAAGAAACAATTTAAATTAATTTTTTTACTAAAAAGAAATGTAGCAACTTAAATATAAACCTAATATAAAGGTTTTTTCATAATAAGTGCACATTTAAAATTAATTTAAAATTACAAAATTAAATACAAAGAAAATATAATAAAAGTTTTATTACAAATAAAAATAAGTTTCTAAATTAATATATTTAAAACTAACAAATCCATCTTTAAAAAAATAATTAGGGTTAGGGATCAATTAGGATCAAGGTTCATTTAGAGATAGGTTTAGAGTTAGCAATCAATTATGATTAGAGTTCAATTAGGGTTAAGGTTTGTAATTAGGGTTTAATTAGGGTTAGGGTTAAGGTAGGGTTCAATTAGGGTTAGGGTTAAGGTTGGGGTTAGAAGATTAAGCTTCGAGTAAAGGTTAGGGTTAGGATTGGTGTTAGGGTTAAGGTTTGTAATTAGGGTTTAATTGGGGTTAGGGTTAAGGTAGGGTTCAATTAGGGTTAGGGTTAAGGTTGGGGTTATAAGATTAAGCTTCGAGTAAAGGTTAGGGTTAGGATTGGTGTTAGGGTTAAGACTCATCTAAGGTTAGGTTTAAGGTTCAATCAGAGTTACACATAATATTGGCCACAACATAGCCCATAGGTTTAAGAAATATTTTTATTAAAAAGTAATATATAATTAAAGAAACAATTTAAGTTTAATGCTTTACTAAATATTTAATTGTACAAAAATGTATCAACATAAATATAAACCTAATATAAAGGTTTTTTAATAATAAGTGCACATCTAAAATCAATTTTAAATTACAATTTATTAAATACAAAAAAAATATAATAAAAGTTTTATTACACATAAAAATAAGTTTCTAAATTAATACATTTAAAACCAACAAATCTATCTTTACAAAATTAATTAGGGTTACTTGGATCAATTACAATAGGGTTATGGGTCAATTAGGTTCAAGGCTCATTTAGAGATAGGTTTAGAGTTAGCGATCAATTATGATTAGGGTTCAATTAGTGTTAAGGTTTGTAATTAGGGTTAGGGTTAAGGTAGGGTTCAATTAAGGTTAGGATTAAGGTTGGGGTTATAGGATTAAGCTTTGAGTAAAGGATTAATATAATTTTGTTTTAGTTATCATACTTTAAATAGATTTTTTAATGATATTGAACTTGTGTATAGATCTTGATGTTAGCCTTCATGTTATATCAACTGAGAAGTTTTGAAATATGATATTTGAAGTAAAAGAAAATTTTATAACCATTATTTCTATCTTTAACCATTACCCTTAAAATTATATCTTATTTATGTGAAAAAAATTAATGCATTTATATTTTATCCATGTATATTTAAATGTTATATTACAACATATTTCACTTTTTAGATTATCATCATTTGACCATTCTAATTAAAAATTTGATTTGATACATGTTGTAAGTTTTATGGATTGTCTTGGATGTCTCTTCTTAATTTATTACGCCGAAGGCGTGTCCTATTTGAGAATTGCAAGCTAATTAGTGAAATCAACAATCAAAAACTCAATAAAAATAATGCAATACGATTGATTAAATCTGGTCCATTAAATGTTTCTCGCTGTTAAATATATCCCTGCTTTTTGGCCTCTCTGCCGGCTCTCTCGCTACCTCTCATTATTGAATAAAGAAAACACAAATAAAATGGCATGAGTATAGCATGCATGTGAAACAAACCATTCTTTTATTGAACTGTTTTACATCTCTTGCATAACTTCATCCCTGATTAACAGTTTCTTCTCAACGCTTTTTTCCTCTAGAATTTGCAAGTAATTTGAAGAACTGCTCGACATATGCAAAATTTATTGAGCTTTATGATGGAACTATTGAATGATTTAAGTGAAGAGATCGAATCCTGTAATGGCTCCTATTGTTGTTGGTGACAAGATTCCAGATGGAACCCTCTCCTACTTTAACAAAGAGGGCAATCTGCAACAAGCCTTTGTTCACTCTCTGGCATCTGGAAAGAAGATCATTGTCTTCAGTGTTCACCCCTTCCCACCTGCTTGCAGGTGGATGCATTTATGATTTTTTTGGAAACGTTAATTTGGGGTTTTTCTTCAAATTTTGTCTCATATGACTGTTGTTGGCATAATTTGGGTTTTATAAAAGTTTTTAGGATTTTTGAGGGTTTTATGGTGGGGGTTCTGATTATTTTATTCTGGAGAAGTGATTGCTAGGATATGGGAGTTTATAAATAAGGGTATGATTATATTAGATTTAAATACAATTACCAGGAGATGGTGTGGGTATGCTTGCTGGGATCAATCTCCATTCCTCAACTTGTTTTTCACGGTGACTATGGTTTTAGGGTTTTAGCGATAGCAGAGGTCCGAGCTTTATTATGCTTGTAGGTTTCAAGTGTTTGTAAATGCGGTGTGAATTATTTTCATGTACTTTTTTGATATGGACCGAAAAGTGTTATTAGTACTTTTCTTGTTCTTTGGAAATTTGATACATAGAGTTCAAATGTCTTTCTAATAATCACTGAGATTCCTCTATCTGGCTATCCAGTGTCAATCTAAATATCTTTAATCTTAAGTGTGCGAGTAATCTTCCCTCTGAACCTAATCCACTTTTGCACTTGTTTCAAACACTTACTCTTCCCGCAAGTTAGTTTGGTATTAATCAAGTCATTAAAAACCTAGATAACATGATAAAGCTCAAAATTAGTTCTAAGCATTTGTCCAGAAACAAGTATGCAGGAGCAACAAAGTTTTATATCAGTTAAATTAGCAAGTTTTATGTTCTAATTTATTTTAATATTTGTGTATATGATGCAGGCGTGGAGGCTCTATATCCAGTATTTCAAGAAGTAGGAAAACACATTTTTCTGTTAGAATTTATAGACTCAGATCCTCTATCTCTCACCCTTTACATAGTCCAGCAGCTAAATAACCTCCCTGCACCAGGCCTGTGTTACTTGTGCCCACGTTTTACATCAGGCGGAGTTGTGGAAGACAATGAAGAGTGCATATTATCATTCGTGTATTCGGAATGCCTTTAGAGGGACCCTGATTAGCAGCATCAGATACACCAGGGATTCTGCTATTCTAATTCACAGTATATTGGGGTTTAAGGGCTATTGCTAAAGAGGTATTATTTCATTGATGAGTGTTTGAGCTCAAACGACCTATGATTTTCAATTTCGTTCTTAGTAGGGGCGGAGCTAATTTTCAGTTCAACCTGTGGTAGCAACATAGTTTGAGGCAGCAATTCAGTGACCGCCTCCATGGTTGGAAAAAATGTTTTTAGCAGTGCCCTCATCGGGATCATAGTCCAACCCAAGGGTAGCAACTATTGCCTCTTCTTCATCCTGTTTTTTCCTTGTTTTTTGGTGTTCCTCATTTATAAACTCCATGAACTGGTGGGAATTTTCATATATTTTATAAATCCTGGCAATAGGATCTTGAATATCTCCGAGGGCTCTCAGACTCTTCTCAACAAATTCCATGTAATCCGATCAATTTCTTGTGAGTTCATCCAATTCAAACAAGTCATGCTTGTAAACCAGTTCTCCTTTTTGTGACCCTCTTCCTTTGATCAATGAGTTGATCAAGATCATACCTCATGTGGTCCTTGTAGGTGTTCAAATATTTGAAATTTTGCTTCAGTATCAAATCTACACATTGGAGAGCCACACGGTTGTAGGTGAAGTCATGGATTAAAAAGCATGCTTTCCTACCCTATGGATATCCTTGACATTAATTTGTGTAGAATCTCAAGGTAAGTCACTTGCCATGTTTTCGATGAGTATTTTTTGGGACTATGTACGTGGCCGGTTCATTTATATTTACACAAGAATTTCCTTTTTTTATGTTAATGTTTGAGAGTTTAGAGGATGCTTGTCAACTGTTTGACACACACACACACTGCTTGCAGAATACTCTCAGGAGGGCTGTGAGGGGGAAACATTGAGAATTTTTAGACTACTAGGAGGACTGGATGGGAAGGCGGATGAATTTTCTTTTGTTAGAATTTTGAAGGCGTGTACTTGTTTGAGAGAGATTCGATCTAGGAAGCAATTCATGGTTACATTGTGAAAAGTGGACTTATGTCCAATTCGATTCTGATGACAACCCTCGGTAGCTTTTATGCCAGGTGTTGGTGTTTGGGTGATGCATGCCAAGTGTTCGATGAAACAGAGATGTGGTTTCGTGTACTCCTATAATTTTAGGATACGTGTGGCAAGGTAATTGTGACAAAAGCATTGGATTTTTTTAGCGAAATGTTGCAGGTTGGCATAAAACAAATAAGCCCATCTTTTTTAGTGTATTCAAGCCATGTGTTGGTTTGAAATCCCTGGAGTAGGGAAAGTAGATTCATGCTCAAATGGTGATAAATGGATTGAACTTGCATTTGCCCTTGGGAAATGGCCTTTGGTATGTAAGCAAAATGTGGATGTCTAGGAAATGCACTCCTTGTGTATGAGAAGATGATTAGACTATGATTAATTGTCTTTTTTAGATGATTAGATTATGATTAATCGTCCTTTTTAGATGATTATATTTTTTTGTAATAGTCTATCTTATAGAAGATTTACTAGAGAGGATTGATGGACATAAATATCTAATTGAAATAGAACTAACCTACGTTGTTTTACTTGCAGGTTCCTTGGTAGATATGTACACAAAATGCCTCAAAGAAATGCAATGGAATTATTGCGGGATATACACAAAATAAGATTTTCGAAAGGTTTCAAAAGGTTTAAAGAAAATGCAATTGGCACATTGAAGCCAATCTCCACAACCTTTGTCAACACCTTCCAATCTAGAAATATTGAGATTTGGAACAACGCATGCACATCCAACAAAGCATAATCAAATAGTGGAGTTTTGTCAGAGACTGTGGTTGTAAGTGCCTAGTGGAAATTAATGCAAAATGTAAAAACATATGCAAGGGATAAAATGCCTCAAAATTTATGGTCATCACTATAGAAGTGTGCCTATGATTTTTGTATTGCAAAAATAATTTAATAACAAATACTTCATCAAAGCAACAAATGACTATGTTCTCTTCAAAAGAACAAGTTGGATCTACATTCATGGCTATTTCTTTTCTAAGAGTTTCTTTGATATAACTAATTTATAATCTTGATAGGTGATAAAATGTACAATACAACATAATAGCTAACAACAAAAATTATTCATGAAAACTAATTTCTTTACTATATGGTATCCATCATACCTACATATTGGCCTACACTGAGGTCAATGTCATTGCATTGACTAGAAAGAACTTCACCCTTCATTTTTTGAGTTAGAAGTAATGAAGCTTTGGAACATGCAAACTACACTACTTGGAGACAAATCACATAGTCCACATTGTCAACTTCAATCTAATGGGTGGAATCTTGTAAGAGGATGCATCGGTGATTTGAAGCTATCACTTCTCCATTGAGACCTTTATTAGAAAAAACAACATCATTTATTAAATGGCCTACCTATTGGCCTCATATACTACAAAATGTATGCAAAAGAAAGACCAATTTTTTTCCTAATTGACCTTCCACACCTCTTCAATGTACCCATTGCTAGGAAGTCTTCATATCAATTACCCTCCCTATACTTTGTAGCAATGAACAAAAAAAACTCTTCTGTCTACGCGCAAAACAAGCTTACACTATCCCATTATTAGGTTTTCTACTAAGAGTTGCAGTCTTGGAAAGCCCCAAAATAATTGCCCGTGAATCATTTTCCACAATCAACTTCATGAGATTCATTTTAGCTACCACTGTCAAACCTTCTAAGAGTGTTTCCAACTAACCTTCATTATGAGCTCTCTGGTCCAGAAAAAGCCTTGTTGTGAAGAAACAATTCTCAAGGGGAAATATGCACCAACCAATCCTTGTTCCGTTCACTGACTCATAAACATTAAGCTTGAAGAACCTTGCTGGGGGTCTCATTCAAACCATTTGAGATCTATATGATTTTCTACCAACATACGTACTTAAAGGAGCAGGGACCAACATCTTCTAATTTCTCAGTTCCTGCCATTATAATGGCAATAAGTGGGAACTACTTTCTTGCAGGGTTGCAAACCCATGAGGGGTAATGATGGCTTCAATCTTAGCCCAACAATTTTCCCAATGGATTTCTTTTTCCATGAGACTTGATTAATTCTAAATTCTTTCTAGTGACATCCAAGATGGACACCCAAAGGATATCTTCCACAAATAACTAAATCTCCTATTCCCACGTGGCCAACAACACAAGTGTTGCTTGAAGATAGCAAAATGACCCATTGCATTTCCAATCTACTCATCATAGTTTGCTAAATTTTTGAAAAATTCACAATACAATAGAAGACTATCCACAAATTCTTCATCCTTTAGGCAAAGATAGTATCTGGAAGGACCAACAAAGCAATGCTTTTTGAAATTGTCAAAGGCAGAAATTTCATTTAGACCAAAAGGTTCCCAAACTGCTCTTCTAAAGGTGGGAAATCCTTCTTTTACATCCTTCAGTAAACTTAGCTGACTCTTTAGTCACCTGAAGTGTTTGTGTTCCACTTCAGCTCATCTATCCTTGTCGTGGAAGGAGTTCAAATGCCTGAGAGAATGGAAACAAAATGATTTTCTAATCTTTTGAGATAGGGAGATCCTTTGGGTCCATCTAACCTTTGCCCTAAACCATTATAAAATTTCTCTGATAAGAAGCTACTGACTTTCTTCACACAACTAGCTGATCAAGGACTATCATGGTGCCAAGGGAGTCGTCAAGAGTGAATTTAAATAGTTAAAGAGTTGTCAGTAATAAATTGGGAGGGATTCAAGAGTTGATCAAATTAAACATGCATCCCATTTTGTAGATTTATTAATCATATTCAAGTAAGTGCATGATTAAATAATTTTCAATGTTGTGTTATAGGGCGTGGAAGGTCATTTAGGAGTGAAGTCATGTGAAACTATCTTAAGACTATATTAAGCTATCACCCTTAGCTTAAGACTATCTTAAGCTATCACCTTTAGCTTTTGCATATTAGTGAAGCAACATCTGCACACACAATATGGACTCAAATCCCATAGTGCAATTTACATTGAATAAATTAAATATAGCCTCAATCACTAATGGAACACTTTATTCTGCATATTTTTCGTATAGAAGATTAACAACTTCTTCTGAAATTGGATGCTCAATTACCTAGGGAGCTCTTCAATATATAAGAGGAGTTGGTAACATTTCATACAATTGACAAAGATATTGTCAGTTAAGATTGTTAACTTCTCCTCAAATCTGCTGTCAAAATTCATACAATTCACAAAGATAGAGTTTGAATTTTGATGTATGGTTGTCAAATCAAGTCCGCGTCCAATCTTAAATAATAATACTTGCACATGTTTATCAATTTTCAAGTTGAATTCAACTACTTTGCTTCAATACTTTTCAAGCATTGTTGCAACTTACCTTGGAGCTTCATTGGTCTAGATTACTGATTTTTGAAAGAATCTTGATCTTCTCAAAAGAAATGTTTTAGCAAATACAATGTAAAAGACTCCCTCTAGAATTCCATTGCTTTGGGTTAACAAGTATGAACTGCTGGCAAGTCCCTTTGACCTTGGAGCTTCAACTAAAAAAAAGTCAATAAAATGTGTCAATTTATAAATGCCCTGAACTAGCACCAGTTTGATAATTTTATGTTTTACTTCTACCTTGAATGTGTATGGAGGAAGCATGTCAATAAATCAATTTGCACTAAACTTTAACTTCCTTTTGGTTGTTAACATTGTAAAATAACCATCACCATTCAAGCTTTTATAAAATCTAAAAAACATAGAACATTCACAAATGGAGGATATACACTCATTAGCCTTCAATTGATCTGTGAGTTTAAAAATTGATGACTAACATGTGAGTTTCACAGCGTGCCACCCGCGTGAGTTACCTATGACTAATATAAGAAGATTCTAAATGAATAATAGTTCATTTCTTGAGTTCTACAGTGTGTTACCCATCTCTAACTTATTTTGTTGTTTTTAGATTTTAAAACTTCCTAAGAAACGCTACATAGAGAACACGTGTTCATGTCCTACTGGATAGGAAAATTTGTAGTTTATAGATATCCATGAAACTGCAAATTTCATCCTCACAAATCTACTGTCTAAACCATGGTTCAGCCATTCATTTTTGAGGTAAAACTATAAATATATGTGATCCTTATTGCTATTAAGCTTTGATTTCCAAACATAAATTATAGGTTTGAAGTGAATTTGACATCATGGAGACATGTTTCTTTGTGCTTGTTGAAGATGGAGGAGTGTGCATTCACACAGGCCTGTTTCACAGTAGCAACCTGATATATCTTAGTTTTAGACTGAAAACTATTACTCATAAAGCTGAGGGAAAATTTAAACTGACAAAATTTAGTGCTATTCAATCAAACTTTCAAAGTAGTTTGTAATTTACATAAGGAAAATTCACATAAAAATGATATGTTGGAAGATGTTAATGTCAAAGGAAGTGTTTTCTAATGAATGATAATATGTTATCAGTGTCAACAGAAGAAGAACGACAAACTATTAATAGATATGTAGTGTTAAAAATGTTGTTTTATTCTCTTAACCATAGTTATTTTCAACAAGGTCATATAAATCCTATAGACATTTTTAATAATTGTGCCTAAAGTTTGAATCTTGTCCCAGACATTTGTACAAAAGATCCTAAACATCAAAATTTAATTTGAAATTGCAACAATATAGGGCAAGTCTTATTATTATGTTATTGACTAGAGTAGGTGAGTGGACAGACACAACTATGTAATGCTCTTTCTTCATTGCCTTGGATTTTATTATATTATTTATCATTTCTATTTAAATTATATAATACATGAATAATTTATAATAATATACTATATATGAATTATTTATATGGTTCACTGTTTACCATAGTCAAAGCTTTCAAGTCTCTTGGTCTCTGCATCAATCATCTATTGAGTTAGTGAAGGCATCTAATCCAAAGGCATGTTGAAGAAAAATTTATAGAGAAGTTTATAGCTAGACAAAGTAAATTACTTAGGTCTAAGATTAATGTGGTGAATATAATAGTTAATACATGAAATTAAAAAAATAAATATAATAATATTATTATATAATAAAAATATAAAATAAAATTAATATAATAATAATAAAAATTAAACAAAATTATATTCTAAATGGCCTACCAATTGACCTCATGTATGCAAAAAATAAACCATTTTTT
Source organism: Sequoiadendron giganteum (assembly GCA_007115665.2). NCBI lineage: Eukaryota > Viridiplantae > Streptophyta > Pinopsida > Cupressales > Cupressaceae > Sequoiadendron > Sequoiadendron giganteum. The sequence goes on along the minus strand of CM021100.1, from coordinate 299,636,535 downwards.
CCCTAATTGACCTTCCATACCTCTTCGGCGTACCCATTGCACACCAAGGTGCGATTGCTAGTGATACTTTATCAATATAGAGAGAAAAACTCAGACTCTGATTAAAATGAAAAATATGTTCTTGCAGGGATATATTCAAAAGATGAGCTTATACTACTGTAATTGAAATAAAAAATACACATCATCAGAATTTGAAAGAAAAACACTTTCTTTGATTAGAGTGCAATTCAAATGAAAAGCATTCGCAACTATGAGAATGAGGTTAAACATCATGTACTTTTTTCTCTCAAATAATGTAATACATTATTATCTTCCAGTATAAACCTGCATAACGTATAGACTGCTCTTCAATCCACACATTTACTAAGCTGCAAACATGAATAAAATTTAAGGTAGATATGTAATAACAGTAACACTCACTAAAATTTTAGTTAAAGCCCTCTTTTCCCTAAAATTGGAAAAACCTAAAAAGATAATCAGTAAACATTGTGGGAAAAGATAACATTAATACTCTGCAACTGCTAATGCTCTGATACCATTTTGTGGGATTAGATTAGACAACTTAAACTAACAGCACAAGAGAGGAGGCATGCAAGACATACAGTCAATTAAAAATACTGAAATTATGAAACTGAAAAACATATGCTCAAACCCAGATTTATATATTCATTCTCAAAAATTTCATTTTTACAACACAGAGCTTCGGCTCTTCATATTTTCATCTTTTGAAACTTAACTATTTTAACTCTCTGCTCTTGGGAGCATTTTCTCTCTTCTTAGTCCTCTCTCTCCTCTATCTCTCTCTCTCTATCTGTTTTTTCCGGACTTTACCACCTTTTCTCTAATTGTCGACTCCTTCTCCGTAATTCTCATCAATTACAAACACATATTTATGATATATTTCTATCAGTCCGAGAGAACCATATGTACAAAGAAGTTAAGGCTCCAAAGGTTAGCCAAGCTGTTGAGCACATTTCACAATAAACCGCCGTCCAATCGCATTCATCCATCGTCTTTCCAATCCACCGAGGAGCGCACAAACAGCCGCCAGGAAAAATCAAACAGTCAACCGGCGAAGACAACCGCGCTACCGAGCATACTGAAGGAAGGACCTGCGGTGATGCGATGAAGACGCACACAAAACGCATTACCGTGGGTGATCGAGGATGAGCACGTGAGACCGCGGTGAAAGGAGAGGAGCGGCTAAAGACAGAGAAATCGTACCACCGTGGAGAGGAAGTAGGACGATCGTGGTAACACGGGAGACGCAGAACAGAGCCACCGTGAGACCGTCAACAAAGAAAGGTCAGCCCACGGGGTGGTGGTGAAGCAAGGAGAGAAGGCCAAACCACGATGCCGCGAGCAAAACGGAAGAGAGCCGCGGTGAAGCTGTAAAACCTCCCAACCGTGAGGCATGAAAAGTCAACGCGCGATAATGCGGTAAATGGAGAAGTTGGAATTATTTCCAACAAACATCAAAGCGAAAAAATTTAACTTTCAATTATAAAAAATAAAAATAATAATCAATAATTATTGAATCACACTTTCTTTTACGAGACATCAAAAAAAAATTTAAAAATTGCATTTCCCTTTCCTTCCTTGAAAGATCATTGCTGAAACTTAAATAGTGAATTTTTCCATATTTTCCCATAGTGTTCTTGGTTTTTGTACACAGATCTCCTCAGACAAAACAGTTTAAGCTCAAAATTAATTTATCCTCAACTGGACACTAAGTTTAAGAAAGCAATGGAAAAATATGACGGACACCACAACTTTACATCAAATGCTACAGCTACTCAAGAAAAAGAGGGTAGTAGTAATGAAGAAGGAAGAGAGAGAAGAAGAGGGGGAGGGCGAGAAAATGTTTATTTGGTGGGAACAGGGCTTGGAGACCCTGAGCTGGTGACATTAAAAGAATTAAGAATTATGCGGATGACTGATCTTGTTCTCTATGACCGTCTTATCTCCACAGACATATTGACATGGTTTACTCCTTTGGATCGCGTTGCCAAAAGAGAAGCTCCAACATTTCTTCTGATTCCTCTTTCTCTTCATTGAACTCCCCACTGTGGTTGCCCTGCAACTCGGTCGATGCCTCACAAGCTGCGGTTCTATTCTCATGGGAGGCCCGACTTGGCATGCCCAAGCAGAAACCAGATGTGTGCGACACCCGTGGGATTGATCATCCCTCGTTTCCTTCGTCCAAACAACCCAAGGGGATGGAGGATGAAGCGCACCGCTCTTCTTTTAAAGAGAACATGCAACTCTTTAATAGTGTACATTACAAATTAATTCATATCAGACGCCTTTTAATACATTGATGGTGACTGTCAAACAATTTCAAATATATGGATGGAAAACACCTTTAATAGCATACATTACAAATTATTCGAAACCACCACCACCAGCACAATCGACAAGGAGAAAAACGTAACTGCCACCGTTACAGCCAGCGAGGCTATCAAAAAATATGAAAAAGGGTTTTTGTTTACAGAGAAACAATCTTCCCTCTACAACTGAATACGCCTCTGGCGTAAATATATAGATCTGAAGACTAAGGTGAGGTGGACGGGCTTAAAGATCACACACTAAGCTGACAGCTTAGTGTGTGGGGCCCACTTTACCTTACCCCTTTCCCGTTTCCGTTTCAATGGAACTGTTGGTAATTTTTTTTAACTATGTTTATAACTTACGTGAAATGCAAAATAAGTATTACCTTCAACTGGTCAAACTGTCATTGTCAGGGCTCGGCTTTGTACAAGTCACTGTTCATGTGCTTGTATCAAACATTGTACGTGCAAAATTTCTCATTAACCTAGTTATTTCTTCTCCCACATTTCTCAACGCAGTTCCAACTTATTAACATTTTATGATGATGGCGTGAGAAATATTATAAATTAAATAATATAATGATAATAATTAAATAATTAAATTTATTACATTAAAATAATTGATATATATTTGAAATATATTTATATAAAATTAATTTATTTATAGATATTAATAATAAATCAATTATTATATATATATATATATATATATATATATATATAATAAGACTGATAATATTTTATATATTATTTATTATTTATGTAATATTATTGTATATTATTATATATTTATATATAACAAATTATTTATTTTAATATATTATATATTATATATTATATTATATAAATTATTTTTATATAAAGTAGTTAGTACAATAATATGATTTATTAGTTTCAATTATCATACACAATATATGTTGATTTGTATTTAATCAATTACATTTATTTAATTAGTTTATATTTGGTGAATATTTCCACCTTACACAAACTATTTTTTTTCAAGATTTCTTACCCATATCAAAGTTTTCCATATCAATATATGTATATCATATACATCCCACTTTTAGATAAAAGGAAAAATCTTTACTATCTTTTTGATAATGGTTTTAAGCTGTATTTTAAAAAATATTGAAAAATAAAGATAAAAAGTTTAGATTTAGATTAAAAATGTGAAAATTTTAGTGGTATATTCGATCTAAAATTAAACCTTAATATGATTTTAAGGGTGGGTGAAAAAGATTTAAAATACAGCTTAAAACCATTATCAAAAAGATAGTAACAATTAATAATAACAAAACAAAATGATTGTAAAGATTTTTTCTTTTATCTAAAAGTGGGATGTATATGATATACATATATTGATATGGAAAACTTTGATATGGGTAAGAAATCTTTAAAAAAAATAGTTTGTGTAAGGTAGAAATATTCACCAAATATAAACTAATTAAATAAATGTAATTGATTAAATACAAATCAACATATATTGTGTATGATAATTGAAACTAATAAATCATATTATTGTACTAACTACTTTATATAAAAATAATTTATATAATATAATATATAATATATTAAAATAAATAATTTGTTATATATAAATATATAATAATATACAATAATACTACATAAATAATATATAATATATAATAATATTATCAGTCTTATTATATATATATATATATATATATATATATATATAATAATTGATTTATTATTAATATCTATAAATAAATTAATTTTATATAAATATATTTCAAATATATATCAATTATTTTAATGTAATAAATTTAATTATTTAATTATTATCATTATATTATTTAATTTATAATATTTCTCACGCCATCATCCATAAAATGTGAATAAGTTGAAGCTGCGTTGAGAAATGTGGGAGAAGAAAAAATTAAGTTAATGAGAAATTCTGCACTTTGATACAAGCACATGAACAGTGACTTGTACAAAGCCGAGCCGTGACAGTGACAGTTTGACCAATTGAAGGTAGTACTTATTTTGCATTTCACGTAAGTTATAAACACAGTTAAAAAAATTACCAACAGTTCCATTGAAATGGAAACGAAAAAAAGGTAAGGTAAAATGGGCCCCACACACTAAGCTGTCAACTTAGTGTGTGACGTTTAAGCCCGGCCAAGTGAGGTGACGTATTATCTATACAAAATTGTTTTCTTACATAAGAATCCCTTTATCAAACTCTTAATTTCGTGTTCAATGAAAGGATTTTGACAATAAGACAGACAACATTGTTTACCATGAAATGCAACCCAATTCATGCACAATCTGATTCACATCACTGAGCTGGTCCTGATTGGTCTCTTCCATCAGCCATTGCTCCAGTACAGAAAAAGGAAGGTCGTTATGAATACTATTAGGATAGTTGTAAGGTTCACAGAGACGAAGATTGTCAGCAGAAGCTTTGTCATCGCCATATCCCCTAGAAGAACTAGATGGTGATGTCCATGCAAGACTCCCGTTGTCGATAGATCTTAAGCCTTCCATTTGGTTGATATCCATGCAATACTGAGAACTTTGGCTTTCGCTGCAACTAGAAGTAGCACTAGTTGAATTGGGTAGTTTTATTTCATTGGGACTATCTGAAGACCACTTCCATCCTTCCAGGAGCTTTGAAAAATTCTCAATGCTGGATGCATATGGTGATGATGGATTCAGCTTTCTGTGCCTTAACACTGGATCTGCAGGATTTAGACTGTTTTCATTGCCATGCAAAGCAGAAGATGAATCACAATTCAATGCTTCAACAAGTGCTTGCTTTGCATGGTCTATGTCAGTCTGGAGCTTTGATTCCCATTGACCTTTGGAAGCTGCACTGTGTGGGTTTACATTCACACCAGTGATTTCATTGCCAACTGGTGATTGCAGTTTTGTAAGCCTTTTCTTCAAGTGGGTGTTCCAGTAATTCTTAATGTCATTGTCAGTCCTCTGAGGAAGATATGAGGCTATGGCTGCCCATCTGTTGCCCAATAGAGCCTGAAGATGAACAATAATCCTATCTTCATGTGAAGTGAAGTTACCACGCCTGATCCCTGGCCTCAAGTAGTTTGTCCATCTCAATCTGCAACTTTTACTACATCTCAGCAAACCAGTATGTGCAGGAACCATTCTCCAATTCCCAGGCCCATACTGCTGAACATAAGACACTAGAACGATATCCTCTTCTGGAGTCCATGGCCCCTTCTTCACCCCAACTTTATCACAGCAAGGAGACCTCCCCATATCTAAAACCCACTTCCCCAACTCCTAACAACACAAATAGAAGCAGGCAAACCAAATAATGAAATCTATGCACACTCTTACACATATATATACAATCCCTAATACATGTTCCACAAAGAGATCTGAATTCAATTGTGTCCAAAATTTTTAGAAGCTATACAGATTTAGATTTATGATATGAATTGTAAAAACTTATTATCATTAATGTCAATCAAAGACTATTGCGTCTTTTCCCATGTCGTCAATGCTGTCTGTAATGCCAAGCGGAATCAAATTAAGCTCAACACACCTTGCATTAAATTCACCATGGCTAAAGTCAACTTAAGTGCTCGTACATTTCATTTTACGCGTAGATTTAATGGTGTAAGGGCCACCGGCAAATTCGACACTGACAAGCTTTAAATTAAACTTGACCCTAAAGTGAAAATCCTCTGTCCATGTTTAGATGTGAATGCTATCATGTACTAAGGTTATTACCACCGTCCAGATCCAGAAAAGCACTTTGCAAGATCACCGCTTAGTGGCCTCTGTCCAGTTGGTAGAGTGTGGACTTTATCAAAGGTGATGTGGCGTGAAATGCTTCTTTGGACGGCACAGGATGGCTTAGCGGTGGATGGATGGAGCATTGCACCGACTCCTCCCGCCTGCCTTAATGCTCCTCTGTACATACTTCCTCACTTCCTTACACGTGTCGCTGAATCATTTATATATATATATATGATATAATAAATGGGAGAAACTAAACTCCTGACAAAAAGCACCTATATATGTAATATTATAACACTAGTAATTGCATCTTGGTGTACAATGGGTATGTCGAAGATGTGTAGAAGGTAAATTAGTGAAAATTTTGATCTATTTTTTGCATGCATTTGTGTAGTATAGATGAGGTCAATTGGTAGTCCATTTAGAAAATGGTGTTGTTTGTGCAACAAAGGTCTCAAATTTCAATGGAAAAGTGACAATTTCAAATCAATTATGCATCCACTTAAAAGGATCTACACACAACTAAAACAAAACCTCTAGATCAGGAAAATAATCAAGCTCCATTACCAATAGGCTCATGTTATGCTTCAAATAGGGAGAGGGAGAGAGAGGGAGAGGTAGGGATGGAAAGAGAGAGATATAAGGGGAAGAGCAAGAGAGAGAGACAAAAGGGTAAGGAGATAGAGATAAAGATGGAAATGAAAATGGAAATGGAGATGGAGACGGAGGAGATGGATATGGAGAGGAGAGGGAGATAAATAGAGAGAGAGGATAGAGGGACAGATAGAGATGGAAGACGTGAATATATAGATATGGAGAGAAAGGGAGAGAGAGGAGGAGAGATAGAAAGAAAAAGATGTAGGGAGTGATATATAAGAGGTAGAGATGGAAAGATATAGGGGTAGAGAGACATGGCGAGATAATAGAGATAGAGGGAGTGATGAAAGAAGAAATATGGAGAGATAAAGATAGAGAGGTAAAGAGATAGATATAGAGATAGAGGTAGAGATAGGGAGGGAGAAACAAGGAGTGTCTGTGTGTGTGAGAGAGAGAGAGAGGGGGGGTGATAGTTATGTATAAATATATAGAGAGGTAGAGAGAGGAAGGAGAAAAATAGAGGAGATAGGAGAGAGGAGAAGTATAAAGATATAGAAAGAGGGAGTGATACAAAGAGAGGGGGAGAGAGGGAGAGATAGAGATAGAAAGCGAGAGAGATAAGGATAGAAAGGAGAGATGGAGAGATATATACAAGTTGGGAAAGATAGAGGGAGTGAGATACAGAGAGTCAAAGACAAAGGCAGAGAGATAAATATATAGAGGTAGAGATGGAAGGAGAGACAAAGAGGGAGAGAGATAAATAGAGACAAAAAGAGGGAGACAATGAAAGAGAGGGAGTTGGAGAGAGAAATATAAAGATATATGAAGTGATATATAGAGAGAGGTAGAGAGGGATATAGAGAGAGTAGGAGAGATGGAGGGAGAGATTAAGTGAATAAGTGAGAGAGATAATGAGATATAAAGAGTGAGGGAGAAGGAGAGATGGGAAGATAGAGATAGAGGGGGGAAGAGTGAGAGATAAAGGAGGTGATAGAGATAAGTAATGGAGATAGAGAGGAAGAGAGAGATAGAAGGGGGGAGAGGCAAATATAGGGAGGGAAAAATAGGTAGTTTGTGTGAGAGAGTGAAAGTAATATATAGAGATAAATATAGGGAGGGAGAAATAGGGAGTGTGTTTGTGAGTGAGTGAGAGAGAGATATTGAGATAGAGATATAGAGGTATATATATAGGGAGAGAGAGAAAGAGAAAGAGAGAGAGAGGATAAAGAAGTAGAGATTTATAGAAAAATAGAGTGATAGGGAGAGAGAGAGAGAGAGGGAGAGAGGGAGAGATAGAGAGATATATACATTAGGAAAGATATAGGGGAAAGATAGATAGATGCATGGAGAGGTAAGGAGATAGAGATAGGGGGAGAGATAGAAAGGAAGATAGAGATAAAGATGGCGATGGATATGGAGAGAGAAATAGAGATAGAAAGAGAGGGAGACAAAGAGAGGGAGATCTATGGAGGGATAGAAAGATATAGGAAGTTATATCGAGAGGTAAAGAGAGGGAGATATATATAGAGAGAGAGAGAGGTACAAATGTGGAGATATATATATATATATATAAAGAGATATAGGAATACAAAGAAAGAGATATCTTTATATCTCTATCTCTATGTTTCTCATTATCTCTTCATCTCTCTCTTCGTCTTTCTACCCTATTTCTATCTATATTTGTCTTCCCTTCTTTCTACCTCTATCTATGTTTCTCTATTTTCCTCTCTCTGTCTCTTTCCCTCTCCCTAGATCTCTCTCCCTTACTCTCTTTTGCTATCCCTATTTATCTCCCCCCTCTCTCCCCCTTTCCCTCTTTATCTCTCTACCTATATATATATTATTTTGTCTCCTCCTATTTCTCTTTGTTTATCTATCTCTGTATCTCCCTCTATGTGATTATATCTATCTATGTCTCTCCTCTTCTCTCTTTTCCTCCTGCTCTTTCTTTATCTATTTTTGTATCTCTTTCTATTTATCCCTCTCTCTTTATTCCTCTATATATATTTACCTCTATCTCTATATCTCTATCTCTCTTTTCATCTCTCCATATCTCTTTGTCTCCCTCTTTATCTCTCTATTTGTCTTTCTCTCTATCTCTATCTTTTTTCTCTCTTCTCTCATTTTTTATCTCCCTCTCCCTCTCTCTATCCCTCCATTTATATATCAATTTCTCTCTATTTGACTCTTTTTATCTCTCTCATGTTGTCTATCTGCATCTCTCCTCCTTTGTCTCATTTTCTCCCCCACTCTTTCTCTCTTCTTTTCTTTCTTTTTTTTTTCTATTTGCCTCTATATCTTATCTTTATCTCCCTCTCCCTTCTCTCCATTCTCTCTCTATCTATTTTCCTCCTCAAGTGTGCAATGGGTACATTAAAGAGGTTATAAAGGTGAATTATCATATCCTTGATCAAATGACAGACTACCCTAAGCATAAATCCATAGGGACACGTGTTATCCTTGGATTGTTGACATGAAATGACTAATCAAAAGTTATCTTTTCTCTCTCGCACACACTTTATAACTTTTAATTTAGATTTTAAGTTTGATATTCATTTTATTATATAAATTAAAATAAAAAATTGAAATAGAAAAAAAAATTAAAAAAATTGAAATAGAATTATTATACAATAATTAAACTTTAATAAGACAAATAATTATAAATTAAATTAATTCTAATATTTTTTAATTATTATTTGTAATTTTATAAAAATATATAAATAATAAAAATAAATTTCAAACTTAAATATAAATAAAAAATTAAATAGAATAAACTAAATGCAAAGTCAAAATATATCAAAATCTAAATATTAATAAACATAATAATTTGAAAAAATGAATAATGAATAATAAAAAAATTAAGTTAGTAAATGATTAAATTAAAAAAAACCCAAAATTTTAATTTATTAGAATTGAAATATTAATAAAATATGTATTTTATGTACAAACAATATTAACATTAATTGAAGATAAACTCAATTATGGGATAAAAAACATTAAAATATTATCAAATTAACCACAAATATAGTTAAATTATTAAATAAGTTGAAAATTTTAAAAATGAAATGATACTTCAAATAAATATTAAAAATAAAATAAACCATGTTAAAATTGTTAAAAGGTGAATTTTAATTTTTACATTAAAATTACAAATAACACTAAACTTAATTTTTTAATGGAAACCCTATCAAAGGTAAAAAGTTAATTCATAATTTTTAATTTTTTTAATATTGAAAAAATAAGTATTTTTATTAAAAAATTATTATATATATAATAATTATTAAAATAAATTTTAATTTTAATTTTAAAATATTTGAACATATAATTTATTATTTATATATTATATTTATTATAAGAAATCTAAACATCTAAGTGAAATTTTTTAAAGAAAAAATGCATTCTTATCCTACCTTTCCCTACTTTAAAGCTAAGCTTGGATAAGAGTGTAGTTGTTTTTTTAAAATTATATATTATATTTTTAATATTTTAAAAAAATTGATGGTTGAGATCATTTTAATCGTCTTGCATCCTTCTTTGTAACTTTCAACCATTGATTTTCAAAAGTAGGTTGTCCACTTCATATAAGGAATGCCTTTGGCGTAATAACCCTCATCTCACACGCTGGGCAAAACACACCAATGGAAAGAATTGATGGAGCACACTAATGGATGGTTAGGCATGTGCCTCATGTGTCTCATCGTCGAAAAAGGTTCACGCAGATAGCGGGTTTTTCAAAATCGAAAAAATAATGGACAAAAAGCCCAAAACGTTGTCATTTTTGACATTTGCATTTTGGAGGTTGCTGGGGAGCACAAAATGGAGTTGTAGGCATTTGAAGGCCGAACGAGAGTCGAGACACTCCTTGCCAAAACACATTCGACAAGCATGGGCGACTAGCTAGCAAGTATGTATATCTGCTTGAAATATATGCCATTTTGCCATTCTGCCTAGGAGTTGTGAAGAATTGAACGAGTATACATTGCAAAAATTGATTTTCCTTGCATAAAGGGTTTTCATTTCAAATGTAGAGCTATTTATTTGTTTTTGTGTTGAGGGTTTTTTAATTTTTCCATTTTAATGTTCTCACTGTGAAGAATTGAATGGCTATTCGTTGTAAAGATGGGTTTTCATTTCAAATGCATAGTTGTTTTGTGTGTTTTTGTATTGACGGTTTTTAAAATTTTCCATTTTAATGCTCTAGCTGTGAAGAATTGAATGACTATTCGTTGCGGAGATGGGTTTTCATTGACGGGAAAATAAAGGTTTTTCCTTGTGAAAAGGGGTTTTCATTTTAAACACAATGTGGGTTATGTGTCGACGAGTTTTCAAAATCATAGTTTGGAATGGATAGAAAGCCTAAAACATTGTCATTTTCGACATTCTCATTTTGAAGGTTGTTTCTAAATGGTTTTCAAACATTAAGTGGGTTGCAAGTTTTGTAAAACACATTATTTTGCATCCTACAATTTTACAAAATAATATGAATGTCTTGAAAAGATTTTGTTATTTAGACTGTAGGAATGTAATGATAGGCATTGTTTTGTGAACACCTAATAAGGTATTTGGCTTCAATGTATAGAGGGTTTTACAACATTGCATGGGTTGGAGGTTTCATAAATAATGTTGTCACCTCCCAGTGTTTTCCAACCTACAATCATATTGTGCATGTATGTTTGGATCATACTAAGAAATATAATGTATATTTGGATAAATGCAGAATGACATTTCCCTTTTTTCATCTGATTGGAACAAATAAAATGCTCGCATTATTTACAGTGTTGGAAAACACACTGTCCCATGTCAGTTAGTTTGTTTTGAAAAGCTTTGTTTCGTTACGACCAAGAATGCCATGAAGTCCACTTTCAAATTTTTGAACAACTCTTTGCTATAGTCAAAATGGCATTTCACTTTCTTCATCTAATTGGAACAAATAAAATGCTCGCATTATTTGCAGTGTTGGAAAACATGTCTCCTCTCAATTATTCCCTCGTGAAATTTTTTTGTTTCGTACGATCCAGAAATGTAATGAAATCCACTTTCAAATTTTAGAACAACTCTTTGGTGATGTAAATATGGAATTTCTCTTTTTTATCTGATTGGAACAAATAAAATGCTCGCATTATTTGTAGTGATGGAAAACACACTGTCCCATGCCAGTTAGTTCATTATGAAAAGTTTTGTTCCATTATGACGAAGAATGTAATGAAGTTCACTTTCAAATTTTTGAACAACTCTTTGCTACAGTCAAAATGGCATTTCACTTTCTTCATCTAATTGGAATTGATTAGGTTGTTACTCTAAAGGGTTTTAAAACATTATGTGGGTTGTTTTCTATAAAGGGTTTTCAAACGTTAGGTGGGTTGTAGGTTTTGGAAAATCCAGTGTTTTGCAACTTGGAATTTTACAAAATAGTATGAATGTCTTGAAAAGGTTTTGTTATTTAGATCGTAGGAATGTAATGAAAGGCGTCATTTTATAAACACCCAGTAAGGTATTTTGCTTCAGTGTGTAGAGGGTTTTACAACATTGTGTGGCTTGGAGGTTTCATAAATCATGTTGTCACCTCACCTCCCACTATGTTTTCCAACCTGTAATTATATTGTGCATGTATATTTAGGTCATATTAATAAATTGAAACACAATTTTTACTTTGTGTAAGACTTATTATAAGGTGCCTTTCATTACATCTACACTGTCTAAGTTATATTCATACTGTTTTGTAAAATTCCAAGTTGCAAAACATGGGTTTTTTGAAATCTGCAACCCACATAATGTTTTAAAACCCTTTAGCAATAAGAACTCAATCGGCTACAAACCCCTCACCTCAATTTTGTTGGTTTGTCATCTCCCCAACAGGTGCAACTCTTCCCCCTACTCTCCAACTTTTCACTTTCAACGTGCAAAATGAAAAAACCCACAACACAGAGTGTTTTCCAATAATAGTACTTTAAACAATTAGTATGGAGAAGTTAATCTCCTAAAAAAAATTCACCTATGTATAGACATTATAACATAACACCCCATCCCCCATCCCACTCTCCTATCAAAACGCATCGACGGAAAGACTTGATGAACCGAGCTGACAGACAATAACAATACTTGTTACAATTGAAAATGCATGTCTTAGTCACGTTGACCTTCTTGCCTATGATGCACAAATAGCTTCTCGCACAGGGTAAAAAATGTCAGTGTAATTTGAAGCGATGGGAAAAGCAAGGGATTTCATTTGGCTTCAATGTGTAGAGGGTTTTACAACATTGTGTGGGTTGGAGGTTTCATAAATCATGCACTCATCTCCCAGCGTGTTTTCCAATCTGCAATCATATAGACTGTTAATGCTTGTTGGAAAACACTGGGTGTTTATAAAATGGTGCCTTTCATTACATTCCTACTGGCTTTATTTAGCAAATGCTTTTCAAGACATTCATACTATTTTGCAAAGCACTGGTTTTACGAAATTTGCAACCCACATAATGTTTTAAAACCCTTTACAAAGAACAACCCAATTGATTACTCACCCCTCACCTCAATTTGGAATGTTGTGTGATTCCCTTGAGAACATTTTGTGAATTAGATAGTAAGAATGTAATGAAATTGGAAAACACTGGGTGTTAACAAATCTGCAACCCACATAGTATTGTAAAACCCTCTAGACACAACAACCCAATTGGTAAGTCAAGAAAACTGAACTGACATTGTAATTATCTCCTCACTTCCCTCGCCGTGACATTTCCTCCCATCTGTCAGTTTCATCACTTTTATCATCTATCTTGGCAGGCCCCACACTATGTCATCTCATCATGCTATGTATGTTGTTATATATGTTTTTATGCATTTTTGTATGTACATAGGTTTGTTTTGTCGGGAGATTAGCTGCATTCATAGAGGGTTTTACAACATTGTGTGGGTAGGATATTTCATAAATCATGCACTCACCTCCCACTGTATTTTCCAACGTGCAATCATATAGAGTTTTAATGGTTGTTGGAAAACACTAGGTGTTTATAAAATGGTACCTTTCATTACATTCCTACTATCTAATTAACAAAATATTTTCAAGACATGCCTCCCCATGCTCTCCACCATGTAGCTTTGAATGTGCAAAATGAAATAAATGGAAAACCACATTGTGTTTTCCAACTTGCAATTTATATTCTACATTTATTTTTAAATTATATGAGGAAATTGAAATTATGTAAGAGTTGTTATAAATTGTGAAGGTGAATGAAGTTTAGTACATTCTTATTGTCTACAAACTTTAAGGTTTTCATTAGAAGCATGTTTTCTATATATAATTGCATGTTGGAAAACACTATGTGGTATGAAACCTATAATCCAAATTTTGTTCTCAACTTTGAGAGTGTCTTTCTAATTAGAGAATGCACATGTTTTGTTTTTAATAGGTTGTTTACAAAAAAAATCTACCTTTTCTCATAGGACTCTCATGTCTTGATCCAACTAATTCTCTTTTTGGCACTAACATCTCATTTTTCCTTCTTTTCATGTTATGTATGTTTCTATGTATGTTTTTATGCATTTTTATATGTACGTAGGTGCATTTTTTCAAGAGATTAGTTGTTATTTTTTGGTCAATCAAGGTGATCACCAAGGTTTTTGTTGACTTGTTAACCTTTATTCTTGCATAACTGGTGTAGACCGTGATTAGCAACCAATGTGTTGCAATAATCTATATTTTTTTAGTCATCTATACAACTAATGGTTCAGTTTACAATATCATTGAACAATGGTTACAATACCAATACATCATTTAGGTGTTCATTGAGAGACACGAGATATAAACAGGAGTTTGATAGTGGTACGTGGTATCCTTCTTGTCTATCTTCTATGCCCTTATTGATTATTACAAGTTATGGCCTCTTGCATATGTCAGGAGAGATGATTTTTTCATATATTTGAATGAATGTTTAATGCTTCATATTTCCTATAGAATGAAATAATGGTAGATATAATTCTTGATATATATTACTATTGTTAGCGATAGGTTAAATTGGAAATTAAATTGCCATTGTACAGTTTAATATGTTTTTTATTGTTTGTACAAGCTGGCATTTTGTAGTCACCACAACATATAATCCTATATTGGTGAAATTTGGAATAATTTGAATTCTTTGTCTTTAATTTTCCAGTTTAATCTATCACTAACACTTGTCTTCCTTGTAGGTGGTTGATATATTTGAGGAAATAAAATTGAATAAAACAAGGGCGGTTGGATTGAGAAGGACTCTTTAGGAGATGTGAAGCTTCTGCGCTAAATACAGATGATTCTAGTTGTCATAGCTTGAATTGCAAGTGTACTGGTCAATTAAATTTCTAAAAATTTATTTTGTATTTAGAAGTTCTAATTTGTTTGTAGATGAGATGCTTATTGTGGTGAATGTAAATAATTTCTAGATTAATTTAAATAAAATAAATGTTACATTATTGTGTGCCTATTATATCCCAAAATTTTACGTGAAGGATGTTTCCTCCTTGAAGTGTGAGTGTTACATGTGTGGATGTTTTCATACCCTAAGCCTAGCTTAGTGATTTTATTTTTCCATTGACTTCATTTTGTTGGCAATGTGGATTCAGGTGGTAACAAAAAACTTAATAATGCTAATAAGTGATAGAATACACTCTCATTTGTCCAGTCAAGCACCACTTGCAAGTTAAAATTTTGAAGGATTGTTGTCAAACGACTTAACTTGCAATTTGCATACACAACCTTTGAAGCATCCTCCATCAACTTGGACCAATCATCATTTAGACCCCCATTCAATATTCTATCAACTTCAAACCCTTCATCTAACATTGTTTCCTCTTCATCTATGTTTGGTACCACTTCATCTATGTTTGTTGCCTTGCCATCTCTCACACTCTACAATTCTATCATATCTTCATAATAATTGTAATCCCAAGGGTTTATACCACCATGCCCATATCTTATCATATCTTAATAAGTCACATTTCTTTTTTTCACCTTTCCACTAAGACAATCATTACATGGACATGGATATTTTTCCATGTCCCTCTCATCAGCTACTCTCTCATCATATCTAATACATGTAAACTCATTCTCTGGAGCACTCTTCAACACTTACCCAAAATTTAGAACACTTAACAGAATTAGGATACATAGCACTCTATAAAATTAGAATTAGAGCACTCTACAGGACACAAAGCACTCTGCATCAATTCAAATTTAAGAAATATAGTTGGGCATCACTCTATAGAATTATATTTTTTGCCTCTACATAAATCTATGTGGTTGGTTTTGTGCATTTTTTACTTGCGGGATTCTCATCTATCAATGGCTAATTAGTAGGAAGCATAGCAACTACTCTTCCCTCTCTTTTTTTCCCATGTACAAGAGGTAGAGATTAAAAGTATATGATGTAAACTATCTATTATTGGCACCTTGCCATTTATATTTCTAATATAAAAAATATCCATTGTAGTTAAAAAAAAAAATGGTCAAATTGTAATACACAAAGATAAGGAAACTTTGGGGTGTTTGTATACTATTTGTTTGCATTTATAGGAGCATGTTGTAATTCCAAAAATCTTTTTAATCATGTAGACTTATGTTTAGTTTACATATCATCTACAATGTGCATAAAAGAAGACTGTGATGACTAGAAATAAACAAATGTTATTTTTATCCATGTTTTATTGAGGGCCTTCCTTGTCTAGATGATAATTAAAGAAATGCTTTAGCAATGTAACAAAAAAAATATGTTTTTTATATTGATGAACCACAAGCATTTAAACATATGGTAATGTTGTCAATGTTAATGAATACATAAACACTAACAAACAGGCTAATGAATTCTTTATTGTAACTTTGAGCATTACTTACTAGTATAAATTATTAACATATTGAGATAAGATGACTTGTTCTAACAATTGATATACTCCCATGTGTGGACATATAGTATCAATTAAAATAGCTTGGTGACCACATTGATTTGATGAACCACACAAACACTAACAAATAGGTTAATGAATACACAAACACTAACAAACATGCTAATGAATTCTTTATTGTAAATTTGAGCATTACTTACTAGCATAAATTATTAACATGTTGAGATAAGATGACTTGTTCTAAAAATTGATATACTCCCATGTGTGGACATATAGTATCAATTAAAATAGCTTGGTGACCACATTGATTTGATGAACTAGCATAACTTTCAACTATGCCATGTATGAGACCATCTTCTAGGATTCCATGCAATTAATAGATTAGGCTTGCACACAATGTTACCCAGGCATTGAGGTCTAGGATAGGGACATGAGCCCATGGTTTAATGGCAAAGTGATCAAAGGAATTGAAATTTGGATGCATGTTACAAGTTCAATTCTCATATGCTCCAAAATGCATATAGGAAACTAATGAAAAAACAATCTGCTAAAATTAGAATTGCATGTATGGTTTTGGTACTTAGTTGCCTATGTAACGACTATAAGTTACACCAACCAATAACAAAATAATTATGATGTGCATGCACTACCAATGCCATGAAGACTTGGTGAAAAGGAGCCTCAAGGATTAGGTTGGTGAATTGGTTACAAAATTAGAAATTAATACCATACCCATGCATGATAACATGGAACACAAATAGACAAATTCAAGATATGGTCACTACATTGTATTGATTACACAATGAATAAAAGCATCCAATTCTTTCACAATCTCAAGAATCCAAATTATTACATGGTAGTCAATGTCTTATGACAAGATACCCTCCTATTTATGTAACTCATCTCTTATAATACACAAGGTAGTATATTTCTTTTTGCCCCAATACAATACAATAGGATTGCTTTATCCCTGGCTATCTACGACTTTGATTTATAGTTGTAGGCCTCATGAATAATTTTACAACCATCGTTTCAACATTTCAATTAGAATAACCCAAAAATAAAATACCATAAAGAGGAACTTGAACCAAATTCAAAGTTCAAACCCAACATAGAAAGTCTTTGATATGGCATTCATTCATACATATGATTTTAGAATTTCCATTTGAATCAGACAACGATTTTTTGCCCTTTTGCAAAAATATCTCAAACCCTCAAACAGTTGGGGTATACACAATCCTATGAATAGAGTTATTTTATATATATTTTTGCAACAATAGGAAGAAACTATTATTTCCTACTATACAAAATTTGTCGAGTACTTTTAAAGGAGAAACTCCAACTAAATTTTGAAACCTATTCACAAGGAAAAAAACACAAAAGAAAGGGAGAGCAAGCTAGTTTCCACCCAACCGTTAATGGTTCATCAAGCCCTTATGGCTCTCACCATTACCCCCTAGCCAAAAGAGGCTTTGCAGACCCTAATGACTTCATTTTATACACACAAATTTTTACACCAGTTTCATCACAACATCACACATAGGGATTACCTTTTTTATGGATATAACATTCAACATTAGACACAAAATAATATCTAAATAAATAAAGAGGATTTATACAAGTAATGGATGCATTGATGCTCAAGCAATACCCACAAACATTCATACTTGGCACATTCAAATTTACGATCGTTCATGAACTTCACAAGGAGCCATACAATAACTGTTTAATGTAATGAGGATTTTGAATTACCTCTGAATTCACTGTAGAGGGCATCCTCAAATTTGACTTCACTACAAAGGGCCTCACCAACTTCAAATTCGTTGCAACAAACTCTGAATTCATTTCCCGCCTTTTCAAAAGTCTCCAGGTCCTCTCCAAACAAGCTTTATCGCCCATGCGAGTAGTTGACCTTTGTCGAATTTTGCACTCTATTGTACTCTGCACTCCCACCAACAATTGCCCAATTCACTATTAACCCTACACGCAATACAACCCACTCCCACCAATAATTTTCCAAAAATTCATATTTTTTTGAATTACCCACTTTAATATCATATTGTCTATTTTTTATTTGTGTGAATAATTATCTAGTCATGTATAACTGTGATTTTACCCGATGATCAAATTAGTCATTTATTTAGTCATTTATAGTTGTGTTGCAAAAAATGACTAGAATTTAATCATTTTTAATTGTCGTGATTAAAAGTTATAGTCATGTAGTCATTTATTTGTCAAATTTTATTAGTGTATCAACTATTTCACGCCCAAAAATGAATCCTCCTTGATTTCTTGAGATGACTTGGGTTAATGTTTGTATTAACCTCAAAACCAATGCTTTTGCCAAAATTTTATAAATTGTGAACTACATAGTGAAATGGATTTTATAAATCGTAGTGAAATGGGCCTAAAGTTGCCAAACGTCTTAAGTCATTTTTTTGGCATTAAGGATAGTGCTCATATCTTTTACGAATCTCTTATGTTTTCTTTAAGTCATCAGGGATTCCCAATATTTCCTTACCTAAAAAATGTGTGCATTTATGATAAAACAAGGTTGGGAAGTTGTTAGATCCTAGGGATTTATTGGGGTGCATTTTAAAAGTCGCCCATTTCAATTCTTCTTCTATGAATGGTGCTATAAGTAGCTTATTTTGTTCATCCAAAATGATCCTAGGGATGTAGTGGAGTGCTACATCAATATAAATACGGTCCTTGTCATCGTTAGGGGCCAAGATATTTTTAAAGAAGGCAATTGCCTCTTGTTGCACCTCATGTGGTGAAGAAATGGATATGCCTTCTGAATTTTCAATGTCAACCATTATCTTCTATAATTTCTTGACCTTGGTCGAGTTATGATTTTTTTTGTGTTTGAATCTCCTTCTTCTAGCCAAACCTCTCTTTATTTTGAGCGCCAAAGTTTATCATCCCTTGCTAGAATCTCCCTATAATCAAGCTCTTAATTTCGTGGTTAATGAAAGGATTTTGACAATACAGACAGACAACATTGTTTATCATTAAATGCAATCCAATTCATGCACAATCTGATTCACATCACTGAGCTGGTCCTGATTGGTCTCTTCCATCAGCCATTGCTCCAGTACAGAAAAAGGAAGGTCGTTATCAATACTATTAGGAAAGTTGTAAGGTTCACAGAGATGAAGATTGTCAGCAGAATTGTCATCGCCATATCCCTTAGAAGAACTAAATGATGATGTCCATGCAAGACTCCCGTTGTCGATAGATCTTAAGCCTTCCATTTGGGTGATGTCCATGCAATACTGAGAACTTTGGCTTTCACTGCAACTAGAAGTAGCACAAGTTGAATTGGGTAGTTCTATTTCATTGGGACTATCTGAAGACCGCTTCCATCCTTCCAAGAGCTTTGAAAAATTCTCAATGCTGGATGCATATGGTGATGATGGATTCAGATTTCTCTGCCTGAACATTGGATCTGCAGGATTTAGACTGTTTTCATTGTCCTGCAAATCAGAAGATGAATCACAATTCAATGCTTCAAAAAGTGCTTGCTTTGCATGGTGTATGTCAGTCTGGAGCTTTGATTCCCATTGACCTTTGGAAGCTGCACTGTGTGAGTTCACACTCACACCAGTGATTTCATTGCCAACTGGGGATTGCAGGTTTTTAAGCCTTTTCTTCAAGTGGGTGTTCCAGTAATTCTTGATTTCATTGTCAGTCCTCTGAGGAAGATATGAGGCTATGGCTGCCCATCTGTTACCCAATAGAGCCTGAAGATGAACAATAATCCTATCTTCATGTGAAGTGAAGTTACCACGCCTGATCCCTGGCCTCAAGTAGTTTGTCCATCTCAATCTGCAACTTTTACTACATCGCAGCAAACCAGTATGTGCAGGAACCATTCTCCAATTCCCAGGCCCATGCTGCTGAACATAAGACACTAGAACAATATCCTCTTCTGGAGTCCATGGCCCCTTCTTCACCCCAACTTTATCACAGCAAGGAGACCTCCCCATATCTAAAACCCACTTCCCCAACTCCTAACAACACAAATAGAAGCAGGCAAACCCAATAATGAAATCTATGCAAACTCTTACACATATATATACAATCCCTCAATACCACAAGATGCTTCACAAAGCCAGCATTTGAACATGTCAATCAAAGACCCAATAGTCTTTTCTCATGTCGTCAATGCTGTCTGTAATGCCAAGCAGAATCAAATTAAGCTCAACACACCTTGCATTAAATTCACCATGGATAAAGTCAACTTAAGTTCTCGTACATTTCGTTTTCCGCGTAGATTTAATGGTGTGAGGGCCACCGTTAAATTCCACACTGACAAGCTTTAAATTAAAACTCAGCCGTAAAGTCAAAGGCCTCTGCCCATGTTTAAATGTGAATGCTATCACCGCCGTCTAGATCCAGAAAAGCACTTTGCAAGATCATCGCTATTTCTCGTTAGGACAGGCAAATCCAGCTGTTACAAATGTGATGTGGCGTGAAATGGTTCTTTGGACGGCAGAGGACGGCTTAGCGGTAGATGGATGGAGCATTGCAGCTACTCTTCCCACCGTCTTTAGTGTTTAGTTGAGGATTGGGTCACATCATTTTAGATGTGAAATCAGAAGATGGACTATTTGCACGACTTATTTGACGAAGAAAAGATCAATAAGGTTGTTAATTTTTTTTGTCAAAATTCATAGTAGAAGATCAAGAATGAAATTTTTTTTGGAGATTTTCTAATTTTGTGGTTTTGGATGGATCGGTTAGACTATTTGGTCTCATGGACGACATTAAAATCATTCATTCATTAATGTGTCTCTCCACATACCTCCTCACTTCCTTACACGTGTAACATAAATCTCATTATCTTGAGCTAAATTAAATTAAATTATATAATACATATATTAAATAATAATATAAAAATACATATGATAATAAATAGTGATTATTATATATTAAATAATAATATAAAAATACATATATTTATTATTATTTTGGTAATCTAGGGGTGTCCTTGTCCCTTTACGAGGCAAGCTGAGGTGAGACTAGTCCCTTAGGGATGCACGTAATAACCCACAAACCACTTGCATCGGGTAAGCCTAGGCCTCGGAGTCGAACCAAGAACTGTGGAGAGCAAACCCATTGCCCAAGCCAACTCCACTACTCGTGTGGGCTCAAAAATACATATATTTAATATTATAATATATATTGATTATATATTATATAAATATATTTTCATATAATTTCATATATTATATATCTCATATATTCTTCTTTTAATTTTTTTGAAATATAAATCTATATTATACTTATATTTACCGTATGAAAGAAACTAACTTATATTTTTTTAAAGCGTTTAAAAAGAAAATATTAAAAAGAAATTAATTGAGATTTTTTTTGGCGTTTGAAAAGAAAATATTAAAAAAATGATATTGAAGACATTTCTGGCAAGAGGTTTAATTTGCCGGTGAAAAACTACCTAACAAATAGAGGGCTTCTGACAAATAAAGATCTATGTTGGTTCATTTTGTTGGTTGCATAGCCAGTGCATTCATTGTTGTGCACTTCCCAATACAAAATAATTTTATAAGATGCACTCATTGTATTTTTTATTTTTTATTTTTGACTTCGATGCATCCTCTTTGGTTGCTCCAACCCAATGAAAGGAAAAGAAGAAAAAGGGTTTTCGTTGTTGCCTAATATTTTCAATTTTGAAGAGATTTGTGTTGGATAGCTTCTATACTCTATTCATGAGCCTATATTGTTGCAGCCTAATATTGTTTGTTTTGACGGTTCCTCTACAAGAAATAGTGCACAAGAGTATAAAAACTTGCCAACATAAATATCTGCAAAAGATTGGCTTCACTCCTTAATTCAGAGAGTCTAATAGCTTCTATGGGCTCGCTTTCCAAAGTCCTAGGCACTCTAGAACTATGAGAGAAGTCAAGAATGTTGCTAGAGATGTTGCTCTTGATGCCCTCTTGCCTAAACCAGATGACAAACCCATGCAAACAAATGGGCCCGATGTGGCTAGTAAGTTGTGCACTTCACTAGATTATTAATTTGTGTGTTGTTTTGTCAAATTTTGCAATTGCTACATTAGTCTGCCTGTCTGTGAGTGGTACATTGTGGTCTTCTTAAATTGACAAGTTTATTTGTGTATTGTTCTAACTTGTGGTTTGTATTCTGGAGGGAACCCTACTGTGAAGTGGGCATGTTTATGTGTCTTGTTGTTTAAGGATATCAAAACAAGGAATTAGGTCTTTTTTGTGTTTGTTGTGTATTATTCTTATGAATTTTGCCCTATTGTGAATTAAGTCTATCTGTTTGACTTGTTCATTTGAGGACACCTAATTGTAAATGCTCATCTAGATGACGACGATTGGACTTTTCTCCGGATTTATCTAAAATATACTATAATATGTGTTGGCACTTATTATGGAGACACTCTTTCTTTAGTTTGCTCTGAAATCTCTCTATTTTTTCCTTGGTGATCTGCATTTGTACATTTGATTTGTGACCTATGGTTGTGTAGCCTTCAATATCTCTTGTTCTTGACCTTATTGACTTGATCTCTTATTGTAGCTATTTAGATTTCAATGAGTCCCAGGATTCAATTGGTCACTCATTGGGTTCACATGTTGGTGGTTCTTTCTCATTCAACTTCATTCTCCATGGCTAACCAAAAGTGATTATGAATTATGTCATCTATTGGATGGTATTTGAATATCTCCAATCATGGAAAGGAGCATCCAAGACATGTTTTGTCTCAATTATGTAAACCTAATTTAAAACTAGGGACAAATAAAGAGAAATAAAACCTGAGGGAAAAACATGATGTGTGCATCATAGTCTGCTATGTGGTTTGTTTCAAACGCAATTCAAACCTCCTTGTTTTTGTTAAGGTAGTGGTTATCTAGTTTTGTTTTGGTTTTTTCTATATATATATTTACACTATATTGATCAATCGACAATACAACCCTTAGTACTTTCCTTGAATTGGTAAAATGATGTTGGATTTATATACAAATAGAATATCAGAGAAATTGTCGGTAAAATGTTGGGAGTGACTTCAAAATACAATAAAGAAATTAGCGAAGTTGTGTTCAGAAAATGAGTAATTGCATAAACAGTAATAACTCTGCAAGCAAGCTAAGTGGATTGAAAACAAGATTTTATGGTATCGATTGGACAATGAACATCATTTTTGAAAAAGTAACATATCACATATATTAACTAATAAATATATGGCAATATGTGCAATATTTAGAGTATACAACCACATTTATTAACGAGAGAGAAAATATTTAATGATTTTCAAGTCACATGACTTGCAGATTAAGGTTTTTAATTTTTTTGTACATTTATCATTGAGAGTTAACATGTATAATCATAATAGAGTCATCTTCTAATGTTAATTATAAACTCTTTTGCTTGGAAGATTGTTGGTTTGCATCAAGAATGTTGCAGTTCAGAAAAATAGTTTGTGATAACTTTAGTCAGTAATATAAGAATTTGATTATGGTTCATATTTCCTTGAAATTTGATTATGGTTCAGATTTCCTTGAAATTTAATTATGGTTCATTTGTTAACTTGCCCTGGTATCTATTAAATTAAATTAACCCTAGCTATGCTCTATAGGTATGCAGACAGTCCTAAAACTCAGTTGCATGAGTTTGTTATGATAGGTGGTTTTTATTTGTCGGCTTACTTGTCATGTCCCCAATTTAGTTGGGACCGAATTCAAATCTTGGTGGGAATAATATATTTTCTTAACTTTAGATAAATTAAATATATATAAATTATATCAAATAATATTAAAGAATAATCATAATATTGTAATGATGGAACTGTACCCCCTTTTTGGAGATAGGGAAATTTATCATTTAATCTAGACCTATTCTAGTACCCTTGCATTATTACCCTTTAATTCATCATTAATAGGCCCCTAAGACCCATTATTTCAGATCTCGAGGCTTATTTTAGCTAAAAACCCGATAAAATCATCAAAAACATCAAGAATTCCAAAAACCCACCCCGAAAATCTAGGGTGGGACTCATACACCACCTTGGGCATATGAGTCCCACAAGGTGGGACCCATACGCCAGGGTTGGCGTATGAGTCCCATTTGGGGCTTTTTTAGGGTTTGAGCGAGAAAATCACCTTTTTAATTTAAATTTTTGGTTGATGTCGGTCTTTGAGATCTAAAATAATGGTAAATTAGGTGTAAATGCCTATATAAGCAAGCCTCTAAGTCATTTTTTCATCTAAGCAAGTATTTTCAAGAGCAATTTCAAAATCCAAGCATTCAAAGTCTTCAAGCATTCTTTCACAAGAGCATTCCAGTTTCAAAAGCAAACAAAGTTGAAGTCTTGGATCGGCATTAAAGTGTTTTTACAAGTCTTCAAGCTCACTTAAGTTCAAGATATAGCATTGTCAAAGGTTTATCATGGTTTTCTATGGTGAACCATGATGGATTCCAGGTTGGGGAGATGCAACTAGCCATCAAGCCAAGCCTTATGACTTGTTTCCTAAGTGATTTCATCCTCTATTATCACTCTACATTCAGCCTAAGGAAGGTACAAGCATTATTAGGTCTCATTTGGGTGATTAGATATCTCTCAAAGTGAGTCATTCATCTTCATATTTCATTCATGCATCTCATTCTTGCACATTAGAATAGGGTTGCATCGCATTCTAGATTTCTTAATCTTAGACACACTTAAGGTTAGGGCTTACACTCCTATTTATATGCATATTTCATTGTTTCCATCGAGGTTTAATTACCAAACTAGGGGTTTGACCGAGGCAAACCCCCCATAAGTAAATCAAGTCTATACTTTTTTTTGTAGGTCTTTTCGTAGATTCGGATCCAAAAATCAATTTGGGAGAAAAGAGCAGGTGTTGAAGTACATATCTGAACTTTGAATTCTTGAAAAAGCGAAATGAGACTGATACGCCAGAAGTGGCGTATGAGTCTCGGTACAGACATTTTTCAAGATTTTTGCAGATTTAGATACCCCTTTTTCGAGAAACATGTTCCTGTGTAGAAACCCTGATCTGGGACTGATTCACCTAGACTGGTGTATGAGTAATATTAGGTCAAAATTTTAGGATTTCCATCATTTTAGAGCCTCATTCAATCATCTCCAGATTTCTACGTGCACACATTTCATCTTGCAACTTTCTATTTTATTTTATTTGCATTTCTAGGTCATTTAGTGAAAGATTGAATTGAATTAGGGTTAAGCATTATATATTGCATTGCATTTGTCTTTCTAAGTCGTAATTTGGTGGTGAACCCCTCATTAGTTTACAATTAGCCCCTAGGATAGCCCTATTCCAAGATCTCTTTCTCCTTTGCTTTGAGATCTATAGGGTTATCTAGGTTGAATGAAATTGGAAAATGGTTGTGCTCTATGTCCTAAACCATACGAAAGAACCTATCCCATTTTTCATCATTTCATTTTGGTGAACCTACATTTAGAACATCATAATTCTGATTTGGAGTGCATTATCATCCTAGATCTTGCTTGCATTAACATTTCATTAGGGTTTGCATTAGTTAATTGGCATTCTAAGGTTTCTAAATTTTGCATTAGTGAAAGTTCATATAGCTTGCATTTTTCACCTCATATCATTGGAATTCATACAAAATCTGCTTTTGCACTTAGGTTACAGTTCATACAACATAAAGGGCATAAAAATCAATTAAAATTTTCTATTCTTTTTGAAAAAAAACCCCACTAGAACTCATATGACCCTCTGGGCGAATTAGTCCCAGTGCAGATTTTCCACTACATTGTCCGGAGTTAAATTCCTTGTTTCTGAGTTTTTGTTTGTTCTTAAATTTTTTTTGTTTTAGTTTGCATAACTTTTGTTACATTAAAATCATTAGAAGTAGCATAATTTACATTCATTTCAATTGTGGATAGAATTAGATTCTTGTATTTTTCATTTCTAACATTAACTTAAATCATAGTTCAATTAGATTATATTATATTTGGCATACATTAGAAAATAAAACCAAAAACAAGAGAAAACAGATAAACCACTTGGAGAAAGTATAGTTATTTGACTATGTCAAATCTCTTTTTATAGTCAAATCTCTTTTTCCAAGTTAACTTAACCCTCAAGCCTTTTAGTAGTGATGACTTTGACATGCTAGATGAATCCCTTAAGGATTTCATCTCACAAAATTCATCCACTAAGGCTTGTTATAACAAACCAAAACCAAGAGACGTTAATGTGATTCAACCTCAACTTATCCTTTACCCACCTTCACATAAACCTCAAACTCAGAACAAACTTGTTTAAACTCTTGAACCACCTAAGAATAATGTTTTGCAATAATCAACTCGTAATGCCATTGCTCATACATATAACACTAGAAACAATCCACAACCTCAACACCTTTACCTTTACCCAACTCCGTTTTGCCTAGTGCCCCTCGTTTGCCTTCGAATAGTGGAAAGGAGTATGATCTTTTTGAACAACTTAAGAATACTCCCACGAAAAATATCCCTATGTGATTTGATTCAAAATTCACTTAATTATCACACCATGCTTCAAACAGCCTTACACAAAGTTATGATCCCCTCTAATACAAATGCAAGTGATCTGGCAGCTCAAATTAAAGGAATGAATACGGTTAATGTAGACATTAATTTTCACCAATTGCATGAGCTCCCTCCCTTGGAGATAAGAAAGAAACATGATGCCTTCATGATAATAGCCAAATTCAATAGAACGAAAATAAAAAGAACCCTTGTTGATAATGGCTCATCCAATGTGTGTAGTGTGAATCTTTTAGATAGACTGGGCATAGATAGATCAAAAATTGAACTTGGTTCCTTATCGATCTAAGGATTCAATAATGTAGGAAAACAATCGCTCGATGTGATTACTTTACCTTTTACAATTGGAAAGGCTACCTTACAAACTCCTATTCATGTTATGCCTCATCACCTTTCATACAATCTTATTTTAGGAAGACCTTGGATTCATGAGATGCATGCAGTGCCTTCGACTCTTCATCGTATCATGAAGTATGTCTATAACAACAAGGTGTACCAAGTTGAAATAGACCCCAAGCTTGAAATTTTCTTACATGTTGGAAAAGGAATGACAAGTCCTCTAAGCACATTGATTCCAACATCAAACATAGAACCAATGAAAGATTAAAAATAAGAGATGGAAAGTGTTGAAATTATTGGATGATGATTGGGGTTCTTTAGAATTCACACCCTCGTTTATGGGAGAGTGCATAATCACAAGTACCAAAGATGACAAGCAAAAACAACCAATGTTAATGTCAACGCAGAGTTCAGAAGAACACTCACAAGAATCGATCTCATCTACTCTAGAAGAAGACACAAGTTATACAACAAACTTTGATGAAATAGATTATCAACAACCACCAAACTTGCAAGAAATGGAAAGGCTTTATGGAAAAGGCTATGAGTTCATAAAACAACTTGGTTATAGTGGAAAATGATGTGGCAAGAAAGAACAAGGTATTTGTGTTCCTATAGAACCTAATACGCAAGAAACAAAAATTGGTTTGGGATATTACCCTTCTAAGATTATGCAAGCAACAAAGAGACCCTCGCTAAATATCAACACCATCATGTGCAATCCTAAAACAACTCTAACCTTGAAGCATCCAAAATTGATTGATACAACTTGTGAGGAATCATTAGAGCTTTTTGAAGATGATAAAGGCTCGAAATAAATGCTAGGAGTTTATGATAAAACATTTACTCCCCCTAAAAAGAAACGGCTTACATGTGCTATGATTAGTACCAAGCAAAAATACAGAGAAGAATAAAGTAGTGAAGTTGACATGAACATAGAAGAATACAACCTTGAATTTCTGAAACAAAATGTTCTTCCTTTAGGAGATACAATGGACATACAAATTATGGATGTTAACAATGAAGACAAGGTGATTAAGATAGGAAAATGCCTTGATGATGAAGAGCAAGAAGATCATACAACTTTACTTCATGACTTTCCCAAACTTTTATCTTGGACTTATTTGGATATACTAGGAATTGATCCTAAGATTGTAACACACAATATAGTCCTCACTGAAAATGCTAAGCCCGTTAGACAAAAGATTCAAAAAATGAACCCTAAGATAGCCTTATTAGTTAAGGTCGAGCTTGAAAAGCTCCTTGAACCTGTTTTTATAAGACCTATAGATTATTCTTCTTGGATATCAAACATTATCACACTCGCAAAATTGAACAATCGTATTATGGTGTACAGACTTTTGTGATTTGAATAAGGCATCTTTAAAAGATTCCTTTCCCCTTCCTAATATTGACATGATAGTAGACTCGACTGCAGGAAATGCTTTGTTGTCGTTCATGGATGGATTGTTTGAATATAATCAAAAATTTATCAACCCTCATGACCAATATAAAACAACATTTACAATAGCTTGAGGAACATTTTGTTGGGTAATGATGCCTTTCGGATTGAAGAATACGAGCACAACATATCAATGGGCTATGACATTGATATTTCACAATTACATACATAAGATTTTGGAAGACTATGTTGATGATTTTCTAGCCAAATATTTAACAAGACAAGATAATGTGAATGTCCTTCAAAAAATCTTTGATTGAATGCGAAAATACAACATGATAATGAATATGAAAAAGTTCGACTTTGGTGTAGATAATGGAAAACTTATAGGTTTTATCATATCTCACAGAGGCATTGAGGTGGACACAAAGAAAATTGATGCTATAGTCAGCATGCCACCTCCTAGAAACATCTCGCAATTATGTACCTTACAAGAAAGAATTCAAGATATTGGTCATTTTATGGCGTCCTTAGTTGATCGAACATTACTATTTACACATCTCCTTAAGAAAGAAGTTTAGTTTAATTGGAATATGGATTGTCAACAGGATTTTGAGAGTTTGAAAGATTATCTTGCTACCCCTCCCATTTTACAACCTATTATGCAAAACAAACCATTCATCCTATATACAGCAGCATCAACCCATGCTCTTTCAGCATTATTGGTTCAACAAGATGAAAATGGTAAAGAGCATCTTGCTTATTACATTAACCAAACTTTTATTGATTACGAGAAGTGATACACAATGATAGAAAAACAATGTTTGGATCTTATATTCGTTGCTATTAAGTTGCAACATTATGTTGAATGTTGAAATACATGTGATAACAAAATTCGATCCTTTAAAACATATTACTGATAAAATAGATTTATCAAGATGATTAGCTAAATGGGTTATGTTTTTGACTGAGACTGATGTTAAGTTTGTTTCACAAAAATCAATCAAAGGACAAGCCTTGACTGACTAGTTAGCTGACGCTTCTTCTCCCCTAGCATTACCTAATCAAGAAGCATATCTTGATGAGAGTGTATTGACTATTCAAGAACATGAAAATGCATGAGAATTGTATGTTGACAGATCTAAGTGTAGATTAGGCTCCGACATGAGAGTTATAATAGCTCCACCCAGAGGAAAACCTATTCTCTTATCATATAAATTAAATTTCCTATGCATAAACAATACCACAAAATATGAAGCGTTAATTGTTGGATTATGTGCTGCTTTAACTCTGGGAGCCTGAGACACCAAAACATTTGGCGAAATTCGCAATTAATCATTAAAAAAAAATGGAACATATCAAGAAAAGCATGATTAACTATCAAAATACAAAGATCTTACAATGACTCTATTAGCGAAGTTTGATTCGTTTACCATTGATAACATCCCACGGAAAGATAATAGACATGGGGATGTAATGGCAAGCGCACATTCTCTAATATCCCCTCATCATCCCTCAAAATACTTCACATTTTTCATCCACATAATTATGAAATTATCGATTGAGCATAAAATAGATGAGATATTAGCAATCACCACAAAAAACTCTAGTGAATGGTTTGCGTTGATATTTGATTATCTAAAAACTGGTACCTTTCCGGAGTCCACAACTAGGAATACTAGAAAGCACCTTCAGAGACTTGCATCTAAGTATATGTTTTTTGTCGATGTATTGTGTCAGAAGTCCTTTGATGGTCTCTTGCTTAGGTGTCTTAAAAAATATGAAATCCCAATAGCACTTGAGGAAGCTCATTCAGGTGCTTGTGGAGGACATTTTGGAGGAAGATCCTTAGTGCTAAAGTTAATTCGTATAGGATATTATTGGAGAAACATGGAACAAGACTATTTTGCATATGTTAAGAAATTTCACAAATGTCAAGAACATAGCAGACTGATTCATGCTCTTGCTTCTGAGCTTCGCGCACAAGTCCCTATTTGGTCTTTTTCGGTGTGGTCCCTCGACATCATTGGAAAAAATTCACCTCCTTCCTCCAACGAACATACATTCATAATCATTGCAATAGATTATTTCATGAAGTGGGTGGAAGCAATTCCCCTTCATTCGAAAACTGTCGATGTAATATGTCATTTCATATTGGAACACATTATTGCTTGTTTCAGACTCCCTTCTGCTTTAGTTTCGGACAACGGGACACCATTTAAGAATAAGGATGTGAAGAAGTTCTTAGAAACATTTAACATACAATATCACGTTTCGACACCTTACTACCCACAATCTAATGGTCAAGTTGAATCAACTAATAGATCCCTTGAGAAAATCCTAAGAAAAATAGTAAGAAAATGTGATCCCTTTAAAATGCTACTCCTAATGTGAGATGCTAAACAAAACTAATGATGCAATAACACTAAAAGAGGACACCTCAATAAGATTAGCCTAAGAAAATGGTGAAGCAAAGAAGTAAGATAAAACAATTGATGATTGAAGTTGGTTATACCTTTCCTTTGTTGCTCCTTCCTTGGTTGGCCCTTTGATTCTTGAAGAGTTGTGTGCTCCTTGGATGGCAATGAAGTTAAATGGATGCAAGATGCAAGATGGATGAGAATGCTAAGTGTTATGATGGATGAGAGCTCAAATGGTAAATTTGCAAGATTTTGGTTGCAAAAAACTTGATCCCTAAAATGAGGGGGTATTTATAGGCTAATTGGAATTCTCTAGAGAATTCAACGGTTGGGATTGATCCAACAAGATCAAGATGAAGGGCTATGGTGAGTTGAGAACTCACGAGCCCTCATATCTTGACATGTGGAATGTGAGATGTCTTAGGGTGAAGTGATATGGAAATGAGGTGGAGGAGAAGGACAAGAGGTGGAAGAGAAGTACATGAGGTGGATGAAGGACAAGTACCTTTGAGGTACCTTGGGGAATGAGAAGATTTCCTCAAAAAGGAAATTCTTGTCCCCAAATGAGGATAAAAGAGACTTTTGAGGAATTTTAGAATTCCTCAAAAATCTCCATGGGAAAAGGGGAAGTGTGTTGAAAGAATAAATGTAAAAGGAGGTCTCCAAAAAGTTGGAGATTTGTCACATGTGGGTGATGTGACAAGTCCAAGGTTCTAGAAGCCTTGGGCACATGTAAAATGACATGTCACATTTGCATGGGGATAGGGTAAACCTTGGAAGAATAAAATGTGAATTAAAAATTCACATAGGGAAGAGAGGAACTTTGGTTAAATAAATGTGAATTAAAAATTCAAATGGGGAAGGGAGTCCAGGCTAAAAAGGGTAAGTGAGAAGGTTGATCAGAAAAGGTAAGCCAAATATGGCTAATGATTCTGATTAAGGTTGTGCAAACACAAGATTAGGATAATTAATGAGAGATTAGAGGCAAGTGAGAGATTATGGAGGATGTGACACTTAATCTTGATTAAGTGGTGCACATCTTAATTACAGATTAACTAATTTAATTTGGATTAAAAGAGGGTTATGGAGAATGTGATAAGGAGAGAGAAAGAGAGGAATTAAAAATTGGTTTTTAATCCAAATAGGTTAAATGACTAAATTAAATAATTTGTCATGTTTATTTAAATTAGAGAATAAAAAGGGGGGATAAAGTAAAATATTTAATTTATTTAATTACATACTTTGGGAACCTTAGGCAGAAAATGAAATAATGATTAAATAAATTATTTAATCACTATTAATGGAATAGATGAATATAATAGACGATTTTGATCATATGGAAGTGATTAAATCTAGATGTCTACATTTTGCCCCTCTTCGAAGTACCGTTAGAATAACTGTGCTTCGAAGAAAATCAAGTGCAGATGACTCTATAGAGGAAGTAATCGAAAGAGGATGCCCCAGCATGGGGAGGAGGACTTGAGTTGTCCAAATTAGCAGAGAAATGGATGAATATGCCCCAATCCAGGAAAGGGTTGATTACGACTGAGAAAATGGATAAATGTGAAGGGTATGCCCCCTCGAGAGGATGACGGGGGAGAAATAGGGGTCCCAGGTGACTTCTCGATAGGAGGAAATAGATGGTATGGTTGGAAAGAGGGTGAAAAATTAGGCAAGTTTTCTTTTTGAATGAAGTCAATCGGGCAAACGGGGTGTAAATAGCGGCCCCGGGAAGTGAAGGGATTAATCAGAGGAATAAAAGGATAAACAAAAGGTAAAAATACCTTTTAAAATAGAGGGAAAGTGAATATAAGGTAATTTTGAAAATTACCTCACCTCATTTGCACTATAGCAGTTGAGAGAAGAGGAGAAAGAGCAAGTAGATGAGCAGTGAAAATGTCAGGAGATAATGACACCGATATCGTCCACCGGATAGACGAGGTTCGACGGTCTTACAAACAGCAGGATGGGCCCCGCCAGGTAGGCAACAAAACCTCCTATGCATTTTTTTGAAATTTTAATGCATTTTTAGGTGTTTTATCAAAAATGTAAAACATGGGTTTTGTGCGCGAGAAAAAATTAGAAAATGGGTAGGAATTAAAAATTTGAAAATTTGAAAAAAAATTGAAGTTTCGAAAGAAAA
>CM021100.1:299392797-299603044 GCA_007115665.2 Sequoiadendron giganteum | reverse complement strand
GAGGAGGACATTATATGGCGGCCATACATGTTTCGACGGTTTAGAGGATGGAGGACCGAGGAGGAGAGACATCGAGGATTCTTTAGATGCAGATGTTTCCTGATTGGGAGATCGGGGCACATAGTGGAGATGCATCGTCCAGACAGAGTGATGTGGCAGTTTGGACTCACGCAGAACATTCAAGGAGCGTCGACTATGTTTCGTCGGCTTACCAGAGAGGTACCCTAGGGGGTGGCGTTGTTAGCGAGAGGCGTGAGGAAGACGTAGGTGATGGCAGGTGGGGTGTCTTATCCAGGGAGGTGGGAGGGACCAGAGGATGCTGGAGTGACAAAGCGGTATGATCGATGGTTTCGCAACCATCGATGGGAGAGGGTTACATCGGAGGTGCCCGCGGTAGGAGTCGTGGAGTGGGGGTTAGGGGATGAGCAGGAGGGGGGACAGTAGGAGGATCCAGAGCAGGGTGGACATGAGGATGAGAGATAGGACGATGATGGACATCAGAGTAGTGGTGCAGAGGAGGGTGGCACTGAAGATCAATCG
Organism: Sequoiadendron giganteum; assembly: GCA_007115665.2. Lineage (NCBI taxonomy): Eukaryota > Viridiplantae > Streptophyta > Pinopsida > Cupressales > Cupressaceae > Sequoiadendron > Sequoiadendron giganteum. Next base: position 299,602,504 of record CM021100.1, on the reverse strand, counting down.
GCGCGGAGAGGGAGGGTCAGGAGGAGGCAATCGTCGAGGAGGGTGAGGAGGGCGTGGAGAGGTGTGAGAGAGGAGATGGAGGTAGAGGTGGAGAGGGTGGAGATAGAGGCAGGAGGAGCAGGTGGTGAGGGGGATGAGATAGAGGTGGTGAGATTGGAGAGCAAGCCAGAGGTGGAGATGCTTCGGGTGGTGGAGGGGAGGGTTGCTCAGCCAGGTATTGGTGGTAGAGTACGACAGCAGGTGCAGGTGAGAGCTGAGCAGGAGGAGGTGGGAGCCCCAGAGCCGTAGGAGGAGGCGATGGTCATAGATCCGCAGGAGGAGGTAGAGAGGGGGACAGAGGTCAGAGGACGTCCCGGGAGATGCCCGAGGGAAGTCGATAGAGGAGAGTCCAGCCAGTGGAGCAGAGGCCGGAGGGAGAGAGGCAGTCTGGAGGGGAGCCGTAGAGACTGATGAGGTTGGGGAGGAGAGGACAGCCGCAAAGGATTCGGTTGACGGGTCGAGCTACGCAGGTGTAGGAGGAGAGAGAGGGGGAGGTGATGGACCTGCATATACAAGTGGTGGAGCCGTTAGTAATAGTTCTGGTGGGAGCAGTTGATGATCCAGTGGTGTTGCTGAGAGTGGCCCAGGCGAGGGTATGGGTGTTGGAGGAGGAGGTGAGGAGGGCAGATGCAGAGGTGGAGAGGGTGCAGGTGATAGAGATGGTGGTTTTTTATCGCGTTGTGGGGTGACTGACGACCGATATTTAGGTGGCTGAGAGGGAGAGGGATGAGATGCGAGTAGGGATGGAGAGAGTACGGGGGGAGTTGGCTCGGGTGACATGGGACCAAGATAGGTTAGAGGCCGCGATGATAATAGCTCAGATGCGAGGCCAACCAGAGCCAGTGGGAGGAGATCATGCGGCAGCAGAGTGTTCTCAGTAGGTGGAGAGGGAGATGGAGGCATTGAGAGTTCAGGTGGCAGGACTTCTGGAGGAGAGGACAGCGCTGCAGGAGAGGGTGTCCATGGCAGAGGCATCCTTAGAGGAGATGAGAGTGAGGGTCGAGGCCGAGTCAGAGACAGTGCAGCGGGAGAGAGAGAGTGTACAGGGATAGGTGTTGGCACTATAGGGAGAGAGGGATAGTGCACTGAGATAGGTTGAGATCCTGCAGTTCCAGAGAGACGCAACAGTCGCGCGAGCTGAGATGGCCGAGAGTGACATTACTCAAAGGCAGTCACAGAGAGTACAGGGTGGTGTGACAGAGCTAGAGACTATGTGGGTAGAGAGGGATAGGTCCGCAAAGTAGGTACGACTACTGACAGCGACACAGGGGGCATGGGAGCAGGAGTGGAGAGCGATTAGCAGAGAACGGGACAGATACAGGTATGAGCAGAATGCCGCTCGATTCCAGGCTAAGCAGAGAGATGATTATAGGGATGAGGCGGCGTACTGGAGAGGGGCATATGAGCAGGCAGTGCCAGATCTGGCATAGCGTACAACGCAGTATGTGAGGCAGGTTCCACAGATGCCAATACCGTCCCAGTCTTTAGAGACACGGACCAGGGAGTATAGTTATTTTCAGCCGACTCCTACTCGATTTGGGACTCCAGTGCGGGAGTCGCAGGGGACTCCGACGTACAGGGGACAAGTACCTGAGTCTCCTCAGAGGTCAGGTGTGGGTAGCTCAGGGCCGGTAGGGGACATGTGACAGGTGTTGTGACAGGTACCGGATGGAGGTGTAGCACATATTCTGAGATTGTGCGTCTGATTTGAGTATGATATGTAGGTGATTATGTGGTGACTATATTTTTGACATAGACATTGTATTATTTGGATGATGATATGTGATGGTTCCCATTGATATTATCCTGACATTTTTATGATGTATGTTATGCATATGGTGTTATATTGATGTTCTTATGATAGATGATGTATGTGATGCATATGTATATGTTGTTTTTATGTTGTTTTATGATGCTAATGATTTATTTATGCATGTGTGGGTAGGCGGATATAGAAATGTATGGATATATGATCATAATGGATTTCATGAACCTAAATAAATTGATGAAAAATGTATGTATGTAAATGGATAAATGGATGGATGGAAATGAACTTAATGCATTGATAATGTATGGATGTAAATGGATAAATGTATGGATGAACTTAAATGGATTGATGCAAATGGTCAAATAAATGAATGTAAATGGATAAATGAATGGATGATCTTAATGCAAATGTGAATGAATGTAAATGAACCTAAGTGGATGTATGAATGTAAATGAACCTAAGTGAATTGATACATATGGATGTATGGACTTAATGGATTAACGCACCTAAGTGAATTGATGAACTTAATGTAAACATAGGTATCAATGGGAAGATGACAGGCGTAGGGTGGGTGTGTGGCATGGTAACTGTCAGGAACTGTAGGGATCCTAAGAAGAAAAGTTAGTAAGAGGGGATGGGAGTTTGCACAACCAAAATTAGAAGTCAGACTGGGGAGCAAGGTTGGATGAAGGGAAAATATGCAATGAGGTGAAATGCAATATGAAAGCAATTTGCCATCCTTTGGAGCACTGATTTTTGCTATAGCATGAGACATCGGATGTCAGGGTATGTAAACCAAGACAGATTAATGTCGCATTCATAAAACAAACATAACAAACAAGAAGGTTATCCAATACCCCAAAGTCACGATGACTTTGGTCGGGCCAGGTATTGGAATAACCACAAGCACAAAGGGATGCCCCCAAGTAACACAAGATCCGAGAGGAATCCTGGTGGGTACTGCGTGGAGTATCCCAGCAGACAACAACAACAACAATAAAAAAGTCAAGAGATGCCCCTATGTTGACTAGGCAAAACATACCACAATATAAAGGATTATGGCAATCTTGACTAGTGATTATAGGGAGCTCAAATGATAAACAAAATCCAAAAGTACCAAAAGATCACAATCAATGACAAGCATCCTTTGCCATAAGATCCCAAGGATGGATGGGGTTGATGTGGTCTGTTAGGAAGGATACATCCTGTTAAGACCGATGGTGGATACTAAACTAAAGTGACCTAGATGACGCAGGATAATTGCCATTGGGCAGATTTCTTGATACAAGAGGATCCTATTTGTGAAGAACCAGTAGTGATAGGGACATACTTGACAACAACACGACGAGAGGACAAGACACAACCTAAAGACCTAGGGGCTCAGGGGTTGATCAAAGATCAGCCTTACCTACATGAAAGTGCAGAGCCCTCGTAGTTCAGGAGAAGACCACGATAAAAGAGCGGAAAGTGGACTAATGGAAACCGATGGATGACCAAGACAAACACAAGCCTTAGGGGCAAATCAAAAGATCAACCTTGCCTACGTGAAAGCACAGAGGCAATGTAGTTTGGACAGGATAAAAGACCGAGAATGGACAAGATCGTAAAGTGGACAATGGTGACAAATGATGAAGGACAAAATGCCTCGGGGGTTGATCAAAATATTCGCCTTGCCTACGTGCAAGCGTAGAGGCATCGTAGTTCACATAGGTATGAAATACCAATGATGAATAAGATCAAAAAGGGAACCATGGGGACAGATGATGAAGAAATGCCTCGGGGGTTGATCAAAAGATTGGCCTTGCCTACATGCAAGCACAAAGGCGACATAGTTCAAGAAGGAGCCAAGATGAGACACAGGCGAAGATGGATACGAGGAATGAATCTAGATGGAGAAAAACACAACTGAGAGATGACACAAGCTCAGATTTAGGATAACAAGCTCAAGATGTTGGATAGCGGGTGATGGTCATCCAATGCTCAACCAGAATATACCAAGTGACGAGGGGATGCAAACGGATGGAGGATGCGGGGATTGAGGAATCGACGAATAAGCCACAAAGTAACCAAGACGTGAGGTAGATAATGATCAAGCCCTATACGAGAGGTGCTTGTTGCCAGGTTTTCACCGATCGTACGTATCTAAGGTGCCACGCAGGTGTGGTTTTCACCATAGGACGAATTATTTCTCTTTACTATTTTTGGATTTTTGTGATTTTTTTATTTTTTTGTATTTTTGACTTTTACCAGGAAGGATACCCCAGCTGATCTAAGTATAGAACTTCTTCAAGTGCATGTTGTTGATGGGTTCATCTAAGGGCTCGCCTTCAGGGGTGGATAGCCTGTAGACACCAGAACCATACTTTGTGGTGATAACATAAGGGCCCAACCAATTTGCTTCAAACTTACCCGTTTTCTCTCGATCTTGTTGATTCCGTTGATTCTCTTTAAGAACCAAATCACCAACATTGAATTGGCATGGGCGGACTTTATTATTGTAGCTTCTTTTGAGTCGGTGTTGATAGGCTTGCAGATGGTTATAAGCCTTAACCCATTTTTCATCCAACAATTCCAATTGTGCCAGGCGTGCCACTCGTGTGCCTTCGTCGGTGACGAGATTCTTGAGCGAGTGTGGAGTGAAGGGATTTCAACTTCGATTGGAAAGATGGCTTCAGCGCCATAAACAAGAGAGTATGGAGTAGCGCTGGTGGGGGTACGGATGCATGTACAATAAGCCCAAAGAGCGGGATGGATATGGAGGTGCCAATCACAGCCAGTGCTATTGACCATTTTCTTAATGATTTTGATCAATGTTTTGTTCGTTGCTTATGCTTGTCCATTACCCTGAGGGTAATAGGGGGTGGACCAATGGTGTTGGATATGGTACATGTCACAAAGGATCTTCATGTACTGATTTTTGAATGGTTTCCCGTTGTTGGTGATGATGGCGGAGGGGATACCATACCTGCAGAGGATATGGTAGAGGATGAATTTGGAGATCTGAACACCGGTGATGTGAGTGAGTGGTATAGCTTCCACCCACTTGGTAAAGTATTCAATGGTTGTGATAATGAAGGTGTGACCATCTGAGGATGGAGGGTAGATCTTGCCAATCAAGTCGAAACCCCATTGTGAAAACGGCCAAGGTGTCGTGATAGGCTGGAGCTCCTGTGTAGGAGCGTGAATCAGATTCGCATGTTACTGACATGGAAGACACTTTTTGACATACTTGCAAGCATCCTGTTCCATTGTAGGCCAATAATATCTTGCTTTGAGAATTCATTTGGCTAGGGCCATACCATTAGAATGGGCCCCACAAATACTGCTATGTACTTCTATTAATGTCGTGCGGGCTTCAGTTTCATCTAAACAACGAAGGAGAGTTCCATCATACCCATGACAATAAAGTGTATCACCGATAATGGTGTAGCGGGAAATGCGTTGGATAAACAATTTTCATTGGTTTCTCGTGAGATCAGGCGAGAGGATGTTGTCATGGATATAGGTATAAATGTCATGGTACCAAGGAGATTCGGGACCTACAATAGCACACACCATGTCACCCTCGAGGATATCGTATGCGGGGATTAGAAGTTGCTCAACCAGGAACTGACAATTTGTGCTTTATTTCGGCATGTCGAGAAGAGACCCAATGGTAGCTATAGCATCTGCTGCCTTGTTCTGTAGTCTCGGGATCTACTCAAATTGGATAGAGGTGAAGTATTTTTTGAAGTCATCCACCATACGTTTGTAAGGCAACAACTTTTCATCTTTGGTTAGGAATTCATCATTGACTTATTTTATGACCAACTGAGAATCACCAAAAACCTGTAGATGAGTGATGTGCCATTGGACTGCAATTCTAAGGCCCGTGAGAAGGGCTTCATATTCAGAGATATTATTTGTGCAGGGAAAAGCTAGTCTGAATGACTTCGGTATATAATCGCCTTGGGGGGTGATGAGAAATATTCCTACCCCCGATCCTTTTTGAGTGTGTGACCCATCAAAATATAGTGTCCATGTGGTGGTTTCTGATACCGCAAAGACACCCTCATCTGAAAATTCAACTTCGATGGGGTAAGCATCTACTAACGGAGCTTCTGCTAACTGGTCTGCTATTACTTGTCCTTTGATGGCCTTTTTGTCCACATACTCAATGTCAAATTCGTTGAGAAGCATGATCCATTTAGCCATTTGGCTAGTTAGGGTCGTCTTAGATAGCAAGTATTTGAGGGGTTCCACTTTTGATATTAGCTTTATGGGATGGCTAAGCATATAGTGATGTAGCTTTTGTGTGCTAAAGACCACCATGAGACATGCTTTTTCCATAGGTGAATAATTGAGTTCATACTTGACCAATGTTTGGCTAATATAGTAGATTGCTCGTCCCTTTGAGGATTCATCATGTTGTGCTAGTAATGCCCCCAGTGCAACTGACGTGGAAGATATATACAACAAGAGGGGTTTTCCAGGGATAGGTGGCATCAAGATCTGCGGGTGGGCCAAGTATCCTTTGATCATGTCAAAACCCAACTGACACTGTTGATTCCACTTGAAGCTGGTGTCTTTCTTCAGAAAGTGCGTGAACGACTGACACTTATCTGCAAGTTGGGCTATGAACCGACGGATAGACTGTAGCTTACCCTAAAGAATCCTTAGCTACTTTAAGTTCCTAGGTGGAGGCATATCTATGATAGCTTTCACTTTAGCAAGGTCGACTTCAATGCCTCTCCGAGAGACTATGAAGCCAATCAATTTTCCCGATGTGACACCGAACACACATTTTTTTGGATTCAGTTGAAGCTTGTACTGTTCCAAGCGCTCAAAGATTTTTCTTAGGATGGCGTGGTGTTCTTCTCTGGTTCTAGATTTACCCAGCAAGTCGTCGACATAATCTTTTAAGATGATGTGGATGAGGTCATGGAATATGACGGTCATCGCTCGTTGATATGTCGCCCTCGCATTTTTTAGACCAAAGGGCATGAGATTATAATAGAAGGTACCCCACAGTGTTGTGAAAGCGGTTTTGTGCTAGTCTTTGGTAGCAATTCGGATCTTATTGTAACTAGAGAAGCCATCCATGAGGGATAGCATCTCGTGTCCTGTAGTAATGTCCACCAACATGTCTATGTTAGGCAAGGGAAAGTTGTCTTTTGGACAAGCTTTGTTAAGATCCTGAAAATCTGTGCAAATTCTGATATCTCCATTAGGTTTAGCAATAGGTACTATATTGGAAATCCAATCAGAATAATCAATGGGCCTGATAAAGCCAACATCTAGTAATTTTTCCAATTCTTTCTTAACTAACAGGGCTACCTGTGGGTGCATCTTTCAGAGCTTTTGCTTGACTGGTTTGGCATCTGGACGGACATCCAAATGGTGCACAACAAGATTAGGGTCTAGGCCAGGCATATCAGAGTAAGCCCATGCAAATTTGATGAACCCTTCTCGGAGAATTTGGACAATGGTGAGGTATTCTGCTTCTGATAAAGACTTGGCCACATAGGTGATTCTTGGAGTTTCTTCGGTCCCCAAGTTTACCTCTTGTGTCTCCTCAATGAGAATCAAAGACTGCTCTGATAGTTGTGTTCCCACAAGGGGAAGATGAACATCCCCATCTTCCAGTGCCATATCAAGGTTTTCACTGTCAGATACATCCTTTGTTTTTACTTTTTTCGTAGTCAAAAAGCGTCTCGGTGAGGTTTTCACTTGATGACTTATTATGTTTTTGTTTCTTTTTACTTTTGCGATTAGGGCATTCATCCACCCCCAATCCCATTAGATGCACGTAGGTATCCTCTGAGGGGAATGTGCTGATAGGTGCACTACCTTGTAGGTCATGATCGATAAGCTCAAGATGTTTAAGGTATAAAGTTATGGTACAAACAAATAAGCATTCAAACATGGCAGGGAGGTCAATGTGATCCAAATCATCGTATGCGTGTATGATGGACTCTTCCTCTAGTATGTCTTCAAGGGAACCGTTGTCAACACTGACATTGTTAGAAGTGCTAGCAGATGTTGTGGGACCCTTCTATTTGGTATCATAACCCAAACCCAAATTTCTTGGTCGGATGGTAGTTGCTTCAATGGGCAAACGTTTTCCTTGCTCTTCCGTACCAAGGCCTTTGCCTTGGTAATGGTACTTTTCAATGAACTTAGAGGCACGTGGATAAACTTCTTGAAAGTATTCAATGAGGGGACGTGGTGGCTCAGGTTCTTCTCGGTAAACCCATTGACCGATATCTTCATCCATTTGATCTTGGAGGGATCCCAAATCATTGAATGTTGTTGACCCCATGTTCTTGGAAGTGAGGGTAAGTGTCTTTTCTTCCACTTTTGGTAGCAGCAGAATTGGTTGTCCATATGTGCGGGGTGAAGGTGGCATGGTTGCCACATTAAGTGTGGTATGCATTTCGTATTCGCCACATCCCTTATCTATGATCTGGACCTTGGTGACGGTGGAAGCAGGTGTGGATGATGGTGGGGATGAAGTGTTTAGTGTATTGGTGGATGGGACAGGATCAGATGTTGGGGATGCCCCCATTTCAACTCCTGGGCAATAGTTCGAATGTGGAAAAGAAGCTTCCAATGCACGACAATATTCAAAAGGTTGAGAGTCGGCTTGTATGGTGACTTCCATTCCTTGAAATGGGAACTTTAGGAATTGGTGATAGGTGGATGGGACGGCTTGCATAGAATGAATCCATGGACGGCCAAGAAGGATGTTGTATGGGAGTTCAAGGTCTAGAACATGACACAGTGTATTGTACAATGGGGCCCACTTGAATAGGGAGGCAAATAATGCCTTCAAAATCCCGCTCTGCATTATCATAGGCCTTGATGGTGATCACTTGATTTTTCAGATCAGCTTGGGTGTATCCAACCTATTGTATGAATTTTAATGTATAGAGATTTAGGGCCAAACCATTATCTACCAGTACCCTTTTTACTTTTTGACAATTGACACTGACCTCAAGATTGAGGGGGCGATTGTGGCTTGAATCAAGATGTGGCATGTCCTTTTGGCTAAAGGATAACTGATAGGTCGATGAGAGACTGCCTACCAATGCTTGAAATTGGCTAGGGTCAATATTATCAGGCACCTGTGTGCTTTGCAAAGCCTTAGTTAAGATATCTTGATGTACGGGAGAAGACTTAAGCAGATCCAAAATGGATATTTGGGCTGTAGTCTTACCTAGATGGTCTAGGATGTTATATTGGGAATTGGTGGATGGTCGTTGGGTGGATGGAGATGTTGTTGGGACTGTGATGCGGGTCCGCCGAGTGGTAGCAACACATTATGGATCTTTTCCTTTAACATGTATCATGGATACACGTGGCTCCACTTGTTCTACATATGAAACCACACCTTGATAATTGTATGGTACACTTTTGTAACTGATGTTATTGGTACTGTTACCTTGCTTGGTATTATTGCTAGGTCCAGGATTTGAGTTGGATGTACTAGGACCCTGATTATGATTAGGAAAGGCGTTTTGATATATTTGTAATTGAGCATTGGACGAAGATGCTGTGTTAGCATCTACATGGATTTCACCTTGATCGATGAAGCCTTGAATGTAGGTTTTTAGGCCTTGACATTTATCTAAGGTATGCCCCTTAATCTTGTGAAATTCACAATATTCATTGTCTTTAAACCAAGCAAGCTTGGGTTTAGACATATCGAGAGGTTTGGTGACAGGATAGGTGATGGGATAATTAGCTTGAAGAAGCTTATTAAACACCACACTAAGGGGTTCTCCTAACTGAGTGAACTGTCGTTTGTTTCCCCCTTGGTTGTTTTGATTGGATTGTTATCGTGGTGCCCCTTGAGGGACAAATATGGCGGTTTGGACTGATGATTGTTGTTGAGGAGGGTACCTTTGCGTGGTGGTGGCCACTTGAACAAGTTTGGTGTTAGTGACACCGTCATTGATAGAGTTCTTATTTCTATTCCAATAACGAGGTTTATCCCCAAAGGATTTCTCTCTATCAGAATTGAAATGTTTGACTTGCCCTTTTGCAACAAGGGCTCATTCTAAGATGGGGCCTTTCTCCACAAGTCTTGCAAAGGTGGTGATACAATGGAGTTGGAAATTGTGAGCCATATCCGGGTGGGAGTTTTTGATAAATAGCGTGACCATGTCTTTTTCGGTTGGTGGGGATTTCATCCTGCTAGCCAATGCACACCATCTTTGCAAGTAGCTTGCAAAGGTCTATCCATCATGTTGTTTTTCTTTGAGGAGATCAAGTGTGTCAATATATTTCTCTAGATTAAAAGAAAAGTGAGAGACAAACTGTTCAGACAATTGCGCAAAGGTTTTGATAGATCCCCTTTCAAGACCCATAAACCAGTTGAGGGCAACCCCTTGTAGACTTTTTGGGAAAATTCGGATAAGATAGTTATCATTATGCATGACCTCTTGGCAATGAGCGTAAAATTCTTGAAGGTGAGCTCTAGGATGTTTGGTTCCTTTGTATTTATCAAATTTTGGTATTTCAAAATGTTTGGGAAAAGGAATCAAGGAGATGAAGGGATCAAAAGGATAAGGACATATGTCCTCAAACTTGAATGATTGTTTACCTACTCTAGCTTGTAAGTCCTTTAATGCTACTTTTACTTCTTCCAAGTCCTTATTGATGGGAGTCATGGGAGTCAAAGTGGATTGGTTGTATGGGTAATATTGTGGATATGATGAGGATGGTCCTATCGCTGTTGGATCATAGACGGGTTGGGTCGGATATGAGTGCGTTTGTTGATTATAGGTGGTTTGATAATTGGATGATTGATTGTGTTGAGTGGGAGCCACTTGTTGTTGATAGTAGGAAACAAGAGAGGGGGCCTATTGCTGCATAGCATTTTGGTAATGCATAGAGGTAGGGCCTCTTTGTTGATGTGATGATGTTTGTTGGTAATAGTAAGTGTAAGGTGCCCCATGTTAGTGAGTTGGTTGTTGTTGAAAGTAGGGCGGATAGGATTGGTTTTGTTATGCAATGGTGGTTTGTTGCATGGCATATGGATATGGATTTAATGTTTGTTGGTGAGGATTGTGTTGAGGTTGTGGAGGATTGGTGTAAGGTGGTGGTTGGGTATGCGTCTGGTTTTGCACATTCTGATGAGGATTCGTATGGGATGGAATAGTGTATGTGCTAGAGGGATGGTAGAGGTACTTATTAAGCGGATTATGATGTCTTTGTGTAGGGATGTGCACATGTTGTTGTGGATGTCATTGTTGTTGTTGATGAGGTGGGTGAGATAAGATATGTTGTTGTTGTTGAGATGGGTGAGATGGGATGTGTTGTTGTTGTTGAGATGTGTGAGATGGGATGTGTTTTTGTTGTTGAGATGTATTTTGCACCACTTGATGTGATGGTTGTGTGAGAACGGAAGTGTGTTGCGGATGTTGTGGATGCAAGTGTTGAGATGAAGCTATAATAGTAGCAACATGTTGTGGCGGTGACGGTAGTGCAGTGGATTGGTGTGGATTGTTTGGAGGTTGTTGAAATGTAGGAGGTAGCACATTGGTAAGTGGAGGTGTGCCCCCAATATTAGAATATGGGGGAGGAAGAGGTGGAGCAGATGGAATGTATGGCGGCATGCCATAGGTATGAGGATCATTAGGATCAGGTGGTGGAATAGTAGATGTTGTGGTTGGAAGACGGGGATATTCTTGGACTTGATGGATGACAACATTTCCAAGTTTGGGGTGGTACCAATTTTCAGTGGGTGCACCTTCAGGAATGTAGGAACCTTCTTGAACATTTTGTGAGGTTTGTGGGTCAACAAATGGGGGAAGGGCATATTGTGATGTATTGAAATCGGATGGTGGTTTGACTCCCTTCATGAGTAAGGTGGCAAGGATCTTATCCCCACATTCGTTTAGGAGACAATCTGTCATTTGGACATTGGCAGGATTGCTGAGATATTCGTCAACAGTGACTTCGGGTTGATTGACCATGTTTTTGTCACTAGGTGGCGTGATATTTTGGATGTCGGTGTTTGATTGAGATGAAACGCTATTATGGGGATCATGTGGAATGCTATTAGGATCTTCAGGGACATTTGGTTGGGAACCTTGTGTTTCCTGGTCAGCCATTTGCTTTTTTGCTTGTGAACGGGTCTGAACAGGCATGAACGTGCAAAATGACTAAGTGATTTCAAGATTCAACTTCTAGAGGATGATTTAGGTGATGATTTGGATTGATTGATTTGAATTGGATGATGTATCAATTGGATAATTTGGATGAGGATTAGATTTGATTAGATCAAATGATGATGTATCGATTTGATGATTGGATTGTTTAGATCAAATGATGATGTAACAATTTGATGATTGGATTGATGATTGGATTGTTTGGATCAATTGGATAGATTGATGATGTCTCAATTGGATGATTTGGATTGTTGTTTGATTGGGGTCAATTGATGATGTATCAATTGGACGATTTGGATGATGATTGGATTTGATGTTGGATTTCAGATAGATTCGATTGGATCAATTGATGATGTATCAATTGGTTTGATTTGGATAAGGATTAGATGATGATTTGGATTGTTTGGATCAATTGATGATATGTCAATTGGATGATTTAGATTGGATTGATGTTGGATTTGATTGGATCAAGTGATGATGTATCAACTTGATGATTGGATTTGATTGGATCAAGTGATGATGTATCAACTTGATGATTGGATTGTTTGGATCAATTGGATTGGATCAATTCGATAAATTGATGATGTCTCAATTGGACGATTTGGATGATGATTGGATTTGGGTAGATCAATTGATGATGTATCAATTGGTTTGATTTGGATGGTGATTGGATGATGGAGGGGATCCTAAAACCTGATTTGGAAACCACCCTAGGTAACTTATAATGTTGGTTGATCGGATTAAATCAATGATTATGGCGCCTAATCCACCTTGAGATGGAAGGGGATTGATTTGGGCTAATGATGTTGAATTACAACACAAATCCGCCTCAAGATAGAAGTGGATTGATTAGGTTGAAGACAAGGATTGATTATGTAGGATAATGATCAACTTAATGCCTTGGTCAATTCAAGAGACAACTCCTAAAACAAGGTCTTAAAGGATTTTGTGTTGAGGGATAATGATGGAAGAAAGTGGAAGATGTGTTGATGGAAATGTTTAGGTCACATGATAAGATGGGTAATGATGCCTTTCGAATTGAAGAATACGAGCACAACATATCAACGGGCTATGACATTGATATTTCACGATTACATACATAAGATTTTGGAAGACTATGTTGATGATTTTCTAGCCAAATATTTAACAAGACAAGATAATGTGAATGTCCTTCAAAAAATCTTTGATTGAATGCGAAAATACAACATGATATTGAATCTGAAAAAGTTCGTCTTTGGTGTAGATAATGGAAAACTTATAGGTTTTATCGTATTTCACAGAGGCATTGAGGTGGACACAAAGAAAATTGATGCTATAGTCAGCATGCCACCTCCTAGAAACATCTCGCAATTATGTACCTTACAAGAAAGAATTCAAGATATTGGTCATTTTATGGCGTCCTTAGTTGATCGAACATTACTATTTACACATCTCCTTAAGAAAGAAGTTTAGTTTAATTGGAATATGGATTGTAAATAGGATTTTGAGAGTTTGAAAGATTATCTTGCTACCCCTCCTGTTTTACAACTTGTTATGCAAAACAAACCACTCATCCTATATACAACAGCATCAACCCATGCTCTTGCAGCATTATTGGCTCAACAAGATGAAAATGGTAAAGAGCATCTTTCTTATTACATTAACTAAACTTTTATTGATTACGAGAAGTGATACACAATGATAGAAAAACAATGTTTGGATCTTATATTCATTGTAGTAAGTTGCAACATTACATTGAATGTTGAAATACATGTGATAACAAAATTTGATCCTTTAAAACATATTTTTGCTAAAATAGATTTATCAAGATGATTAGCTAAATGGGTTATGTTGTTGACTGAGACTGACATTAAGTTTGTTTCACAAAAATCAATCAAAGGACAAGCCTTGACTAACCAGTTAGCTAACGCTTCTTCTCCCCTAGCATTACCTAATCAAGAAGCATTTCTTGATGAGAGTGTATTGACTATTCAAGAACATGAAAATGCATGGGAATTGTATCTTGACAGATCTAAGTGTGGATTAGGCTCCGACATGAGAGTTATAATAGCTCCACCCAGAGGAAAACCTATTCTCTTATCATATCAATTAAATTTCCTATGCATAAACAATACTGCAAAATATGAAGCGTTAATTGTTGGATTATGTGCCGCTTTAACTCTGGGAGCCTGAGACACCAAAACATTTGGTGAAATTCATAATTAATCATTAAAAAAAATGGAACATATCAAGAAGAGCATGATTAACTATCAAAATACAAAGATCTTACAATGACTCTATTAGCGAAGTTTGATTCGTTTACCATTGATAACATCCCACGGAAAGATAATACACATGGGGATGTAATGGCAAGCGTAGATTCTCTAATATCCCCTCATCATCCCTCAAAATACTTCACATTTTTCATCCACATAATTATGAAATTATCGATTGAGCACAAAATAGATGAGATATTAGCAATCACCACAAAAAACTCTAGTGAATGGTTTGCGTTGATATTTGATTATCTAAAAACTGGTACCTTTCCGGAGTCCACAACTAGGAATACTAGAAAGCACCTTCAGAGACTTGCATCTAAGTATATGTTTTTTGTCGATGTATTGTGTCAGAAGTCCTTTGATGGTCTCTTGCTTAGGTGTCTTAAAAAATATGAAATCCCAATAGCACTTGAGGAAGCTCATTCAGGTGCTTGTGGAGGACATTTTGGAGGAAGATCCTTAGTGCTAAAGTTAATTCGTATAGGATATTATTGGAGAAACATGGAACAAGACTATTTTAAATATGTTAAGAAATTTCACAAATGTCAAGAACATAGCAGACTGATTCATGCTCTTGCTTCTGAGCTTCGCGCACAAGTCCCTATTTGGTCTTTTTCGGTGTGGGCCCTCGACATCATTGGAAAAAATGCACCCCCTTCCTCCAACGAACATACATTCATAATCATTGCAATAGATTATTTCATGAAGTGGGTGGAAGCAATTCCCCTTCGTTCGAAAACTGTCGATGTAATATGTCATTTCATATTGGAACACATTATTGCTCGTTTCGGACTCCCTTCTGCTTTAGTTTCAGACAACGGGACACCATTTAAGAATAAGGATGTGAAGAAGTTCTTAGAAATGTTTAACTTACAATATCACGTTTCGACAGTTTACTACTCACAATCTAATGGTCAAGTTGAATCAACTAATAGATCCCTTGAGAAAATCCTAAGAAAAATAGTAAGAAAATGTGATCCCCTTAAAATGCTACTCCTAATGTGAGATGCTAAACAATACTAATGATGTAATAACAAAAGCAATAACACTAAAAGAGGACACCTCAATAAGATTAGCCTAAGAAAATGGTGAAGCAAAGAAGTAAGATAAAACAATTGATGATTGAAGTTGGTTATACCTTTCCTTTATTGCTCCTTCCTTGGTTGGCCCTGTGATTCTTGAAGAGTTGTGTGCTCCTTGGATGGCAATGAAGTTAAATGGATGCAAGATGCAAGATGGATGAGAATGCTAAGTGTTATGATGGATGAGAGCTCAAATGGTAAATTTGCAAGAGTTTGGTTGCAAAAGAATTGATCCCTAGAATGAGGGGGTATTTATAGGCTAATTGGAATTCTCTAGAGAATTCAACGGTTGGGATTGATCCAACAAGATCAGGATGAAGGGCTATGGTGAGTTGAGGACTCACAAGCCCTCACATCTTGACATGTGGAATGTGAGATGTCTTAGGGTGGAGTGATATGGAAATGAGGTGGAGGAGAAGGACAAGAGGTGGAAGAGAAGTACATGAGGTGGATGAAGGACAATTACCTTTGAGGTACCTTGGGGAATGAGAAGATTTCCTCAAAAAGGAACCTCTTGTCCCCAAATGAGGATGAAAGAGACTTTTGAGGAATTTTAGAATTCCTCAATTATATCCATGGGAAAAGGGGAAGTGTGTTGGAAGAATAAATGTAAATTAAAAATTTACATTCATTGGAGAGTTTATTGGATAAAATGAGGTCTCCAAAAAGTTGGAGATTTGTCACATGTGGGTGATGTGACAAATACAAGGTTCTAGAAGCCTTGGGCACATGTAAAATGACATGTCACATTTGCATGGGGATAGGGTAAACCTTGGAAGAATAAAATGTGAATTAAAAATACACATGGGGAAGAGAGGAACCTTGGTTAAATAAATGTGAATTAAAAATTCACATGGGGAAGGGAGTCCAGGCTAAAATGGGTAAGTGAGAAGGGTGACCAGAAAAGGTAAGCCAAATATGGCTAATGATTCTGATTAAGGTTGTGCAAATACGGGATTAGGATAATTAATGAGAGATTAGAGGCAAGTGGGAGATTATAGAGGATGTGACACTTAATCTTGATTAAGTGGTGCACATCTTAATCACAAATTAATTAATTTAATCTGGATTAAAAGAGGGTTATGGAGAATGTGACAAGGAGAGAGAAAGAGAGGAATTAAGAATTGGTTTTTAATCCAAATAGGTTAAATGACTAAATTAAATAATTTGTCATGTTTATTTAATTTAGAGAAGAAAAAGGGGGGATAAGGTAAAGTATTTAATTTATTTAATTACATACTTTGGGAACCTTAGGCAGAAAATAAAATAATGATTAAATAAATTATTTAATCACTATTAATGGAATAGATGAATATAATATATGATTTTAATCATATGGAAGTGATTAAATTTGGATGTCTACATAAAACATTATAAATATTGGCATACATAGCTAATATATGTGTTATGGGCCTATCATACGAATGTTAGAGTATCAACTGGACATACCCCTTATAAACTCGTCTACAAAACTAAGGTGATAATTCCCTTGGAGTTAGAGATACATTCATTAAGAATCACTCTTCAAGGGGTTATTGATGACAATACTTATAAGGAACAACGGTTGCATCAGCTTGAAATTCTCAACAAACAGTGCATCAATGCTCTTGAGCACCTTCAAGATTATTCTAAGAGAATGCAACGTAGTTACAATGATAATATCATACCTCATTCCTTTAATCAAGGCGATTTGGTGTTATGCGAGAATCAACGTAATGTCAATGCTGACCCAATGGAAAAATAAAAGTTCAGCCCTAATTGGTTACACCCTTACATAATTAATGAAAATTATGGATTTGGGTCTTATACGTTAACAGAAATGGATGGTACACCTCTTAAAGAACCTATAAATGCCGCACATTTGTGCCAGTACTATGTCTAATCTTCTTGAATAGTGTGAATTATAAAGTTGTTGTGTTAGAGTTAGTAGATGATAGTCTATGTTCTCTCACATTGCTTCATTATTGACAAACAATTATTTGTGTGTCTTGGATGCTAAAGTGATTATTTAATATGATTACTTTAGGTTTCATGCTATTCAAGTTTATCTTGCGCGTTATGTTAGATTAGATCCTTATATGCATTTATTGTTCTTTAATTAGATCATAGGTGCATTTAATTTAACATAACATACTCAATCACAATGTTGCATCTAAGAGAAACTAGAATAAGTTTTAATTAGATCACATACAACATTTTAAATCATGGAGAGATTCATTAAATAGGCTAACAAAGATTATTTAATCAATCACATTACCATTCAACATTAAACACATAAACATAAATAACAAAACATTAAATGATCATATATATATATATATATATATATATATATCCATATATCAAAGTTCTGTGTACGTATCATCAATATATAAAATGCTACTAAGGTTTGTGACTGCTAGATCCCTCGGGATCTGGTGCTCGCATCTATCTGGAGGCAATCCATCATGAGATGGTGGTATGCGATCATGATCACAAGCCATCAAGTACATTCAGAGCATATTGTAAACCACGTACTTATCCAAGGGCGTCTTGACGTTCGTCTGCTAGACAATCTCTCTCCACTTGTAGTTTGGCTACCTCTAACTGAAGTCTCTCCACCTCAGCTGGGGCTTGAGATGACTGAGCATCCTTGGAAACCTCAACTCGGTGGGCACACCTCCTAAAACTCTCATATGTTGCCCATAATCTGACGTATGGCTCGAACAACTCTGGATCCCACTCCACGATGTGTGGGGGCACATAGTCTGAATCAGTAGCCTCCTCATAGACTAGTGGGGGCACTATCTCGGTAACCACCTGGGGATAGAGACCATGAAGGTCTCTCACAACTCTTTCAAGATAGAAAGCATAAATATAATTAGTACACATCATTATATATATATAGACATAAAATTAAAACATAAAGCATGGCAATAAATAAAATATCATCACCTAGATCTTTGACTAGTTGTGTAAAGACAGCCTCGTTGTGTGTAGGAGGCATGGAGGATGTGCTAGTCTCTCCATGACTATAGATGTTGGTGCCTGCAGCAATTGTTGACTATGATCTAGTCAAATGAGTAGGAGCTAGCTCTCCCCACTCGTGGCCCATTGGATCCTCATCTGATGTCTCATCACCCTCACTCATGAGTTTCTCCTCCTCATCCTCCTCCTCCTGCCCATCATAGTCAAGATCTGCAACCTCGTCATACTCCTCATCTATTACATCTGTGAATATGTTTGTAGCCCTAAAACTTTTCTCCTCAACTCTATCCTCCTCCCTGTCTATCTGATCTGGGAGTGGCCCTGCATCACCTATCGGCTCATCCATTGGGAATACAGGAGAAGACTGTACTACTTCCCACCACTCCTCATAGGAATCTGTGGTATAGATGTCATCAACGTTGAAGACCAGAGGCATATCATAATCCTCATAATTAGAGTCACTATAGACGACATTATCAGTAGTTAACCATCTAGTATTGTCAGGCCTTCGAACACTCCATATTGATCTCCTAAAAAAGGGTTGTGCCATGGGTGGTACCTGGACCTTTCCAAACTGTCGCATGACAAGATCATAGTAGAAAGGTCGTATTATGTAATCATGTCTGCCTATTAGAAATTTTTCCATTTGTAGTCTCCTCAGCTAATGAGTCTCATCTGACCACTATGGTATAAGCTGGTAAGGTCTCCATATGATCTCCTCCTCATCCATTCGATCGAAACAAACTCTCCAAAAATGAAAATCCTCCTATGCTATAGGAACCTCAATTGATAACTGAATGCACGAGGATACCGAAGGGCTAATGTACATGAAAATCTTGTCGGCCTGGTGCACATGATATGCTCGAGGCACCATACCTGCAATAGCGCACAGTGTACCATGCTATCGACCTCATGAAATGAAAATTACCCTATATCATAATATAAGTGCGCAAGGATGTTGTGCCCCCAGGTGTACACGATCCTCTGCTCTACCATCCCCCATATCATATGTACTAGTCATCCTTCTAAATTTTCTCCCCGACCATCAGTGATGAGTACTAGTGCTAGAGTGAACATCATAATCTGTGCAACAAGTGGGGCCCACAAATATAGTAGCATGGCTAGATCTATCTGCGACCTCATGATGTTATCTTGAACTGGACCTCCAAGATAATACTACATATCATATTTCCTTGTGAAATGATCGATCAGCTAGAAAATGTACCCTCTCTCCCTGAATCAGAACTCGGAGTATGAGATGGATGTCCTCTAACGTAATCATCATCTCACCTATGGGAAGATGAAACATGCATGTATCTGCATTCCACAACTCTGCCAAATCCATCAGCATAGCATCATGGTACCTCATGGGAGGGATGAGGTATGCCAAATATAGTCCAATCATTTATAAAATGTGTATCCTCCTCTGGCAGAGTTGGGGCTAGGTCTTAGAGGCGACAGATCTGTCTACCACTAAGACGTTGTCATGACTAAGGTGGAATCTAACAAAAAAGCAAAAATATGTCCTATAAGCATTCTACAATCTTATATCTATACATCAATAATCAAAAATGTATGCTAAAGTTGTTCTAGTGTACTCTTCTAAGGGTCCTAGACACTTTATACCCCTTTTGGGACACTTCACGAAGAAACAGGAAACTTCGCAACAAAAAGGGACACTTTGTGATAAAAGGGACACTGTGTGATAAAAAGGGACACTTTGCAACAAAAAGGGACACTTTGCGAAAAAAGGGGACACTTTGCAAAAAAAAAAGGGATGCTTTGTGAGCTTTTCTTCCAAGGTTCTAAATTAACCTAGAAATGCATACAAATCATAAAATAAATGCTTAAGGACAAAGTTAAGGTAGAAAAATCAACGCACCTAATAATGATGTTCGCTGCGAGCTACTTGATCTCGTAGGATGTTCAGTCTTGAAGGCTCGTCATCTCATTGGCTCAACATCTTCAATCACTCTTCACCAAAGTCAAGCTACAAGAAGGTAAATGACAAAATAGTTAGAAATTACTTCACTTTTTGCTCTTATATAAGTTAAAATTAGGGTTTTTACTATATTAGGGTTAAAAAGTTCCTTTCATTCAAATTAACATAACGGGAGCTAGAGGGCTTCATTTTTGACATCGTTTGTTGTGTTGGACTCATGATTCCACTTTCGTTCTCATCAAATGTCTATCATTATGTGGTATGGTACTTGGAAATACCCTATGATGTGACCTACCTTATTCGATGTGGTTAGAATGCTACCTTGATTCCACCTCCACAAATCAAGTGGAATCAAGGGGGCATACATCTATCCTCGAATTTGATTTCTAGAAGAAGTTAGATAAGAGGATTTTTGGACAACTAACAAATTTGTGTTGCAGGATGCGCTTCCTAACATTGTGGTTTTACAGATAGCTACAGTGGGGACTTCATTCTCCTATGTTGTGAATGAACCTATATGAGTATCCTTTTATGAAATGAAGTGTATTGTTCAGATTCCTTTAGCTTGCATATGCACGTAGAGTCATATGGGTGCTAAAGTGGGGGCTAGACGTAATGACGAAAATTATACCCCCTTCTTGGAGATAGGGAAATTTCTCATTTAATCTGAACCTATTCTAGTACCGTTGGATTAATTACCCTTTAATTCATCATTAATAGGCTCCTGAGACCCATTATTTCAGATCTCGAGGCTTATTTTAGCTAAAAACCTAACAAAATCATCAAAAACATCAAGAATTCCAAAAAACCACCCCAAAAATCTAGGGTGGGACTCATACACCACCTTGGGCATATGAGTCCCCCTAGGTGGGACCCATATCCAAGGCTGGCATATGAGTCCCATTTGGTGCTTTTTAAGAGTTTGAGTGGGAAAATCACCTTTTTAATTCAAATTTTTGGTTGATGTTGACCTTAGAGATTTGAATAACAGTAAATTAGGTGTAAATTCCTATATAAGAAAGCCTCTAACTCATTTTCATCTAAGAAAGCATTTTCAAGAGCAATTTCGAAATCCAAGCATTCAAATTCTGCAAGCATTCTTTCACAAGAGCATTCAAGTTTCAAAAGCAAGCAAAGTTGAAGTTTTGGAGCAGCATTAAAGTGTTTTTGCAGGTCTTCAAGCTCACTTTCATTCAAGATCTATCATTTTCAAAGGTTGATCATGGTTATCTATGGTGAATCATGAGGGATTCTAGGTTGGGGAGATGCAACTAGCCATCAATTCAAGCCTAATGACTTGTTTCCTAAGTGATTACATCCTCCATTATCACTCTACATTCATCCTAAGGAAGGTACAAGCATTATTAGGGCTCACTTGGATGATTAGAGATCTCTCAGAGTGAGTCATTCATATTCATATTTCATTCATGCATCTCATTCTTGCACATTAGAATAGGGTTGCATTGCATTCCAGATTTCCTAATCTTAGACACACTTAAGGTTAGGGTTTACCCACCTATTTACATGCATATTTTGTTGTTTCCATCAGGGTTTAATTACCAAGCTAGGGGTTTGACTGAGGCAAACCTGCATAAGCAAATCAAGTCTATACTCTGTTTTGTAGGTCTTTTCACAAATTCGGATCCATAAATCAATTTGGGAGAAAAGAGCAGGTGTCAAAGTATAGATTTGAACCTTGAATTCTTGAAAAACCAAAAGGAAATTAATACACCAAAAGTGGCATATGAGTCCCACTATAGGCATTTTTTAGGATTTTTACAGATTCAGATACCCTTTTTTCTAGAAACCTATTCCTACGCAGAAACCATGATTTGGGACTTATTCACCCAGATTGGCGTATGAGTTCTAGTATGTCAAAATTTTAGAATTTCTATCATTTTAGAGCCTCATTCAATCATCTCCAGATTTCCAAGTGCACACATTTCATCTTGCAACTTTTTGTTTTGTTTTATTTGCATTTATAGGTTATTTAGTGAAATATTACATTGAATTAGGGTTAAGCATTACATCTTGCGTTGCATTTGTCTTTCCAAGTCATAACTTGGTGGTGAACCACTCATTAGTTTACAATCAGGCCCTAGGACAACCCTATTGCAAGATCTCTTGCTCCTTTTCATTGAGATCTCTAGGTTTATCCTTGAATGATATTGGAAAGTGGGTGTGCTCTATGTCTTAAACCATACAAAAGCACCTATCCCATTTTCCATCATTTCAAATATAAATTTAATTACTAAAAATAATATTTAAATTTAATTAGTCCAGACCAACTTGCTTTCGGGAGGCTTATCCTTCAATATTTATATTGGTTTATCTATTTCTAAGGGGCTTCATGGAATTAGAGTTGTGAATCGAGGCTTTTAGGGACGTAGCCCTCTATTAGTCGAGATAGGTGGGATGCAACCCTCACCCAACATCGCAGCTCTTCCAGTAATCTTTTCCATTCTTTTTGTTACCTTCAGCCTTCATTCAAAATATTTGTGTGGTAACCTTTGGAGACAATACAAGAGGATATTGGTTGTATTAGTTGAAGGGTTCACATATCATCTCTTCTTATTTGCTAGGAATCACAAACCATCATTCACTACAATTGTGGCTACTATCAAGCATCGTCATTCTACTTAGTTACATGTCCATGAGATTGTTTATCGATAAATCCTTTCACACTTTCATCCTCATTGGGTGATTCACTCAAGCACTCATTTGCGCCACTGCAAAGGGTGTGACCCCTAAACATATTGTATCATGGACTCAACCTAGGCATCATTGCAATCACCTTCAGGTACAAGATTGTCTACGCACAAGTGGAAATTGGGCGCTTTGACATCGTTTAGTCAATAGTAGAATTTGGGCGACTATTATTTCTTTGGATCATCATTTGTATTAATTCCAATATCTTCTAGAAGAGTGTCAGGACTGTATCGACAGTATAATCCTAGAAACTGTTGTAGGGTGTCATAACATTTGGGAGTCATCTGCTATATTATCAGTGGTTGTATTAAGTCCGGCTTCTTGCATGTGAATCTATGTTCCTTCATAAATCAAAATATTCATTTCTAGTAATCAAATATGAGGATGTATGGTGCATATTATATTGAAGCTTTGGTAAATTTCTATGTATGGCATCTTTTAGAATTTCCTTTGAAATCACTGTATATTGTCCAGTTAACATTGCAATATCAAGTTTGGTGTCAGATTTCTTGTGAATTTTAGTCTTGGCTTCTTACAGTGGTATCAGAGCCACAATCCTGCCAACATGTAGGTTTGAAAATGCAGACCTACAATGGGCATAGGAATAGAAGGAACCCATGGAGAAGAGACATCCATTGGCAACCCACGTTCTTACCGAAGAAAGAAGAAATGGATATGAAATAACAACTCCTAGAGAAATATTATAGCAGCCTTAGAGCTCTCGAGATATTTAGAAAATCATGACAAGATGATTTTGTTTGAAGGACATTAGAGGATCAACTACAAAAGGATGAGTGCAATATGCTTCCTACTATCGTTATGAGAAAGAATCTACTGCTTATAGATCCATTATCGCCTATGAAGAGTACTTGAAGATATACCTAGAAAATAGAAAGAAGGAAAAGGAAGAATTCATGAAGAAAATTTTGAAGTTATAAGGAGACGTAGAGGTAGAAATTAGGAAACGAGAAGAACCAACCATGGAGAAAGAGAAGGGAAATGAGCTCGTACAAAATGAAGAGGATTTCTGCCTTGAAATAGATGGTAAACAAGGGTCCGAAGGAAAGAAGGTTGAAATGGTCCAAGTAGTGCCCTCCTATGATCAACTACATGGAGACTTAGATGTCAGTTACAAGGAGGATAATATAACTTTAGGGAAAACCAATGAGGTCTCTATTGTACCTACTAATGAAGAACATGTAAGTCTTCAAGGCAATCACGGGGGTGAAGGAAGGGTCATTCCAGAATGTGCCAATCCAACGTTGATTGATCAGCTATGTGGAGAGAGTATATGTTGGTTATTTTGTTTTCTTATTTTGAATTAGAGACTATTCCTATTCATGAAATTCTAAAAGAGGACACATGTTTCGATAACCCTAAACCATACTAAGAAAGGACTATGGGTGTAATAGCACCAACTCCTTGCAAGATAATTATTTCCTCTAGATGATATACAAATATAGTACACATTTGAATGTATGAGGTATTTGAAAGAGAAGTTTTATGAATGGTTTATGTTCACTTGATCATTACTTTACTTTGATTGAAACCCTAGGTTGAGAATAACCTATTTGGTTGGGTTGTTTACTTGATTAGTAATTGAAAAACATAGGTTGGAATTATCCTTTATGATCTAGTTGACCTTTTGATTGTTGATTATATCTATGTTTAAATTCATTTATTGATGAAGATTATACTTTTGATTGAGGTCATTTATTGATGAGATTATACCTTTTGATCGGAGTCATTTATTGTTGAGATTACACTCTTGTATGGGAACTTTTATTGATGTGAAAGTACTTTTGAAATAGATTCATTTAATGATGTGATGTTATGTTTATTTGTATGGTTAATTGGGAAGTTGGGTTATAGAATTACTTTGAATTACTTAGTAGAGTGTCTTAGTGAATAAAAAGGGTTATGGGTTATTCTTGGGGTTAAGGTTAATCCATGGCATAAGGTGATAGCCTATGCATATGTTATGAATGGTCAATGCAAATCGAGCTAGGAAGGTGAGTGAATTATATGACATCCACTCAAAGTAATGGGTGATGAATACTTTGGCCAAAGTAGTGTAAGTTGCCACTGTTTACGTTGTCAATCACTCCAAGTTTACATACTAGGCAAGGAATGTCATATATGTAGGACACAACACCAAGCTCAGAGTAGGTCATTATTATTATGAGGTTACCATACCAATCTCTTTGTTGAAGGGTAGGGCCATCTACCAAGTTTGGTGGATGTGTGCGGAACCGTAGTTAGTCCAAGGTTGGCAGAAAAGAACTTGAGTGATGCTTCTCCTCATCAGTAGGCGACCAAGATTTGATGGAGGACACCTGGACCATTCATATACCTAGTGCCAATGAGCTCATGGAAGCTATGCAAGTATTTATATATCCATTTCTTTGGAAGACTGTAAAAGAAGAAATGTATTTGAAATGTAGAAAAGTGTTTCTCTATGTTTTGGGAGATAGAGCTAAAGGGGAATAGAGTCCCTCCACCAATTTCCTTCAAGTTTCATTCAAAGAAACCCTAGATATCTCAATATAGGGATGGAATTAGGAAAATAAATCTGCAATAGGGTGTCCTAGGGGTGTGATTAAAGACTAAAGGGGGTTCACCACCAATAAAAGGCTTGGAAAGAAAGAGATGAGAGTATCATGAAAACCTAACTAAATGAACTAGGAAATGAAATTCAAAATCAAGACAATAAACTGAGAATGAACGGAGGGGCACCTGGAAGAAAGATGTGGTCAAAACAAGCTCTGAAACCCCAAAATTATGTTGTTTGATGCTCACTAGGACTCATATGCTAGCTTGGGCGATTTAGTCCCAAACTAGGGTTTTTGAGCAGAAACTAGAATCTCTGAATAATTAATCTGGATCTTCTGAAAACTGGGAAAAGGGCAATACTGGGACTCATATGCCTAGACTATTGCAAAGTGTCCCAAGAGTAGAATTTTGAAGCGAAACTTTGTGAGCCTTTGAAGATGGATTAAATAAGCACTTTCCCATTGGTTTCATGCAAATAAGTTTGATATCTTTCTCTAGATTTGAGTTTTCATGAGCCTTGCCAACATTTCATGACAAATTTGTCATTTTGGTACTTTTGAGGGATTCAAATCCACTTTTTCTTCAACCTATAAACCTGCAATCACATAAACAAAGAGAAAAAGTGTTGTTTTGATAGGAAATAGGGGTTTTCCTTGGTCAATCCCCGTTTAGGTAATTAAACCTTATGATGAAACAATGAAACACGAACACAAAACATGAACAATGATACCTTGAATGATGTCTTGAAATGTAAATCTACAATATAACATGAAGTTTCCATGAATAATGTAGATATTGATCTTGAATAATATGTGGAACAATGCCTAACTTGGATCTCGAATGCTCAATCACAACACTAGCTCAACAACATGCTTTATGCTTTATGCTTTTGACATGATGATGGATCTTGAATTGTTGCAAGAATCTTCTTCAAAACTACCTTTGAATGCTCTTAAATGTTCTTGAATGTTCTTGAATGCTCTTGTGAACTCTTGTGGAAGTTCTCTTGATTGATTATGAAATTCTAGGATTGCTTGGGATGAAACTATGTGAAATAACCTTGTATTTATATTTGTTTATGCCAAATTTCTCAAAATTACAACAGTACAAGCTGACATCAAATCTAGGAGAATAAAATCTCACCAAGAATTGAATTCAAAATAGGTCTTGGTTAAAGTGGGACTTGTACACCAGTTGTGGCATATGAGTTCCAATGGCTTAAACACAGGACACAAACTCCAAGAAGTGTCTTGTTTAATGTGAAATTCAAAATTAGGTTCCAAGACCTAGGTGGGACTCATATGCCTAAGGTGGTGTATGAGTCCCAAATCACCATATTTGGAATACATGACCCAAAACATTGAATTATGATTGGTTATTTGATAAGTGTTGGGATTATCCATGGAAAGATGCAATTAATAAGGCTTTTGGATGCAAAATAGGGCCAATTAAGGCATAAATAAGCCCAATTAATTAATAAATCCCTAGATTAGTGTGAAAGTGTTAAGATACACTTTACAACACCCTAAATAAGGCATCTTTAAGTCCATTTTATTATTAATTATTCATTCCCAAAATAAGTGTGAAAAAAGGGTTACTTTTTTCCACACTACAGTATTCATGAAATTATGTAATATGAAATCAATATTTTGGAAAGTTGAAATTATTTCTTGTAATGCAATGGGAAAATTTGGAATGATCTTTATTTCAAATGTGCATATTATTCTTATATATGAAAGGAAAAAAAAATTATCGCTAAGTGTTGGCATCATAATTTATTTACATGAGCTTAAAAGCATAATAAAATTATTAGGTATAACAATAGGCGCGCTACATTAAAGCTTATCAACGATCACTATCTAGACACTATAATCAGAGCACTTTATTCCTAGAAATTTCAAGGTAGACCTGTGACTTGGCTCTTTATGAGAATCAGAGAAATGTAAATGAGTCGCCTAATCAAAAGGGAAAGTTCAATCCTAATTGGTTAGGCCCTTACATTATCATCTTTGTGTATGGTTCTAGTTCCTATGGATTGGATGCCTCTAAAATGACTTGTTAATGCGATGCACCTTCATCAATAAGTATATACGTAGTGTCAATGTGTCACATGTGAAATGTTCTTCCCTTGTGGATTGTAGTGTATCATATGTTGGCACCCCTTTATTAACACATTAGTAGATTTTTTGTGTTATGATGTGATCATGTGTGTCTGAGAGATATATATACATGTGTTTTATTATGGTGTGCATCACATTACATCTTTTGGTTAGGCAATTAGATCATCATTGTATTTAATTAACATACAACCATGTGCGTTTATTAGATTATGATAGCATCTAATCTAAACTTAAATCTACAAGTATAACATCCATCACATAATCATGCATGAAAGTAAAAAGCATACACATAAAAAATCAACACCATGATATCAAAATTAGAATCTCATGTATATATATAAATATCAAATGTATATCATGTACATGTATCGTGCCACTATCATAAAAAAATAGTGACGATTGTATATATGTGTCAAATGTCTATACAAAACGTATGTATCATCACTGTAAAAATGGTGTATATCAAAATGAGCAGCTACTAACTAGGTGCATGGCTCCTTGAGCCCTTCAACTCTGGTGTTGGCTATGGCCTCAATTGGATGATGGAGACAGAATGGGATCTATGTGAGCACAAGGTTGACATTGATGCTCGTAGTCCTCTGATCTCTCCTTGTAGGGAGGCTATCTATAGCTTTTCTCTCCTTAGGGCCTCTTGCAACTGGGGATCACTTGTCGGCATCACAACTGCTACCTGCCCTCTTAGGTCATTGAGTTGGCTCTAAAGAGATTCATGTGCTTTTTCAACACTCTCAGCTCTTGTCCTCACCTCATCTCTCTCGAAGAGTGTGACTTGTAGCTCAACCAATATTTGATCCCTATATCCCATAGAAACAATAGTGTTGATGGCCCTTTGCACAACCTCGACCTATGTCTCCTTGTAGGTTGTCCTCAGGCATGCAATCGAATTGAATAGATGGGCATGTCACCCCATTGAAGTTGGCCTATAGGCCTCTAGGATGGTCCCCTAGATCTACACGACAAGGTCCACCTCTGATATACACTGTGCAATGAGCATTGTCCACCCCTATGTGTCCATTGTAACCATAGAGAGAGTGGACTCATCAGTACCGCACAATGCATATACATATAAACCAAAATATAAGAATATGTATCAAATAAAACTGAGAGTACTAAACATAAATGGCATAAACAATTCTCGTACCTGGGTCCCCCGCCTACTACTGCGGGTCAGGAGAGGAGCGAAACTAGGTCTTGCACCTCCCGTGTTGGACGATGTTGCTAGAGTTATCCCTGGATTGGTGGGTGAGCTACTAGTATCATCATTGAGACAAGGACAATTGGTGGAGGAGAGGACATCCTCCATTGTCGCCTCGCCCTTGCTATTTTTGTGCTCACCTCCTTGCCCTAATGTTTCTTTCCACCTCTATCTCCTTGCCTCACTAGCACCAAATCATCCTACACACCAAGATTTTCCATGGGCGAAATCATTGGGAAAACTAGGGTAGGACAATGCATCAACCATCATGTCCAAAAATTGCAAGCAACACCTACATCATTCATAAATGTGATTAAGGTTGGTCCTATTCATCTTCCTCATTGTCTGAAGGGATGATGTCAATGATGCTCGAACATCGACAATCACCCGACCATGTAGCGCTCCTCACGAACCGTGTGCAAGAAGGGGCCATGGGTGGGATAGTCTTTATAATACTGAACTGTCTCATAACCCTCTACTAATAGGAGGCATAACAATTTAATCCATGCGACCTAATACAAAACAGTTGCGATATACATTCTAAATATACTTATGATCATCCACCTATTTGGACCATCTATATGGGTGCCATCATACTTGGTCATCCCATAGGGTGTCGAATTGTAATCCCTAATACTGAAGATCACTGTGCATCCACTACTACACGAGCTCGTACCGGTGAGCCATGCGCACTATATAATTCCTCACTCGGGGATACCTGATTGATTGAGTACATGTAATGTGAGTGTGAATGGTGATCCTATACTTGCACAAACACAAGAGAACACACATATAATTAGATCATTATGCAAGTTAGATCAACATTCCCCATGAAATTAGTTTAAAACATGAAAATAGGAAATAAAATGAAGAACACAACAATAAAATCTATCAAATCCTATTCTAATGAGAAAACTCTCAATCCCATGGACGAATTAGTGTCATTTTGATGTGTAAAATGGCCCTTTCCCAATTCCTTGCAAGCTTGATGATCAATGGTGATGACTTTATGCTTCTTGATGAAATTTCTTCATAACCTAGCTATGAAAACATGAAAATGGATAATAATTGCTCAAAAACTTAAAGATAATGATGTTGCATGAAGTTGTGGATCCAAAATTCAAATGAGAGCCTCCTATAAATAAAATAGAATGATGGAGGAAGAGGCAAAATGGATGAATGTGGGAACAAACACCAACCAATGAGAGAAGGCCACTTGTCCACATGTGATTGGAGGAGGAATGAGTGCATTTTGATGAATATGCAAATAAATGAAGTTAGGTGGAATTTGAAATTGTTGAGATGACAAGTTGGAGGGAGAGAAGAATGGAGTAAATGCCACTTGGCTCAAGGCAAAGGACATGTAAGAGGCCTTTAATGCCTTGTTGGATGTACTCATCCCTTTTGGAGGGATTTTCAAATTTGAGGAATATTCCTTTATTAATGCCAAGTTGAGAGAAAATGGAGGAATTAATAAATCAATTAAATTGATTTATTGTGCAAGTTGCAAAATCTAGAAGATTTGATGGATTAAGATTAGGATTAATCAGGATTTGATTAAATTAGATGAAGATTAGCTATTTTGACAATTTTGACTTAGATTTTGGATTTAAATAAATCAAAGTTGAGAGGAATAATGGATTTAGATTTTAATTAAATAAAGATTGATTTATTTAATTAAAGAGGGTGATGTTAGATTAAATCAAATAAATATTAGTTTATTTAATTTAAAAGAGATGACCTTAGAGATTAATTAAATTAAGTGAATTATTTAATTACAAGAGGGATTATCAAATTAATTAAATAATTTATTTAATTAATAGAAGCTGTTGACTTAATCAGATAAATTTGATTTATTTAATTAAAAGAGGAAATATGATGAATTTAATCAAATAAAGATTATTCAATCAAATTGATTAGTAAAAGGGGTGATTCAGGAAGAAGTAATGTTAGTAAGATCAGGATCGGATGTGTAAGATCAATCTATATATTTTTCATGTCTACATTTTGCCCCTCTTTGAAGCAATGCACCTGTTGTATTGGTTAAAAAATAATTTGCGAAGATCAAAATCCAAAAAAAAATTGATTTTTTCAGATGCCCCAGTACTGCCCCAGTGAAAAGGATTACACTGGTACACTGCCCCCTCGAGAGATTGGACGAAAATTTGGATTTTTGGGTGATCTCACAAAAAAAAGGACAAGCTGCTTGACGAGTTCAAAAAGGGTCCAAGATGCCAAAAACATGCCAAAACGTAAAAAAATGATGCAAGATGGCCCTCGGTCGGGCAAAAACAAGATCGGGGGTCCAAAACCCTAGTTTTACGGCTAAACAGGGTCAAAAAAATCCTAACTTTCAGGCTTAAATAAGCCCCAAGGGGTCACTTTCAATTTATTTGCACACCTATCCTTTGAGAGATTCTTGCAATTTGAACTTTGAGCATTGTTTGAGATGGCACAATGGGTGCTTCCATGACATGTGTCAGATCGAGTGTGAGTCTACCAGTGGCTAGCCGGTGCGGGACCACCGGTATGTGACTATTACCCATCTAATTTTTTCAATTTTTGAGTGCATTTAATAGGGTCTAAAAGTCAATCTAGGTCAAGTGGCATAGTTTAGTGTCGTTGGAAGGGCAGAATCAGCGTCATGTGACCTCAAAGAGCGTCGCATATGCAAATGGCATTATGTGGTCCAGTTTAGAAAATTAGGGTTTTGGGTCAAAGTCAGGTGCATATGCCAACTACGTTGTCACGAGCCAATTTAGTATTTTAGGTTTAATAGCATGGTGAAATGTGACATGGAAGTGCAGTTTGGAATTTGCAAACAGCCTCACAATTGCAAACAGTGCCACATTTGTTGTTTCACTTGCAAAAACCGAACGTGGGATCCTGATTTTTTTATGAAACTTGACATTGTGGCTTCTCTTGCGCAGGAAAACCTCAGGATACTTCATTCACAGGAGCATCGGTCCCTAGTTCTTAGTAGATTAGTTGGTTTGCACAAGTTGCTCCAGGAGCACCTTGGGGCGATAGGGTTGTGGTACATTGCATACGCAGCCCCCGTTTGGACACATTTGGGTATGATGATTGCCCTAGCAGAGAGATGGCATAGTGAGACATCATCATTTCACTTTCCCATAGGAGAGGCTACGGTGACCCTGGAGGATGTCTGGCACATCCTTCGATTTCCCATCGATGGAGAGAGTCATATATGATGTAGATGCTGGGAGGGATGCCTATTGTAGTGTTCTTAATTAGGTTGATAACTAGGAACATATATTCGTCTACTCAAGGATTAGATATCACAACTGGCAGTTATAATCTACTAAAGGACATCATTTAATTGTCAACCCAGGGACGTTAGACTTTAAATGGGCCTACACAGTATATGCACTAACAACCTATTTCAGACATGTGTTCTTACTTGAAAATACCATGCTAGAATTTAAATTATTGAAACAAAATTTCGCTAACTAAGTCTTCTCAAAATGAAAACTAAACCCAGTTTTGAAGACAGGAACTACTCTGTCCCTAGTGTCTGCAAGAATAGTTGACAACTCTGAAAAACTGCCAGCTACAAGAATAGTCACGATGAAGTTCTAGGAAAATGAAGTACAGTTACTCTAATTACAGAAATGGAAAAGATAGACAATGTCCCTAAGTGGGACCCCTTAGGTAGTGTCTCAAGTACATAACAGATTAAACTGCAAACTCCATGAAATGCTTTTATTGAATTGAAACTAAAAAGTGCATTGCTCACAACTTGCAACTTGCAACTGTATTACTTGAAACTAAAGCTATTACAACGGTAAACTTCCAGCTCTTTCTCTGAAGGAGAACATAGCTATTTATTTAAAACTGAAACCTAACAACTAACTAACCTTTCCCACATAAACGGGAAACCTTTATTACATCACGACCTTTACATTGAAGAAGTGGACACAAGAGAGAGAGAAGTGAGTCAAATCAGTTTGAAAGAATTAATGCACCACTATCCTAGATTTGTGTGTCATTAAGATGCCTTCCGTTGGATTCTTGGAACGCCCCCCTTGCATGGCAGATAACTTCTCAGTTGTCTCCTCATTTCTTGTTGTTGAATCGGTCTACTTTGAATCAGTCCTGGTGGGATCTAGTGGAGGCTAAATCTTCTCCTTGAGACTTGGTACTTGCAATAACTAACAGCTATTCTTGTGGTAAAGGGTCAGCTCAACACATCCAACTCATTAAATGATCCGTTATCTCATTCATACATTCATTAGGTATTGACATAGATCAAACAACATTTCGCATATGGTTGTAGGAAAGGTGAACAATAGTGGGTGCAGGAAAGGCATTTTATCTCATAGAGTCACAAGGCACGCATCTTTCATTAAATTGATAAAACTTCAAGCAATAACCATGGAAACACTTATCATAATAAATTTGTTATATTAAACATAAAGTCTATATATTACTTCCATAAATACTACTTAATGTTTGTCTCAGTATAATAAAAGATATAAAGATACTAAAAACATAGCCTAAAACATGCCAAAAACTGGGCTCATCATTCCCCTCAACCCACTACTTGTTGGTCCCTTCAGCAAGTCTGACATTCTTCCTGCATGCAAATTCTCTTAAGTTTGCATTCAACTGTTGACCACATTCTCCATTCTGAAAGCTCCATAAGTGAGCCCTCATAGACTCCAACCACTGCCACCTGTTGTCCTCTGATTCTCTATTATAGGTACTATTTTCTCCATGCATGGCCAGGAGTGGCCATAAGAGAATGGGTGGCTGCATGACCAATGGTAGCCAGTTCTCTTTCTTTGTCCTTGCATTCCTCATGTACCTTTCTGCTCTTCTACTGGTTGCATACAGGTTGTGTGGAGTATGTGGCTCTACCCTCTTTAACTGCAATGGCAATTACAACCATCTTGTCCTACTGTGTTGTGTAGCAGCATCAAGGTCGTCATTCATAATCTGAGAGTATTGGGAAAACACCTCTTGTCTCAAGGGTTCAATTATTGGTCTAGCCCTCTCATTGGCCCACAACTTCTTCAAGTCAAAATAAATGCTCATCCCTTTCTTGGATTCGTTCCTTACTGCTAGTGGCATGTTAGCTTCATCATATTTATAACTATCAATTGTTCTCCTCTTCTTATCTCATTCTTGATCCAAGAGATCAAAGCACTAATGTGTATGTCTCCTATATAACACAAAGGATTCCACTCCGTATCACGAGGCACAACCAAATTGTGTAAATATAATTTACACAAGAGGTGTCTGATATGTTGTGGTGACTCTCGGTATGCATCATAGAATTCCTGGGGAGTGCTCAAAGAAGGGTTATGACCTTGCCAAATCCTTATTAATTGAAAATTCAAATACAACTCCCTTAAATACATTGCATAAACTGGAGAGGGAGACCTACACTGAACTATCTATGGAGCAAAATTGACTACCTGATTTAGGGTGTCCATAAGGTTAGAAATTTCTACATCTTTGTTCAGGATTACTCTTTTCAGTTTCTTTAACTCTAATTCATAGGCAGTCTTCTGATCTTGAAGTTCTTTATAACATGACACCCTTGTAGAAAAACTTGTGAAATTAATAGTAGATTTATGGTTATTCCATTTTGGTACCTCGGCAGAAGATGAAACAATCGTTGCACCATCTTGTTGTGTTTCTCTTGCCATTTGTAGACCTCCATCCTACAACTCCTTTTGTTCAGGTTTAACTTCCAAGTGCTTATTTGTTGCAAGTGGTTCCTGAACTTCTTTAGGTACACCAACATCTCCATGATGCTTTGAGGTATCAATAGGGTGCTCTATTGTCTCAATTGTTTCCTTATCATCTGATTTCTCAGGAACTTCATGTTCCATTCTGACATCCTGCTGCATGTTCTCTTGTTGTTCCTGTGGCATCTGATGTTCTAGTGTATTTTCTGGAACAGTTGGTGACTTATCCATCCCTTCATCATTTTTACCTCCCTCATCTGATTGATTTGCTATTGTTTTTCCTTCTTCCTCAATCCACACTCCCCCTTCCTGCAGCTATTCTGATAACCCATCTTGCATCTGCTCTACAACAGCTTCCAACTCCTCAAGGCTAGCCCCCTTAGAAATATGCTTTGTCTCACCAACAGATTGCTTCTTTTTCTCAAGTGCTAGACTAGGAGGATTCAAGGCTGATGGTGAGGATTGAGAGGTACTATGTGAATGCGGTGTTGTCTAGCTCTGAATCCTAGAGCTTCTTTGTATGGGAGTAGGGGTTGCCTTAGGTTTCTTTGGGTATTTAGCTACAAGACTAGAAGATTCTCCCGTTTGTTTTCTCTTGATGGATTTAGGAGCAAATTTATAGGTCTTCTACTGAGGTGACACAATTGGTGACTTCTCCTTATTCTTTTTAGAGGAAGTCTCAGTTTTAGCAACAGGGGTTTGTACTATCACTTTGGAAATTCTTTCAGACAGAGGAACATTGTCTTGTGAGTCTAAGGATTTAGGCATAGGGGGTACGGCCGTAGAGGCTTCAACCTTTGACTGAGAGGTTTGTCACTTAAAAGTAAGAGGTTGACCCCTAGGTCCTATATTTTGAACCTCTGGTTCAAAAATAACAACAAATTCCTCCCAGGGCATGGGTGACACATCCCTAACAAATCTCTCTACAAGAAATTTAATGAGGCAATGATGGGATACATAATTGATTCTACCTTTCTTATACTTTGCAACACTATTGGAAAGTAAATTGTACAAGAAATCTGGTATATTCATCAATAAACCGTGACGCAAATGAGACAACAGTTTGAAATGGTGAGAATGCAGAACAGAGAACCGACCTTAACATGTCAAGTATTTGATGACATAGCCTCCTCATGGAATCCAATCCTGCGGTAGACTCTTCCGTTGAGTTCCTTGCTTATCTACGTGCAAAGGAGGATCTCCAGGGCAAGTAAATTCTGCCCTAGCACTCTGTGCATCTTTTGTTCGGGGAAATAATTCACCAGTTTGAGATAACCCCATCACCTCTACAATTCTTTGAACTGTGGCATCAATTTTCACTCCCTTGACCTTGGCCCTCCCATTGTGAAACATCCTGGTAAATTCTTTAGCAATATCTTCATCAAACGTGACAAGTTTGAGAAAATAATCGAGCCACCCATACTACATGAATGGTGGAAAATGTCATGCGTCTTGCAACAAGGCACGGTGGTCTGTTGGCTCATGCTAATGGGTTGGCCTCCCATTCTTAGTGCTTGCCTTGCAACTTAGCTCACTACCAAGAATTCAACCTGATTATTTCAAACTCTTCCTTTTTCAATTTCAACTTCCTGCAATTCAAACTAACTCCCCTTTCTCCCCTCAACCTAAAATTTTGAACTTCTTTCAACAAACTTAGACAAAGAAGGAAGAATTTTGAACATCCAAACGCATTATTGCAGGAAGTGATGGAATTTTATTAATTCATTTGCAAATTTCCTCAAAATCTTGAGTTCTATCAAAAAGGATAGTAGACTTGATGTGACCAAGTCTCTTGGCGGTAGAAGGTAATGACGTGGCCATCATTAAGGAATCAAAGATAATGGTTCAAACGTGCAGAAAATACTGAAGGAGATTGTAGCCATATAGGAAATCTGTTGTCTAATTTAATCCCTACTTAAACATAATAAATGAAATAATTAATCACTTCTTGAGTTAAGTGTAGCTTACCTGCCATGATGCACCGCAACTGACTGATGTGACTCCACTTCTTTTATTGCAAAAGTTGATTTTTGGAAAAGTGGAAATGGTGATGCATGAATGATGGATGAGGTGGCAGAAGAAGAAATGGTACGGATAGCGGATGAAATGATGGTATGGAATGGGGATCCACAAGGATGACCCCTTTATTATGGTCTTTTATGCACTTTTCATGCATTGCTTAGGGAACCAAGCTAAGACCCAACTCCTTCAGCTGCAGGATCTGTGAACTCCTGCTCAACTTGAAACTGCTTCAGGAACTCTTCCTTATCAATGGGCTTTAGGTAAGGCTTTAGTTGATGCCCATTGACCAATAATTTGAATCTGGCATCATCAATTGTGCTCAGCTGAACTGCACCATTATCAAATACTTCTGCAATTTTGTATGGCCTCAACCATCTAGTCTGTAGGTTCCCTTGATTGTCCTTATATATTGAATCATACAGTAGAGCCCAATCTCCTGCTTTGGATTTCTTTTCTTTTATGTACTTATCATGCCATCTGATTCTCTGATTTTTTACTATTTCTATATGTTGTAGGGAACTCTTCCTTAGCTCATCCAAGGCATTGAGCTGCATGATTCTATCCCTTTGTGCAGTTGTTAAATCCATATCTAATTCCAAAGTTGTTTTGAGAGTTTTGTGTTCAAACTCTATAGACATCATAGCTTTCTTCCCATACACCATTTCAAAAGTTGTAAAACCTATTGTAGTCTTCCAAGTAGTTCTATAGGCCCATATAGTTCCAGGTAACCTCACAGCCCAATCCTTCCTATGTAGGTCCACTATTTTTTGTCAAAATGGCCTCAATATCCCTGTTAGTTATTTCTACTTGGCCATTAGCCTATGGATGATAAGGAGTTGACTTCCTATGCCTTATGTTGTACTCATTTACTAAGGATGTAATAAGAGTAGAAGTAAATTGTGCCCCTTGGTCTGTCACTATTTCTCTAGGAACCCCAAATCTAGTAAAGATTTCTTCATACAGAAATTTTGCTACCTTATTATCTCTAGCATGCTTCATAGGCCTAGCTTCAACCCATTTTGTTACATAATCAGTGCACACAAGAATGTAAGACTTACCATTTGAAGGTGGATCAATCGGGCCTACAAAGTCCAATCCCCATTTATCAAAGGGTGTAACAATAACTTGTGGAAACAAAGGCATTTCATTTGATCTTATTGGCCTCCCCATCTTTTGAC
Source organism: Sequoiadendron giganteum (assembly GCA_007115665.2). Lineage (NCBI taxonomy): Eukaryota > Viridiplantae > Streptophyta > Pinopsida > Cupressales > Cupressaceae > Sequoiadendron > Sequoiadendron giganteum. Next base: position 299,564,776 of record CM021100.1, on the reverse strand, counting down.
ATCTATCACACCTCTTGGTGTACTTGGCTGCATCTTTATGTAGTGTTGGCCAATAATATTCGGTATTTAAGATCTTCATGGTTGTCCTCTTAGCATCAAAATGTCCACCACAAGGCTCATCATGATATGCATGCAGTATGTCATGAGTGTCTTCCTCTCTCACACATCTCCTCATTACCTGATTTGGCCCTGTGTAAACATGTAATCTGCAATCCAAGAGAATTTAAAGCTTTTCTCTACTAATTATCTCTTCTCCTTAGGTGAGAGGTGAGAGGTGAGGAGGAGTTCTTCCTGCAGCTAAATAATTTGCTATGTCTGCATACCATGGATGAATGATTTTGATGGCAAAAAAATTTTCATCAGGGAAGGAATCTTCTATGAGTGTAGAATCATCTTGCCTCTGGATTCTAGATAGGAAATTAGCAACCACTTTGGCTTCACCCGGTTTGTCCATAATTGTGATATCAAATTCTTGCATTAGCAACAACCACCTAGCTAGTCTCCCTGTAATTGAACTCTTGTTCATGAGATACCTGATTGTTGCATGATCAATATGGAAAAATATTTGATAGCCTGTGATATAATGCCTGAACTTGTTGAGGGCATAGATGATTTCTAACATCTCTTTTTTTGTAACTGTGTAGTTGAGTTCAGCCCCCTGTAAGTTCTTGCTGATATAATAAAGTGCATGCTCTGTTGAACCACTCTTTTGTCCTAGGACAACACCAATAGCATAATCCAATGCATTTGTTTGAATATGGAATGGAAGTGACCAATCTGGTCCTTTCAAAACAGGTGCTTGTGTGAGGGTGGTTTTAAGATCAAGGAATGCTTTCTCACATTTTGTTGTCCAAGCAAACTCTACATCCTTCTTTAGCAAACTATATAGAGGTCCTGCTATTTGACTCAAATATTTAATAAATCTCCTATAGTAACCAACATGTCCAAGAAATCTTCTGAGTTCTTTTTGCTTGGTAGGAAAGGGTAGACTGAAAATGACTTCAACTTTGGAAGGGTCAACCTGTATTCCTGTAGCAGAAATGTAGTGACCCAGCACTATTCCTTCTTGCATCATCATGAAGCATTTTTGACTATTGAGTGACAAATTATGATCTTCACACCTTTGTAGTACCTTTTTCAAATGATCTCGGGCTTCCTCAAATGTTGCACCATAAACAGTAAAGTCATCCATATATATTTATGTGCAATCATATAAATAATCTGGGAAAATACGAATCACAACTCTTTGGAAAGTTGCAGGAGCATTAAAAAGACAAAAAGGTAAGACTAAATAGGAAAATGTTTCGCAGGGGCATGTGAAGGTAGTCTCTTTTTGATCCTTTGGAGCAATCTTTATCTGATTATATCCACTAAAACCATCAAGGAAAGAGAAATACTTTTTCCCTGATAAGTTATCTAGGACTTGATCAATAAAGGGTAGAGGAAAATAATATTTCTTAGTTGTTGAGTTGAGCTCCCTGTAATCCACACACACTCTCCATTTTCCCCCTTTCTTAGGGACAATAACCAATGGAGAAACCCACTAGCTATATCAGATTGGGTAGATAAAGCCAACATTCAACAATTTCTACAATTCCTCCTTAACTATTTCTCTTAGGGCTGGATTAATTCTCCTTTGGGGCTGTCTAACAAGTTTAAACTCACTATTGATGAAAATTCAATGTGTACATAGATTTGGATCTAGCCCCTTCATATCATTGCAATCCCAGGAAAAAACTATCTTGTGGGTAGTAAGCATTTGGACAATTGACTCTTGCTGCTCAATGGTAAGTTTACTATTGATATTTAAGGTTTTTCCTGCAGCTACTTCCACTTGTGAGGTCAATTCAAGCATATATACTTCTGACAGAAAAGGAATTTCCACTTCATGGGGCAATAAGGTGTGCAAACAGTCAGTTGCTACAGGATAATGAGCTGAAGTAGATGGGGGACGAATTGTCTGCAAGGAACATGGAACTTCTTTGAAAAGGGGGTACTCTATGCCATAGTTGTTCTGAAGGAAATTATACAATATTTCTTCCTCTTCTTGTTTTTCAATAAAAGGCTCTCTTCTAATCATCATCAGGTTTTCCATAGAATTCGTTTCTTCTAATTCTTCTCCTAAATCTGGCCAGACTGCTTGTCCAGACTCAAGTTGAGGCTGGGCTAGAGCATAAAGGGTGAGCTTCTTAGTGCTATATCCATCAAAAATAGTCATGTTACCAAGCCTACATCCTATGTAAGCATCTGTAGTGGCTAACCAAGGCCTTCCTAGTATTACAGGATACCCTCCTAGTGTTGCCTTTGGAGACAAAACCATAAAATCAGCAGGATATTCCCATGAATCTAGGGTGTCTACAAGGTCTTCAACTACTCCATTAGGCTTGATAGTTGAACTATCAGTGAGCTGTAGGACTGTTGGTGTAGTTCTTAGGTCTAGAATATTTAGTTGTATGACAAGGTCTTTAGTCATGACATTAATAGCTGCACCAAGATCTACTAAAGCATTTTTAATTTGAACTCCATTAATAATGATTTCCACAATAAGATTGCCAAGGTCTGAATAATTTGGGATGGTAGATTACCTAGCATCAAATCAGAGAGTTTACCTAAGACATGAATAGTTTGAGGGTCCTTCTTTTTCCTACTTGGTTTCTTCAAGCATGCTTCCTTAATAGCTTTGCTATAGATGGGTACTTCCTTCATTGCTTGGAACAAGGGTTTTTTTACACATATGTGCTTCAGTTGTTCAAGAAGGTCAAAGGTAGGCTCTTCATGCTTTTGAACAACTTCACCTTCCAACCTTTGTGGAAAAGGAGGTGAAATTTTATTGGAAACTTTAGGCAAAGATGGATTTTGCATGGGCTCTTTGGATGGAACTAGGTCACTAATGTCTTCTTGATCATTCCCCTTAGATGGAAACTCTGTGATTATGGGAGGAGAAGGTGTAGGTAACACAGTCCATGATTGTAATTTAATATTACTCAAGTTGAGAGCATAAGCAGGTTACTGATTAGGATTGGTGAAATACACTTGCTACTGTTGCTGAGGCTGGTTATTTGGGTTAGGTGTTGCCTGAGCAGGTAGCTGGGTTGGCTTAAGATTTTGGATTTGATTTGTTGCAGGAGGTGGCATGATTGATTGCTGTTGGGGTTGTTGAAGGAAACCAGTGGGTTGATTTGACCATTGTTGTCCTCCCCTCCACTGGTTAGATTGTTTCCAATTTCCTTGCAGAGGCTGCCACTAATTTTGTTGAGGTGGCTACCATCGATTTTGCTGAGCATTTGGCCAAGGATTATTCCAATTAGGTTGGGAATATGGGCCATAATTTGGAGGGCATTGGCTGTGCCATCGATTATTATATGAATCAAAATTTTATAAAGGATCCTAAGGCATACCTTGTCTTGGGGCCCAAGGCCTGCGTTGAGCAACAAAGAACACTTCTTCATCTCCTTCTATTGTTTTGAACTCAGTGGGAAGATGTTGTACCTCCAAATTATCCATCGCCTTGCATCTGCAATCCCTCTTCTTTTGTCTACAGTGCGAAAAATACTCTACTAGCATTGCCTCTGCTTCATCTTGCTTCTTCCTAGCTTGCATATTGTCCAGTTGAGTAGCTACATTATTGATGATATCTTGCTTGAAGTCAAACAAGAGATTAGAAATCTCCCCCTTAGACACTCCTGAGCCATTTCCTTCTGCAATAGAGGATCTAAATCCCTTGCCTTTCTTCACAGTTGCTCTGGAGTTGTTGAGACATATCTTCTTGATATCATCCCAATTGCTTTGGATGATATCCCCTCTGGCCATGAGGTCAAGTGCCTCCATGCAAGCATCATTAACTCCTCTTAGAAAGAGAAGTTTTTGAGACTCCTCATTCAACTGGTGCTAAGTGTTTTTCTGCACACTGAGCAAAAACCTTGATGCATAGTCTTCCAAGGTTTCATCCTCATTTTGTGACATCTTGAAGATGTCATCTCCTCTCATATCATCCCCCCTACAATATTCTTTATACTTTCCCAAGAACAGATTCTTCATTACATCCCAAGTGGTCGCTACATTGCCACCCAATCCCATGAACCACCTCAAGGTCGACTCCTTTAGGGTAGAGGGAAACAACATCAGCTTGTGTGCATTAGTGGTGTAGTCATAACTCCTACAAAGGATGTCAAACTCAAACAAGAAGGTATGAGGGTCTTCTATAATAAGTCCGTAAAGCTTTGGGAGTAATCAGGCAGGGATGTTCTTGAGGTTATTATTATCATGTAGGTCAGGGATTGGAAATGTAAAAGTAGGACTTGCCATCCTTTGGTGGTCCTCCTGGGTTAACTCTTGGTTGATAAACTACAAGGGCAAGCTGATTATTATATGGGTCCTAGTTGTTGAAAGTTTGCAGATTATTCAGATACTGAATGAGTGGATTAAGGTCATCTAGCTCATCAAACAAGTTCAAACTTAACTCTAAGGAAGAAGATGAGGTAACTAAGTCCTGGCTAGCATCCAAATATGGTTCTTATTGGAAAAGCTTTGGTTCAATTTCTTGGGTATCTAATCTTCCAAATTGATCTCTTCTTCTAAGCATACAGCAAAAAGTAAGTCTAAACTATGGAAAATGTTGGAATGCTGAATTCTAAGCTAAATTATAGGAATGAAATTCAAACTCCTACTACCATGCCTGCAACAGGTTCTTAGTTTGACACCATCCCCGACAACAACGCCAAAAATGTAGTGTCCTTAATTAGGTTGATAACTAGGAATGTATATTCCTCTACTCAACGATTAGATATCACAACTAGCAGTTATAATCTACTAAAGGACATCATTTAATTGTCAACCCAGGGACATTAGACTTGAAATGGGCCTACATAATATATGCACTAACAACCTATTTCAGACATGTGTTCTTACTTGAAAATACCATGCTAGAATTGAAATTGCTGAAATTTTTTTTAGCTAACTAAGTCTTCTCAAAATGAAAACTAAACTCAGTTTTGAAGACGGGAACTACTTTGTCCCTAGTTGCTGTAGGAACAACTGACAGCTCTGTAATTATGCCAGCTGCAGGAACAATCACACTGAAGTTCTAGGAAAATGAAGTACAGCTACTCTAATTGCAGAAATGGAAAAGATAGACAACGTCCCTAAGTGGGCCCCCTTAGGTAGTGTCTCAAGTACACAAAAAATTAAACTGCAAACTCCATGAAATGCTTTTATTGAATTGAAACTGAAAATTACATTGCTCACAACTTGCAACTTGCAATTGCATTACTTGAAACTAAAGCTATTACGACAGTAAACTTCTAGCTCTTTCTCTGCAGGAGAATGTAGCTATTTATTTAAAACTGAAACCTAACAACTAACTAACCTTTCCCACATAAACAGGAAACCTTTATTACATCATGACCTTTACATTGAAGAAGTGGACACAAGAGAGAGAGAACTGAGTCAAATCAGTTTGAAATAATTAATGCACCACTATCCTGGATTTGTGTGCCTTCAAGATGCCTTCTGTTGGATTCCTAGAACGCTCCACTTGCATGGTGGATAACTTCTCAGTTGTCTCCTCATTTCTCGTTGCTGAATTAGTCTACTTTGAATCAGTCCTGGTGCAATCTAGTCTACGCTAAATCTTCTCCTTGAGACTTGGTACCTACAATAACTAACAGCTATTCCTACGGCAAAAGGTCATCTCAACACATCCAACTCATTAAATAATCCATTATCTCATTCATACATTCATTAGGTATTGACTTCGATCAAACAACATTTCACATATGGTTGTAAGAAGGTGAACAGTAGTGGCTACATGAAAGGCATTTTATCTCATAGAGTCACAAAGCACACATCTTTCATTAAAATGATAAAACATCAAGCAATAACCATGGAAAGACTTATCATAATAAATTTTTTATATTAAGCATAAATTCTATATATTACTTCCATAATTACTACTTAATGTTTGTCTCAGCATAATAAAAGATATAAAGATACTAAAAACATAGCCTAAAACATAGCCTAAAACATGCCAAAAATTGGGCTCATCACTTGCTATGAGGTGATGGGCCTTGATGAGATCATCTTTTCTGAGGGGAAGATAGAGCTTGAGAGGTATAGGGGCACAGTGCCCACTTTCAGACTAATCGTAGCCGCTATCATTTCAATGCTTGTGGCACCAGATCGATGAGGCCGATGCTTTAGTCCAAGATGGGGCCTTGCATGGGAGCGGATGCTCCATCGGAGAGAGTTTTTTGTATGGGGGCCAATGCTACTAGCCTCCCTTTATCATGGTTTAAATGATTTTTCTTATCTTGATAGCAGGGCTATTGGGGTCGGAGTTACAATTCTGCATGTTTGGGCCTAGGAGCACGTTGTCATGCTTCACCCACAGGTTACAGTGGTTTCCTTGGAGCCAGATGATCCCATTGTTTGGCAGTACAAAGGGGCACTGACCACATTTACACATACAAGGGCACGTGGCATTGCACATTGGAGGAGGGTCATAGATGAGATGACCATGTTTACATGGAGGCCCTAGCTCGACATGCCTGCCTGGTATGATGATTTACATCAGTTATTCTTTGCATGGCAGGATAGACTCATCCAGGGTAGGGAGCATACCATGGTGAAGAGGTATCTCCCTCACATAATTTCTAGGTAGTTCAGGGATAGGAAGGACCATCCCGATGACCAGTATGTGGCCATCTTTGCATGTACTTCGAGGGAGACAACATGGGGCAGGTCGATCCCGAGCGATGAGACAATTACATCTTTTTGACAGCTGGTGTCCAGATTGTGGCCATATGATTAGGGTCAAGGGAATGCAAGGGTTACACAAGCATATACAACTTGGTTTAGACCACCCCTACGTTTGACAAATCCCAGTGCAACACCTATACGATGGAGGCCTAAAGGCAGGTCAATAGGTCGGGGCGGGGTGGGGAGGCAGAGGGGATGGAGATGGGGATAGGGATGGGGCCAGAGGAGGAGGTGGACTACCTCCACATCAGCTAGAGTAGAGAGATCAATAGGTTCCCCCCAGAGATCAGCAGAGGGATAGGGATGGACAACCTCAAGATGGGGATGAAGATAGAGATCACTAACAACAACCCCCAAGGGACCATCAATGGCAGCCTCTGCCACCACCGCCGTAGCTAGATCAGAGGGATGCCCTCATACAATAGTTGTAGGCACATGTACAGGATTTGCAGGCTCAAGTACAAACATTGACTACCGAGAGAGGCCAGGCTCGATCAGAGAGAGATCAAGAGATAGGCCGAAGATGACAACTAGAGAGTATGGCTTTTGATTCTCAAGGCAAGACAGTCTCAGCGAGGATGTACTGCGATGTTGTCCGAGACGAAGAATATTATAGATTACATTATAGATAGGTGTACCTTCAAGATCTTGAGTACCAGAGTACTCACATTAGACCAGCATGAGACAAGAGAAGCACATTGAGAGATAGGTGGGAGAGGGCAGCAACCAGCAGGGCTAGCCTCACTTATTTTCACAACATTCTTTTTATTCATGGGCTCCAATCTTTTATAGCCCCAATTTGTATTATATACTTGATTCATACATACATTTCAATCCTGATCTTTGTACCATGATAGTTACACTTTATATATATATGATATGGTTCTTTTCATTTATGAGATGTGTCCTACTTTACTTATGCATGATGGATGGATGTATTTAATTTACTATATGCGACATTATGCAGATGTTATGAATTTATATCATGTGATGCATGTGTTTATTTTATGTGATGCAATGCGATGTATGTTTCTATGTGATGCGATGATGTGATGCAGTGATTATGCAGATATTTTATGGATGCATTTATTTTCGTATATTTTCTTATCCAAAATGTGATGGTGTATATCTAAAATGTATGCTCATGAGATGCTTAATAAACCTATATGATATGTAAATGATTTTTGATGTGAAATGATTATGATGATGTATGATATGAAATGACCTATGATATGCCATGGTTTTACGACATGATTTGTGATTTATGAACTTAATGCAATAATATGAATGTAATGGTACAAATGCAGCAATATGAATGTAATCATTTAAGATGATGTGATATGTAATGCACATGATTTATGAGATGATGATGATGTGAGATGCAATGTTTCTGATGTGAAGTGATGTTTTATGATATGTAATGATTCCTATTTCAATGATTCGTGGATGCAAATATTATGGCATGAAATAATATTTTGTGATATGCAAACAATATAATAATGTGAGATGATTATGATATGTAAATGAAATGTAAATTATTATGATACGTAACGAGATTATTATAATGGGATATGATATGGATATGTAATAATTTATGATGTATAATGATGATGCATATGATATGTGATTATGCCATGGATGACTCAATAATGCCTATGTGATAATATCCTAATGAATGCAAATGAGGGTAATGAATCTATGTTAATGATGAAATGTAATGCATTTATGTTTCCTATATGATATGATATGCATTATGTTGATGATCTGTGGATGCAGGGTGGATGTATTAGCAATGTTTTTGAGTAGCTATCATGGTACCATGTTAGTACGAAGAGAAGATGGAAGAAAATGAAAAGAGGATCCAACACCTACAATAATAACGATGATGATAAGTTGCTTACTAGGAATTGGGATTTTAAAAGGGCCATTTACCTTATGTTTGATAATACACATAGGTACGATGCATCAAGGTATAATGAACCAGGATAGCGTTGTACCTAGTGTGATGGAATTTTACTCGACAATCAGATAGGAGTACTCCTGTTCACACCTGACATACAAAACCTTATTCAAACTGCAGTTTAGATATTCTAAACATCTCAGACCAAAACATAGAAAAGCAAGCCTTCCTATGTGGTCAACAAGACATCTAAAACACCCTCCCTACAAACCAAACAAAGTATGCATGACCAAGTTATATTACAAGAATATCGAACAAGCACAATAGATAAAAAGATAATGATCGTTGCCCCATTCCTTTCTCTCTAAATATTTTTGTTTAGACATTATCGAGAGGTCATTGGAATGAGCGCAATAAGATAAATCAAAAGAATAGATCACATAAATAAACAAGCTAATGTTCCTCATACCGCTAGCCAATACTAAACTAAGATGATGTTTGATGTTGATGTCCATTGTAGGAAGGATGTATCCTAGGACATGTTGTTATCAAATGATTTGGAATTGACTGGATGATAAGCTATTGATACTCGAAGTTGATTAACATGCTTTCCCACCTGACCTAGACTTGAGACTTTGACGATTCGATTCTTACTTTTGAACTTGCTAGACTTGCTTTTGACTGTTTTTACCGAAGGATGAAGATGATGATGATTTATTATGAATGAGATAATTTTGGGTGAAATCAAGACGAGACAGATGGATTTTTTTCAAATATTTGGATGTTTTTGATGTTTTTGAAATGTTTTGAGGCTATTTTTGGTATTTTTTGAAATGTTTTACAAATGTTTTGATTTTTGCACTTTTTGATTTTTTTTTATTTTTTGAGATTTTGACCAAGAACCTAACCTAAAGACCTATTGTAGGGGTCTTGGGAGTTGATCAACAGATTAGCCTTGCCTACATTATACACACAGAGACCATGTAGTTTGACTGACACAGACTCAATTTACTGATGAGATACGAACAAATGGATTGCCAGCTTATTATGATGGACTCCTAAAGGACTGACCTAGGGTGTCTTGGGGGATGATCAAAGATCAACCTTGACTAGGTTTAAGCTCAGAGATGACGTAGTTCGACAAGATGACTCCACTATTTGATTTTTGGATTTTTCACATGTTTTTGGATTTTTTGAAGAATTTTATGAATGTTTTTAGATTTTTGGATTTTAAGAAAGATTGCAAGAATATACACGAATTTGATATGATGCGGGTAAAAGAACATGCCCCCAACGTGATGCAATAGAATAATTCAAAATAGGCAAGAAAAAATTACCTTAGGAATGTGCCAAGTAGTGCTAGGGTGGAACATGATATGAACACAAGATCAAGCTATGATACAAATGTGGATGGATGATGGAAAGATTAATGGAATGCAATGGATAAATGAGTGATGCAGGGTCAATCATAGAGATCCTGGTGGATGGAGAGTACTTTATTTACACAAGGTGCCTGTTTGCCAGGTTTTCACCAAGGTACTTTCCAAAGCGCCACCAAAGTGGTTTTCACTAGAGGACAATTTTTTTTCTTTACTATTTTTCAATCCTTTTTCTGATTTTTTTGTATTTTTGGTTTTACCCTTAAAAGATTAGGTGTAAAATTTTTTGATATGAGAGTTGTTCATGGGCTCTTGCAGACGCTCGCCTTTAGTCGTTGATAGCTGGTATGCTCCTGATTTGTAGCTCACGGTGATGATGAATGGTCCCAATTAGTTGGGCTCAAATTTTCCCTTGCTCTTTGGATTTGGCATGTTCTTCTGATTTTCTTTCAGTACTAGCTCGCCAACTTGGAAGGTTCAACTCTTGATTTTCTTGTTGTAGTTTCACTTGAGGTAGTTTTGATAGACTTGCAAGTGGTCTAAGGCATCCATACACCACTCATCCAGTAGTTCCAACTCATTCAATCATGAGACTCGGTATTCTTTATTTGTTATGAGATTCTGCAGTGATATTCTCAGGGATGACAACTCGATCTCAATGGGGAGAATGGCCTTTGATCCATAGACAGGGGAGAAGGGGGTGGCAGCTATTTTTGTATAGATGCTTTTGCAGTAGGCCAATAATGCAGGATTCAACTGCAAATGCTAGTCATGACCAATGTCATTGACTGTTTTCTTGAGGATTTTCAAGATGGTTTTATTGGTGGCTTTTGCTTGGTCGTTGCCTTGGGGATAATACATCATTTGTTATGAGATTCTACAGTGATATTCTCAGGGATGACAACTCAATCTCAATGGGGAGAATGGCCTTTGATCCGTAGATAGGGGAGAAGGGGGTGGCACCTATTGTTGTGCAGATGCTCGTACAGTAGGCCAATAAGGCGGGATTCAGCTGCAAATGCCAGTCATGACCAACATCATTGACTGTTTTCTTGAGGATTTTCAAAATGGTTTTATTGGTGGCTTTTGCGTGGCCGTTGCCTTGGGGATAATACAGAGTGGAAAAGCGATGTTGGATATTGAATTTTTGGCATAAGTCGTGGACATCTTGATTTTTAAAAGTTGTCCCATTATCTAAAATAATGGCTTGAGGGACATTGTATCGACAGATAAGGTAGTTCATGATGAACTTGGATATTTGCTTTCTTGTTATATAGGTCATGGGAATGGCGTCCACCCACTTCATGAAATACTTTTTGGTAGTGATGATAAAATTATGGCCATTGGATGAGGTGGGAGTGATTTTACCAAAGAGATCGAGCCCCCACTGCGAAAAGGGTCGTGTGATAATTGGGTTGAGCTCCTAAGTTGGCGCATGGATGAGGTCCCCATGCTACTGAAACTGCATACAACTTTTGACATAGTCGTGTGCTTCTCTTTCCATTGTAGACCAATAGTATCTCATCCTTATTAGTTTCTTGGCCAAGGTCATACCGTTCAAGTGTGAACCAAAAATGTCATTATGCACCTCAATTAAAGCAGTCAAGGCTTCCTCGATGTTTAGGCAACGTAAAAGGGTCCCTTCGATGCTCCTACAGTATAAGGTATCTCCTAGGATGAAAAAAAGGGATGAATTTTTGACAAAGGCCCTCTTTAGATTCAGGGTTATGTCAGCGGGGAGAACTCCTATTCTCAGGTAAGTGTAAATATCATGGTACCAAGGATCATCGAGACCAACGATTTCACACACAAATTTAGACTCTGGTACCTTGAATGCTAGTACAAGAAGCTGATCTACGAGGAATTCCTATTTTGGGACGTTTTGTGAGATTTCTAGGAGTGATCCAATCATAGCCATTGCATTTGTTGCTATGTTATTTTCTTTGGGTAGTTGTTCAAATGTGATATCAATGAAGAATTCCTTGAGACTTTCTACCAACTTCTTGTATGGAGTCAACTTCTCGTCCTTTGTTTGATATTCATTATTTACTTGGTTGATTATGAGTTGTGAGTCTCCGTAGACCTTAAGATCCATGATCTGCCATTGGACTGCAATTCTTAGCCCTATAACAAGAGCCTCATATTCCACGATATTGTTTGTGCACGAGAATGAAAACTTGTATGATTTAGGTATGCAGTCCCCTTGCGGAGTGATGAAGAAGATTCCTACTTCTGACCCATGTTGTTTGTAGGATCCATCAAAATACATTTTCCAGTGATCTGCTACACTAAGGTTGAAGATTGATTCATCGGGGAACTCTAAAGCAAGTGGATTCTCTGCATATATTGGTGCTTCTACTATTTGATTTGTGATTGCTTGTCCTTTGATAGCCTTTCATTCCACATACTCAATGTCATGCTCTGTCAAGATCATGACCCAATTCACTATTCATCCTTGTGAGAGTTGCTTTGGAAAGTAGATGCTTAAGTAGGTCTATTTTTGCAATGAGCTTGATCTGATGTGCTAGCATGTAATATTTGAATTTCTGCATTGTAAACACAACTATTAGGTAGGATTTCTCAATGGGTGTATAGTTCATCTCATGTCCCACCATGGTCCTTCTGATGTAATATATAGCTCTCTCCTTCCCATTTTCATCATGTTGTGCCAAGAGAGCACCAAGGGTCGCTGTTGTTGCTGATATGTATAAGATCAAGGGTTTGTCTAGAATTGGTGGCATAAGGACTAGTGGTGTGAGCAAGTACTCCTTGATCTTGTTGAACACTTGGTCATATTTCTCATCCCATGTGTATGCTAACCCCCTTGTGGAGTAGATGAGAATATGGGATTGCCTTGTTTGCTAGTTGTGCTTTGAATCGGCGGATGGACTGGAGTCTTCCTTGTAGGCCTCTTAGCTACTTCAGTGTCCTGGGTGCTTCCATTTCAAGGATTGCCTTGAATTTAGCAGGATCTACCTCAATTCCTCTCATTGATACGATGTACCCTATGAGCTTGCTTGATTGTACCCTGAAGACACACTTCTTTGGATTAAGTCGAACCTTGTACTTTTCTAACCTATCGAAGATAGAGCTCAAAGTTGATATGTGGTCCCATCATTTCTTTGATTTAGCCAGTATGTCATCCATGTAGTCCTCCATAGTTTTATGGATCATATAATGAAAGACTAATGTCATGGCCCTTTGGTATATTTCTCCTACGTTCTTCAACCCGAATGGCATCATATTCCAACAATATGTCCCCCACGAACAAGTGAAGTTGCTTGTGTTGGTCTTCTTTAGCTATCACAATCTGATTATATCCTAAGAGTCCATCCATTAATGATAGCATCTGATGTCTGTTGTCATATCCACGATCATGTCAATGTTTGGAAGTGGAAAGTCATCCTTTAGGCACGCTTTGTTCAAATCTCTGAAATCCATGCAGATGTAGATGCCCCCAGTGGGCTTTGAAATAGATACAAGATTTGAGACCCACTCTGGATAATCGATCGGTTGTATGAACCCTGCATCTAGGAGCTTCTTTAATTCCATTTTGACAAGGCTATTTGGGGATGCATTTTTCTCAGCTTTTGTCTCACGAACTTTTCTTTAGGATATATAGCGAGGTGATGAACTACAACTTTCAGATCAAGTCCAGGCATGTCGGCATAGGTCCATGAAAATTTTATGTTTCTTTCCTTTATGAATGCAGCTAGGAGTTCATCTTCTTTTGTGAGAAGTGACTCGACATAGAATGTGATGTGTGGTAGTTCCTTTGTTCCCAGATGGACTGGATTGCACCGTTTTTCCAGAATTTCTAACTTCTCCTGATGAATGGCACTGAGAGGAATATTGAATCCTTCATCCTCCAACACCTCAGAGAGGTTTTTACTGTTGGATGCATCCTTTATTTTTATAATTTTTGGGTTAGACAGTTCCATAGTGTGGTTTTCACTCAAAGACCTTGAGATTATTCTCAATTTTTCACTTTTGCGACTAAAGGATTCAATCGTTTCCTCATAATAGGCTTGTATATCCAATATGATGTTGAACCCAACTTTATGATCTCCATGTGGTACCATATCTCACAATCCCATGAATTCCAAGAGCACCTCATCATTTTTTAATGTGTCCAGAATTGGTGGTCCTCACTGGTTGTAATCAATGAGTTGGGGATAAACTAGGTTTATTTCATGGGTTTGATGGTCTAACTCAAAAGATAGGGTGTTGATCATTAATAGGGAGGAATCCTCTAAAAGCATAGGCAAGTCAGTTATGGGATCCTCATCACTACTACACACATCAGTTATGTCAAAGGTAAAGTTATCTAAGGGTAGACCTATAGATACTGGTAGTTGAAGGGCGGTTGCCAATAGCTGAGGGGGAGTCTTGACTACTTTAACGGGGGGAATTCTTCCACGTATGGTTATACTCGGAGGGGTACATCCAAGGCCAAGATTTTTCATGTGCTTTTCCACAATGATAGGTTCCAATCGACCATTGTTGTTTTTTCCAAGACTCTCATTCCTATTATAGCCCATGCCCAACATTAATTGAAGTCCTTTGTTAGCATCATCCATAGGAAGGGATGGTACAAGTCCTTCATCTTGATAGAGGAGACTGGATATGTCTCTCTCATCCACCACTTCTCGGCCTAGATCCCCACAACTTCTGAATCGAGAGGGATTCACTCTAAAGGTTTGAGTTGTTGTATTGGCAAGTTGCGGATGTCCATGGGATCTAGGGGATCGAGTTAACTCCTCTACCACAAAGGCTCCTTTCTTCATTTTGTAATCCCCACACCCGTTGTCTTGGATTATGACCTTTATTTTAGATATATTAGGAATGGCGGGTGTATTTGTCCCATAGGTGGAGGCAATGTTAGCTGGGTCTATATATGGAGTTGAAGGGCTTTCATCGTTCTTTGGGACTTGGGGGATTTTAAAGTATTTTGCTTCCAGGTTTTTGCAATAGGCAAAGGGCTCAGGATCACCATAGATTGTGACCTCTTGATTTTGATATGAGAATTTGAAACACTAAAGGAAGGTTCATGCAACCCCTTGCACCCCATGGATCCATGGACGCCCCAGGAGGATGTTATAAGGAAAATCAAGGTCGACGACCTGGCATGTGGTTTCCATAATGGTTGGTCCTACTTGAATAGGGAGTTGGATAGTTCCCTGAGACACTCTTTCTTGATTGTCATAAGCTCTAATTGTGATTCCCTTGCCTTTTTATATTGAATCCTTAGATAATCTCAGATTCTTTATGAGCTTGAGAGAACAGATGCTTAGACCTGCAACCCCATCCACCAAGACTCTTTTGACTTTATTTTTATGAACCAGGAGTTCAAGGTGGAGTGCGTGATTATGAGATGGTTGGGCGGGGAAGTCCTGATCAGAGAATGTGAGGATATTTGGGGTGGTAATGTTTTCAACCATAGCTTGATATTATTTAGTATCAAGATTGGTAGAGATAGTGAAGGAAGCCAATGCTTCCTCCAGAATTTCTCTATGGGTAGATGAAATCTTCAGTAACTCCATGATGGAGATCTGAGTGGGAGTTCTTTTCATATGGTCCATGACATTGTATCCATTAGGAGTGGATTTCGGATTTGAGGTGGATGCCCTAGGTGGTTGTGATGACTCGGCAATGGTGACTTTGTTGCCGCGTGTGATGACTCCACAATCATCTTTGACTCCCTTGATACTAACAACAATGACCCACTCGTCCAGGGATGCGACAACTTGGTCGTACACATGGTTCACATTGGCATACTTTTGTTTCCCTTCGTTATTTCTTGTGTTATGATTCGGTATCAGATTCATGTAGATCTTAATATCTTGATTTCTTGTTGGTTGTTCCATGTTTATGATCTTGTCGCGATGAGGTCTTGGATTATATTTTTCAGCTTCATGCAATTGGTTGTTGTGAGTCCCTTGATTTTATGATAATCAAAAAGGTAATTTTCATTGTACCATGGTGGTTTCACTTGGGGCTCTTGATAATTCTCATAAGTGGGGATTTTGATGGGATTCTCATTTACCAATTTCTTCATGATGGATTCAACCGATTCCCCAAGGGTCGTGAACTTCCTCTTGGGGGCATATTTGTTTCACGGAGGTGGCCCCACTTGATTATTCAGATTGTTAATTTTATTATTGGGTGGTTGTTGTGCTACCACATTGGTTTACGTGTTGTTGTGATTGTTGTTTTATGTTTGTTGATATGTTTGCACATTCTATTTTGGAGTGTTGATTATGACCTTAGCATCGACCACACCGTCATTAGTGACATTCCTGTTTTTCGCCCACGTGCAAGGTTTTTTGTTATAGCTGGTGGAAGGGTGGTTGTCTTGATGTTCTGGAAATGTGGGTGTCCCTCCTTGTGCAATAAGGGTTCATTCGATGTTGAGCGCCTTGGGGATAAATTGGTCGTAAGTGGTGACGCACTGCATTTTTAGATGGAATGCCAAGGTTTTCTCAAGATTGGAGATGATGGTTCAAATTTGTTGCTCCTCCGGCATGGCCCACTTGCTCCTATTGGCTTTGGATCACCATCTTTGTAGGAAGGAAGTGAATGATTCCCCCTTACCTTGTTTGAGCGTAGATAGTTCCTCTAGACTAACATCCATGCCAATGTTGAATGCATAATTCTTTAGGACTGTGTCGAAGATCTCTTGGAACGTTTTGATGTCGGTAGGCAAGCGATAGAACCACTCCATGGAAGGGCCAGCCAAGCTTCAAGGAAATAGTCGCATCAGATATGTATCGTTATATGTGACTTCCATACAATGTACTTGGAATTTCCTGTTGTGATCCTCAGGGTTTCCCAACCCGTGATATTTGTCAAATTTAGGGATTTCAAATTCCTTTGGGAATGGTACCATTGTAAGTCTCTTATCAAAAGGATAAGGGAACAGATTGCTTGGTGTCCTCATTGTTTTCCCTGATTGGAGATTGAGAACTTGTTGCAAGAGAAATTTGATTTGTGTTGTCACATCATCTTGCAGATCAAGAGGTGGTTGAGGTGTTTGATTGACAAGGCGAGCGTTAGGTATGTTGGTGGGAGTTTGTTGCAAACTTTGTTGTGCAATTAAGGCTTGTTGATACACCTGCATTTGATGTTGTGCTAACAACACTTGTTGTTGGTCCTATTGTTGTTGTGCCAACAAAGCTTGTTGTTGGTCTTGTTGTTGTTGAGCCAACATAGCTTGTTGTTGGGCTTGTTGTTGAGTTGCTTGCTTTTGCACTTGATACTATTGCAAGGCTTGTTGATATGCTTGTTGTTGAGCTTCTTGTAGTTGCACTTGGTATTGGACTTGCGCTTGTGCTTTCTGAGCTTGATATGGGGCTTGAGCTTGAGCTTGTGCAACCTATGCAGCTTGAGCAGCTTGGGCGACTTGTTGTTGTTGCAGTAAATATTGGGCTTGGGAAGCCTATTGTGCTTGTTGTGCCACTAATTGTGCTTGTGATTGTTGGGCAGCTAACTATGCAACTTGTTGATTTTTAATTTTTTGAAGTGTTTTTTGATAGGTGGCTTGTTGAGTTGCTTGCAACACGATGCTAAATGAGTTTTCCATGTTGGGTTTTGGAGGTGGTGGTGGTCGATTAGGAATAGTGTTAGTTGTTGTGATGAGAGGGATCGTTGTATTGATGATTGGGGTTTGGGTGGTGGATGGTGTGATTGATATGCTTGGTCCCTGGGAGACCATGATTTGAGATATTCGGGGGATGGTAGATGATGTGTTGATTGTTGGAGTTGTCTGAATGGTTGCCACATGTTGTTGTGATATTGATGGCAAGATGGGAGGATTCAGTATGATGTTTTGATTTATGATTGGACTGTTGATCGGATTTTTTTGATTGATGGTGGGTAAAGGGGGAAGGCCTAACCTAAGGGGTGGTATGGATGTTAATGGAGAAGGTGGCAATGGTGGAAAAATGGGTGGTGCATTCCCTTGGAGAGATGACAATGATGATGAGGGATCGAAGATTCCTCCTGCTCCAAATAATTCACCTTCTCCCTGTGAGGTCATGGGGAGAGAGATTTGCGTGTTGAGAGGATAAATTGGTGCTGCATGAAAAGAAGTTGGATGGGTAGGATCATGAAATGCAAGCAGAATGTATGGGTGCAACGGATTCAATGGGACGGATTGGCCCAATACAATGTTTGCATCCAGATCTTGATTGTTCACAAGGGGATGTGCTTGAAGTGCATGAAGTAATGAGCTTCCCTTGTTGACAATTGGTGGAGTTGGAGCAATGGATGATGTGATCTACGAAATGCATTGGGTGATTCTTTGAAATGGAGATGTGGGTGGGATTGGAGGCATGATTCCAAGAGGCTTTTCCACGATTGCATTTACATCAAAATCAGAAGGGAGTTTAGCCCCTTCTTTTGCCAACTCAAGCATGTATTGGGAGGGATTGAGCCTCATCATGCAATTGGCAATTCTATGAGTTTCAGGATTTTGCACCATTTCAAAGATTTCATCTTGTGTCATCCCTAAGATATTATTCGTGATGTCCTCTACTTGACCCTCCTCTTGAGGATTTTGTGATGATAGAGGAAGATTGCTTAGGGGATTGCTCAATCCAATGGGATTCATTTTAGGAGTGGTTTGGCTTAGGTCACTCAAATTTGATGTTTCTTTGTTGATTTCCATGTTCTTATTATGTTGTGATCTAGTTTGCACCATAAAATAGGGATCAATTTTCAAGAATATGCGAGATGAACCTCTAATTCTTTAGATCAATCTAACTCTAGGCACAAAAGAGAAAAAACTCGGATGATTAAGGATCAAAGGTGATGATGAGACAAACAAAAGATGGATGATGCAAATGATTGAACTCTTGAGAAATCTTGAAGGAGATACTAGACTTTAGGACCTGATTTGATTTGATTTGATTTGATTTCGATCTTGGCTTGATTGGATTTTGGTTTGGATAGTGAACTTGTAAACTCTAAGAGGTTGGATGTTGTCCTAGAGTAGACTTGTACACAAGATGATAATTTGACTAAGTGTGTAAAGAAGGATTCATATATACACCCCTAGTCAGATAATATGATTTTGGTTTGATTTTTCTTTTTTGGATTTCAGATAATGAACTTATAAACCCAAAGATGTTGGATGTTATCAAGGGGTAGACTCGTTCACAAGGTTTGATAATTTGACTAAATATGTGGAGAAGGATTCATCTACACACATCTAATCGAACAAGATGATTTGGATTTGCCAAAAGTCTAGCATGAATGATTTTTTCAAGATTTCCAAGAGTTGTTGGTGAGATGAGATTTGATTGAATGTTTGAGGGATGGATGAGAATAACTTTGACTCTAGATTAGACCTAGATGAAACTCCTTTCTACAAGACCTCGGTATTGAAGAACAAGCTCGGTACTCCCTATGTGAGAAAAGAAAACTTTTGAAAGAGACTTGGATTTTTTTGACAATAAAATTCATACAAATTTGGATTGTTCTTTGATGCATGTTTGTAAAAGTTGAAAGTCAATCTTTCTCTAAATCCATAAAGCATAGACAAACGTTTCTTGTGAGCTTTTTGACTAAGACCTTTGGACTATGGTTTTCGGATTTTGATCCTTTCGAGAAATCATTTGAAAGACCACACGTGTGGGGGTTCAAGTGTTTCTTAGCTTTGCTTAATGACTTCCATTTACCACAAACAATTCTTGATTAAATTTTTCAAACTAGATGTCTAATATCCTAACTTCTTCTCATCCCACAAAGTCCATTATGTGGGAATCAAGGAAATTAAGGCAAAATTTTCCTAACATTGACTTTAGTAAGAACAAATTATAATATAAATCCAAATACTTAGAAGCCTCTAGGGATGAAATCCCTAGGAAAAGCAAGAGCACTTGGATTTGTCAAAGGTATTTGTTCCCCCTAAAGGGTTTGAAATTTTGAAGACTTTGTGTCTGTTTGTTTTCAAATGCTTTAGATCCAAGCAAAGTATTTTGATTTCAAAGAATATGCACAACCCTAGGATGAAAGGAGGCAATATTTCTTGAGTTCCCACTTGGATAAAGCTATGCCTACTCTTAGCACATGATTAGATGCTTGACCACAAAAGCTCCCCCTTACAGTGCACTCACTTCTCGGGTCAGTCAAGCATCAGTACCCATGAATCTCCCATGGCATACTTATCATCTCTACCAAGAGCCATAAAAATGTGGGACAGATTTAGAAAAATCGTTCTTGCATCAACAAAAAGATAGGGTTTTTGGCTTTTAATCAAGGCACCCATTCAGAAAGCCACACAAGAGGCAAGATCAACTCATATAAAGAGTATCACCTGCTTGTCTGTAGGAGTTCCTGTAATGATGAGATTTCCTCAACATTAGAATTTATATACCGGTTGGGAGTAGCTTGACGTTTAAATCGTTACCAGTTTGAGTTGTTCCCTTGGGGTGAATACTTTTTCCCACCAAGGCAGACTCTCTAAAGGTGAAAAAAAATGAAGAAGTGCATTTGTAGTTCGACCACCTAACGCATTTAGGTGGGAGCACACACAATACCTTTTCTTCACACTCGCAAGGTTTGTTCAATTTTAAGAATCCAAATTGAAGTGTGGAGGTAATCACTTCTACAACTTAATATCACAAAAAGACTTTTGATTCTCAAGATCGTTATGAAGCACGAGAGAAATGCATATGTCTTTTTAATGATATTACCTTGTAAAAATATTACAAAACAAAGAATACACATGTTCTTTTTAACCACAAATCAATTATATGAATCCTTTTTAAGCTCCAACTTGGAAGTGTGAGATTTGTTTGTTCATTTATTAAGTCTAAAACAAAATCTAGTAAGTTTTCCTATGGTTCCTTTTAAATCCCTTTGTTTTGTTCTTTTTAAGCCCAAACGAAATTTATTGAGTCCTAAAAATAAAGAAGATGACAAGTCCTTAGAAAGATAATTATAATTCTTCCCCAAAGTGTTTAAAAACACTTGATACAATGAGATAATGATAACATAGAGAACTCTTGGTCTTCATTTCCTTCCTTCACCTTTGATCAATTCAAACCAACCTCAATAGCACAATCCACGATTGTGGCGTAGTTTGGAGAAGTCAGTGGTGATATATAGCGCCGCTTGGGACTGACAGCAGTGCTCTGCATAGAAATAGTGAGTGTGATTGTGGCACAATTTGGTCCAACGATGAAGTTTATGATTTGAATGGTCGATGTCGAGGTTTGAAATTTAAATTTTTTGGATGGGAAGACTCCAGCGGTACAGTTTGGAGTTTGCAGCAATGCTATATTGCACCACTAGACTGATAGCGGTAGAGTTTCCTATAGACACAAAACATTAGTAAAAAATCACAAAATTTTGAGAAAAACGTGTTAGTTTTCTCTAGATCTACCCTCCTTCTAGCGCCAAAATGTGAATGGTGATCCTATACCTACACAAACACAAGAGAACAACCATATAATTAGATCATTATGCAAGTTAGATCAACATTCCCCATGAAATTAGTTTGAAACATGAAAATAGGAAATAAAATGAAGAACACAACAATAAAAGCTATCAAATCCTATTCTAATGAGAAAACTCTCAATCCCATGGGGGAATTAGTGTCATTTTGATGTGGAAAATGGCCCTTACTCAATTCCTTGAAAGCGTGATGATCAATGGTGATGACTTGATGCTTCTTGATGAAATTTCTTCATAACCTAGTTATGAAAACACGAAAATGGATAGCAATTGCTCAAAAACTTGAAGATAATGATGTTGCATGAAGTTGTGGATCCAAAATTCAAATGAGAGCCTCCTATAAATAAAACAGAATGATGGAGGAAGAGGCAAAATGGATGAATGTGGGACAAAATACCAACCAATGAGAGAAGGCCACTTGTCCATATGTGATTAGAGGAGGAATGAGCATATTTTGATGAATGTGCAAATAAATGAAGTTAGGTGGAATTTGAAATTGTTGAGATGACAAGTTGGAGGGAGAGAAGAATGGAGTAAATGCCACTTGGCTCAAGGCAAAGGACATGTAAGAGGCCTTTAATGCCTTGTTGGATGTACTCATCCCTTTTGGAGGGATTTTCAAATTTGAGGAATATTCCTTTATTGATGCCAAGTTGAGAGAAAATGGAGGAATTAATGCAAGTTGCAAAATCTAGAGGATTTGATGGATTAAGATTAGGATTAATCAAGATTTGATTAAATTAGATGAAGATTAGATGATTTGACAATTTTGACTTAGATTTTGGATTTAAATAAATCAAAGTTGAGAGGAATAATGGATTTAGATTTTGATTAAATAAAGATTGATTAATTTAATTAAAGTGAGTGATGTTAGATTAAATCAAATAAAGATTAGTTTATTTAATTTCAAAGAGATGACCTTAGAGAGTAATTAAATAAAGTGAATTATATAATTACAAGAGGGATTATCAGATTAATTAAATAATTTATTTAATTAATAGAAGCAGGTGACTTAATGAGATAAATTTGATTTATTTAATTAAGAGAGGAAATATGATAAATTTAATCAAATAAAGATTATTCAATTAAATTGATTAGTAAAGGGGGTGATTCAGGAAGAAGTGATGTTAGCAAGATCAAGATCGGATATGTAAGATCAATCTGTATATTTTTCGTGTCTACAGTGAGTGAACACCCACACTTGTATCAGGGTGCATGTGGTTAGGCTCGCATACTCATAGTGGATGAACCTGCCCAACTCATAGTATAGGTGCACGAGCATGCTATGACCCCACGTGAAGATCGTCTAGTGATCCTCCATCACCCTAATGGTATGGATCACCTGCCCCAGTGAAGGTGAGATCCCCACCCATCCATGGTAACCCGAATGGCCATTGTGACCATTGCTCAGTGTATAAGGGGGACCACCATGTTGCCCTGCTCAGATTAGCATATGTAAATGTGGTTGGTCTCGTCAATACCATTCTGGTGCCTTGAATAGTACCAGATGCCCTTAACATGCTCATGAGTAGATTGCATGTCATCCAGAGTTACCCAGCATCTGTGGATGGGTAGGTCAGTGATACGATATACATCCTCCATGGTGATCGTCATCTCACCCATCAGTAGGTGGAATGTCCAGGTGGTGGTGTCCCACCACTCCATCAACGCCATAAGCATGCGATCATGAAATAACATTTCTGGTATGGTGTACACATACCAGAGGCCGAATCATCATAGATGCCACTCCTCCTTCTGTGAAATGTGTTGTCCTTGACCTCAAATCATCCATACCACTTGTTCGTCGGGGTGCTCCTTGATATTTGGATAATCTTGTAAATAGGGGAAAAAGAAATTTAGAACCATGTTTTACATCAAAAAAATTCTAAGTCAACCTCTAAGACGTAGGCACATTGCGCAGATGTCTACACGTTGCAATAACATCTGAGGTTTGCCATTAATAGCTGGTTGGACGTCAACACACAAGGCAGACACTAGTGCGGCCAAAGGCCCCCAACACACCGATGAGATGCCAATGCATTGTTGGGACACATTTGTGCCGCTGGGAGGCTTGTTCTCCTCTATGTACAAAAAAACACTAAAAAATGATTAAAATGCATAAAGATCGAGATTTTCTGACTCACTTGGGCAACCTCATGGCCCTTAGTAACTGCCTATCATAGTTGGTCGATCCCAGGCACCTCATAGTCTCGTTTATGTAGCATTTTGGTGGATTTTACTCACAAAATTCAACAAACCTCCTGTAATGAATAGTGAAAATGACCCTTCTTGGGGCCCTCTTGGGTATATATAGACCCCCAGGGAAAATTTTTGCTACTACGACCGTGGTCCCATCATTTTTCCTGATTTTACCCCAACACGTTGGGAGAAAAACCAAGAGGGGAAATATATTCACTCCATCATATTTTTTCTTTTGAACCATCGAACTTGTTTCCTTGGGAATTTTTCTTGCCTAGGTAGCTTCTTCCAATTTTTGAGTTGACCTAAAATTTGAGTTTTGTAAAACAAAATTTTGCATGAGCTTAGATGTAATTTTTGTCGAGTTCGATCACTAGAGGCATCACCAGTACCTTCTTGCTCAACCTATTCGACCTCTACAATATCCTTTTGGCACACAAATTTGTAAAAAAATTGTGTTTGTTTTCTTTTTCTATTTTAGTGTCATTGATTTTTTCCAAAATCTAGCCCATTAAAGTGGGGGCAAAATATAATGTTGTAAAATTGCACCTTGGGGGAAATTTCACATTTGTGCATTTGACCCCACATTTATTGCACCTGGTCGCATTTATGACAAGAACCTTATGGGTTGGAATTTCATGATTTCAACCCCATAAGGACCAATCATGAAGTGACGACGAACCGCTGCCTCGTTTCTTGAAAAATGATGAGTTGGACGCCTGTGCGGCATGCTAACATCCCTGCATTTTCTTGAGTTTGAAATGAGGAATCTTTGAATCTTTGGCTCATGACACATGTCTATGCAATCAAATCCGAGAGTAACAACTCCTCTCACCCATGCAACAACACAAAACTCATTCCTTTGCTCTCATTTTGCAAGTTCTAGGATTCTAACATTTCACTCTACTCTAATGCAGAAGCATCCAACGGTGTAGGGAAATATTGCATCACCCAAAAAATTGTTTTCTTTATTTTCTTTAGTTGTTATGAGTTCCATGATGGCACTTAAGGGGCATAAGACAATCAAGAGCCAAAAATAGCAAAAATCAGTCACATACTATTTTTAGTAAGTCGGCTTAAATGGTCTTGTATGGACCTGAAAATTTACCCAAAGGAGTATATCTGAAAAAAAATTCTGGTAGCGAAAGAATCGCCTCAATACCTTGAACGGTTTGGGAGAAATTAAATTTTTAGTCCCGAGAAATTTCTCCAATGCAACTTCAAATTCAAATATAAAATTTTAGAGGCCTTGAAATAGCTTGAAAAGTGGTTGAACCGACCTACAATGGGTTCACATGTTGTAGATATCTTTGAGATATTTTCAACGATATGCAATAATAGCAAATCGAACATCCGGATCAAAAGTTATGGCCCCATGAAGTTTCCCCTCTAAAAAGTGAATTTCATTAAAATTTCTTCCTAGGCCGGAAATCAAACAGTGGGACTTTTGGCACCAAATCCAAAGGGAAAGTTGCACTTTCTAGAACATTCTAGGGCTGTTATTGGGGTAAAATAAAAGGGTTAAGTAGGGGGTTGAAGAAGGTGGCTCCATTAGTGCATATTGTGGCTCTGAATAATAGTTTTTCTTTCAGAGTTGATTTTGTTGTAATGAATCAAGCCCATGAGGTTGTAGCATGTAAGTTTTGAATCTGTAATTTCATTTTTCTGAAAATAATTGAAAGTGGGTTATTTTATGTCTCGTATCTTTTGTCTTGGTATCTATTGTCGTGTTTTGTGTGGTTTGGGCAGTGTAGCCCTCATCAAGTGGTATCAAAGTAGGAGTTCTTGAGTGTGTAGACAGATCGCCAAATGTGAGGTTGTTTACACTAGGACTTATGGTTGTGGGTCTGTGAGAAAATATGCCTCCATGAAGAAATCGTGGTGGAAGAAATGTTGGGATAACAAAAGAGGGTTTTAGAGCCCTCCAGAGACAAGTTTAAGCACTGCAAGAGGAGCTGTGTAGAGGAGCTGATGTCAAAAGAAGAGATGAAAGTGAGGATGAGGCTGAAGATGAGGAGCCATTTGAAGAGGAAGCACGGGATGTAATGGATCTTGGAGAAGTCAAACTGATTAGGGTCATTTCCAAGATTGGAAAGAGGTCGAAGATAGTTCAGTTTCTAATTTTTCTAGAAACCTAAATCCAGAGGAGCTAATCGATTGGATCAATGACATGGAAGAGTATTTTGAGTATCAGGAAATAGAAGACCCAGATAGGGTCAAATTTGCAAAGGCCATGCTAGCATATGGTGCAGAGAAGTATAGTTCGAAAGAAATAGAAGAAGAAAAGAGAAAATAACAAAATGGGATCAGATGGTGGAAAAATTGAAGAGACAGTTCATTCCTGGGGACTATGAGTTAGATTTGTTGAAGAATATGCAAGGGTTGAAACAAGTAGGAAAATTAGTTAAGGAGTATACATAAGAATTCTACCGAGTCTTGATCAAAATAGGTCATTCTGAGGCCAACAAGGAGAAAGTTGCCCGTTACATAAATGGGTTGAAGCCGAGCATTCAAGAAGAGTTGATTCTGGTAAGAATGTCTACCATTGGAGATGCATATTAGTTTTCTTTGAAGGTAGAAGAAAATTTAAACAAAAGGTTTGAAAGCAAGAAAAAGGGTGGAGGTCGTGGTGGAAATACTAGTGGATGGTCATATGGAGGTCGAATTGAAGATCAAAAGAAGGGTGAAGGATCCAGTAGCAACCAGAAACAGAAAGGAGATAAAACCTATCATCCTCATGATCAGAATAATGGAGACCAAAGAAGAAGAGGAAGATCTGGATGAGGACCAAGGAGAGGAGGCTTTCGTGGAACTTATTTCTAGTGTGGAGAAGAAGGGCATAAGGTATATGAGTGTCCTCAACATCAAGGAAGGACAAATAGAAGAACTGAGGGTAATGCACGAGTTGCACATGTAGATAAAGATGTTGAATCTTCACATTCTGAGGATGCAAAAAGAGGATAGGTTCTCGTTACTAGAAGAGCCTTGTTGAATAAGGAGAAAGAGCCAACTCAAAGGAAGAATTTTTTTCGCACTAGATGTAATGTGAAGGTAAAGTTTGCAATGTTATTATTGATGGAGGTAGTATTGCTAACCTTGTTTTAGAAGAGATGGTTAGTAAGTTGTGGTTGGAGATAAGAAGGAATCTGAATCCATACCGGATTGCTTGATTGCAGAAGGACCATAAAGCTTTGGTAAATGAACATTATCTAGAAAAGTTCAAGATTGGAAATTACCATATTGTGTGATATTATGCCTATGGATGTTTGTCATATGTTGTTAGGCAGACTGTGATAGTTTGATTGGTGAGCAGTACATGATGGACATGCCAACACCTATTCTTTGATAGAGGATGGGGTTCGTCATAAGTTGAAGCCCTTGAAAGAGGCAGAAGAAAAGGTATGCAATAATGCAAGAATTTGTTTGGTTGATGAGAGAAAGTTCCTAGAAATTATGAGGCATGAGCATGTGTTTTGCATTGGTCCCTAGAGGTGATACAAAAGACACTACTGAGGTACCTATAGAGGTTTCAAATTTTTTGAATGAGTTTCAAGCTATTATTTTTGATAATGTACCTGAACATTTGCCTCCAATAAGAAAGATTAGTCATCAGATGGACCTGATTCCTAGAGCCAGTTTGCAAAATAAGGTAGCTCATCGTATGAGTCTAGTAGAGAGTGAAGAGTTGAATAGACAAGTGCAAGAGTTGTTGCAGAAGGGATTGACCAAAGAGAGTTTGAGTCCATGTGCAATACCTACAGTACTAGCACCAAAGAAGGATAGGGAATGGCAGATGTGTATAGATTCTAGAGCCATCAACAAGATCACCATCAAGTATATATTTCCCTTGCCAATAATGGATGACATTATGGATTGTTTGAGTGGAGTTGAGTACTTCATGAAGATAGATTTGAAGAGAATATATCCCTAGATCTGGATTAGAGAAGGAGATGAATGGAAGACAACCTTCAAAACCAAGGAGGGCTTGTATGAGAGGTTAGTCATGGATTTTGGGCTAACCAATGCACCGAGTACATTTAGGCGGCTTATGAATGAGGCATTGAAAGAATTTTTAGGAAAATTTTTTATTCTTTATTTGGATGATATTTTTATTTTCAATAAGACATTGGAGGAGCACTTGATACATATCCAAAGAGTTTTTGAGAAGCTAAGGGAGGAGAAGTTGATTAATTTGAAGAAATGTAGTTTTGTGAAGAGAGATTTGGTGTATATGGGATTTTTTGTCTCAATAGAGGGTCTTAAAATGGATCCAGAGAAGGTGAGAGCTATCATTGAATAGCCTACCCCAAGGAGTGTTATAGAGGTAAGATCATTTCATGGTCTAGCAAGCTTTTACAAAAAGTTTATTAAGAATTTAAGTAGTATTTATGCACCTCTAACTGAAGCAATGAGAGGGGATAGAAAAGAGTTTAAGTGGACTACAGGAGCAGCCAAATTTTTTGATATTTTGAAGAAGAAATTTATAGAGCAACCTATTTTGGCACTTCCATATTTCAATAAGGTCTTTCAGGTAGATTGTGATGCTAGTGGAACTGCCATAGGAGTTGTTTTGAGTCAAGAAGGTAAGTCGGTTGCCTATTTTAGTGAGAAGTTGAATGATGCTAAGAAGAAATTTGCTATCTATGACCAAGAGCTTTATGCTATATTTTAGGCTTTGAAGAAATGGAGACACTATTTGTTGCCAAAATAATTTGTTTTATATACTGATCACCAGCCTTTGTCGTATCTCAATAGTCAAGGAAAGTTAAATCAAAGGCACTTAAAATGGGTTGAGTTTTTGTAGAGTTATACTTTTGTTTTGAAGCACTGGAGTGGAAGGTCAAAAAAAGTTGTAGATGCCTTAAGTAGAAGGAAAAATTTGTTGATAGAGATGGAATATAGAGGTCGTTTGGTTCAATGAACTCAAGAGTTTATACCCTGAAGATCCAGACTTTGCAGAAGCTTGGAAGGCTTGTTTGGAACTTGTTACATTGGATAGGACAAGATGGTTGGATTTATTAATCCAAGATGGGATGTTGTTTAGAGGAGTCCAATTGTGCATTCCAAGGAGTTCTATGAGAGAGAATCTAATCAAGGAGAAGCATAGTGGAGGATTGGCTAGACATTTCAGTCGGGATAAGACCATTGCTCTTGTTAGTGAGAATTCTTATTGGCCATAGTTACAAAAGTATGTGAAGAATTTTGTAAAAGGTTGCAGATTATGTCAGATGGTGAAAGGGACAAGTCAGAATACTGGATTGTATCAGCGATTATTTGTACCTAAGAGGCCATGAGAGGATATTAGCATTGATTTTGTTCTTGGCTTGCCAAGGACACAAAGAGGGCATGATTCCATATTTGTGGTGGTGGATATATTTTCAAAGATCACACATTTCATTCCATATCACAAGACCAGTGATGTTGTTCATATTGTAGAGTTGTTTTTTAGAGAGGTGGTGAGACTACATGGTCTACCGAAGAGTATAGTTTCAGACATAGATACTAAATTTGTTGGATATTTTTGGAGGACATTATGGAAGAAGTTGAAAACAGATTTGAAGTTTAGTTTTTCACACCATCCATAGACTAATGGACAAATGGAGGTACGAAACAAGAGTTTGGGTAACCTGCTAAGATGCTTAGTAGGAGATAAGCCCAAGGGATGGGATTTGATTATACCGCAGGTAAAATTTTCTTAAAACAATTTTTTCAACAAAAGCATAGGTAAATCACCATTCCAGATTGTGTATGGGAGTAGTCCAAGAACTACTTCTAAACTGAGAAAGATGGATAAGGGGGAGAAGAGTAGTGCTAAGGCTAAAAAATTTGTCGAGCACCTGAAGATTTTGCATGAAGAAGTGAAGAAACATATCAATAAGATGAACTCACAATATAAGGCCAAGACATATCAGAAAAGGAGGCATAAGGAGTTCCAAGTAGGAGATGAAGTCATGGTTCATTTGCGAAAGGAGAGATTTCTAGTTGGTACATACAACAAATTAAAGATGAAGAAGTTTGGACCATGCAAGATCCTAAAGAAGCATGATTCAGGAAACACATATGAGGTAGAGTTGCCTGATGAAATTCATATTTAACCCGTGTTTAGCATTTTAGATTTAACATTATATCATGAATGGGGCATTAATAAAGAAACATTAGAATCATAGTGGAATATTCCCGCACCTACTTCAGAAAAGGAGATAGAAGAAATCTTGGATAGCCATGTGGGCATACGTACAAGGAACAAGCAATATGAAGAATATCTGGTCAAATGGAAAGGAAGTCCTGTTGAAGAATCATCATGGTTGTCTAAGGTTGAGGTTAACCATCTTGGTTTCTCTCCAACTCTTGAGAAGTGGCAAGGTCACTTTTCAAATTACCCTAGGTGTTTGATCCAGGAGTATCTAGCAGTGTAGGGCAATCTTGCATCACCCAAAAAAATGATTTCTATATTTTATTTAGTTGTTTTGAGTTCCATGATGGAACTTAAGGGGCATAAAACAATCAAGAGCCAAAAATAGCGAAAAATCCGTCACTTACTATTTTTAGTAAGTTATCCTAAACGGGCTCGAATGGACCTAAAAATTTACTTGAAGGAGCAAAGTTGGAAAAAAAATTTAGTTGCGAAAGAATTTCCTCAATACCCTGAATGGTTTGTGAGAAATTAAAGTTTCAGTCCCGAAAAATTTCTCCAATGCAACTTCAAATTCAAATATAAAACTTTAGAGGCCCTGAAATAGCTTAAAAAGTGGCCGAACCGACCTAACGTGATTCAATGTTGTAGATATCTTTGAGAGCTTTCCAATGATATGCAATAATAGAAAATCAGACACCCGAATCAAAATTTATGGCCCCGCAAAGTTGCCCCTCTAAAAAGTGAATTTCATTACAATTTCTTCCTACGCCAAAAATCAAACAGCGGAACTTTTGGTGCCAAAACAAAAGGGAAATTTGCACTTTCTAGAACATTCTAGGACAGTTATTTGGGTAAAATGAAAGGATTAAGTGGGGGGTTGAAGAAGGTGGCTCCATTAGTGCATATTGTGGCTTTGAGTAATAGTTTTTCTTTTAGAATTGATTTTGTTGTAATGAATCAAGCCCATGAGGCTGTAGCATATAAGTTTTGAATCTGTAATTCCATTTTTTGAAAATAATTGAAAGTGGGTTATTTTTTGTCTCGCATCTTTTGTGTTGGTATATATTGTTGTGTTTTGTGTGGTTTGGGGTGTAGCCCTCATAATACTCTCACTCTATATTCTTTCTCTTCTCTCCTCAACCTTTCTTCTACGGTGAAACTCTGTCAAATTGAGGTCCCTCCAACAACCAGATCTCTCTTGCAAGCAATCAATAGTGCATCTTTCAAGTCAAGAGGGGGTTGTAGACTGTTGGTAACACTCTCTTACTTCTTGTCTATTTGTGAATAGATAGCTTATTGTAGCTTCATCTAGTGATACTGGTTTTCCTCCTTGAGCATGGTTTACTTTTATCACTTTGTGTTTGTTTATCTTTTTTCTATTTTCTCTATCTATTTGAGTGTCTGTGGAGGTGGAAATACCAAAGCGGGGGGGCTGACTAAGGCGGTCCTCTAAAACAACCCCAACATTTTCCCTTGTTCATCTTGTGTGTAGGTTTTCTGAGCAAAGTTTGGAGGAAGATCTCAAACACAAGGCCCTTTGTAAGTTGGTTCTCCATTTCCTTGTGCATTACTTGTATTTCTTGCTTTTTGTCACTCTAGCTGAATAAAAAGACCCCAAATTTGAGTTAGTTAGTAGGTCGGTAGTATCTTTGTTAGGAGGTTTAGTACTTTGTTCGTGCAGGACGCTAGCACACCTATTGGACTCCAACGTGCCACGTTGGCATCCTCATACTACATTGGCATCCTTTAGCCAAGATTTTCTCATTCTGTGACAAAGATCTCAGTATCCTACTCTTTCAATTTCTGGAGCAGTTCGTCCAATCACTCTATCTTATATTACGCCTTCAATCTATTCTTTGCAATTTCTTCATTTTGCCTTCTAATCTGATTAAGCAAAAACCAAGGTAGTTTAGGGTAGTTCGTTCTTTAGGATTTTCTTGGAAAGCAAGAGATTCGTGAGAAATGAATCCCCCTTCTCTACAATATGCAATGTAATGGATGAAATGAGAATAATGATAGGAATTGTAAAGTTAGTATATTAATAACATGTGACCACCCTCAATTTAGTGTTAAAAGATGAAATTAAAAATCATGATGATTCCAAAGGTTCTAGCTTTGACTCTAATAGTTGGGACCTTTTTAAATTATTCAAGGAGGATTGGGAGAAAATTTCTAATTAGTTTGGTGCTACCTTTGTTTTATTTTATGTTTTTAAAAAACTATGATCTAATGTTGGTTTGATGTCTCTACCCAACTATATTTGATCCTTTTTGTGCTTTGCTAAACTTTTTGCCCTATTGGGCCTTTTGAGTTTGGGTCTAGTGCCCTGTAAATGATACTTATATAATAAAAAAAAATCAGTTGTTGTCATGGTCATGCATGAAAAAAATGGATTAGAATGGATAACATTTCATATACGATGGGACTTAGAATTCATAGAATCTCATAATGGATAGAAAACAATCCAATATGACATAAGCATGCACTTAAAGGAGTTGCAATAATTTTTCTAAAAATAGAATGATTACATACTTTGATTACATATTGATTTAGTCAATGACATTCTAATCAACGTGAAAGACAATTATAATTTTGCTTGTAAAAGAATATATAAGAATTACTTTTTGCTTAAAATAATGGGGTGGCTTGAGCAAATAAAACGGGCAACAAAAATGCTCAATATAATGGTTGAAATGGGAATGATGATAGCAATTTTAAAGTTAGTATATAAATAATACTACTTGTTGTCATGGTCATGCATGAAAAAATGGATTAGAATATATAACACTTCATACATGGTGGGACATAAAATTAATAGAAGCTCTTAGTGGATGGAAAGCAATCTACTATGACACAAGCATGCACTTAAAAGGAGTACCAATATTTTTTCTAAAAATAGAACAACTTCATACTTTGATTACGTGTTGACTTAGTCAATGAAATTATAATCAAGGTGAAAGACAATTAGTAATTTTGTTTGTAAGAGGATATATATAAGAACTAGTTGTTGCTTAAAATAGTGGACTAACTTGAGCAAATAAAATAGGAGACAAAAATACTTAATGTAATGTCTCACATGTGAATGATGATAGGAATTGTAAACTTAGTATATGAATAACATTAGTTGTTTTCATAGAATTAGAATAGATAACACTTCATATACGATGGGACATGGAATCAATATAAGATCCTAATGGATAGAAAACAATCTACTATGACACAAGCATGCACTTAAAAGAAGTACCAATATTTTTTCTAAAATCAGAACGACTTCATACTTTAATTACATGTTGATTTAGTCAATTAAATTCTAATCAAGGTGAAAGACAATTAGTATTTTTTTTATAAAACCATATATAAGAATTAGTTGTTGCTTAAAATAATGGACTAACTTGAGCAAATAAAATGAGAGACAAAAATGCTCAATGTAATGGCTGAAATGAGAATGATGTAAACTTAGTATATGAATAACATTAGTTATAAACCTAGTTCTCGTGATGATTTCTCCACTGATGCCATGGTTTGGCATATTTATTGTAAAGGAGGGGTTGCACCTTTCCTAGAGTGTCTTAGGGGACATGATGAGAGTCTATCCATTTAGTTAACCCGTTCTTGGAACTCAAGGAAAGTGAAAGTTGGCAGTATTTCCTTTGAAGTTGATGAAGATGTTATTGTGTGCAGGCGACATGTATGAACATGAAAGGGAAAAATTAAAAAAATGCAGAAAAGTGGCAGACAATGACAGCTTGGCCCTTTTCCAAAGAAGGTGAACAACCCATCAAACTACAAGGTGGGTTTGACAGGGAAAAACTTCCTCCACCATGAGATAAGGTATGTCTCATGCTTATGAAGTATTTTACTTTAGAAGTGTTGGTGTTTTTTTTTTCACATAGGATTTGCAGTTCTCTAAGAGGTAGCCAACCTCTATATTAAAGAAACACAAAGGCTAGTGGCCAACTAACAAGATTCAGTCAAAGACTGACATCTCCTACACTTCTGGCTCTGCAAGACCAAGGTGGGTAAACCTAAACAATGCTCAAAACTTAAAACACTCATACACTGACATTGCTTTACAAAGCAGATAGTTCCTAATGAAACAACACTAAGGGAAGCATTGACAACTTTAAACTTGGCTAAATTCTTAGTAACTCAACCCTCTCTCAGCCATTGGAAAGCGGGACACAACCAACTAAATAGTAAGATTATAATGATTTTGCATTTAATTTTGTTTCTAAGATGCACAAAACTAAATAAAAGATCAATGCCACTTTTGGGCCATGGAGTCAAACACATAAAACAAATTTCCAAGCAAACAGTCTTCAACCAATGGATTTACATTGTTGATGCTTTGCATCAACTCTTAATGTCTTGCACCAACAATCCTTCTCTTATTATTAATCAGATTCTCATTATCAAATCCCATCTGCACACCTGAAATCATAATCACCTGCTCAAAGCATTTTAACCATTTCTTTGAAATAGAACAATGAACAGACAAAACAACCTCATGAAACTTGAGATGATAAACTCAAAGACACTTTGTATTATTGAATTTACATGACTCAAAGTGTACAAATATGGAGACAATTTGAAGACAAACTGAAAAGAATATCTCCTCTTCTTCCTTTGCAGCAACAAACTTATTCCCTCCAACTATTTTTGCTCATGATTGCCCAGTAACTGAAAGCATGCCCATGTGGAGAATCTCATTATTTTATCCAGTTGGAAAATATCTTCTTTCCCGTGCAAAATTTTATTTCAGCTCTTTATTTCTCTTTACTTTATAATGTTGCAGTTTTAATTATTTATCAGCAAATATACTTTGGCTCCAACTTATTTTATTTCACTTGAAATAAAATGCCCCCTGCCTATGCCTTCACTTTCACGAGCATTACCTTTGATGGCTTTGCATTTTATATTTCCACTCCGTATTTGCTTGTCATTCACCCTTTAGTGAAACATTAAACATTTCACTCACAAGTAAAAAATTACTTAAACAAAATTCACGGGCACTCACCATGTGAAAATATTTGCCTATTCCATTTTATTTCACTTTGCATTTTAACCCAGCAAAGTAAAATATTTACCTTTATCTCATCTCCAAAAACCACCGCGCCATTTACATTTTACCTGTTTGCACTGTATTTGGGTAAAAATTAATTTACCCATACTTTATACTCACTTGCCAATTTAATATTTTCCAAACATTTCCTGTGTTTTCACTTTAATGAATTTTCCCTCTTTTTTAAAATATTTGCATTGGGCCCACCCCATTTTAATCACAAACATTAACCTTTTGAAAAAAATTAAAATTGGCACCTCCCGTGCATTCTCGCACAGCTCGCAAGAATTTTGGTGTCGTCACCAAAATCCCGCGAGGTCAGCGAGAATGGCCCTAATTCTCAATTTTTGCTTTGTTCGGGCATTCCTGAGCTACATTTGGCCTTGCTCCTCTGTTTTTGGTCCTTTCATGGCGCTAGTTTATCCCTGGCTCGAGTCTTCTCCTTACCTTCTTGCTGTTGTTGATGGATGCACACACCATGTCTTTGTCTGGCCGCACCCCTCTGGACCCCTCCACCCGTGATATTGGTGTTCCATGAGACTACACTGAAGAGGCGTCCTCCATACTTATTGTTGTCGCACCCCTCACCTCCTCTTCCAAATGCGTGTCTCCTTACCTGCTGGCTAATGGATGCGCACACTCTCACCCGCACCAAGCTTCCTACTGATTATATGCGTGGGCTTCCTCTTTTTGTTGGAGATCTCCTTCACACCTTGATGCACGCACCATACACTTACCAATTGCATTTGCAATTGATGGATGCACACACCCTGTTCCAAGCAATGCACCACTTCACCTACTGGCTGCAGACATGATGCGGGCCTCCTGCTGCTTTGATGGATCCTCTGTAAATCTTCTACCCTTCATGGTTTGTGCCAACACCAACATGGAGTTCAGGGAATATCAATTCACATGCCATATATGTTGCCTTGGCTCCTTCTCAAATTTCTCAATCTACATAGAAGAAGAGGAAATACATCTCAAGAAACTTTAGAGAAATAACCCCAGATGGACGCCCCCATATATGCCAAGATTAAAAGTGATAATTGAATTATTTTCCTTAGTTATTTATCACTTGTGCTGCATTCATCTACATTTCACAAGCAAAATTCATACCATCACTCAAACTGTCAATAGCTGTAGAGCATGCTTGATCTTCATATTCTGCCAATGTATGGGGATTTCCTTCATGAAGCACAAAACATTGTTCTTCCCATTTCATTCCTTTGATTCAAGCAGGATTACACCTTACTTGTCAATGAAAATCACCCTTAATATTTGAAAACATAGTCGACACTATCCTTGAAACAAATGACTTAAAATAGTGTCCTCAATGCCACTGCCCCTTTCATGTTATCCAAAGAACAAAAGGTGGACTGTCTTCCCTTTTCTTCTATCTCATTTGCATTGACCCTTCTCTTTTGCTCTCTGCTTTATCTTGATTCTTCTAATGTTGTAGTCTATCCTTTGTGTCTTTTGTGAGCAAGTGTCTATGCTCAAAAGTCTTC
Organism: Sequoiadendron giganteum; assembly: GCA_007115665.2. Classification (NCBI taxonomy): domain Eukaryota; kingdom Viridiplantae; phylum Streptophyta; class Pinopsida; order Cupressales; family Cupressaceae; genus Sequoiadendron; species Sequoiadendron giganteum. The sequence continues at coordinate 299,528,376 of CM021100.1, read as the reverse complement.
CTTCCATGATGCATTGAATACTTGAAACCATTTGAAACAACCATTGATAGACTCTCATATCACACTTGACCAAACTTAACATTTACAACTTCACAACAATGCAAAGCATGTCGGGCCTTAGGTGGCCCGACTAATTTTTTTTTCGTTTTGAAACAACTTTCACCTTGAAATGATCAGAGACAACTCTTGAGTGTATTTGAAGTAAAATTATAAACTGGGTTGCCATTAAAATCTTCTTTCTGGCACATTTGGAAAATGGTACAAAATTGGCCAAGTTGGCTCAAGAATCGGCCTGGGAAACTGGTCAAACGACCTTGTGAAACCATAAAAACTTGCAAGCATATAGTCATTTGATCCAAAAGTATAGTGCAAAAGATGGCTCAAAGAAACAGATCATGAGGAACCGGATATTAATCAGAAAATTTGCCCAATTAGGCTATTCTGAAACAACAGCTGTTTTGAACCAATTAAAACGCACTCAACTGCCAATTTGTAAAAATAGTGAATCAACTCCTGGCGATCTTCCATCAAACACATAAGTTCATTAAGGTACCCTAAGCATGTGTGCAAAAGGAATTTGCTTGAATTATCACCGGTCAAAAGATATTGACAGTCGAAGATTACCTTTTTGAAATGTTGTCAGGAATGCAGATGTGAAACTTAACAAACTGCATTTGGTTTCGATCTGCTAAAAATTGCAACTCAGATCATGAAGTTCTGCAAATTGACATGTGAGATCATCATGATATGGATAACATAGAAAAACATCCGTTCTGACATGGCAGTCAACTAGTTGTGAAATCCAAGCTCAAACAGGATGTTGTTTCATAGAACAAACAGTCTGCAAACAACAAAACAATGTCGAAACCCTCCAGCTTCACTTTTCGAAACTCTATCAAAAATTATCGTGGGAAGCTGAAAACTGACACACACATTCACATATGTCAACTGAATATGTTTACAAATGGGTTTTGCACAACAATCAACAGGCTTTAAAATACAAGCCTCCAAAGTGGGTTCCCCAAATAAATTCTTCAGGTGCACTTCTGAAAATGCAGAAGCAAAATTTTTCAAATGGGTATCTCAAATTTGCAAAATTTGAGAGTGCCATCAGTGGCTCCGACTGGGGATGTATGCCCCTTGTGGGCATAGCAAGATTCCGGATCTCTGGAGAGTAGACCAAAAGCCGAGTCCATCAGGTGCTCTCAAACGGCTTCTTTATTCATCCTTATTTTTTGTTTTTCGATTTCATTTAGTGACCCCAAGCCACCAAATGAAGAAAATGGGGATCAACACTTACCTCTGTCAAACACCAATCTGTAAAAAGAGTTGATCTCCTTCAAGCCATGCTTGCCTCTATCAAACCAAAACAACACTAGTGACTGCATCTTTGCAAACAACAATACCAAATTGCCCTTGTGCAAATAAAAAATTGTTCCTTGTTCAACTCTGTCATCACATGGCAATCGAATTATATAGGCCACATTACAGTCCATCATTTCATTTTCTGATTTCATATCAAGCAACAACACTTGAAACTGGTGATCAAGATCACATGAAAATATGTTCTTATCACATTCATTAAACCCTTCAGAATGATCATGCTCAGAGGAAACATCATGGTTGAAAAGAAACATGCAATCATCTTGTGTGTTGAGCAAAAATTTCTCATACATTTGTATATCCTCCAACTGAAAAATATTAAAGGTTGGATTGTCATCACCCAAACACCACAGCTCAAACACATTATCATGTGTTTCAAGATTCTGAATATCAGATTTGTCAACACTAAAATTACTTTTAACTTCATTCAACTCATGCCCAAAAACATCAATCTCCAAACTATGAGCAGTATTCTCAATTTCAGGTTCACATATGATGTCAGATTTATTTTTCAAACCATCATGTAACTCCATATAGGATGCTTTAGACAAAGATTCAGACCATTCAAAATTTGACCCTAAATCAAGGTCTTCACATTGATTCTTCACAACATGTTCAATGCTATCATTTTTAGGAGTAATAGGGTCAGCAAAGAAACTTTCATATGCATTTTCATCTGATAGGCATACTAACCCATGTACAAGAGACTCACTGTTATCTAAAAATTGCACGTTAACAATGAAATTAACACCTTCATTCTTTGTCTCACCAATGTATTCCTTATTCAAAGGAAACATATCTATTTGCAAGCTATAAAGACGAGAGAGATCATTAAAGCAAGATCCATATTCAATCTCATACTGACTGACATCACACCCATTACTATCTGCATCATATGGCTTCTCTACACATTGATCAAAAAATCTTGTAATCTCAACACAATTTGAAAGTCCATCAAATTGTTTCACATTATCTATGGATGATAATGTTGATTCTAGATCCATGTGATTATCACTATGCACAACTTGATTATTCAAAACTGAATTCCTTCCATTATCATTGTGCACATTATCATCATTCTTTTGTACCACTGACATTTCCATTTATGCCTCATACAAGTAGTCATGAGCAACAAAAGCATAAACAAGTGTATCACCTTCTTCACTGTTCCCATCACTACTATGCTCATGATTAGCAAATTGAACACATATGTGTTCATCCTCAAATTCCTCATCATTGACATAATCAACAGGCTCCATTGATGTTAAACTTGAACTACATTCTAAGTTTACATCAAATGCAATTGGATCATTCATTTGTGAATAAATGACTTCATCAATATCCATATCACTATATTCATTGTGTGAAGAACACACCTCTAAGTCATTCTCATAAGAGCATTCATTATCATCAGGAGAACAGTCAGTTTGGTTGTTATATGCATCCTCATCACAAAAAATATCATCATTACATAAAGCATGTTTAAAATATTCAGAATGAGTGCTTACACTTTCATCTTCGATGTCTTGTTCACTAACTTGAGAAAGAATATCATCAACAATTGCAGTATGTTCACTAATCAAAACCTAACATGGAATGATCTCTTGTACCTCTTTTATGTCTTCATCACACAAGATATTGCATGAAAAAATTTCATGCATATTTTTTTGTTCATCATACCATGTATCTTCCTCTTCATTACTGTTGCAAGGATCTGCAGAGGTGTTAATTGTAAACTGATTACAATTAGTGTCCTCATTCATACAATAGACATCTTCATTTTATGACACACTCTTTTCATCTTTGTGTATCCTGTTCTAAATTTCTTGAAACAAACAGCTACTACCTTCATTTTGAGACACCACATTTTGATGACATTCAACATGAAGTTCATTAGGATCTGCAGATCGTGATGATGGAAAAATTGGAGTAGCAACATCACTACCCTCTTGACAAGCACTTTTATTATCTGATCCATGAGTTATATTTTCCTGAGGTGTGTTAGGATGACCAACACTCACAACCCTATGTCCTTTCATCATTGAGTATCTCAAATTATTCTCAATGTCTACAGCCATCTGATATGCTTGGTGCAGGGTTGTAGGCTCTTTATCCCTCAACAGATAACTTATCTTTTTGTCAAATGCTCCTAAGTACACGACCAAACATTTAGCATCATTTGGCCTTATGTTCTTCGGGATCTCTCTAATGATCATTGAAAATCTGAGATTAAAAGATGGGACTAATTCATCTTTTCCTTTCTCCATGTTCATGAACTTTTTCCTTATCAAAATTGGGTTAATCCTCTCTCCAAACCGTTCCATGAACACTGTCTTGAGCTCTTCCCATGAATGAACGGAAGAGGTTGGTAAATAAGAGAACCATTCTCTTGCATCTCCTCTCAAGGACTGAACAAATAACCTCATGATCACATCCTCGTGATCAATCTCATAATCATCCATCAAATTAGTGAACTCTTGCAAATGCTTGTTTGTTGATTTAGCCCTATCACCTATGAACCTTTGTAATTTATTTCTGACTTTAGCTGGAATGTCATTTGGGTAGCCACTAAGGCTAATGAAATTGATAGCTCTGTACCTTCCAGTGCTGAAACTTTTTTGACAATCTGGCTGGGACTGATCATAAACCACAGTTCCATCCAGAACCATACTAGGATGCATGTATTGAGGCATCTTGATATACCTCTTTCAAATTTTACATATCAACTCTATAGTTGATCATTCATTGCCCTATTTCTACCTTTCATAACAATCTTTGAATACCATAATGCATGATACAAATGAATTTACACATAATATCTATTTATTGGGCAAATTTACAACAAACATACTTCTCCAACAAGATACATAGGCTGCAAATTACAGTTCAGAAGTATGCAAACAGATTATTACTATTCTTTCCCTCTATTAGTGCTAATCACTCAATAGGGAACCAAATTTTTGCCTAAGATGTTCAAATATGGTTTTCATATAGAAATTTCTTGAAAACTAAAAGTGAAGAATACTTGGAAACTTTGCAGTTGCTGCAAATTATCTTCCTGACTGGTAATATTTGTAGATCTGGAACTTTCTTCAAATTTTAAACAGGTTTTATTAACAGAGTCGCCACCTCTTTTTACAGAGGACCAAACTTCAAATATATAAAGTTCTTACACTGTTTAGGTTCACTGCAACAAATCTTTCTCCAGGGTTCAAATCCTTCAAAATTTGAACTAAATCAGAATGGTAAATTATTTGACTCTATGCAATGACTCTTAAGGCTAGATTCTGCAATTAGAATTTTCACAAATTGTCCCCAGCGGAGTCACCATTCTGTTGGTGTTTTTTTTTTCACATAGGATTTGCAGTTCTCTAAGAGGTAGCCAACCTCTATATTAAAGAATCACAAAGGCTAGTGGCCAACTGACAAGATTTAGTCAAAGATTGACATCTCCTACACTTTTGGCTCTACAGGACCAAGGTGGGTAAACCTAAACAATGCTCAAAACTTAAAACACTCATACACTGACATTGCTTTACAAAGCAGATAATTCCCAATGAAACAACACTAAGGAACGCATTGACAACTTTAAACATGGCTAAATTCTCAGTAACTCAACGCTCTCTCAGCCATTGGAAAGCAGGACACATGTAATACCCCTCCATTTTGATCTATTGTGCGAACTATGTTGTTCCTCTCTATGCTTTAGTTTTGCTTTGTACTTGGACTATGTACTTGATTTCAGTGGATCACTATTTTATCGTGGCGTATTTTGATGTGGTGATATTACATTTGGATATGATTATTATGACATGTTTGGAATTAACATATGTTGATGTTTCATGCTTTCGATTATGCTGCTATGTTAGATGCGTCAGTTAGAACTATTGTATTGGTGAAGAGGACGGTATCGCATCACTCGCTTGTGAGTGCCCTGCAATCTCATGATTTCCTCTTCACGGTGTGCCTTATTATGACATATTATTGCATGTGGATATATTCTATGTTTACAGGTTGACAGGTACATGACATCAACTCCACCTGGTTTCACAGGTTTGAGCGTGTCCATTGCCCAACGACAATCGATTGGGAGATAGTAGCTAGGATTTTCGCGTCGAGTCGTCACCCTAGTTGTAGTGTGTCGTCGGGCCTAGTATGGTCCAGTTGTTTATTGTGTTCAGTTTGCCTGATTTCAGTCTATTTGGGGAGTTAGAATAATGTAGGATTTGTGATTTAATTATGGAGTAATTTAAGTTAATTAATTTGATATTTAATCTTATGGTAGATTTAGTTATTAAATTGATTAAGTTGTTCATGTTGAGATGATTTAAGCTATTCACTTTGAAAATGCATGCAAATTGGAATTGAAATTGGAAAATTAGAAAAATAAATTGAAATTCAAAATTCAAAAATTCAACAAAAAAGATATTTCTTATTTTCTGTTTTCAAAAATTTATGAGGGTTGTTGTGGATTTTGGAAGGAATTTGCATTATCTTGAATTTTCTTCACAATTTTTAAACATGGAGTTTTTTTGAGAAAATTGAAAAAGAGAAGAGGAGGATTGCTTGATTTTGTGGGTTTGAAGGATAAACTTGGGGAATCTGAAGTGCTCAAGAGGGTTTCGAGGCAACAACAGGTTCATCCACATACTCCAAGGAATTCAGGTTCACACCTTGTTTGCTTGTAATTTTGTTGAGTTAAATTGTGTTGAGTAATGAAAGGTTAAATCCTTATGGTTGTTTCAATTCTTCTTGTTCTTATTGTTCTTCAATCTTTTATAGTCTTCAAATGGTTGTATGGTTGCTTAAAATTATTTACATATATGTAGGTTGAGCTATGTAGGCTTAGATTTTTTTTAATAATTCCCTATGGTAGGGTTATGCTAGCCAAATTTCCCTAAAATAAAGTTAATTCCAGAATTTTATTATTTTTGGTTGTTCTTACCTCTCTTTATGTTTTGGTTTTTCTATGTAAAAAAAAATAAAAATAAAAAATAAAAAATGACAGTCTCATTTGTTGAGAAAACAAAAAAAATCAAAAACGAAATTCAAAAGACAGTGAAAAAAAAAAAGAAAGAAAGAGAAAAAGTGGATTAGGGTAGGCGAGTGGGGGCTCACCCCACCGCCGCTCCCATGGGAGCAAAGTGGGGGAGCCGCACCCACTCCCCCCGCCGTCCGAGGCTTGTGCGAGCTGTGCAGGCAGTGGCGACGTTGCCGGCACCGCCTGCAGGGAACCGTGGCGGCTCCTTCGGCAGTCGGTGGTGCCGCCTCCTACGGCCACCAAAAAACCTTCCATCGCCCAAACCTCCGCCCAGCGACAAATACAGTCGACAGAAAAAGGTAGGAAGAGGTCTGCGGCCTCAGCCCTAGCCGTGCATGCGGACCGAGGCGAGGCATGACTTTTTTAAATTAAATTTATTTAAAAAATATATATATATATATATAATAGTTTAATAATAAAATTTTAACTTTAAATATTATAATTTTATAATATTTTAATATTATAATTATTATAATATTTTAATATTATAATTATTATAATATTTTAATGTTAAAATTTATTATTTTATTATTATTATTATTTTATATATAGTTTAAATACATGAAATACTTAATAAGTATGGTTAGTAAATTATTGAAATTATGAAAAATTTAAATAATAATAATAGTCCAATTATTATTTTAACATTAATGTTTTAAAAGGGGTATATTATTGTTTTATTTCATAATTTAAAAGGGGAATATTGTTTTCTTTAATGGGGTTAATTGTTTAGGGGATTATATTTGATTTTAATGGGAACTTGTTTTAAGTGAATTTTGGGGACATAGGTAATATCTGATGCATTCAAATGCTGTTGTGAATGAAATGATTCTTTTTAAAGTAGTGTAAATTGGTTCTATTTATTGAACGCACTGGTTATTGAATGATTAGTTAGGACATGGGTTTAGTGAACCCAAAGTAGATTTGATTCTGGTGTTGGCATTGATCTACGTGTGTATCATTTGGAAGTGTGGGTTTCTCAAATGTCAAGTCTTCCAGTTGGGATTTCAGTCTGTGGGTTGTCTTTTTGTGTAGTCAACCATAGATGGCCTTGGGTAGTGCGTAACCAGCTATTTCTCGGTTATCACGAACTGGAGTTTTGTTGACTGTATGTCATGGTTAGGGATGTGATACCCTTGCTTAGCACTTGTGTAACCTTGGGTTGTGGAGTTGTTCCACGTGTCATCTTAGAGGAGTGGCTTGTAACGGGGGCCGACACACAAAGTGGTGCCAGGATAACTCGTTGTAAGTTAGTTAATCTAGTGATAACTAAATTAAATGATTAAAGTATCATGTAGTATCAAACATTTAATAAGATAATTATGCCTCGCTCATGATCACAAGGGCTTGTAAAGACTTGGGTCGAGACGGGAAGGCCCGAAATGGCAAGATCGTTATCTGGTCACCACGAAAGATAACTGATTCTGCATTGGTTTACATGAGGGGTCGGAAGTCGTTAGAGGTTACCAAGATAACCCGAGACAGGGGTTGGGACCTAGGAAGACTCACCAGGATAACCTATGTAACAATGTGATGACACTTCTCCTAGGTCGACAGTATGTTCGCATCAGTGATGTAATTGATTATGTAGTTCTGGAAGCATTGTAACCTTGTGATTAAATGTTGTTACTGTATTTATTTCGATATGGTTATATTAGCCTATGTCTAGAGGTAGACGTCCTTAGTTAGAGATCTTGGTTACTATCTCCTAGCACGGGGGGTGGACCTTTGGGTTCCACTTGGTTGGGTGGCGTGCACCTTACTCCATTGGGTTTTCTCCTTGTTCGTGTGGACGAGACTTCCAATTGGAGAGCTCATGGTTGTTTCAGTTATAGTCCTCTCTTGTTATCCTTTCTGTTATTCATGTTATCACTACCCCTCTTGTTATCGAGGTGGAATTTGTAATTGTAACCCTATTTTATTGGATTTGCCTCATTCGGGGAATGAGTGATTGTAACCTTATGGTTTATTGAATGGATTAATGAAATCGAAAGTATTATCTTATGCTTGTGTTATTTCACCTTACTTGGATTGTATGTGTTAATTTATTGATTTAATAATTGTCATAGTTTATATTCATGTTTCGTTGAGGTTCTATATAACCTTTGTCTCGTAACCTTAGAGGTTGTTGGCATTAGTTAATTAACTTACTTATTATTTATCCTTCAAAAATAAAAAAAAATATTTCATTTCAGTAGTTAAATGCAACTTCCTCTAGGGTTGTGTGGCGGGGCGTTACAACACAACCAACTAAATAGTAAGATTAGAATGATTTTGCATTTAATTTTGTTTTTGAGATGCACAAAACTGCATAAAAGATCAGTGCCACTTCTAGGCCATGGAGTCAAACACATAAAACAAATTTCCAAGCAAACAGTCTTCAACCAGTGGATTTAAATTACTGATGCTTTGCATCAACTCTTAATGTCTTGCACCAACAATCCTTCTCTTGTTATCAATCATATTCTCATTATCAAATCCCATCTGCACACCTAAAATCACAATCACCTGCTCAAAGCATTTTAACCATTTCTTTGAAACGGAACAATGAACAGACAAAACAACCTCATGAAACTTGAGATGATAAACTCAAATACACTTTGTATTATTGAATTTACATGAATCAAAGTGTACAAATATGGAGACAATCTGAAGACATTCATGAATGTGCAAACACCTTCATGATGTTAATTACATAAACTGGCTATATTTACTCATAAATTCAGATAATTACAGCGTACAGACTCAAACAATGACTTAGAAATTACAAATCTCTATCTACCCAGCCCAATACAAAAACTCAGAACCCTATACCATGAGAGAATAATAGAAGATATAGAAGAAGAGAAGCAAGCAAGAGCAGCCCTAAATTCGATCTAGAAATGCCATCTAGAAACTTCATTCACCGTTGATCAAAATGAAAAGAATATCTCCTCTTCTTCCTTTGCAGCAACAAACTTATTCCCTCCAACTATTTTTGCTCATGATTGCCCAGTAACTGAAAGCATGCCCATGTGGAGAATCTCATTATTTTATCCAACTGGAAAATATCTTCTTTCCCATGCAAAATTTTGTTTCAGCTCTTTATTTCTCTTTACTTTATAATGTTGCAGTTTTAATTATTTATCAGCAAATATTAAAGTTTTACAACTTTAATACTTTGGCTCCAACTTATTTTATTTCACTTGAAATAAAATGCCCCCTGCCTATGCCTTCACTTTCACGAGCATTACCTTTGATGGCTTTGCATTTTATATTTCCACTCCGTATTTGCTTGTCATTCACCCTTTAGTGAAACATTAAACATTTCACTCACAAGTAAAAAATTACTTAAACAGAATTCACGGGCACTCACCATGTGAAAATATTTGCCTATTCCATTTTATTTCACTTTGCATTTTAACCCAGCAAAGTAAAATATTTACCTTTATCTCATCTCCAAAAACCATTGTGCCATTTACATTTTACCTGTTTGCACTGTATTTGAGTAAAAATTAATTTACCCATACTTTATACTTACTTGCCAATTTAATATTTTCCAAACATTTTCCCTCTTTTTTAAAATATTTGCACTAGGCCCACCCCATTTTAATCACAAACATTAACCTTTTGAATTTTTTTAAAATTGGAACTTTCTGTGCATTCTCGCACACCTCGCAAGAATTTTGGCGTCATCACCAAAATCTCGCGAGGTCAGCGAGAATGGCCCTAATTCTCAATTTTTGCTTTGTTTGGGCATTCCTGGGCTGCATTTGGCCTTGCTCCTCTGTTTTTGGTCCTTTCATGGCGCTAGTTTATCCCTAGCTTTGGTCTTCTCCTTAACTTCTTGCTACTGCTGATGGATGCACACACCATGTCTTTGTTTGGCCGCACCCCTCTGGACCCCTCCACCCATGATATTGGTGTTCCATGAGACTACATTGAAGAGGCGTCCTCCATACTTCTTTCTGTCGTGCCAATCACCTCCTCTTCCAAATGCACGTGTCTCCTTACCTGATGGCTGATGGACGTGCACACTCTCACCCACACCAAGCTTCCTACTGATTATATGCACGGGCTTCCTCTTTTTGTTGGTCGTGCCCCTCAAAGATCTCCTTCACACCTTGATGCGCGCACCATACACCTACCAATTGAATTTGCAATTGATGGATGCGCACACCCTATTCCAAGCAACAAACCACTTCACCTACTAGCTCTAGACGTGATGCGGGCCTCCTGCTGCTTTGATGGATCCTCTGTAAATCTTCTACCCTTCATGGTTCGCGCCAACACCAACATGGAGTTTAGGGAAAATCAATTCACATGCCATATATGTTGCCTTGGCTCCTTCTCAAATTTCTCAATCTACATAGAAGCAGAGGAAATACCTCTCAAGAAACTTTGGAGAAATAACCCCAGATGGACACCCCCATATATGCCAAGATTAAAAGTGATAATTGAATTATTTTCCTTAGTTATTTATCACTTGTGTAGCATTCATCTACATTTCACAAGCAAAATTCATACCATCACTCAAATTGTCAATAGTTGTAGAGCATGCTTGATCTTCATATTCTACCAATGTATGGGGATTTCCTTCATGAAGCACAAAACATTGTTCTTCCCATTTCATTCCTTGGATTCAAGCAGGATTACACCTTACTTGTCAATGAAAATCACCCTTAATATTTGAAAACACAATCGACACTGTCCTTGAAACAAATGACTTAAAATAGTGTCCTCAATGCCACTGCCCCTTTCATGTTATCCAAAGAACAAAAGGTGGACTGCCTTCCCTCTTCTTCTATCTCATTTGCATTGACCCTTCTCTTTTGCTCTTTGCTTTATCTTGATTCTTCTAATGTTGTAGTCTGTCCTTTGTGTCTTTTGTGAGCAAGTGTCTATGCTCAAAAGTTTTCCTTCCATGATGCATTGAAAACTTGAAACTGTTTGAAACAACCATTGATAGACTCTCATATCAAACTTGACCAAACTTAACATTTACAACTTCACAACAATGCAAAGCATGTCAGGCCTCAGGTGGCCCGACTAATTTTTTTTTTCGTTTTGAAGCAACTTTCACCTTGAAATGATCAGAGACAACTCCTGAGTGTATTTGAAGTAAAATTATAAACTGGGTTGCCATTAAAATCTGCTTTCTGGCACATTTGGAAAATGGTGCAAAACTGGCCAAGTTGGCTCAGGAATCGGCCTGGGAAACTGGTCAAACGACCTCGTGAAATCATAAAAACTTGCAAGCATATAGTCATTTGATCCAAAAGTATAGTGCAAAAGACAACTCAGAGAAACAGATCACGAGGAACCGGATATTAATAAATTTTTTTTCCCAATTAGGCTATTCTGAAACAACAGCTGTTCTGAACCAATTAAAACTCTGTAACACCTCACCACGCAACCCTAGAGGAAGTTGCAAACATCTACTTAAACAGGCTAATTTTTTTTTTTTGTTTAAGTACAATTAACATCCAAGTTCACAACTAATGCCAACAACCTCTAAGGTTACGAGACGATGGTTATATAGAACCTCAACAAAAAACATGAATATAAACCATGTCAATAATTTAAATAATAAAATAACACATACATTCCAAGTAAGATGATTTACAACAAGCATAATAGATAACTTTCCATTTCATTAATTCATAATTAAATATTACAATTACATCTCTTGTTCCCTGAATGAGGCAAGTCCAATAAATAAGTTTATAAATACAACTTCCACCTCGATAACAATTGAGGGGTAAAATAATACATGATCAATTGAAATGAAAAAAAGCAAGAACTGATACTGAAACCCATGAGCTCTCCAACTAGAAGTCTCATCCACATGAATATGAAGAAGGCCCAACAGACGCCACCCAACCAAGTGGAACCCAAAGGCCCACCCCCCGTGCTAGGAGATAGTAACAAGGAATCCTAACCAAGACCAACACCTCTAGACACAGGCTAAATCATAACTGTACCAAACTGAAACAACCAATCACATGAACCTCACAAGTACACCACAAGTATAACATACGCACATCACAAGTGCATCACAAGTACAACTCAACATGGTTACATTGCTTCCAGATATAAAGTAGATCAAGTATGTTTTGAGAACCATACACACAGAACAAACACCTACCATGGTCACATCAGGTATGTTACGAAAACCATACCCATAATAAACAAGTACCAACTATTGTCCTAGACAGAGTGTCATCGCACAACTCGTCATGAGTTACCCACTGCGGATCATCAAGATGGTGGCCTCAAACCGATCCTCGGCCCTCATACTTACTAGTGCGGAAATCAAATATCTTTCGTGCAGACAAGATAGATGACCTTGCCGTCCCCGACCTTCCCACCCATCCCAAGCCTAATCAAGCACTTGGGTCCATGAGTGAGGTATAATTATCTTTTTAGTGTGAAGTACTACCCAAACTTCTAAGTATTGTTTTTAGTTATCACTTGATTAAACCACTTCCGAAGGTTACCCAATCTTACCTCTTCTGGGCTTTGGCCCCAAACGAAAGCCACTCTTCTACTTGACAACACACATAACATCCCAACATCAAGGGTACAAAGTGCAACAAACAAGGTATTACAACCAATCCAACTCTAGGAGGAAACCTAAAAAGAAACTCACTCCAACACTGGAGGCAAAAAACCCCATAACAAGGTCACCCCTTATAAGGAGACATGGATCCCATAATCCACTCCTTTCTCAGGAGACACAAAATGTCCCCCTTCGTAGAAACTGGGTAAATAACTGATAATTCCCAAGCACTACCCAAGAAATTCAAAAACAGGTTGACAACACCGTACGACAACCCACAAACTTGAAAACCCAACTGGAAGACTTGCTAAATGTTAAGACCCACATTTTCCAAACAACCATACGAACAGATCAGAACAAGGCAAGAATCAAATCTACTTTGGGTTCACTAAACCCATTTCCTCACTAGCATTCAGTAATCAATGCGTTAAATGAACTGAATTAAATACGCCATTTTTATAAAAAAAATCATTTTATTTCCACGTAGCATTTAAATACATGAAACATTAATCCGCATCTCAGTAGTTCAGATAAAAGCATAATCCCATTTTTAAATAAAATATTTATTCCATAATCAATAAAACTCATTTTCTTAAAAAAAATAATATTTCCCTCTAAACAATATAATAATAAAATGATGTTCTCATTTTCATAATATTAATATTAAACATTAACATTAATATTATTATTTAATTCTCACATAATAATATATAAATCATAACATTAAACTATTGAAAGCATTTTAATATTATATTAGATCATAATATTAAAATGTAATAGTATATTGCACTATTAAATTATTATAATAATTATGATATTAAAATATTATAATTACCATTTTCTTTTATTATAAAAAAAAAAAAACTTGAAAAAAGTCAAGGCAAGAGCCTCGATTCACGTGCCAACCCTTAGGGTTGAGCCACGTGAACCTCGGGCTCCATGCGCGGATTAGGTTGAGGTGCTCGACGTCGGTTTCCTTACCAGGCGGCGGCGAATTATCTCATGGCGGCTGCAGGAGGCAGCGTCGACGAAACCGACTGCTACGGGCGGCAGAGGGAGGAACAGACGGAGAAGCCGTCGTGGGTTGTAGGGCACGTAGGGTGCGATGTGGGCGGAGGTGTCACGCTGAGCACGGAGGTGGAGGGCGACGAGCGGCGGAGCTGGCAGCGTCGGCCACCCACAATGGCGGTGCGGGCTGCACAGTCTGCGCGGGCAGCGGACAAGGGGTCGCACTGGGTGCACTCCCCCACTTCGCTTCCCAAGGGAGCGGCGATGGGGTGAGCCCCAGCCCCCCCAAAATTTTATTTTTAATTTTAATTTAAACAAAAAAAAAAATTGACAGTCCTTTTGTTTTCTGTTTATAATTTTTTTTAAAAAATTTTTAAACAAAAAACCAGAACATAGCAAAAACACAGACCTCATTAAAAATATTTCCCAACTTGGCAAAATTTATAAAAAAAATTGCCAGCATAACCCTATGAAACAGAAATTATAAAAAAAAAAAATATAAACACAAATATATATATTTATACACCTGTTTTCTTCATCCAAACGAAGTTTCCATCAAATTGAAGGAACTAAAATTGAAGATCAAACAGAAATTTGAAATGATAATTTATAAACAAAATTTCATTTTAAGAACATGAACCTGTTTTATTTGCAGTTGAGTGAAGACCCTGTGGATGCCTTGATTCCCTCTTCAGCTCCTCAGATTCTTCAAGATTTAATCCAAAAACCCACAAACTAAACAATTTCTTCCTCTTCTCTTCTCCATTTTTTTTTCTCCAAAACTCCCTTTTTTTTAAGACTTGTGAAGAAATTCAAAGATAATGCAAAATTTTCCCAAAAATCCTACAACCACCCTCATAAATTCCAGAAAACAAAATACGAAATATCTCATTTTTTTGATTTTTTTTTAAATTTTCAAATTTCTAAATTGACTTTTAATTCATTTTCTTAATTTTCAATTCCAACTCAAATGTGCATGCCTTTCCAAAATGAATAATGTAAATCATTTCAACATAAATAACTTAATCAATTAATAAAATAAATCTACTATAAGATTAAATTATTTATTAATTAAATTAAATTACTCAGTAATTCAAATCATATTTCTAACATTATTCTAACTTCCTAAATAAACTGAAACAAGGCAAATAGAACAAAATAGGACAATTGGACCACACTATGACCGACGACACGCTATGACCAGGGTGATGACTCAGCACAAAATTCCTAGCTACTATCTCCCAATCGAATACCGTTGGGCAATGGACACGCTCGAACCTGTGAAACCAGGTGGAGTCAATGTCTTGTACCTGTCAACCTGCGAACAAAGAATATAACCACATGCAATAATATGTCATAAATAAGGCACATCGTGAAGAGGAAATCACGAAATTGCAGGGCACTCGCAAGTGAGTGATGCGATACCGTCCTTTTCACCAATACAGTAGTACTAACTGACGCATCTAACATAGCAACATAATCGAAATCATGAAACATCATAAATTTAAATACCCACATATGTTAATTCCAAACATGTCATAATAATCACATCAAAATATAGTATCATCAAAACAAGGTACATCACGATAGCACGGTGATCAACTGTGACCAAGTACAATGTCAAGGTACAACACAATACTAAAGCATAAAAGATGAAACAACATAGTTCAACCAATAGATCAAAACGGAGCGGTATTACAAACTCACTCAACTGCCAATTTGTAAAAATAGTGAATCAACTCCTGGCGATCTGCCATTAGACACATAAGTTCATTAAGGTACCCTAAGCACGTATGCAAAAGGAATTTTCTTGAATTATCACTGGTCAAAAGATATTGATGGTCGAAGATGACCTTTCTAAAATGCTATTAGGAATGCATATGTGAAACTAAACAAACTGCATTCGATTTCAATCTGCTAAAAATAGCAACTCAGATCATGAAGTTCTGCAAATTGACATGTGAGATCATCATGGTATGGAGAACACAAAACAACATTCATTCTGACATAACAGTCAACTATTTGCGAAATCCAAGCTCAAACAGGATGTTTCGCAAAATAAACAGTCTGCAAACATCAGAACAGTGTCAAAACCCTCCAGCTTCACTTTTCGAAACTCTGTCAAAACTTATCGTGGGAAGCTAAAAACTGACACACACGTTCACATATGTCAATTGAATATGTCTGCAAATGGGTTTTGCACGACAATCAACAGGCTTTAAAATACAAGCCTCCAAAGTGGGTCCCCCAGACAAATTCTTCAGGTGCACTTCTGAAAGTGCAAAAGCAATTTTTTTCAAATGGGCATCTCAAATTTTCCAAATTTGAGAGTGCCATCAAGAAGATAGATATAATTGTTGTTTCTATCATTTCCCACTTCTCAACCACTTCCACCATAATGTTTTGATAAGCTTCCCATTCTCTTGTTAACCTCCCTAGAAAGCTCAGTTAAGGAAGCCTTGGACTTGAAAAATATCCAAAAAAATTTCCCGTTCCTCTGCATCAAGGTCTTAGCCTAGGCCTATGTCACTTTCATCTTGCCTTATGTTAGCCTAAACAATTGATTTTTTTTCTGATTGAGGAAATCCCCCTGATTCCCTTAAGGCGGTGACCACTTTGGCCCCTCGAGGGAAAAACAAAAGTAAAAAGAAGAAGCATATTGGCTCTGCTTATACCTTATCCTCGATCGAGGTTTTGGGTGACCCTCTACCCTAAATGAAACCCCCTATCTTCCATCCCCCCTAACCTTATTGGGGATAATCCTTCACCCAAGACTCCTATTTTTGGCCAATCTCAAGTAGTTCAAGGTCTTTGTGACCTTCAAAATAGCTCCCCTTCTTTGAGTTTTGGCAAACATGGTTAGGTAGGATCTCTGAAAACCCTCCACAAAAAAAGTAGAAAGTTTCCCCAACACAGGTCTTGGTGAAGAAGGCCAATGTGGTTATTGTCAATGTGGAAGAGTATAATGCTAAGGATGTGAGTGGTTCTCATATTAGAAGATCTAACCTTTTGGCGGGTTGTCCAAAGTCTACTAAAAAGGAGGTGACTGGGGATGCTCTTGAGTAGAATATGAGATTCCCTACTAATGAGGTGGAGAATGAGATTGATTCCAAAGGTCCTAAGAAAACTTGTGAGAGCCAACTTACACACATGATTAGTGATGACAATACTAATGTGGACCTTCTGGGTGAGAATCACAATTTCCCTCAATGTGCTGCTATGATGAAGGAGCTTACAAAGCTTAAAGGGACGGTGCTGAAAATTGCAGAAAAGATGGTCAACCTGTCCAAATTTAGATCCAAGGTTATGCATAGATTGACAACTACCATCTGCTTGTTGCAGGAAGAACTAGAGAAGGCCGATGAGAAGGATAACAATCACAAGGAAATTTTTAAGTTCCTCACCAATGATTGGGGTCAATTGTTCAAGGTTAAGCTGGTGTTCCTTTTTTTTTTTGTCTCTGGTGTCTCTTTTTGTTTGTTGTTTTTGATGTTTTGTTAAAGTGTTGTTAGTGTGTTGTTTATGGTTTTTTTACTTTGTTTCCAGCCTCCAAGCTCTCTGTAATCAGACCAACACCCTTGTTTTGCTGCTTTATTTATCAAAACATTAGTTGTTGTCATGGTATAGTTGATTGTTCAAATACATTCTTGTAAATATGCATTTGTTGAATGTCGTAATGCATGAGGTCAATTTTGGTAGTTACGTCTCTACATATCGGTGACAACTTTGGTTTGATTTTTTTTTGCAAACAAAAATAGCACATACAGATGTAGTAGTAAATTAGTAAATTTAATCTATATTCTCATTTCAAATCCATTATGGTTTTCTCAATACACACATTCTCTTCATGTAGATATCATCTCTAAATTTTATTTGATTTTTCGATGTGAAGAGAATTCCAAGTTAGATGTTTCCAATTTAACAATCTAATTTTTTCATTAATTCTTTACTATATTTGTACCCCATGAAAGACCAAGACAATATCTCATGAAATATGATTGTCACTATATACATAAGACATGTGGTTTCTCTCAAGGAAATCACACTATTTTTTGAGTCCCCACCTCTCTTATCAATAATCTCAATGGGAGAGAGTGTCTCATGGAACACAATTATTACAATCACACTGACATAGAAGCTAATGAATATTTAATGCATTTTGTAGAGATAAATGACTAAGATAACTTCAATCATTTTGCTTCATTAAAAATGCCTATTAGATCCTAAATACCTAAAACATAATAAAATAATTAAAAAGTATTATATACATTTATTTATTAACAAATATTGATCACTAACAATACAAAAGATTACAATTAATTACATTAAATCATATAATTTTGCAGGCAAGGGAGCATAGAGCTCCCATTCATTAGTACCTGAATCATAAATCTCAATAAGTCTATCCTCTATATCTACTATGCCATCAACAAACTATGCCCTGCCCACCATAATGAAGCCATAATTTTTAGCATTCAAGTTTGGAAAAGGGCAAATCATCAAAGAAGGATAAAAAATAGTTTTGATTGTATATTGATTTAGTTAACGACATTCTAATCAAGGTGAAAGACAAACAATAATTTTGTTTGTAAAAGAATATATAAGAATTATTTGTTTCTTAAAATAATGGAGTGACTTGAGCAAATAAAATGGGAGACAAAAATATGCAATGTAATGGATGAAATGAGAATGATGATAGGAATTGTAAAGTTAGTATATGAATAACATGCGACCACCCTCAGTTTAGTGTTAAAAGATGAAATTAAAAATCATGATGATTCCAAAGGTTCTAGCATCAACTCTAATATTTAAGACCTTTTTAAATTCCTCAAGGAGGATTGGGATAAAATTGCTAATTAGGTTGGCGTTACCTTTACGTTTTTAAAAAAACTATGATATGTTGTTGGTTTGATGTCTTTGCTTAGTCACTTTCGTTTCTTTTTATGTTTTGTTGAACTTTCTACCTTGTTGAACCTTTTGTGTTTGTGGCTAGCGCTCTATAAATGTTGCTTATATAATAAAAAAACATTACTTGTTTTCATGGTCATGCATGAAAAAAATGGATTAGAATTGATAACACTTCATATATAAAGATACTTTGAATTCATAGAATCTCCTAATGGGTTGAAAACAATCCACTATGACACAAGCATGCACTTAAAGGAGTGAATTTTTTTTTTCTTAAAATAGAATGGCTACATATCACATGTTGATTTAGTCAATGAAATTCTAATCAAGGTGAAAGATAATTAGTAATTTTGTTTGTAAAAACATATATAAGAATTAGTTGCTTAAAATAATGGAGTGACTTGAGCAAATAAAATGGGAGACAAAAATGCTTAATGTAATGGCTAAAATGGGAATGATGATAGGAATTTTAAAGTTAGTATATGAATAATATTAGTTGTTGTCATGGTCATGTATGAAAAAAATGGATTAGAATAGATAACGCTTCATATACGATGGGACATTGAATTCATAGAAGCTCCTAGCGGATAGAAATCAATCTACTATGACACAAACATACATTTAAAAGGAGTGCCAATATTTTATCTAAAAATAGAGTGACTTCATACTTTGATTACATGTTGATTTAGTCAATAACATTCTAATCAAGGTGAAAGACAATTAGTAATTTTATTTGTAAAAGCATATATAAGAATTAATTGTTGCTTAAAATAATAGAAGTTAACTTGGGCAAATAAAATGGGAGACAAAAATGCTCAATGTAATGGTTGAAATGGTGAAAGACAATTAGTAATTTTATTTGTAAAAGCATATATAAGAATTAATTGTTGCTTAAAATAATAGAAGTTAACTTGGGCAAATAAAATGGGAGACAAAAATGCTCAATGTAATGGTTGAAATGGGAATGATGATAAGAATTGTAAAGTTAGTTGCTCCTGTTGCTGGTCTGTCTGCTGTTTCTCTGCTGTTGTTGTGCTGCCTATGGGCTGTCTCTGGTTTTTTTCCCATTTATGTTAGCTGTTTAAGACTTGTCCTTTTTTGGCCCTTGTGGCTCGTTGTGTAGAGTACAACGCCCTGTAAATGCTGTTTAACATTTCAAAAACATTAGTTATTGTCACATGGTATAGTTGATTGTCAAAACACATTCTTGTAAATATGCATTTGTTGAATGGGTTAATGCATGAGGTCAATTTTGGTAGTTATGTCTCTACATATCAATGACAACTTTGGTTTGATTTTTTTTTTGCAAACAAAAATAACACATACAAAGGTAGTAGTAAATTAGTAAATGTAATCCATATTCTCATTTCAAATCCACTATGGTTTTCTCAATACACACACATTCTCTTCACGTAGATATCATCTCTAAATTTTATTTGATTTTAAGATGTGAAGAGAATTCCAACTTAGATGTTTCCAATTGAACAATCTATTTTTTTATTAATTCACTACTATATTTGTACCCCATGAAAGAACAAGGCAATATCTCATGGAATATGATTATCACTCTATACATAGGTCGTGGTTTCTCTCAAGGCAATCACACTATTTTATTGAAACTATAAAGGATAGAGGAATTTTGTGTTCCTACCTCTCTTATCGATAAACTTGATGGGTGAGAGTGTCTCATGGAACACAATTATTGCAATCACACTGACATAGAGCCCAATGAATATTTAATGCATTTTGTAGAGATAAATTACTAAAATAGCTTCAATCATTTTGCATCATTAAAAATACCTATTATATCCTAAATACTTAAAACATAATAAAATAATTAAAAAATATTTATACATTTATTTATTAACAAATACTGGTCACTAATAATAAAAAACAAAATTAATTACATTGAACCATATAATTAAAATTAATGTTAAATATAATTATAACATAAAAATATATAAAAGCCATTGATATTCTACGTCTCTGACAAAAGTACAATTGATTTGATTTTTGGTGGCTGTACAAAAGATTGTAAATGATTTTCGTTGATCCTGTCCCATATGTCCATGTATTCAAACGGCCTGAGGACTGGATTGAGATCAAAGAATGAACGTAAAAATGAAAGACAACCGGGAAACAGCAAAAGGGCGACGACGGAAAAACAGAGAAAAAGATGAACGGACGAGATATTTTTCATTGCCTTGTCTTATTTAAGGAGCATTTTCAACTGTTATTTTATGTAAGGAACGCCTTTGTCCTGATTGTTTTATGTCTGGTTTTGTATGGTTTGACTGGTATTTTGGCTGGCTTCTTTACAGCTACTGTTGGTAGCTATTTATGCTGGGTGGCTCCCATACTCTGTGCATGAACCTATATTGTTGCAGCTTACTATTGTCTGTTTTGACGGTTCATCTGCAAGAAATAGCGCACAAGAGTATAGAAGCTTGCCAACATAAATATCTGCCAAAGATTGGCTCTGACCCTGCTCCTCAATTCAGAGCGTCTACTAGTTTCTGACGGCTCGCTTTCCAATGTCCCGGCCGTTCTATAACTGTGAGAGAAGCCGAGAATGCTGCTGCTCTTGATGCTCTCTTGCTTAAACCAGATGACGAAACGATGCAAACGAATGGGCCTGCTGTGGCTAGTAAGCCTTGCACTTCACTAGATTATAAATTTCTGTGTATTTTTTTCAAATTTTGCAATTGCTACATTAGTCTGCTGAGTGGTACGTTGTGGTCTTCTGTAATTGACAAGTTTATTCGTGTTGTTTTTCCAATTTTGCCTCTGCTATTTAAGTCTAATTTGTGGTTTGTATTTTGGAGGGAGGCCTTTCATAAGTTGGTCTGTTTACGTGTCTCCTTGTTTAAGGATATCAAGAAAAAACGAACTAGGTCTTTAAGTGTCTGTTGTGTATTATTCTTTTGAATGCCGCCCTTCTGTGAGTTGGGTCTGTTTTTGTGTCTTGTTCATATGAGGACACCTAACTGTAAATTGGGTCGCTTTAGGGCTTCCCGAGATATTTAGGGTTCACATGTCCGGCGTTTGGGTGAACTCACATTGTTTTTGGCTATGAACCATAATTTAGAATTAGAAAATTTATACTGTGTATAAAGTCTATTCAGTGCATCCACATTTTTCTATTTGTTGTTAACTTTCGTTGAGATATTTTAAGAAAAACAAAAATGTGGATTGATTATACTTTTTTTTTGGGGTTGTTTATATTTTCTTTTTATATTTGTATTTGAGTCTTATTTCGGGTTAATAAAATATACGAAATTTTTTCTTGCCCATGCTCATTTTTTGTTCAGGGTACCTTAGGAATTAGGGATGCGGTTACCCGTATTCTCGGGTTATATCCATCTTTTTTATTTGGTGGCTGTTTCTTCCAGGCTAGAAAATACTAGGTCAGTCGTAGAGGGGATATATACCTGGGCTGGGGGCAGAATTACTTTTCAACTGATTATGGCTGTGGAGGGTAATTCATGTAGTTGAAAAACAATGCATGCCTAGGAGTACTACTGCTGTGTAGGTGTAAAGTGGGTTTGGTCTGGATAGTCTAATGTGGGTTTAGGTTGTGTTGGTCTAACAGGGTCTGGGCTGTGTTGGGAAGTGTGGGTTTGGTCGTGGATGGTTAATATATTTTCAATATCTCTAAGGGTGCGATGATACGTGATATCAAGAGTTAGAATTTTCAACAGTGCTAGTTTTGTGTTTGGTGATTAACAGTGTGCGTTAAGATGGTTCTGGTTGTGTTGGGAATTGCAGGCTTGAGTTCTAGGCTTCTATCTGGCACATGATTTTTTAAGAGCTGGGTTTTGCAGGAAGTTGAGATATTATGTGTTGTCAACAACATCAGGGTTGTAATGGACAATGCCTGAAATTGAAATATAGTTAATACTGGAAGCCTCTAAATTCTGCCTTGTCAGAAACATAATGAAGTAGCTGAACCCTCATTAGGGTATGATAAAAAGAAAACTCCCAATAGAATAATTTTAGGGGCAACCTGATGTTTTATACTGAACTCTCACACAAATTACTCAAAAGTTGAACTTAAATAGTTAGAACTTCCCAATCTTCCAGTGTTTTTATATTCTTCTCCTAGGTGTAAAACTGAGCTAAACAAAAGGAAGTTATATATAAAATAAATCTCAGAACCACTGTGAAAAAATCTGACAATGGCAAGGTAAATTAGTTGGATGGTGATTACTGGGGTTAATTTTGAGTTTTTGTAGTGTAATGTTACTATGGAACGAGAGCCTAAATTTTATTGTTTGCCAATATCATACTTACACAGAATCACCTGCCCTTGAAAAATGGGAATCCAAGCTACCTACATGGAGTCCCATCTATAGACTATGATGTAGATTCCTTGATGGAAGGTGGTTGGTTTGAGTCCTTGCTGGGCCATAGATTTCAAACAGCAGGAGGTTTGTGGTAGGTAATGTTGTTTGGAATCCATTTAGTCCATTAGTCCATAGTTTTTCAACAGTGTCTGGACCTTTTCAAGTTATCTAGAAAGTTGGAATATTTTCGGTCATTGGATCTGTAGTTTGACCTTTCTGGAATGATAGTGGCATAGCTTTAATTTTCCTTTGGCTGTGGTTTCTTTTACTGCTTTTGCTTCGTCAGCAGCAGTCGTGAACTCCTTGGGGATGCTCATTTTTTGCTTTGGGTTACCTGGAGAAACAGGGATCTAGGTACCCTGTTTTCTGGTGCATACGTTTTCTGTATTATGCCTTAGATGAACATGTAATTTTGGGCTCACTAGAGTTACAGTGATAAAGCCTACATTTTTCATTGGCCATGCGTGCTTTTTAAAAATGTAGTCATATTTATTTGTCAACAATTTTGAGTTCCTCGAAATGAGTGTGGTACTCATCTTTCGCATCAGCTAGTGGCTTCTTTGGGAATTTTGGCTTCTTGGCGTAACACAGGTATGATGGTTCTGCATGGGGCATCCCTCAAAACTGTTTTTGGAGTGTTGTTCAGAGTTTCTGGGTGACCTATGTAATTGTATCTACACAGAACATAGCAAGACCATACTTTTGTGCATGTTCCTGTTGAAGAATGAAACAGTTCAATTGAAAACTTGAATCAAAAATAACTTTGTGGGTCATCTAGAAACTACAATCCATATGTTCTCTTGCAAATGTCGTTCTTTAATTAGGGAGCGGCTGCATATTCTGTAGTTCATTATGTTGAAGTAGCACAAAGGTGTTTGAAGTGGAGGAGTATATCGTTCTAATTAGTGTTTGGTAACTGCTGAACTTGTCCTTGTTGGACCTGAATATGACTGAGAGAACTGGTTACGAGCATTTCAGTTTTACCTTGTCTTAATCTTTAGGTATTCTAGTGTTTCTGCTGTTTAGATTGACTACTGATCCAATCACTTTGGATGCCGGAGTTGTTGAAGAAATTCATTACAGGGGAAAGGGTCCAAACAACAACTAGGGCCTTTGAAGCGCTTGGTGCAGACAATGGCTTTGCCGATTTAGTATATTATGTTTTTATAGCTTTCTATGGGAGATACCTGTTCAGTTTCCGGCAATTCTGGGAATGAGAAAAGCAAAGAACAAGGAAATATATAGCTATACGTATGCTAGGAAAGAGGCAGCGGACTAAGGACTTGCAACAGCCAGAAGAAAGAATATCAATCCCACAGTTCTGTCCAGGACTCCAGGTAGATGCATTCAATTGTTACTATCAAAGCATTTTCTTCCAGGAACTTGATTTATTCATGAAAGAAAATATTCTATGGAGTTTTCATTAGTTTATAGTATGAAGCAATTTAGCAAAAAGTTGGAATGGAAGGGCATTGAATGTGACGTAATTGTTTTTGCTTGTTTCTACTGTGTACAAACATATTCTAATTTTTTTCCCTCTATGCAATAACTTCTTCAATAAATGATAATTAATTACATATAAGCATGCTCTGTGATGTATGAGACCGGAAATTTTCAGTAAAACAAGATTCTCGTTAACATCAATGGAAGACAGTTTCTTGAGAGGCAGTATTTCCACAGTCCATGGTAGTGATCATAAGAATGCTTGTGGTTTTAGCTGTGCAATAGTTTTCTAGCATAATCCACAGTTCATCAAATAGAATTGCATTAGTAGAAACCAATGGCATCTGGTCCTTTAGTTTGTGTGTAAAGGCAGCATACTAATTAATCCTTCACCTAGCCTATCTGCTACATGTGTTACTGTGTATAGTCCTTTGGTTTATGGAAATCAGTGGATGTCTTTCAAGAAGCCAGTTTAGTAATAAAGTCTCTGTATGAGACAAAGGTTCAACTTCAAACAAGTTAATAGCACCATTAGCTCAGGCTTTCATAATTTCTGTGCCCAAAAAATACGAATGGAATATAATTTAGTATATACAGATAGGCTTGATCTTTGCAAATTAGTCTGTCTGTATTTGCAACTTTGCCAACTAAAATTTTCTGCATGTGAACCAACAAGGAATTATGATCGGACACATTATCAGAATGGTCACTGTAATTTAATTAGCTACTTGCTAATTGAAACTTACTTTCTAATAGCTAACAATGAATTATATACTCGCAATTCGTCTGATTATAGTTACAATCATAATAACCGGGAGACGCGTCTCTCCCCCTTTAGACCCGTCTTGGAGATGGAGATGTGTCTCCGGTGATGTCTTTGGAGACGCCTCCTGCTGCTGATTTCCACTGGAGTTTCCCAAGTACTCTACTGTCTCCTGTTGCAAAACAAATGACCCGCAAAAACATCTAAATTTTTTATAACATTTGAAATTTTAAAAAATTAAAGCATAATGTATAGTGTTTTTTGATACGACTAGATTCCTGACCATGGTTTAGGCGATAACATTGCTCATTGCTGCTTGTGTTGATGTCTGAAGAAGGCCATGCCAGAGTTTTAGCCGCATCTGCCAGGTAAGATGTTAGTGATTTACCCCCAATTCTACTACCAGCAGAGGAACTTGAGTTAGAGAGTTATGAGTATTTGGAGAGCATTATAGCTGAGGACCTTGACATGGATGATCATGATTTGATGTAGATGATAGATGATAGATTTCTGATTTTTATTTTTTGTTTCTGTATGAACCTATCAAAATATCAACATTTCTGAATTTCAATATGTAATCGAATATTAAATATTAAATATGCAAATGTCAAATTAAAATGTGGATTATGATTATGAAATATGAAGTATGAACTCTTTGATGCAAATAACATTTGTGTATTTAAAATTGATGTTCGTTGTTAAACTTTATTATTGCTCTTGTTTTGAAAGTTCAATGTCATCATATTTTTTATAAATTATTAAATTTTTTATATTTATTTATATTTAAAAAATGGAGTCTCCAAATACCCTGTCTCCTATTTTCAAAAAAAAAAGAAGAAGCTGTACCGGTACTGGTACCAGTCTCGTGGCAACTATGGTTAAAATATATGGAAAGTGATTTATGAAACTGAAATTTCCCTGCTTTTTAGACTTGTAACAAGAAGTCACAACAATTTGTCGGGTTTTTGTCCTACACTTTGTGTGTATATGCCATCTGTAGCATTCTCTAGTGATTGTGATTCCGATGGTAGACCACATCCGTTATTTCAAGATTCTTGCTCTAATGACGCCCCCTAGACCATCATGATGACACTCTCTTTTCTGTTATAAGGAGGATTTCTCGAGGTCTTTTTCTGATGTTTGATTTATGGATTCCTCTCCCATTCAAAGAAGCAACTGGTCATTAAATCATTGAGAACTGAAACCCTGAACTTAGGCATATTTCTCCCGGATTTAGTGTGAATGCTCACCTGGAAGACGACGGTTGAACTTTTCTCCAGATTTGTCTATAAATTACTATAATATTTGTTGGCCCCTCTTTCTTTAGTCTGCTCTGGCATCTCTCTATTTTTGCCTTGGTAGAGGTGCATCTGTCCATTTAATCTGTGACCTGCGGTTGTGTAGCCTTCAATATCCTCTTGTTCTTGGCCTTACTTGACTTGATCTCTCACTGTAGCTATTCAGATTTCAATGAGTCCCGGGCTTCAGTGGGTCACTCATGGGGTTCGCATGTTGGTTCTTTTTCATTCAACTTCATTCTCCATGGCTAACCAAAAGTGATTATGAATTATGTCATCTGTTGGATGGTATCTGAATATCTCCAATCATGGAAGGGAGCATCCAAGGCATGTTTTGTCTCAATTCTGTAAGCTAATTTAAAACCAGGGACAAGTGCAGAGAAATAGAAGCTGAGGGAAAAACATGATATGTGCATTCTAGTCTGCTATGTGGTTTGTTTCGAATACAATTCAAACCTCATTGTTTCTATGAAGGCAGTGGTTATCTAGTTTTGTTTTGGTTTTATATATATATTCACACTATACTGATCAATCGGCAATACAACCCTTAGTACTTTCTTTGAATTGGTAAAATGATGCTGGATATATATATATATACAAATAGAAGATCAGATAAATTGTCGGTAAACTGTTGGGAGTGACTTCAAACTCTCAAAAATACAATAAAGAAATTAGCTAAGCTGTGTTGAGAAAATGATTCATGCATAAAACAGTATAACTCTGTGAGCAAGCTAAGTGGATTGAAAACAAGATTTTATGGCATCCATTAGACAATGAACATCATTTTAAAAAAAGTAACATATCACATATTAACTAATAACTATGGCAATATGTGCAAGATTTAGAAGTATGCAACCACATTTATTAACGAGAGCGAAAATATTTAAGGATTTTCAAGTCACATGACTTGTGGATTAAGGTTTTTACTTTTTTTCAGTACATTTATCATTGCGAGTTAACATGTATAATCATAACAGAGTTGTCTTCTAACATTAATTAGAAACTCTTTTGCTTGGAAGATTGCTGGTTTGCATCAAAAATGTTGCAGTTCAGACAAATAGTTTGTGATAACTTTAGTCAGTAATATAAGAATTTGATTATGGTTCAGATTTCCTTGAAATTTGATTTCTGAACGAAATTTGATTTCTGAACGAAATTTGATTTGTTAACTTGCTCTACTATCTATTAAATTAAATTAACCATAGTTATGCTCTATAGGTATGCAGGCAATCATAAAAGTCAGCTGCATGAGTATGAGTTTGCTATGACAGGTGGTTTTGATTTGCCGGCTTACTCCACTGTCTATGGTGGCTTTCCTCGTAGGCGTCGTTTCAAGGGAACAAATACAGGATTCTTTAATAGATTGCAGCAAGCTGAATGTGCTTCTGCATGCATAATTAATTTTCGGAGAGAGTATCTACCTTGGTAAAATTCTAGTGCAACTTCTCATTATGATATTGCTATCAGGATTCAACCATGTAGATTTCGAGTCAAACTCATTGATCCATGATTCATGAGTAGTGGTTCACAAGAATCCATCTCTCATGATAATGAATGGTCCACTTATCGCTCATTGCATCTAGGTGATGCTCACAGAGGTGAAGCATTGCTCCGTACCGGGAGGTCACCCATCCCAGTATTGCTCCAGCTCAAACGCGCTTAACCACAGAGTTTCCCCCAAGATTAAGTCCACTTAACAACTTCTCATTTTTTTTTGTTTTTGATGGGACATCATTTGTTCCTTTATGAAGCAGCATATCATGAAGTTATAAACTAACAGTGTTTCTCTTCACAGGCTGAGTCACCTATATGCAAGATTCTTTTGGAGATAAAAGCGCAGAAAGAAGGAAAGTCCTTTGTCTGCGTACAATACAACTTTATCTAGTGTATTATGTAGGCCTATTTTCACAAGCAACATGAAGTTTAATGGGATGGAATTTGAAGGCAAAGCTGCCAATAATAAGAAGCAAGCATAAAACAATGCAACTACGGTTGCATGGTCTGCTCTTAAAGAATGTGAGATTTTTAATTCTCCCTTTCTATGAGGTGGTTTTTTTTTGGACAACATTGAACATGTGCATTTTGATAGCAACAAAATTTGATCTTTACACAAACTTGATTTTAGGTTTTTAATCTTTGTTTAAGTAATGTTAATGACATTATATTTTATTGGTAGTTGTTTTTAATATGAACAATCAATAGTTATGTAATAAGAATGGTTTGTTTGTAGAGAGTTTATGGTAAGTTTAATGGAATTAAATTGGGTGTATAAAAGATAAAAATGATAATGTTATATTGATCAGACAAACATGATTCAATTGCTTTTAATGTTGTTAGATTTGTTTATTTGGGGTCATAATTATTTATAGATGTTACACCATTAAGTGATTATAAGGGCTTGTCTTGTTGATCATTGTGTCGAAATGAATTGTGTTGATACCATAAAACATTAATGGATGTTACATCTATAATTGATCTGGGCTCAAAATTAACTATAAATGTTATACCATTAAATGATTTAAGGGGCTCACCTTATTAATCATCGTATTTAAGTGAATTGTTTTTACTGTCATTAAAACATTAAAGAATGTTACATCTATAATTGATCTTGAACTTAAATAAATAGATCAAACAATATGGTCGGCTGCCGAAGGCATGAACTACTATAACGGGTGGGGTCTGTTTGGTCGATATGCATTTGCATTTTTATCTTCTGTACACTCAATCTAATCCCATTAAACTTACAATAAAATTCCCTACTAGCAAGCCATTCTATTTACATAACTATTGGCTGTTTACCTTTAAGCGTAAACAAGGATTAAAAACTATTCACATGTAAGCTTAAACAAAGATTTTATAAAAACTTAAAATCAGAGTTTGTGGGAAGATCGACGTTTGTTTCTGTCAAAATGCAAATGTTCAATGTTGTCTTGAGAAAAGTCACCTTGACCTCGTACAAAGTTAAAAAAAATAGTGTTAAAAGTGAATGGTGTCAATGCTTTCAAATCAAAATCAACCGTTAGAATAGTGTTAATCTGTAGGTGTCAACGGGCCCGTGTAACATATGTTTGAAGAGAGCAAATGGTTTAAAACATTAAGGCAAATACATAAGGGTGGTTTTGTAAACAAATCGCTGTTGTATTGGAAGTCAAAGTTATTAGCTAAAGTCTTTGTTCTCGTCTGAATTAGCACGGATCTTTCTAGGAAGAAGAGGATAAGAGTTTTGATTGCTTAAATTTAACAAGAATAGATTACTATGGATTTAGATTGCTTAAATTTAACAAGAATAGATTACTACGGATTTAGATTGTATCAATATATTTTGCATCAACGTTTCAGATCAATTAGATCATCACAGAGTATGATCTGAAACGTTGGTGCAAAAAATACTGACACAATCTAAACCAGAAATATCAACAATAATACTTAAATTTACTTTTGGACTGGTTTACCAGATTTATTTGTGGCCATCAAGTACCAAAGTTATGTAAAGTGAAGCTTCCAAACATTGTTAGTGTTTCTACTAGCAAAGAATGTTGCATTAAGTTAATCAATCTGTTGTTGATATTGCTAACTTATTTTTCTTTCCTGTGGAAGTCTTTACAGTCGAAGGATCAGCTGTCTTTACTAGTGCCCGACGATAAGGAAAATGCATAGTGTGAGAAGTGGATGATGGTTTAGAGTGGAATTTACCTGATTCTAGTGATCCTCCTCCTATGACAGGCGTTGTTACTCTCTGTGCTTAGTTGAGTAAAATAAAGGAGATCATTTATATAGGAAATATTTATAAGATTAGATCATCTATATAAAGAATTAGAAACGTATCAAATTTCATCAGAGAAAAAATGAGTCCGATTACCAGTCAAGGGGAACAAAGGTCTCATTCTTGATGTTGGATAATGGGGAATCAGTCCTATGATATCAGATGTACATTGCATTGTTAAGATTCAATTTAGCTATTACTGGTGAATTTTAAAGGCGGGGAACAGAGGTCCATGCTTGCTTGATGTTGGATAATGGGGAATTAATCCTATGATTATCAGATGTACTTTGCATTGTTAAGATCCAATTTAGCTGTTACCGTGAATTTTAAAGTCAATGTTAAATGTGAAGTGGATTTGAACTTCAGAGTTAATGATGCACTTAGCTTTAGGAAAAAAGATGTAATTATTTTTATCATCTTTGAATATATCTAAGAATAGGTTATACATTGCATTTAGAAAAAATAAAATGCAATTATACATTTAAAAAAAAAAAATGCAATTATACATTGCATTTAATAAAAACAAATGCAATCAATTTTAATTGATGTTAAATATGTAACAAAAATAGATTAGGATTGATGTTAAATATGTAACAAAAATAGATTAGGGTAAATGTGAAACTCAAGTTAAAAAGACAAACAGATTTTGTCAAACTTTGAAAAAACAAATGCAATCAATTTTAATTGATGTTAAATATGTAACAAGAATAGAATAGGGTAAATGTGAAACTCAAGTTAAAAAGAAAAACAAATTTTGTGACTTTGATTATGACCAAGAATAAATTAGAGTGAATGGTAAACATTTAAAATTAAAGAATATGTAATCAATTTTCATCATTTTTGAATATTTAAAAGAATGGATTAATATAAACTGGATTGAGGGAAAAAACATCTTTAATATGTTTCAATAATAGACTATATGTTAGATTTAGAAAAAAAATGCAAATCGGTTTTCATTGTTTTTGAATATTTGCAAGTAGTTTTTATCATCTTTGAATATGTTCAAGAATAGGTTATGGATTGGATTTTGAAAAAAATAAAATTATGTAAGTTTTCATTATCTTTTAAGTGTTTTTGAGAATAGATTATACATTGGATTGATACTTATTAAAAAAATGGAGTTTAGAATTTGGAGGATTAAGACAATTAAGTTTTCATCATCTTTGAGTGTTTGGGAGAATAGATTATACTTTGAATCAAAACTTATAAAAGAATGGAGTTTAGAGTTTGGAGGATTGAGATTTGTAAAGAAATAGAGTTTAGAGTTGTAGATTTGCAAGCCAAAGTACTTGCATATAATGTTTTTAACATTTTTGTACTAATAAATAGTCATTAAAATAGTTTATGATGGATTGAGATTAATAAAGAAATGGAGTTTAGATTTTAGATTTTGTAAGTATAAGCATATGCATCAACAACATATAATGAGTTTAGAGTTACAAAATTGAGACTTATAAAGAAATGGAGTTAAGATTTGGGCATGTGCATCAAGAAGGGGGACCAAAAAGTGGCCAATCCACTTTTTGGTCTTGAAAAAGAGAAAACACAAGCATGTTATAATGAATTGTGCTTGTGTTATGGGTTGATAGTGATCGAGCTTAGGCTTGGTCATTACCAAGACATAACGTGCTCCTGTTATGTTTTGTTTTGAAAATATCTTTCCACTTTTTGGTCTTGAAAAAGAGAAAACAAAAGCATGTTATAATGAATCGTGCTTGTGTTATGGGTTGATAGCGATTGAGCTCAGGCTTGGTCATTACCAAGCCATAACGTGCTCTTGTTATGTTTTGTTTTGAAAATATCTAGTTCTCTCTTCTATTGAAACTATAGTTTTAAGATAAGAGAGATGGAGTGGTGAGAGAGAGAGAGAGATAACAATATGACGGGAGCCTATTGATTAGTGAAATTTGATGAAGTCTAAAAAAGTATAAGATCTTCCAAAACTTAGAAACATGGTCTTCATTAGAATCCATGAACAAGGATGTGGAATCTTACATAAAATATTCTTCTTCAAATTTCTCTTCTTGTTCAAGAATGATTATATTCTCTTTCTCATTGTCATGTTCAAACAATAATTATTCGTCATTTTATGTGATATTTTGCATATCCTCAAAAGGATCAACTTCATCATGCTCTAAGGGATCACAAATTATCTCTTGCCATCCTCATTCCTTGAACTAAGACAAGAGAATATCCTTTTGTGCCAAATACATAGGATCATCTTTCATTATATCCAAGACTCCTTTCATGTCTTTGTTCTTTATGACATATTTGATGTTTGATTTTAATTTCAAAATAAATTACCCTTTGTCTTCTCTTAGCTCTTGAAGATTCACACCTTGAGATAATTTAAAATTATTTTTTGTCTTCCTTGAAAAATACATTAAAAAATCCTTCAAATAAGATAAATCTTAAAGGGATTGATAATGCATCTCATTATACACCTCCTACATGCACATGATGCTCATGATCTATTAAAAAAATTGGATGAACAAAAAATAGTTTTTCTTATGCCATTGTTTTTTCACATTGGTTTTCTCATGACAACTATCCCCTATGTCAATTTGATATAAAGCATGTTCCTTAATTTTTTTGTGTAAATTTGGGCTTAAGAGGAATTAAAATTTGAAAGGAATAAGGGATATATCTGTTGAATCTTGTTAGGAAATAATGCATCAATGTCCAGTTTATTTAATCCATTTCCTAAATAACCCCATGAGAGAAAAAAACATGCATACAAGCTTACAAAATAACCATAATGCATAAATCAAATAGAAAATCCACAAGATAACACAATATATACCCTAAAAAATCCCTCAAGAGGGAAAAACTTAACCTCCAAAAACTGATGCAAAGGAAGGACATAGCTTAATAAAACTTGACTATCTCAAAGCATTCCCTTAAGGACTTCATAAACAACAACAAATGGGACATCTTAGTACACCTTGTCACAATTGATGATTTGGTTTCTAGGGTGTTCATAGGAAGGAAAACACACCAATGCAAGGTGGGATAACACAAAATAATGGGACAACACTATTACAATACCTTTCAACACATAGTTAACTCCATGCACCGTGTTACAATGACAACACTCTAACAATGCAAACCAAAATGGGATGTTTCAAATCCTTAGTACAATTTTGGAGGCCTCTTTCAAACATTCTAAGGTGAATTCCAATAGGTATTCAACACCTAAACTCATAAACAAACCCTAACTTGCTTGGCACCAACACTTACTCAATGACTGTATAACTAGTCCTCTTGGGACAATCACAATAAGACTTGACTAAACCTTCAAGAGTGCTATAAAAATCTTTGTGCAGGTCTGCAAGACCTCTCACTACATTCCCTTAGTATTGCCAATGTCAAAACAACGAGTTTCAGACCTTGTTTCATCTATTTTTTCTTGTTTCTGCTACTACACAGTCCGATACATTAAATATTAGACTTCCTATTGCTTCAAAGCATGTGCAAACTTTCTCTTGGGGCCTTGCAAGCTTGGAACAAGGTAAAGTACATTAAAACTGACCTTTCCACCCATTGTGGCAATTTCACACTGGTGGAAGGCTGAGCTACATCTTTATTTTGCTCACTGGTTACCCTAGGTAGGGTTTCAATCAATCTTCAAAGAAACTACAATATCTTACAAAATATTTGATGAAAATTAATACCACAAAGAAAGCAAAAGAAAGGGGATTCACATGCCAATGAAATCCAAATAGTTTTAGATCACTTCATGGGCCGTGTAGGCCATACAAAATAACATAATCAGTTGCAACATTGAGAAAACCCAGTAAACTTGTTTTCATTCACTTCAAAACTTCAAAAATCAGTTTGCCAACTCTCTAATCGTCTTGGAAGGTGTATTTTTCCCATTTACAACTGATCCCAATCATTAGGAATGGTTTCTTGCTTGCATGTAGCTATTTCTTATTTTTTTTACAACTTTCCAAAGTTGCATGACAACTTTTTGCAACATTTGGCAACTTTTCACTTTTTAAACAAAAACCCAATTAATCAGTCCAAAATGAATCCATATGATTCTAAATGATCATAGATGACCTTATGAGACCTCCAAAACACTCAACAAATCTAAGACTCAAAAATAACAAAAATAAGTTAAATGAGGCTCCTGATGCCCTGCACCAAAAACATCCATACTCCATCTATTATTCAACAATAAAATAATAAATGCACTTATAGAGTTATTATGAATACTTATAAAGCATCATGCCTCTCCAATGCATCCTCCACGTGTCAAATTATGAATCCACACATCTCATGCCATGCTTCACATATGAATTCCTTAGGAAGACTCAATAATGATAACCCACTCACCCAACCAATCTTAACCACTAACTTAAATTTCAAAAGGAAATATAATAATTTATATTTAACCTTATTCAATTTATTTCTATCAATGCCAAATGTAGTATCTAGTAGGTCATTTTTAAACATCATTTCATCCAATATGGATGTGTCCTATTATTGGCCACATGAATCCCAAGCATCCTCTCGAACCCATAACCACAAATAGACCCATAGTACCAACAAAGGTGAGGTGAACATCAATACTTGGGAGCCTCACCCTCATCACCCCATGCTACAGACGTAGTGTGTTGTAACAAGGTATATGTGAGGGAGTTTATGGAAACTAGAGTCTCCTCGTCAATACTCTCCTTTATAATAGAAGGGATCATGACATGCTCAATGTTTGGCCTAGCAAGGGGTCTCCATGCCTAATTTTGGGCATGATGTGCCCCCTCTCTATCCTATGTAGATCCCTAATATCTACTTTATAACTCACACATGTCAAAGTAGTTTGGGATCTCATTGAGGACAAACTCACAATAGAGTTCCCTCAAAAAACATTGTGGGACCTCATTGTTTTTGCTTAGAGGATGATAAAAACTATCTACAACCTCTCCCAAAAATTATCTCCTATTCTTTGATGTTGGCATCAATGGATAACCTCCTACAACTATCGTGTAGGGGTGCATTCATTCATGGATCAATGAACAATGCACACAAATTGGATTTAAATATTTCTTTTTCTTTTACTTGTTGGTAGGATATTTTGGTGGCATAGAATTTTCATGCTTCATCTCTCTTATTTGACCACATATTAATTTTTCAACTCATGAAATCTGTGTGAGATATTGTAGATTCCAACAAAGTGGTGAGGGTAGACTGACACGAACTAGTTCCACTCCTAATTCTCAACATTTTGACCAATGTTTGATTTTTTTTAGTTTTCCCTATGAGATTTTCTTGTATCTTAAGAGGATGTTAGGGAATTGTTGAAGTTCTTCTTCACCAAGGTTATCATGAATTGGTGAGCTAGGGATTTCATCAATTCGTGAGGGATTTTCAATTCCTAAAAATTAAATAACATTGAATCAAAAAATTCCTAAATATATATTTAATTTAAGTTTTACGCTTCAAAACTAATGAAAACTATCTCCTTGATCACCTAAACATCATGGCATAATT
This sequence comes from Sequoiadendron giganteum, assembly GCA_007115665.2. NCBI lineage: Eukaryota > Viridiplantae > Streptophyta > Pinopsida > Cupressales > Cupressaceae > Sequoiadendron > Sequoiadendron giganteum. The sequence goes on along the minus strand of CM021100.1, from coordinate 299,492,386 downwards.
TTTTCAATGAATTGATTAATTCCACAATGTGAGCACATTTTTTCTCACTCATAGTTTACTATTGCATAGGTGAGAGGCCGAGTTCAAATGAGCTTGACCTCTAAGCAATTTTGATTTTATGTAATAAATAACACGTGTGTTATGTCTTGGTAGTGAGTGACCTATACTCAATCACTATCAAGTTATGATGTGATTGCATTATAACACAGGAATGTTATAAATTGCTTGTGTTATAACCTAGATGACCAAAAAGTAGTTGTGGCCACATTTTGGTCTCCCATTTTTTTGCACATGCCATGAAGACTATATCCCTTAAAGTAAATGAGAAAACTGGGTATTACACATGAATTCAAACAAATAACTAGAATTACAACACATTAGATGAGTCTACTTATATATCCATAAACAAACCCAGAAAATTCCTTTATTATTATAAACGAACATCATGAAAAATACTTAGAGTTTTTATTATCACCTGGTTGACCAACTGATCACATACACATCCAAAAATGAACACAATACCAATGGAGACACTTAATCAAGGTTGATTCCACAATTTAATTTTTTCCTTCAAATATTATAATATGTTCATTACACATGTGGGATCAAACTAGATCATCAAAATGCAAAAATATGTCCTGTCCCTTTGTTGGAGTTGAAACCCTAGATGTTTGAAAGTATCTTTTCTTAATCTACAGATTAATTTTCCCATCCTTTATAAAAATAAAGATGAAGGATCTTATAGTCCACAAAAGTTGGGTTGGAGTGATAAATATGCATACTTGCATGAAAATCCTAAAAATCTACGACCACAATAGTTGTAGGGGGCAACCATATCTCCACCTCAAGTTTTCCATCATTTATATACCTTAAATCAACCCTAAGTCATGTTCACATGTACCCATAAAGAATGAGGATCTATCACTTTTTCAAAAAAAATCATTTATGCTCATTAATGGTGTCCAAGAGGTGGAAGAGTGGGTGAAATTAATGCTAGTAGCTAGGTGATCCTTAGTATGAAACTATAATATTTTGGTGTTTGGTGGGTTTCAAGTTCTAGGAGGAACTTAGAAACTAGATATTTTTCATGTTGCACTATTAGGGATTGAGTCCTAGAAGGAACCTAGGGTTATGAGCTCTAAATTCAAATAGGTTAGGTTTAGATGGTGAGCTGGAAATTGGACTTGGGAGTATGCTGGTTAGACAATGGGCTTCAAGGCATGCGAAGGATCAAGTAAATAGGAGTTCAAAGGAATGGTGAGGTTTGAGCCTCAAGATGGAATTGAAACTTGGAACCTCAAGTTCCAAGTCCTAATTAAAGCCCAAAGTCCAAAAGGGTACTATGGATATTAGGGAAAAAGGGAAGTTAGAGCCAAAACATAAGGTTTTGGGTTCCAATCCAAGCCTAGGTTTGATAAATTGAAGAGGATGAATGATTGGAGGGGGTTATACTCTAGGAAGGAATGAGGAATTGGAGCTTGAGGTTCCAAGTCCAAAGTGGACTATAAGGTTTTCTTGGATATCACAAGGTTAAGGAGCAAGATTGAACTTGAGACTGAAACTTGAGGTTCCAAGTTCCAATTAGGACCCAAAGTCCAATGGGAAGGGGAGATGAACAAGTGTTGGGATCAAACTTAGAGGGAAAACAATCTTAGAACATTAGGTTCCTAGTTCCAATTGAGACTCGGGGTTTGGAGGAAAAATGTGAAGAAGCTTGCAAGAAGGGAAGGCAGGTTGCAAGAGGAAATATTGACTTGGAACCTTAGATTCCAAGTTATAAGATAATCTCAAAGTTCACAATGAAAAGGAAGGTAAGGTTGCACAAGGATGGGAAAGTGGAAGGCAATGTGAAATGAGAACCTCAACTTAGGTCCAAAGTTCCCATCAAGTCTCAAAGTATGAAAGGGAACCGAAGAACTTAGTGGGGTGGAGAAAATGTTGGAAAGATAACTTTAAGTAACCAAGGGCTTTAGGTATAATACTGAAAGAAACTATGGAAAATCCACACTAGAGGATAATTATCACAAAGCACCGGGCCATTAACATATTTTATTAATATATTTTATGAACATACCTTGAAAGTATATCCTCATACATCATTTTAACATAGGGGACCTAACCAGAGATTTCTCATATTGGTTATTAGCGGTGGGTGAGATAGGGTCAAAAGAACAACCTTTAGAGAATAACAAAGAAAAATCAGACACATTAAATTGGGGTACCGACATGACCCTATGTATAAGACCATGGATCACTTTATATGACATATTTAGGCCAACTTAACTAGTATCTATGAATTTGGGTGATATATAGATTATGTGTATGGCTATAAGAGGACCCCACATCTCAAAACTAATTTTGATATAGACGGGGATAGTTAGTTGTAACCAATATTGTGCAAGTAAAACATGACAAGTGTTATCTATTATATCTTAAGAATTAGCTATCTTTCACTAGCCTAGAAAGATAAAGGATGGTAGAAATCATTCATTATATGGTGCACACACTTTAGTCTATTGTCACTAGTACCATACAAGTAATGTATGTGAGGAGCTAACCGTTGTATCCTAGGTTCTATCCAATTGTTAGTAGCATAGAGGTGACAAATGCGAGGAGCTACCCATTATGTAATAGGGCTTAGTCAAATTTTATCATTACCATGTAGGTCATATATGCTAAGAGCTACACCATATCATATCAGACCAAATTTTATAGTGGCATAGATGCGATGGATGTTAATATCTATTGACTCAAAATGTTTAACACATAGTGTAAATATTATTAATGACCTTATGTGATGTGTGTTGTTACAATTACACCTTATCCAATGATGATCACAAGTAGTGGGGGATAATTTATCATCATCATAGCTGGTGTAGAGAAGTGGAGGAGAAGATGGACCCATGGTGTAGTGTGGGATACATTGATATTCCTTTCTTAGGCTAAGATACACTTAAGGGTAAGTGTCACTAAACAAGGTAATGGAAAGATACATATAGTAGTGTCACATCCGATTCCTATTAGTTGGTCATTATATATGTGTTTGGAAATCATTGTGTACTTGTATAAAATGGACTTAGTTATTATGTATGATGTTATATTTATGCTATTTTCTAGTGATAACAACTAATATGGGATTATTTCTTGTCATCATAAGTGGCAACATGGATTGGAGAAAAGGAAGAGATTCATGGTCTAGTATGGGATGCACTAACTTTATTTTTTTGAATGGGATGTACTTATGAACATATGTACTAGTGAGCTAGGAGAAGAGAAAGATGCTTGCAATAAGGTTGGAAAATTTTCCTTTTTCTATTTTGTCAATATGTGTACTTGTGAAGTTGTTAAGTTATTTACATTATATATGTGTGTGTGTGTGTGTGGGGTGCTTGAGCTAGTCACACTATGTATAGGTGATCAATATGCTTGTTATCATATTATATATGTGTGATGTAAGTATAAATCATTCACACTAGATATATGACGTATGCCTAAGCTAGTCACACATGTGTACATGTGATATGGGTATGAACTAGTCACCATGCATATTATTAGCATATGACTAAGCTAACCCCAATGTATACTTGTGCAATCCATAAGAGATAATTGCCTACATAAGTGTGACACAAGTAACAATTATCTATGTTGTGTATAGATGATGTATCCTTAAGTCAATCATTATGAGAACATGTGATGTTGGAATGATACAATCCTTTTGTGGTTTGGTGTGTTTTCATACACTAATGCTGACATGGAACTAACACATGACTAAAATATGTTTGTTATCATTCTTTGTAATTGAATTAATTGAAATAAAAGGCTTAATGAATAGTTATGATTTAAAAGAAAGATTAGAAATTGCATACAAGAGGACATGAAAATTTCTCTTTAGCTTTGGCATGCAAACTTTAGATCCTTTGATTTTCAAAATAGATATATGGGATCATCATGAATGAACCCTCAAGGTTTTATGGTTTAGCTCTAGGAATGACCTTTACATTGGGAGGTAACCACTTTCTAATGAAATTATATAGTGGTGGCATAGATCCATTGCCATGATGGTAGTTGGAGAAGTTATAAAGTTGTCACTTCTAAATTAGATAAAATATGCTTGATCAATTAAGTTGGTATTTGTGAATTGAAATAAAAATAGTAGCAACGAAGAGGCAGTCATTACATAATTATTCTCATATCACCTTGTAAAATTCCATGTCATTTTCCAAAAATGTAGGTTTCCAATTGTTAGAATTATTATGTCCACCTCCTCTTTATAAAGATAGTACTGTAGGAGTTGAGAAAATACAACACCACAAACCCCGAAGATCACCTGCATGCAAATAACCTGTCACTAAAGAAGAGATGGAGACAAACAAGCAAGGGTTCTCTGAAAATTGAAAATGTATATATCAATTCATTCTCTCATTCTCTCTGATATATACATTTTCAGAGAACCCTTGCTTGTTTGTCTCCATCTCTTCTTTTGTGACAGGTTATTTGCATGCAGGTGATCTTCGGGGTTTAAAGAAATATATTTTTAAGTAGTTTTTTATCTAATGTTATTGGAGACAATTATAATGTGATTTGAAAGATACATGCTTCTAAATAAAATAATGAATTTGGTCTTATCAATATATTTGAAAATGATCATGAGTGTTAACATATTATAATACATTAAGAAAATTAAAAAAACCTTAAATATTTTGTGGGAAGTTACAACCTTTTATTTATTATTGTTGTTGCAGTAGTTATTTGTAAAAAAAAATTGTTGGATTGTTATTTACAATTTTTATTTTGTTTTATTCAATAATAAAAAGAAGAAGATATAATGGTTTATTTTTTTATTTGCCATTCAATAAGGTTCAAACTTGTTAGGGTATAGTTGGATTAGTTCAACCCTTTGGCGATTTTGATGGACTAGATTCCCTACTCATGATAACTTAATAGAAATATGACTTGATTTAGATATGCTCCAATTATTATTATTATTTTTTAACCCATTGCTAATTACTTCCCACCAATATTTATCAGCCAAATACGGCAACACTTAACATGCAAGACAATCAATATTTATTCTTGTCAAGCATCTAGAAGCCCTTTAAATACTGTTAAAAATCAATTCCACAATAACTACACAATAACAATACATAGATAAGTAGGAGTTATTTTTCATAATGTGTCAAATTATGATATTGTTATCAAGATTCAACTCTATAGTTTTTCGAGCCAAACTCATTGACCCAAACATGGATCAATGAGTTTGGTTGAAAAAACTACACAATTGATGGGTCAATGAATTTGGCTCGAAAAAATATACAATTGATGGGCCAATGAGTTTGGCTCAAAAAAGGATCAATGAGTTTGGTTGGAAAAACTACACAATTGATGGGTCAATGAGTTTGGCTCGAAAAACTACCCAATTGATGGGTCAATGAGTTTGACTCGAAAAACTACAGAACTGAATTCTGATGATAATATTTGGATTGATCAATGAATATGACTCGAAAAAAACTACACAATTGAATGGTGATAAACAATATCACAAATAACAATAGAATTCCTTGTACTACTATAATCAAATCTAAAATTTTAGTACAAGACTTTGGTACAGCCAAAACAACCATATTGCCGTCTCTATCCAGGTCGTCCATGTCCAGTACTGGTCAGACGCAGTAACTTTGAGATTTCTTCAGAATTGAAACTCATATTTAAGTAGTCATACATTTGAGTAGAGTGTACCATTCCACAATGCTCCAAAACACAACATATTAATGATCTGATGTGCCTAGCCAATAATGTCGTCATAATCTGGTACACTAGTCATATTATTCTATCTGAATACAGTGTACTCGTCCACAGTGCTCCAAAGTACAAGGCATTAATGATCTGACATAGATTGACCTTTTGATGGATCCCTGAAAATTGACCGTCTGTATGACTGTGAAAAGGGGCGGCCACCCATTTAAGAAAAGCTTTATCTAATAAATATCTCAAAATATCTTATCGGAAACGTTGATTTTTTTTTTTCTTTCTATTTTATTTTGAAGATGGATCATGGAATTTGATTTGAAACGTAGATTTAAAAAAATCATACACAGTTTTATGCAGAAATTTCAGCATAATTATCATGGACTGTGAAAACTATATGTTATTAATCTCAAAATACTTGACCAACGGATTTTATACATGATATTGTGAAATGGGCAGTTGGCTAATTTTAATGTCCTCATAAAAATGGATAGGGATTTGGTTATGAATCAAATTTAATCTAATAATATGTTAATTATGAATATATTATAAAAAATAATATATATGCACAGATAAATAGAAATTTGTATGGGTATTATCAATTTCATCATTATAAATAATAAATATTTTAGTAAAAATTTGTCATTAATTGATTAATAAGATGATAATTATATGTTACAATCAAATCAAATCAAATACAAATTAAAATCAGAATTAAGCTTGGAATTAGATTAAATATAATATGTGTTTATGATTGTGGGAAGCCTTGTTCATTCTCTCTCTCAAATTTTATATAATAACTTATTCTTAAGATATATTTTTAGAATAATTTTATAATCGTCTCAATTTAACTTAATTTTCTCATCTTAAAAATATTTATTTATTTTATATATTATTTTATTTTTGATTTTTTTCTTATTAATATTTTTAATAAAATGGATATTTATATTAACTAAAAAGTCTTTTAAATATATTATATTACACAAAAATGGGTAGAGACAGTCACATCTTAAAGTCTAGGAAAGGTTTAGCTTTATACATATTAAAACAAAAACAACAAAGTACTAATTGACAAGAATTAAATAATCAATAGTAGAAAGGAATTCATAATCATCCAGTTCTCACACATCTAATTATTTGTGTCCACCAAGAATAGGCTTCTAGTCAATAAGGGAACCATTAGGATTATCATCATTAGTTTGCATTTCTTTACAAGGTTAAAAAGCAACCCTAGTAAGAGATTTTGCTAGGGAAAGCCAAGGGAATTCACGACTATTTGGCTAACCTAAAGTTCCTCTAAAATGGTATTGGGGAGAAGGTGAACATAGGATGAAGGACTTGAACGAACTATGAGCACTATGATCACAAGATTTATATTGAGAAGGATGGAAATGATCATACCCACAAATATTTTGACTTCGTCTACATTGGTTCCCTCAAATAAAGGATTTATCTAATGCAAGGAGAGTTAAATGACACCTTAGCTACTATATACTTGAAGCATTACCCCAGTGGTCAAGAATAACCTATATATGGAAATGTTATTAGCTAGCACCTGTATTTTCATTAACATATTATAATATATCATAGATTTAGAATAAATGAAAAATATCTATCAATATTATAACCAACAAAAAGGGTAGAGCTTTTATCCTTCTAAATCCTAAATAATATTTTCACTCTAAAATTAGGCAACATCTAGGTAAATTTAGCAAGGGTTATAGGAAAATCTCATAGAAGTATCATATGCCAAAAATTGGCTTGGGAACCTAAGGGATTAAAAAATTGTGAGTCGAATGCTAATATATTTGAGCTCTATGAAAAACCATAAAAGGTGTTTTAGAATTTCCAAAAGCTAAAAGAAATGGTAGCAAGGATTTGAAACACCCTTGAATAAATAAACTTTGAGCCATTATGAAGGATCTAATAAAGAATATACCAAGAAAAGTGAACAAGGTTTGGATCAATAATATCCTACTTGATACTTTGAAATCTATGTTGATAAGTACCAATTAAGGCCTAGAGAGCCCAATTATTATTAAGCCTATACATCATATGCATGTATGTGGGGAATATCAAGTGTAACATTTATAGTGTTTATAAAATAAAAAATGGTGTATTAGGATACAATTTCCAATCCTTGCACCTCAATTTGAAACTTCTAACCCTAATTTTATATAACATTTATATAGGAATATAATTCACAATAGTCTAGAAGATTTAAAATCATAATTGGTGATTTTCATACTTTCTTTATCTTCAAGCTAAGAAAAATATTCTTGGTAGTTCTTGAAAAAATATCTGAGAGAGTATTACTATCTCTATAAAAAAATTTCAAAGCATGGAACCAAGGAATCAAGATGCTCATCCTAGTAGGTGATCATGAAACCACCAAAGAGACTGTTGATTATTGGATAAACCAATTTTGCATCAATTTTTTATCTCATAGAACTCTTGGCTTAGTGGCTTCACAAGGTTTCCAAACAATTTTGATAACAAAAATGACCTAGATTTGAATAACCTCATATATAATGATAATAGAGTGAAAACTAATCCTTCTCTAGGATTTACACTTATTTGACAATCTTGTTGAAATATATTAATGTTCAGAAAGAATTTTTGAGCATCATTTCCAATGAGGGCTCTAATTATCCATTTCACACATAATGTTATATCCTAAAGTCATATATCAATAATATTAAGCCCTCAAAAATCACATGGGAGATCACAAAATTCCTAAGCAATTCAAAGATATTGTTTATCTCCATTTGAAGAGGCACATAAGTGTAGTGCCATAAATTGTCACTCATGACAATTTCACACTACATTTGATACTTTATTTTAATTGTTACATGATTAACTATGTTCACAATATGACCATTTTAGGGCCAAAATAAGAAAATATGTTAAATTACCTAACATATAGAATTTTGGGAGCAAAAAAAGACTTAAACACTAGTGTTGGGCACCTATGTCATGTATATAAACTTTAAAAAGGTTCTAAATTCAAATGTCGGCCTTTGGTGCCTTGGAAATTGTACCTTGTTGGCCTAGCTCAAAAATGTACTTGCAATGCACATATAAAACTATTTCTCTCATTTATGCTTGATGAGGAAGATACTTGCAACTACTTTATCTCTCCCTCTCCCTCCCTCTCTCTTTCTCTACAACTTTTTATTTGTGAAATATTATATTGTTATGCAGACTAACCCTTGTAGGTATTAAAGGAAACTTATTCCTTATTCATTAATGCCTTATGGAAACTTGTGATAAGACATCACTCCAATAAGAGTTTCACAAATAAAGTAAATTTATTTCATGTTATTCCATTTATTAAAATCTGTCATTTCTTTTACCTCTGCTCCCTTGAGAGCACACACATTTTATCATCGCTATCATTATTTTTTGTGGAGGTGGGAACACCAACATGGGGTTTGACATAGGAAAGCTCCCATACAACACAATCATTTTCCCTCTTTTTATGTGTACATATCCAAATTTAATTTTTTTTAATAGTGATAGGTTATAGGAAGACAAAACAAGCTATTATAGATAGACTATAATTTAGATAATCCCAAAACCATAGGAAAAGGGTGTTGGGTAGTGCTCATGTCCTACTAGCTCAACCTATTCTTTTAGTGATAGGTAACCCTTTGTCTACTTTTTCTAGGTCCTTAAACATTTTTATGTTCATATGTGTAATTACTTGTATTTTTAGATTAGGGTTTGTATCATCTAGGTTAATTAAAACACACTTATCATTGTTACCTCTTTGCAACAAAGGAACCAATCCTAGGTAGTTTGGCTCTCCTTTGAGGAAGTTAGCCAAACATAACGCTTTCATTGGTTTGTGTCCCAATGTTGAGTAAACAAAATATTACTTCGAGTCAACCTACTAGTTAGTCTATATCCTCTTTTCACACTTAAATGTAGTGTTGTAAATTGTCACGCTTGATAATTTCTCAGTAGATTTGACACTTTATTTTGCATGTATAGTTAATTATATTCATTAAATGACCATTTTAGGGCCATATTAAGAAAATATTTAAAATTTCTTGACATCCAAAATTTAAAGAGTGAAAAAGACCTAGACACCAATGTTGGGCATCCCTATCCTACATTTAAGATTTAAAAAGGTTCTAAATTTAAATGTTGGCCTTTGGTGTCTTGGAAACTATACCTTGTTGGCCTAGCTTCAAAATTTACTTGGAATGAATATATATATATATATATATACAATTATTTCTCTTTTATTTAGAAAATGAGGAAGATACATACAACTTCTTTATGAACACTCTATCTCTCTCTCTCTCTCTCTCTATAGCTCTCTATTTGTGAAAGATTATCTTGTTATGTAGAATCACCCTTGTAGATATTCAATGTATCTTATTTATTTTTCATCAAATCCTTATAGAAAATTACGATAAGACATCACCCCAACAAGAGTTTCACACATCAGGTAACTCTATTTCATGTTATTCCATTTGTTACAACACAACCATTTACTCTCTTTTTTATGTGTAGATTGGAATGTGGAATTTTCTAACAGTGACATGTTATAGGAAGACAAAGAAAATTGTGATAAATAGAAATACATTTAAATCAGCCCAAAACCCTTGGACAAGGGTGCCTAGTGCTCCCATCCCACTACTTCATCCTCTTATTTTAGTGATAGGTACCCCTTTGATTTCCTTTTCCATGTTTGTAACATTTTCTCTAAATTTTTGCATTTGTCTATGTAATTACTTACATTTTCAGATTAGGGTTTTTATCACCTGGGTTGATTAAATCACGGTTATCAATATTTCCCTCTTTTTAATAAAGGAACTAAACTTAGGCAATTTGGCCCTCCCTTGAGGAAGTTAGTCAAACATAACACCTTCATTGGTTTATGTTCTAATGTTGAGTAAAGAAATGATTAATTGATCCGAGTTAACCTACTAATTAGTCTAGATCCTCTTTTAGTAAGAAGCTTTGGAAGGAACTTAACATGAGGAATAATGCACATGGGTGACTACTAGAAATTTAGATAAAACCTAAAATTTACTTACAATAGATAGATATTTGGGTAAGTGCACCAATTTGTGACACAGTTTAGGTGCCAAATTGAAAAAATGATTCAAAAAAACCCGAAACAAGGCCTTTGGCGCACGCCAAATGAAAAAAAAAGAAATTGGGCGCACGCCAAATTTGGTGTGCACCAAATGTGTTTCTACACATAAAAACAAAAGATGGGTTTGGAACCCTCATTTTCTGTTCAACCCATGGCTTGAGGAGGAGGAATTGAGGTCTGCAACTCGCGCTCGCCAAAACTTTTTCATTCTTTGCATCCTTAGCTTTCCATTTTCCACGAGGATTTCGCCAACACGTCGGAGAGGTCGAAGATTGCAAAGAGGTGTGTATTTCTATTCTATTTATTTCAAATTTGATTTGGAATGCAATGTTAAATAGATTTTTATAATAAAACTTTGTTCTAATTCTCAGGGAATGAATCTCCACCTCAAAACATTGAGAATTCACAATCACCCCCTCATGAAGAGCCTCCTATACAAGAACAACCCGAAACCCCTCCATCAATTCATAGGCATCCTCAAGGAACACAAGAAAATATTCAAAATCAAATTGAAAACAATGAAAGAGACCTTCAACAATTAATTGCAAGATTAACCAAGCATGCCAAAACCCACCCTTATAGAAGAGAGATTGCTGAATCATTGAATTCAATTTTAACTCATGTAGGAGAAATGAGCGAGCAAATGAATTTTTGGTCAACTAAGAGAGATGAGATGAGACAATTTTATGCTAATGGTTTGTCATATGCAGATGTCAAAAAACTAAAAATTAGCAAAGCTAAGTTGTGTGCCCTATTTAAAGACCCAAAAACCAATGAACCTTTGTCCCATGCATGTAGGAGGTTCCCCATCCATTGGTGCCACCATGCTTTAATTAGAATCAAATTTTGGGAGTGGTTGTGGATGGTATTTGACCAACCTCCATGCAATAACCATGAGGTGTAGCAATAATTTTTGAGGAAACTCTATTGCGAGTTTTCCTCAATAAAATGCCAAACTATTTTGACATCTTAGACTTTCAGGGTAGGGGTGGGGGCTCCACACACAATAGACCTGCTACACGACGTAATCCATAGTTGGCACCGAGAGCCTTGGGCAGACCCATTGTGGAGCATGTCGTTGTTCCTTCCATTGTTAAGGATAGTATAGAGGTGGACACGATGAAGTTGATTGGCTCACTCACCCAGACCATTTTACAGTGTGCGAGTCCTCTAGTAGAGCCTGGTGTGGAGGAGATGTGTAGGCCCTGAGTTCCACCTCACCATTGTGGCGCTTGTGGTGTTGTTTTCACGTACGATTATCAAGGTCCTCGTGATGTTGCTAAACAACCTATGCCAGTTGCAGAGGTGATGGCTTTCTTAGATGATATTCTGAATGATACATTCGACATTGACACTCAGGTAAAATTTAGCAAGTTATTTTAATGTTGTTTATTAAAATATATTTTGAAATTTAAGAATAACTAAATTAGTAGAATTTTGATATGATGAAATTTTAGGGTCGCACTGTTCATGAGGGATGCTCTATTCCTACAGACCCTTATACATTCTCGACGATGAGTCCACAGGTATGCAACTCGTATTAAAGATATTATTATTGCATTTGAACAGTTGAATGTTATATTTGAATGTTTGTCTCATAACATGCTTTGGATTTCAAATAGTTTCTCGGTGCACCTTCTTCCTCCACACCTCGCGATTCATATCCTCAAACAACGTACACTGAGGTAGCCTTTATTCATTAATGGTGTTGTAAATCTATGTTAGCTAGTTTTCGTAATTTTGTGTATATACAAATCTAAAAAAATGATGAGAAACACAAACATTGCATTCAAGTATTCCTTGATTGTGTCACATTATGTTCTCCTATATCAACATGATACTTGAGATATTGTTTCATTTGTAGATGTTGATAAGAGATAGCCCTATTGATGTTGGTGGCACGATGGACCGTGGAGTGGCTGCAACAATAGCCAGTTCTGATCCATTGAGAGAGGTATGGAATAGATTAGTCGATTTGACATTATATTTTCTCTTTTATGGTCTATTATAGAAAATTTTCACAATAATTTTATGTAGTTTAATTTCTCTCTTCATGGTTGCTACAGGTGATTGTCACTCCAAATCATGGACATGATGATGCTGTAAATGTGCATGATGACTATATATATGTGGTAAGTGATTATATATTTTGTTATATTCCATTCCACAATTCAATTTCTATGTTTTAACATATTTACTTTTAATTGTATCAGTTGAAGGTCCAAAGTGAAGAGAGGAGGAGTAGCATGCATGTTCGAAAGACAAGAGAAGCAACAGTCACTCCATCCAGTCAAATTTCGAAGGCAACACGAGATCTATTTCCTTCCCCTAGAGGGAAATGACTATGTATTAGTGTTGTTTTTTGTATGCCTATGTGGCATTTTGGAACATATGTTTTGTACTATTGATATATATATACATGATATTTTACGTCCATATGGCTCCTTTGTACTAAGCCTATATAGTTTTTTTGGATATATTTATATACTTTTATCAATATATATCATTGTATAGCCTTTCGGATTTTTGATTAAAGAAACTCTTATTTTTCTACTGCCATTCTTGAATGATGTTATCATGCGTATCGTGTAAGTTGTATGCTTGAATTTTGTAGGCATGGATTTTGTTTACATTTAATGCTTAATTAATTACTTTCGAATGCTCAATAAGCCCTGGATCTAAAGCATATTGTATAAATAAGCTCCATTCGTGGTGGTTTGTATCCTTTGGAATGCTTCAATTACTTATGCCTCACCGATGCAGAGGCAAGGAGGCTCAAACCCAATCAGTCTGACAACCTGCCTTCAAGGGGCTCCTAACAAGATTAATACAACCTATTTTTAGCAATCTACACAACCTCAAAGCCCCATCAAACCAAACTCATCATTCAACACCTTACCCAACAATCCACCCTTGTAGCACTCTGATGCAGAGCCAAGGTGGAGAAGACTCACAACAATAGAAATGCCAATTCTCAATCAAGAAGTCTTCTTCATAATGATTCAGCCTAATAGGCATCAACCCACCCTCAAGGGTCTCAACTCCTCAACCTTGAAAATGAACACCAAGACTCCACCAAGGCCCTAGAAAGACCATAAACATTCATACAATGATAATTGAATCAATTGAGAACAATCCCTCAGTCAGATTCATGAAGGTTTCCAAAACTCACATTTGTGACTGGTTATTCTTGTAGTACTCAAAACTTAGTTTTAGCCAGATTTCTCCCAACCTTTACAAAACACTAGAAAATTACAAGATGGATTGAGATACCATTTTTAGGGCTACACAACATACCAAAGAATCAGTGGTCACTCTTTTGGACCGACATAGACTTTCAACACACCTACTTCAATTTTGGCTTCACAATTAGCCCTTTTGTCCAAAGGACCCACCCTTCCAAATTCAGGTATCTACCCAAATGCCTTGGATAATCTTAGGTCATGGTGCCAAACCTCAAATTTTGTCATTAGTTTGTGTCTATAGAGCCTCTAACTCACTATCCCAAGAAACCCTCCTAAACCTTCACAAAATCAAGGGTTTTAAAGAAACATACAACTCCAGACCTCTCTCAACACTTCCAAAGCCCCAAACACCTCAAAATACTTCTGAAAAAACTCATCAAACCCTCACATAACCCTTACAAGCATTAATTCTTAAAAACCTCTCTTTGGTTCCTCACTTCCATGTTGGAAAACCCCTGTTCAGTCTTAGAACAGTCACAAAAACGCCACATAATTATGACTCCTTATTCAAAAATGAGTTGACACACTTATTATAATTTTTTTTAAATCAATCTACCGAGATACAGTAGCAAACAGTAGGTGGATTGATTCTTACATCACAAATTTCCCCTCAAACCCTTGATTCAACAACATTGGGACAATCACTATTTGTGTTGGTTCTCTCTACAAACAAAGAGTTAAGACACCAAATAAAAAATAAATGAATTAGAAAAAATATAGGAACATCATGTGAAATTATTAGACCATGAAGAACCTATATGTGCCCATACAACACTCAAAAAGATCAAGAAAATAGTATTTTTCCAAAAAAATTGCTCAAAACCGTGGCGTTTATTGTGTTAAATTGTTACAAATCTTCTTCCACTCTCTCATTCGAGCCTTGGTAAGGATTTTTAAAGAATTTTCCAACAACCATATTCTCCCCAATGCCCATAACCAACCTTGGGATTAGTTGGTCCCTTAATTACATTTGTTTGTGTTAAAGTTGCTTTGTCAGTATTTTACAACTTATATGATTTCTAATTGACTTCTAAGACACAAAAAACCCTTTATTTGCATTATGCTTGATCTCTCGAAGCTTATTAGAAAAAATAAACCTAAAGACACTAATATTTCCCTATTTATGTATTCAAATAAAAAAAATTGATGATGTGGTGTAGGTGCTCCTGCAACAAACTCAAAACCCGGTCCAAGCCTAATTTCCCCCAATCCTTCCAAAGGTCCAAAAACCCCACAATACCTCTGCCCTAACTTAAAAGACACTCAAAATCCCATTCCTTTCAATATTTCTTAGATTCACTACTTGAGTTCCTTACTTTCATGGTGAAAACACCCTTGAACAACATTAGAACTTCACACCCCACTGAATTTATTCATTCTCTCAGCCTCCAAAGTATTAAAACACAAAAATAATCATGGTACAAGCCAATCCACCGAGCCATAGGGTCAGAATAGTAGGTGGATTGGCTAATGTGTCATGGTGTTGCCCTCAAAACCCCTAACAAAAAAAAAAGAAGCAATAACCAAGTTTGTTGATCCCACACACACCAACGGTGGATTTAAACCTTCAGAAAAAATGCAAAGAGAGTAAACACATATGAAATCAAGTATCCAAAGCTTCAAGTCATGATAGACTTGTATGGGCCTATGCAAGGCAAAAAAAATTCAGGAAAACAAAGAAAACTAGTGATCAGTGTTTTCAAAAGTATATTTTCTTATTAGAAACTAAACAAAATCAACCCTCAACTCGAGGTATTACAGAAATATATCTTGATACCACCTTCCAACTACCCCTTGAGCCGATCAACCACCATAACCATCCTTTGTAGAAAATAGATTTTTGTAGTTTATATTCATGCATTGCACATCTTTCAAACTCAAATCATCACTTCACATTGCATAGCGAATAACTAGATGCTGATAGATGACAAAACTTCAATTATAATATAGCTTTTTACAAAGTCAACCTAAGTAGTTATGCAATTACTTCACATTGCATAAATAATAACTAGGAGCAACAGGCAATTGATTTAGCTTGTCATGGCATTCCATGAGACCACATTTCTTTGAGGCATTTTTTCAAATAGTTCATTCCCTTGTCTATGCTACGACATTTTTCATATATGTCTACCAAAGCATTTTATCAAATAGTTCATTGCCTTCTTGCTATGGCTAAAAGCCTAAAACAAACGCTTTCGAACAAGCTATGTATTCTTGGAAAAAATTATCAAAGCATAATAGTAAGCAATAGCATAGACAAGCCATTGAAATTTTTGAAAAAATGCCTCAAAGAAAAGTGGTCTCATGGTGATGGAATGCCATGACAAGCCATAAACAAGGTAGTGAATTGTTTGAAAATATGCCTCAAATAAATGTGGTCTCATGGTGATGGAATGCCATGATGAATGCCTATGGTGATGGACTGTCATGGCATTCCATCACCATGAGAACACATTTATTTGAGGCATATTTTGAAATAGTTTGCTGCCTTGTCTATGGTATGACATTTTTCATACATATCTACCAAAGCATTTCATCAAATAGTTCACTGCCTTGCTGCTATGGCTAAAAGCCTAAAACAGGTGCTTTTGAACAAGCTATGGATGCTTGGAATTTTTTTGTCAAAGCATAATAGTAAGAAATAGCATAGACAAGGCAATGAACTATTTGAAAAAATGCCTCAAATAATTGCGGTCTCATGGTGATGGAATGCAATGACAATAATCACCATGAGACCGCATTTCTTTCAGACATTTTTTCAAACAATTCACTGCCTTCTCTATGCTACCACATTTTTCATACATGTCTACCAAAGCATCTTCTCAAACAGCTCACTACCTTGCTGCTATGGCTAAAAGCCTAAAACAAGTGATTTTGAACAAGCTATGGATGCTTCGAAAAAATATATCAAAAGCATAATAGTAAGCAATATCATAGACAAGGCAGTGAACTGCTTGAAAAAATGCATCAAAAACATTGCTTTGAAATGATAAATTTAGTTGTGCTTTGATGCAAAGCCAGGGTGGAGAAGACTCACAACAATGGAAATGTCAATTCTCAATCAAAGAACTCTTCTTCATAATGATTCAGCCTAATAGGCATCAACTCACCCTCAAGGTTTTCAAACCTTTAATCTTGCAAAATAACAATAAATCTCCACCAAGGCCCTACAAAGACTCTCGACATTCATACAATGGCAATTTGAAAACAATCTCCAAGTTAGGTTCATTGAAATCTCCAAAACTCAGCATTTTACCCATTTAACAACAAGTTGTCCTTGTAACTCTCTCATCAGTCCCAACACATTGCCAACATGCTTCTTCACTATTTTATCCTTTGGACCCTTAAGGGATCGATCCGGTTGAACATAGCTCAGAGCGATTCCGCATGTTTGGGTATGAGAGAGGACTATGCCTAGCGTAAACGTACCCACCCGGACGCATTGGAACAGTTTGTTTGGTCACATGAGCTGCAGAACGAAAGTTGCACCACTTTGCAACTTTCAACTACTTGCATTTGAAAAAAAATTCCCCGAGTGAAAATTTGCCAGCACAAGAAAATTCCTCTGAGATAGAAAAAATCGAGAGAGGTTATTGTAGAGGGGAGCACCATGATCCTGTAGGTTAAGACGAGAAGTTTCTAAGCATCGTGCTGTCCGAGTAATGGCATGCTGAAGTTCACAGCCATTTTGCGCTTTGGACCCTTAAATGATTGATCTGATTGAACGTAGCTCAGAGTGATTCTGTGTGTTTGAGTGCAAGAGAGGATGGTGCCTAGCATAAAAGTACCCACCTAGATGCATTGGAACAGTTCGTTTAGTCACACGAGCTGCAGAGCAAAAGTTGCACCACTTTGCAACTTTCATTTACTTGCATTTGACAAGTTTTTCCCCGAGTGAAAATTTGCTAGCACAGGAAAATTCCTCCGAGATAGAGAAAACCGAGAGAGATTATTGTAGAGGGGCCCAACGTGATCCCGTAGGTTCAGACGAGAAGTTTTTAAGCATCGCGGTGTCCGAGTAATGGCATGCTGAAGTTCGCAGCCATTTTGCACTTTGGACCCTTGAGGGATTGATCCGATTGAACGTAGCTCGAAGCGATTCCGCATGTTTGGGTGCGAGAGAGGACCATGCCTAGCATAAATGTACCCACCCGGACGTGTTGAAACAGTTCATTTGGTCACACGAGCTATAGAATGAAAGTTGCACCACTTTGCAACTTTCAACTACTTGCATTTGACAACTTTTTTCCCGAGTGAAAATTTGCCAGCACAAGAAAATGCGTCCGAGATAGAAAAAATTGAGAGAGGTTATTGTAGAGGGGCCTAACATGATCCCATAGGTTTAGACGAGAAGTTTTTAATCATCACGGTGTCTGAGTAATGGCATGCTAAAGTTCACAACCATTTTGCGCTTTGGACCCTTAAGGAATCGATCCGGTTGAACATAGCGCGGAGCAATTCCATGTGTTTGGGTGCGAGAGAGGATTGTGCCTAGCGTAAACGTACCCACCCGAATGCATTGGAATAGTTCATTTGGTTACACGAGCTACAGAATGAAAGTTGCACCACTTTGCAACTTTCAATTACTTGCATTTGACAAATTTTTCCCTGAGTGAAAATTTTCCAGCATAGAAAAATGTGTTTGAGATAGCAAAAATCGAGAGAGGTTATTGTAGAGGGGCCCAACATGATCCCATAGGCTCAGACGAGAAGTTTCTAAGCATCGTGGTATCCGAGTAATGGCATGCTGAAGTTTGCAGCCATTTTGCGCTTTGGACCCTTAAGGGATCGATCCAGTTGAACGTAGCTTGGAGCGATTCTGCGAGTTTGGGTGTGAGAGAGGACCATGCCTAGCATAAACGTACCCACCCAGATGCGTTGGAACATCTCGTTTGGTCACACGAGCTGTAGAATGAAAGTTGCACCACTTTGCAACTTTCAACTACTTGCATTCGACAACTTTTTCCCCGAGTGAAAATTCGCCAGCACAGGAAAATGCCTCTGAGATAGCGAAAACTGAGAGAGGTTATTGTAGAGGGGCACAACGTGATCCCATAGGTTTAGAAAAATATTTTTTAATAACCATGGTTTACGAGTAATACCCTATCAAATATTGTTTCCCTTTTGCAATTTGCACCCTTAAGGGATCGAGTCAGTTGAACCATAGTAGTTATTTTGTTGAATGTCATATCCTAAGGTATGTTAGAGATGACCTAGGTTGCATCAATTTATATGATGCATACACTGCCCCTACTTTGTCAACCCTAAGCAATATAATTTTAGGGGTACTCTCGATGTTAGGAGTAATGTATAATGAACCATACCCAAGCCCTTGATAGTTTTGTCATTTCTCTAGAAAAAATGGGTTATCTTATTCCTTGTTGATGTAGACCAAGGCTACCATGTCATGTGAATCCCCCATGTTCTCAATGACTTGGAAACCCTTACCACATTAATCTAATGGTAGGGTTGCTTTCTCTTTCTCATATTGGTACAACAATTTGGAGATTTCTTCCTCTATAACCTCTTTGTTTAGCTCTCCCCACTTGGAGAAAACCATGGGTACAAATTTGATGATAGAAGAGGATTTTTTCTATGTGTTATGGTTTTCCATATGTCTTAGGAGAAGATGGGAGTTTTCCTACATAAAAATACCCTTTAAGACCATAATCTCTACAACCCTTGTCTTGTCTCATATTTGGACCTTGATATTTGGAAAGGATGTATGTGAGGTGGATGATGAGGCTAAAGTGGATGGATCAATATAGGATGATGAATGTGAGGCAATATCATTGTTAGGCACTTGGAGTAGCTTTTGATATTTTTCTTCAAAGTTATGATAATAATGGAAAGGCCAAGGGTGAAGGGCACACAATCAATTGAGAGGGGGGATGAATTGGTAGATCCAAACAATTACAATTGTTAGTCTATGTTCAATCCTTTTGGGTCAAAACAACCTTTTCTTTTAAAATTTGTAAGAGGTTAGTCTCTAATGCCTTGAATGAGTCAAATTCACATGCATGAGTAGGTTGTTTTGTTATGGTTGAATTTAAGAAAGACTGAGTTGAGACGTTAGGTTTTTGTTACCTTTTAGGTCTCTTCTACCAGTTTTTTGAGCTTTCATGGCAGTCAGATGTGCTACAAGCTTTCAAATGGAAGACTACAAAGAAGTTAATGTCATGTATACATTGACAGAGTGATGCAGGGAATATAAAAAATTTAGGGGTACTCATGACCCAAACCAAAATTTGAGAATATCAGTTAATAGTTCACCAAAAACTCACTTCAACTTTCAACAAAAACTCTTCATTTTCACTTGAAATTCACAAGGCTACCAAACACCAAATCATCAAATCAGTATTCTAGATTCTCATCAAACCTTAATACACCTTTAACATCATCCTTTAGGTAGTTTCAAAACAAAAACATTCAATCATACCACTGTTTGTACAGATTCACACTTTCTTGCAATCAAAACACAAAATTGCTAGTATTAGCCCAACTGGACTAAAATGGGTATATTTCATAAACCACATTGATTATCCACAAAAAAATTACCTTTTCAAGGACCCATTATTGAATACTTTAACATATCAAAAATTAAGGTATAATTGTTTTGGAAGGATCAACCTTAAAAAT
This sequence comes from Sequoiadendron giganteum, assembly GCA_007115665.2. NCBI lineage: Eukaryota > Viridiplantae > Streptophyta > Pinopsida > Cupressales > Cupressaceae > Sequoiadendron > Sequoiadendron giganteum. The sequence goes on along the minus strand of CM021100.1, from coordinate 299,471,644 downwards.
GACTGTACTGCTGCTACAAGGCTTAATTTACCAGAAATTTGTCGTAAATTGATCATAATTTTCATAAAAAATCTCCAACCTATGATATAAAACCTGTTTGGGATACCCATTATTGAGTTATATAACATATATAAAAATTAGGAGTGGCTGTTTCAGATTAACACCTTCAAAAAAACTACTATTACGCTTGCATAAAGACCAAATTAGGCTTGCACACAGAGGGGTTTATTGAATCTTTACACTCCTGACCCAAAAAATCCTTACCAAGGGCTAAGATACATCAAATATGGTTTGTACATACTTAATAAACCATTTCCCACTCCATTCCAATGTCTTTTCTTCAAACCTTAACTTCTAGCCATGGATTACATTATACCAACTTTAGCAACATTAGAATGTGGGCCTGAATCACGGGGTGAAGCCTTATTTTTACCGTTTCAAGGTAAAAACCCATTTGGCGAGCGCCAAATATGTTCCTCTAAAAAGGACAGACTTGAGAGAGAGGGAGAGACACAAATTGGGACATAGATAGAGGGAATGAGAGAGAGAGGGAGTGAGAGAGAGAGGGAGTGGGAGAGAGAGAGAGGGGGAGGGAGAGGGTGTGGCAGGGAGAAACCTAAGAGAGAGAGAGAGGGAGAGAGGCTGGGAGGGAGACACCTAAGAGAAGGAGTGGGAGTCAAAGTGGGAGAGAGGGGGTGGGAAGGAGAGACCTAAGAAAGTATAGTGGGAGGTAAGTGAGGTTTGACAGAGAGGGATTGTGAGATAAGTGAGGCCTAATCCCTCAAACCCTATACCCTCTCAACCCTTAAACCATAATCCATCAACCCCCATACCCTCTTAATCCCTCAACTCTCAAACCCTAATCCCTCAACCCCTCTACAATCTTAATCCCTCAACCCTTAACCCTTCAAACCTAAACCCTAAACCCCTATACCCTTTTAATCCCTCAAACCCTCAACCCTCAACCCTTAAACCCTAATTCATCAACCCTCATACCCTCTTAATCCATCAAATCTCAAACCCTAATCCCTCAACCCCTCTACAATCTTAATCCCTCAACCCTTCAACCCTAATCCCTCGACCCCTATACCCTCTTAATCCCTCAACCCCTCAACCCTCAACCCTTAAACCCTAATCCATCAACCCTCATACCCTCTTAATCCCTCAACCCTCAACCCTCAAACCCTAATCCCTCAACCCCTCTACAATCTTAATCTGTCAACCCTTAACCCTCAACCCTCAACCCTCAAACCCTAATCCTTCAACCCCTCTACAATCTTAATCCCTCAACCCTTAACCCTTCAACCCTAAACCATTTTAATCCCTCAACCCTCAAACCTTAAACCCTAATCCATCAACCCCCATACCTCTTAATAACTCTCAAACCCTAATCCTCAACCCCTCTACAATCTTAATCCCTCACCCAACCCTTCAGCCCTAATCCTCACCCTCACCCTAAGCCCTAATCCGTCAGCCCCATACCCTCTTAATCCCTCAACCCTCAAGCCCTAATCCTCAGCCTCAATCTTAATCCATCAACCCTTAACCCTCAACCCTCAACCCTTAAACCCTAATCCTTCAACCCCTCTACAATCTTAATCCCTCAACCCTTAACCCTTCAACCCTAATCCCTCAACACATATACCCCTTTAATCCATCAACCCCTCAACCCTCAACCCTTAAACCCTAATCCATCAACCCCCATACACTCTTAATCCCTCAACCCTCAAACCCTAATCCCTCAACCCCTCTACAATCTTAATCCCTCAACCCTTAACCCTTCAACCCTAATCCCTTGAACCCTATACCCTCTTAATCCCTCAACCCCTTAACCCTCAACCCTTAAACCCTAATCCATCAACCCCCATACCCTCTTAATCCCTCAAACCACAAACCCTAATCCCTCAACCCCTCTACAATCTTAATCCCTTAACCCTTAACCCTTCAACCCTAATCCCTCGACCCCTATATCCTCTTAATCCCTCAACCCCTCAACCCTCAACACTTAAACCCTAATCCATCAACCTCCATACCCTCTTAATCCCTCAACCCTCAAACCCTAATACCTCAACTCCTCTACAATATTAATCTGTCAACCCTTAACCCTCAACCCTCAACCCTCAACCCTCAACCCTCAAACCCTAATCCCTCAACCCCTCTACAATCTTAATCCCTTAACCCTTAACCCTTCAACCCTAATCCCTCGACCCCTATACCCTTTTAATCCCTCAACCCCTCAACCCTCAACCCTTAAACACTAATCCATCAACCCCCATACCATCTTAATCCCTCAACCCTCAAACCCTAATCCCTCAACCCCTCTACAATCTTAATCCCTCAACCCTTAACTCTTCAACCCTAATCCCTCAACCCCTATACCCTCTTAATCCCTCAGCCTCAACCCCTTAAACCCCTAATGCATCAGCCACATGCCCTCTTGATCCCTCATGCCAGCCATGGTTCCCTCGGCCCCTCTACTTGGGGATAGAGAGGGAGAGGTGGTGGGAGGTTTGTGCTTGAGAGGGATGGGGAGAGGAAAGAGAGAGAGGGAGAGAGAGGCGGGGCTGCTTGTGAGGAGGGAGAGGGTGTGGAGGAGACGACAAAGATAGAGAGGAGAGATGGGGAGTGAGACGAATACTTTAGAGAGAGAAAGAGGGAGATAGGGTGGGAAGGATAGACATTAGAGAGAGGGAGAGAGAAAAAGTGGGAGATAGATAGAGGGAGGGAGAGAGACAAAGTGGCAGAGAGAGAAGGAGTCACTGTGAGAGGGAGAAGGTGTAGGAGGGGGAGACTTGACAAAGAGAGAGAGAGGAAGATGGGGTAGGATGAAGATACTTTAGAGAGAGAAAGAGGGAGATAGGGTGGGAAGGAGAGACATTAGAGAGAGGGAGAGAGAAAAAGTGGGAGATAGATAGAGGGAGTGAGAGAGGGAGGGAGAGAGACAAAGTGGAAGAGAGAGAGGGAGTGGGAGAGAGACAGAGAGACAGAGAGAGAGGGGGTGAGAGGGAGAGGGAGTACTCGGGATAGAGGGATTCGAGAAAGATGGAGGGGGTGGGGGGAGATACATGAGATAGAGGGAGAGAGAGAGATTGGGAGGGAGATATCTGAGAGAGGGAGAGAGAGAGGGGGAAAGATAGAGGGAGTGAGAGAGAGAGAGGATGTGGGAGAGAGATAGAGGGAGTGAGTGAGAGAGACAAAGAGACACATCAAAGAAGGAGAGGGGATAGAAGGGAGAGACTTGAGAGACAAAGAGGGAGGGAGAGTGGGTGGGAGGGAGATACTTGAGAGAGAGAGAGGGAGAGAGAGTGGGAGAGAGATAGAGGGCATGAGAGAGGGGGACTTGAGAGAGAGAGGGACAAATGGTGGGAGGGAGATACTTGAGAGAGATGGAGAGGTAGACGAAGATAGATAGAGGGAGTGGGACAGGGAGGGAGTGGAAGAGAGATAGAGGGAGTGACTGTGAGAGGGAGAGGGGGTAGGAGGGGGAGACTTGACAAAGAGAGAGAGGGAGAGGGGGTAGGACAAAGATACTTGAGAGAGAGTGAGAGGGAGTGGGACAGAGAGAGAAAAAGTGGGAGAGACAGATGGAGTGTGTGTGTGTGAGAGAGAGAGAGGGGGGTTGGAGATACCCTAGAGAGAGTGAGAGAGAGGGAATGGGAGAGAGATAAAGGGAGTGAGTGACAGACCTAAGAGAGGGAGAGGGGGTCGGAGGGAGAGACTTGAGAGAGAGAGACAAAGAGAGAAAGATAACAACCTAAGAGAGGGAGATGGAGTGAGAGAGATAAAAAGACCAAAGAGGGAGAGAGAGAGAGGGAGAGTGAGAAAGGGGGTTGGAGTGAGATAGATTTATTTAGGTACCTATGTGGGAGGGAAAGAGACCTAAGAGAGGGGATTGGACTGAGAGAGTAGTCTAGGTCGTGTGGGAGGGAGTGAGACTTGAGAGATAGAGACTTTAGAGGGTTAATGAGTTATCCAGTTGCGGTAACGAGTTAGAGAAGGTATGAAAGGTTAAACCTTGACTATCCATCTACGATCATAAATTGTGCACTCTAAGCATTATCAAAGTTGTTCACCAAAGAGGGGAAATTCTAGTTCTGTACAAAGTAGGCCATTTGGCGCACGCCAAATGTGATGAGTCATTTGGTGCTCACCAAATGACCTGCTTTGGACGTGTTAATTAATAGGATTTGCCAAATTTTCTCATATTTTCGTCTGTGCTCCCCATCTCATTTGCACGTATTTTAATGCAATTTTTTAAAAAAATTCGTGATAGCATAAACCTCTCTCTTATCTATCTAAATACATAATTCTTTTTTCATTTTGATTTAGTTAAGGTTTTGATCCATGGCTTTTATTGTAAATGCCTTCGTTTTTGGTCAAAAACCAACATGTGCTAGGTTTAGGATAGATTTTTACATGTTCATTGGAATGTGAAACAAATTACATTTTTTGAAACTAGACTCCATTCTACACATGATGAAAAAAAAAATCAATTTTTGATTAGTTTGCAAAACAATTGGGGGGGAGCACGCTCAAATTCTAGCTTTTCAGGATGTGTCCACTTTGAAAATTCATAAAATATTATATATTCATTAAAAAAATTATCTGAAAGAAGGATGATAAACTACATGGTGTTAGCTAATTTCTCACCATTGGGATTTTTGAAATTCTAAAAAAAAGTTAACCAAAAAGGGGGGAGCCCTCAAGTGCTATGCTATTTTTTTTGATAAAAACAAGACCTATTTTGGCCCCCCCCTTTTTGAGACCCTTAATCTTCATTAATTTCAAAAAACAATAGTAGCTTAGAAACTAGACTCGGAGCGCTTCAACTTTTTTTCTTTCCAAATTTTAAAATTTTGATCGCAACTATCTTCATTTTCTCGTGCAAATCAGATTTTGTTGATTTCAGAAAAAAGTGGCATCTTAAGCACCAAAATTGTGTCACAGATTGGTGCACTTACCCATTTAGTAACCCAATTGGTTAATTTTTTTCCATTTTATTAATAATAACTTGTCATAGATATTTAGTAATCCAATTGGTTAATTTTGACCACCTGATTCTTATACTTCACTTTATCTTCAAGCTTAAAAAATAATCTTGGTGATTCTTGAAAAAATCTAGGAGAATATTAATACCTTTATGAAAAATTTAAAGCATGGAAACAAGGAATCAAGAGGCTCATCCTAGCATGTGATCATGAGACCACCAAAGAGACTATTGATTAATGGAAAAACCAAATTTGTATCAATTTCTTTTCCATAGAAGTTGGGGCTTAGTGGCTTCACAATATTTCTAAATAATTTTAATGAAATTTTTCCCTATATTTGAATAACCTCATACATTATGAGAATAGATTAAAAACTAACCTTTCTCTAGGATTTACTCTTATTTGAAACTCTTGTAGAAATATATTAATCTAAAAATATTTTTTGAGCATCATGTCCAATGCGGGCTCTAATTATTTATTTCATACATAAATCTATATCCTAAATTCATATATCAATAATATCAAGCCCTCCAAAATCACATGGGAGGTAACAAAATTCTCAAGAATTTCAATGAAATTATTCATCTTCATCTGAAGAGGCACATAATAAGTCTTTAATATTTTTATATTTTTGGGTAAGATGTTGTGGAAGGTACTCAACATGAGGAATAATGCACATGGGTGACTGCTAGAACTTTAGATAAAACTTAAAATTTACTTTCAAGGGATAAATATTTAGTAATCCAATTGCTTAACTATTTTCCACCTAATTAATAATAACTTTCTATAGAGTAGTAGAAGAAGCATGCAAGGTAAAGGGAATGCCTAGGAATATGAAGACCTCTACATCATCTATCCATGCCCAACCAAAGGAATTGAACCATGGGATTAGGAAATAAAATTTCAAATAATATTGACTCTTGTCACATACTGATTTTATCAATTCTTTAATTGATAAATATTAATCATGAGATTTGCATGTTTATGTTATTTGATTATAAAAATTGAAATAGAAATTGAAATTGAAATTGAAATGCAAATGAAATGATTTGAAATTCATTATTATGAAATTTGGGGTTTGCCATTGCTGATGAAAATTTGAGTGCAAGTGAATGTAGGAATAGGTGAACGAGAATGAAGGCGAGAACATTGATCAGGTAGAGTTGTTTTAGCCATTAGATGTTAATGATGATGATGGAATCTCACACACCACTTTTTTATTATAATGTGTTTTTGTGATGATTATTATTTGGAAATTTTTAATAAGTTTATCTGATTGCTCAAATTTATATGAAAATGAATATGTTTGTTTTGAAATGGAAAGAATTGCTTATTTGCGAAAATTTTAGCCAATTTGAGTAAATTATGTTATTATGTGGAAAAAAAGATCTTAAAATGAAAGTAGCAATATATATGTTTAAATAATTATATATTAAATTTGGTTATTTAAATGGAAATGAGAAATAAATGAAATACGTTTTAAATTAGATTGAATTGAAAACGACAGTTAACAATTTGAAAACAGTTACCTTTCAATCAATTTAGCATGCAAATGAATAGATAGAAATCTGAGTTATGGCCACCACTAATAGAAACTTGGCACATATTGTGGATCAAATTTAATTTATAACTCCACCATTTGCATGATAAATAAAACAGAAAGAAAATCGGTTTTAGATAAGAAGAGGAAGAAAAACAATAGTTAAGAAGGATTTTAGGAGAGGGAATTTAGGATCTAGATGGCTATCTCCATCATGCGCATGTGAGAAAAGAGGGAGTGAGTTTTGGAGAACAAAATTGTCTATCTCCATCATACGCATGAGATGGAGGAGATAGGAAAGTGCGTAGCAAGAAGGGAGGAGGAAATCTGCTCTCTCCACCATGCACGAGTAGAAGGAGAGGGTGCATGGGAAATAAGGAAGGAGAGGCACGTGAGAGAAGACAAAAGGCAAGGTGCGGCCAGAAGGAGAGGGAGGACGCAGTCAGTAGGGAAGGAGAATAGGAGAAACATAAATCTTCCACCATCACATGCAAGCAACAAAAGAAGGGGCACGCAACCAGAGAAGGAGAAGAGAACTCAAAACAAAAGAAAAGAAGATAACTTGGGGGGCATGACAGGAAGAGAGGGAGAGGAGAGAACAAAAGATTGACAAGAGAAGAGAGAAGTGTGTGGGAAGAGAGAAGGAGGGACAAACAGGAAAGAACAACATGAGACTAGGAATAGGGAGCAAATTCAGTTGTTCAAGATACATGCACATGCACATGAAATTGATAGAAAAAAATAAATATTCATTGCTAGATTAAGGAAAACACACAGCTGCAAGAGATTAATAGGTAAGATCATTGATATAAAACATTTACCAGTCTTAGAAACAATGAATGTCTGTGTTATTTATTTCTTTCTTTCGCAAATATAATAGAAATAAGAACGTATTGTAGGAATTAATGAATTCTTAAATTTATAAACCAAACAGTATTTTTATGGAGATAAAGAACAACTTGAACAAAAAATTATAGAACAACTTGAACATAAAACTAATAAGAAACAATAGATTTCTTTATTGAGGAAATTCTGATTTAAAATATTGAAAAGATGCACACAAAAAACATACTGGTTTAGATCTATTGCAAATAAAATACAAGATTCTTTCAGAAAAAACTTACATTTTATTTAGATTTGGAAATGCTTCAGAAAAATCAAAACTGTTAGAGAGATAAAATTTTCAAAATAATAGAAACAAAAAAGATAGGGAAACTTGTACAAAATTAAACAGCTGAATGTTTTTGGATTAAATAAAATTTTGAAATGATAGGTTAAAAATAATTCTGTTTATTTAAATGTGCTTGAAAAGTTAAGTGAAATATGATAATTACCTTGAAATGATATTAAATTGCTTTGAAACAGGAGAAAAATGAGAGGGGTTTATGTTTTTAAAAGATAATGTTTTAGGAAATATGAAAACCAAAAAAGAAATAAATTGAAGTAAAAATATAATTACTTTGAAATGAAACGAATTAGAAAAATACTATATTGAAGAGTAGTTAAATTTCATGAGTAAATGAACCGAAAGAATGTGTGCTCATTTATTCTGGTTTTATATGTACTTAGTTACATACTTGAGATACACCTTCTTTTATTTTAATTTAAATATGAACTTAATGTTATTTGTGATTTAAATCTGTAAAATTATTGCAATAAAACTGTGCTTGCTTAAAAATAAACGTGTAGTTCATGTAATTGGGAAAGATAATCTTTTTTTTTGAATGGAACCATGCATGCTTGATAATTGAAGGTGCATGACATGTTTTTGGAAAGTTACCTTCCGGGACAGGTGCCGAATATGGGTTTTTAGAGAGCGTAGTTTTGCTTTTCCAAAACCACTATTATTTGTCATGCATGAAATTTTACTTGGCCAAGTAACTTAAGGACCATTGAAATAGATGGAATATGAATAACTCTCTACCATATCCTTTTATCAAACTTGCTTGTTTCTTAAATGAATTAGAAAAATGAAAATGCTTTTGGATTTACTAGTTATACTAGGCACGCATCAGATTCCATCTTGCTTGTCGAGTTCTTTTTGCTAAGCGATTCATGCAGGGTCGGGTATTCTTTGAATGACTAAGGAATTTTGCGGAAGCGTAAGCTTTGAGGTTGGGCAGAAAAAGTGCCTGAACCTTGTTCTCATCTTCATGTTGAAGATATGCTATTGGATTGAAGATCAAATGAAGATTTTTTCATATATCTATTATATTTTATTCTTGTATGATCATTGTAGAACTTAAGGCGACAAAATGCCTAAGTCTTGAATTGTAAATTTATTTACAATGTTTTTGTATTATTAAATGTCGAGTAAGATGACACGTTTATGAATGTAATTAGAAGTATTATGAATCTTATTGTAGACTTTAAGTCGATATTTTGGAATCTTTTGGATTTTATGTAATCTAATGACTGGAGTTTCAACTTTCTTTGTAATATAAATGAATTTATTTAAGGAATTGTCGATGTTTGGAATTAAAGAGTTTCACTCTTTACATTTGGTATCAGAGCTAGGTTTGAACACTAGGGTCCTTTGTCTATTACGCTAAAGAAACATTCCTTGATTCAGGAATTGTTGATACATAGTAGGTTCAAGAGGAAAAGGAGCTGCTGCAAGTAATGAGAATGACAAGTTGGATCAAATTCTCAATCTTTTAATCAACAAGGTTCCAGAATGGATAATCTCGAACAAGAAGTTCAAGAAGTGAGGGAAGGAAAAAAACCTCAGAATGAAATTCCCCAAAATCAAGAGCAACCCACTAAGGAAAATCCAAGGGTTGAAGAACTACCAAATCCTCAAGCTAGGATTGAAGAGGAGTTGGCAAAAGACTTGAAAAGGGTAGCCTCACCCAAGTTTGATGGTAAGACCATCGGTGATGGAGCTGAAGCCTGGGTAATTGAAATGGAAAAGTATTTTGAGCTCAAGAATATTTCTAATGAGACCAAGGTATTTTGGGCTGCATATCAGCTTACTGGAGAAGCTGCTACTTGGTGGGATAATGAGAAAACTGAGAAGCTGATACCAGGTGGGACTACATGGGAAGTATTTTTGCAACTTTTCAGGAAGAGATGGCTTCCACAAATGTTCTTTGATAGAAAAATGATAGAGTTTCAAAATCTGACACAGGGTTGTTTGACAATTACTTAGTACTGGGAGAGATTCAGTAATCTCCTGAAGTACGTACCACAATATCAGATGGATGAGCGGTTTCGTATTTGGAAATTCATCCTAGGATTGAGGCCACAGATAGGAGCTGATGTGGATATTCATAATCCACTGACTATGGATGAGGTCTTTGAGAAGGCCTTAAAACAGGAACAAAAGTTGCAACAGGTAGCAAACTATAGAAAGAATGTGAATTCTAAATCTGGACTTGGAAAAAAGAAGTTCCAAAATAATAATAGTAATAACCAGGGGGGTAAAAACAATCAACAGATAAGGAACCTAAAGAGAGGAAAAAACTTTGAGGAAAAAGGAGAAGGAAACTATGGTGGAAATAAGAAAGTGAATAATAATAACACCAACTTCTCTAATACCAGGAACAAGACAGGTGGTCACCCAGGGCCACGAGGTGGATGTTACAATTGTGGAGGAGATCACTATGCCTCCAATTGCACACAACGTCCAGGAGGTCAGCGAGGAGGAAATGATCAACAAGCACCGTAACACCAGATTCATGTAGCGGTTGACAATCGTCAAGCAGAGTTTCAAGCTTCACCTATTCAGCTGCCGGGTAAGATTTTTGGTTAATCAGTTTCCATTTTGATAGATACCGGAGCTACTGAATTATTTATTGATCCTAAAGTAGTTGCTAAGCTACCTATTAGACCTTGTTATATGTCACATGCATGGATGGTTCAATATGGAAACCGAGCAGAGAAGAGGGTAGATACATGTCTATCTTGCAGTGATTTAGAGCTATCTGATTTCCAAACCCATGTTAACCTATATGTAGCACCGTTGGGTTCATATGATGTGATCCTAGGGATCAATTGGTTAACTGAGCACAAAGCTATAGTGAAATGTGAGGATAAGATTGTGAGTTGTCTTGATGATTCTGGACATCCAGTTGAGATTTTTGGATCTCAAGATCCTCTTGAGTTGAGACATATCTCAGCCATGCAGCTAAAGAAAGCACATCGAAAAGGACGTTTCATTTTTTCTATATTGGTGAGTGACTTGGATAATGTACAACAAAGTCTAGAGCACTATCCAGTTCTCAAGGAGTTCTTGGATATCTTTCCTGAAGAACTTACTGAGTTACCATCGAAGAGAGAATTTGATTTCTCGATTGAACTTTTACCTGGAACTGAGACTCAATCCAAGGCTCCAAACATAATGAATACTACTAAGTTATATGAGCTGAAGGCTCAATTGTAGGAGTTACTAAAGCAGGGATTTATTAGACCAAGTGTATCCCCATGGGGTGCACCGATAATCTTCGTGAAGAAGAAGGATGGGACCTTGAGATTGTGTATTGATTACATAATGTTGAACAAGGTTACCATTAAGAATAGGTATCCTTTACCTAGGATAGATGAGTTATTTGATCAGATGAAAGGGGCCACAGTGTTTTCTAAGATTGATCTTAGATCAGGTTACCACCAACTAAGGATTAAGGAGGAGTATATTCCAAAGACAACCTTCCGAACTCGATATGGACATTACGAGTTCACAGTGGTACCTTTTGGTCTAACAAATGCCCCAACGACATTCATGAATCTTATGAACAACATCTTTAGAGATTGTTTAGATGATTTTGTGCTTATATTCATAGATGATATTTTGATTTACTCTAAGATAGAAGAGGAGCATGAGAAGCACTTGAGGATAGTCTTGCAATGACTAAGAGATCGAATTCTTTTTGGTAAGTTTTCAAAGTGTACTTTCTTTCAGAAGAAGGTTCACTACTTGGGTCATGTCATATCTGCTGAGGGAATCTCAATTGATCCTACGAAGATAGAAGCAATAGTGGAATGACCAACACCGCAGAGTGTTATTGAAGTTCGTAGTTTCATGGGGCTTGTAGGATATTATAGGAAATATGTGGAAGGATTCTCCAGGATAGAAACACCTATTACTTCTCTTCAGAAGAATGGAAGGAAATTTGAGTGGACTGAGAAGTGCGAGGAGGCATTTCAATTTCTTAAAAAAAAGTTAACATCAACACCAGTTTTGACTATACCAGATCCTAATGGGAACTTCATTGTGATTATAGATGCTTCAGGTGAAGCTGTAGGAGGTGTGTTGATGCAGGAAGGGAAAGTGGTTGCATATGAGTCCAAAAAACTGAAACAATATGAATTGAATTATGTGCCACATGATCTTGAGCTTGTAGCTATTGTTCATGCATTACAAATGTGGAGACATTATCTCCTAGGGAAACCATTTGAACTAAAGACAGATCATTTAGGACTTAAGTACATTTTTACACAGCCTAACCTCAATTTGAGATAGAGGAGGTGGCTTGAGTTCCTAAGTGAGTATGATTTTGGTATTGAGTATATCAAGGGAAAGGAAAATAGAGTTGTAGATGCTCTTAGCAGGAGAAGACATCTCTCTGCTATGCTAACCACAAGGTCAAATTTGAGACAAGTGTTGCATCATCTTCCAAAAAATGAGCATTATGAGAGGGTCAAGCAAGCCTTAGAGGCAAATCCTTTAGATCATAGATTTGATGGATATGTGATAGAGTATAATGGTATTTTGAGATATCAGGAAAGGATGTATATCCCTGAGGGTGGAGAGTTGAGGAGGTTGATTCTAGAGGAAGTACATGATGCACCTTACTCAGGGCATCCAAGAGTTATGAATATGGTAGCAGAGTTGAAGACATTGTATTTTTGACCTAAGCTCAAGAAAGATGTTATGGAGTATGTGGCTAGATGTTTGGAATGTCAACGGGTCAAGGCTGAGCATGTGCATCCAACATGAATTTTGTATCCCCATGATATACCTGAGTATAGTGGCAAGTAATCAGTATGGATTTTATCCAAGGATTACCTTTGAGCAAGAATAGGCATGCTACCATCTTGGTAGTCATTGATAAGCTAATGAAGGTTTCTCATTTCATACCTGGGAATCTAAAAGATGGATCATTGACACTTACGAAAGAAATTTGTGCAAGAGATATTCTGATTGCATGGTGTACCAGAGACCATTATATCAGATAGGGATACTAGAATGACATCTAGGTTTTAGACAACATTGAATGCAACTTTAGGAACTAAATTTAATTTTAGTTCTGCATATCACCCACAAACTGATGGCCAAACAGAAAGGGTCAATCAGGTTGTTGAGGATCTATTGAGGATGTACTACATGGATTAGCAGTACAAGTAGGATGAATATTTTCCATTGGTTGAGTTTTCTTACAACAACTCATTCCATGCATCGTTGGGTATGGCACCTTTTGAGGCACTTTATGGACGGAAGTGTCACACACCCATCAATTGGGATAGGATGAAAGATAGGATCATCATTGGTCTGGATATGCTCAAGGAAATGGATGACAAAAATGAAGTTGATCAAGAGTAGGTTGAAGGAAGCAGTCGATAGACATAAGATCTATGCTGATAGAAACAGGACTTTCAGACAGTTTGCTGCGGTAGATAAAGTCTTTTTGAGGGTTAAGCCTCATAAGAGCTCTATCTCATTTGGGAAATCATCAAAGTTGGCTCCGAGATTTGTGGGACCCTTTGATGTGCTGGAAGTCATTAATCCAGTTGCTTATAGACTAGCGTTACCACTTTCTCTAGCTCAACTCCGTAATGTATTCCATATTTCTTTATTGAAACCATATCATCTTGATGCATCTCATCTACTTGATTGGCATTCATTACAGGTATAGGATCTAGGGGTGGTGCTAGTGGAGCCCATCTGAATCCTAGACAGGCATAGCATTAAGTTACGTAATAGGGATAGTACTCAGTACAAGGTCCAGTGGGACCAGTATACTGAGGATACTTCTACATGGGAGGATTCTGAGATGATTGACCATCATTTTCCTCATTTTCTTTCTTAGAATAGTATTTTCTTAGTGCATGAGATACTTGATACTCTGGTTTTTGATTCACATGTTGTGAACTTGGATAACGTGGATGCTACTATGAATTTCCTATGCTTATGTTTTGAGGACTATGATGTTAGTTATTATTTCATTATGATTGAGATACTATGTTTTACTCATTGAGATACTATTCTTATTGATTGATTAATAAGACATTGAGACGATGTCTCTTCCAAGAGGGGAAGGATGTCACGTATTGATTTTATCAATTCTTTAATTGATAAATATTAATCATGATATTTGCATGTTATGTTAGATGATTATAAAAATTGAAATTGAAATGCAAATGCAAATGAAATGATTTGAAATTCATTATTATGAAATTTGGGGTTTGTCATTGCTGATGAAAACTTGAGTGCAAGTGAACGCAGGAACAGGTGAACGAGAATGACGACGAGAACATTGATCAGATAGAGTTGTTTTAGCCATTAGACATTAATGAGGATGATGGAATCTCACACACCACTTAGTTATTATAATGTGTTTTTGTGATGATTATTATTTGGAATTTTTTAATAAGTTTATCTGATTGCTCAAATTTATGTGAAAATGAATATGTTTGTTTTGAAATGGAAATAATTGCTTATTTGTTAAAAGTTTAGCCAATTTGAGTAAATTATGTTATTATGTGAAAAAATAGATTTTAAAATGAAAGTAGCAATATATATGTTTAAATAATTATATATTAAATTTGGTTATTTAAATGGAAATGAGAAATAAATGAAATACATTTTAAATTAGATTGAATTGAAAACGACAGTTAAAATTTGAAAACAATTACCTTTCAATCAATTTAGCATGCAAACAAAGAGATAAAACTCTGAGTTATGGCCACCACTACTGGAAACTTGGCACATATTGTGGATCGCATTTAATTTATAACTCCACCATTCGCATGATAAAGAAAAAAAAAATAAAATCCATTTTAGAGAAGAAGAGGAAGAAAAACAACAGTTAAGAAGGATTTTAGAAGAGGAAATTTAGGATCCAAATGACTATCTCCATCATGCGCATGTGAGAAAAGAGGGAGTGATTTTTGGAGAACAAAATTGTCTATTTCCATCATACGCATGAGAGGGAGGAGATAGGAAAGTGCGTAGCAAGAAGGGAGGAGGAAATCTGCTCTCTCTCCACCATGCGCGAGTAGAAGGAGAGGGTGCATGGGAAATAAGGAAGGAGAGGCATGTGGGAGAAGACAAAAGGTAAGGTGTGGCTAGAAGCAGAGGAGGGACACAACCAACAAGGAAGGAGAATACGAGAAACATAAATCTTTCGCCATCACACACAAGAAGCATAAGAAGGGGCATGCAACTAGAGAAGGAGAAGAGAACTCAAAACAAAAGAAAAGAAGAGAACTTGGGGGGCACGACAGGAAGAGAGGGAGAGGAGAGAACATAATATTGACAGGAGAAGAGAGAAGTGTGTGGGCAGAGAGAAGGAGGGACAAAAAGGAAAGAACAACATGAGACTAGGAATAGGGAGTAGATTCAGCTATTCAAGATACGTGCACATGCACATGCCAAGGAAATTGATAGAAAAAACAAATATTCATTGTCAGATTCAGGAAAACACACAGCTACAGGAGATTAATAGGTAAGATCATTGATATAAAATATTTACCAGTCTTAGAAACAATGAATGTCTGTGTTATTTATTTCTTTCTTTTGCAAATACAGTAGAAATAAGAACGTATCGTAGGAATTAATGAATTCTTAAATTTATATACCAGACTTTATTTTTATGGAGATAAAGAACAACTTGAACATAAAATTATAGAACAACTTGAACATAAAACTAATAAGAAACAATAGATTTCTTTATTTAGGAAATTCTTATTTAAAATATTGAAAAGATGCACACATAAAGCATATTGTTTTAGATCTATTGCAAATAAAATACAAGATTCTTTCAAAAAAACTTACATTTTATTTAGATTTGGAAATGCTTCAGAAAAATCAAAACTGTTAGAGAGATAAATTTTTCAAAATAATAGAAAAAAAAAAGATAGGGAAACTTGTACATAATTAAACAGCTGAATGTTTTTGGATTAAATAAAATTTTGAAATGATAAGTTAAAAATAATTATGTTTATTTAAATGTGCTTGAAAAGTTAAGTGAAATATGATAATTACCTTGGAATGATATTACATTTCTTCGAAACAGAAGAAAAATGAGAGAGGTTTATGTTTTTAAAATATAATATTTTAGGAAATATGAAAACCAAAAAAATATGTGAAATTAATGTTATTTGTGATTTAAATCTCTGAAATTACTGCAATAAAACTATGTTTGCTTAAAAATAAACATGTAGTTCATGTGATTGGGAAAGATAATTATTTTTTTGAATGGAACCATGCATGCTTGATAATTGAATGTGCATGACATGTGTTTGGAAAGTTACCTTTCGAGACGGGTGCCGAATATGGGTTTTTAGAGAGCGTAGTTTTGCTTTTCCAAAACTACTATTATTTGTTGTGCATGACACTTTACTTGGCCGAGTAACTTAAGGACCATTGAAATAGATGGAATATGAATAAATCTCTACCATATCCTATTATCGAACTTGCTTGTTTCTTAAATGAATTAGAAAAATGAAAATGCTTGTAGATTTACTAGTTATACTAGGCACGCATCAGATTCCATCCTACTTGTTGACTTCTTTTTGCTAAGCAATTCGTGTAGGGTCGGGTATTCTTTGAATGACTAAATAATTCTAGAGAAGCGTAAGCTTCAAGGCTGGGTGGAAAATGCGCCTGAACCTTGTTCTCGTCTTCATGTTGAAGATATGCTATTGGATTGAAGATCAAATGAAGATTTCTTCATATATCTATTATATTTTATTCTTGTATGATCATTGTAGAACTTAAGGCGACAAAATGCCTAAGTCTTGAATTGTAAATTTATTTACAATGTTTTTCTATTATTAAATGTCATGTAAGATGACACGTTTATGAATGTAATTGGAAGTATTATGAATCCTATTGTAGACTTTAAGTCGGTATTTTGGAATCTTTTGGATTTTATGTAATCTAATGAATGGAGTTTCGACTTTCTTTGGAATATAAATGAATTTATTTAAGGAATTGTCGATGTTTGGAATTAAAGAGTTTCACTCTTTACAACTCTTCTTCCACTTAATTCCCTAACTAGAGGCTAAACAAAATGTATATAGGCATTGAATTTCTATTTGACATTGTTATCATCCTTGAGGAGAGAGAAAATAAGCATTAGTGAGCTAACCATTAACAAACCGCTGGGCATAGTTGGGAAGAGTTATACCTTTAACCAAATTATATGAAATAACATGAGCTAGAAGATATTTTAAGCCTTTAATTAAAAAACATACAAGGCAAGAGAAATATGAAATCCTTACCATATAGAGTGGAAAATCTCAAAACTAGAATATTGGTGGCTATTTATAACTTGATACATACAAAAGTGTAAAAAATAATTTTTAAAAAACCTCAAGAATTTGGGGCCAAAGATTAAATCTTGAACAATAGTAAGAATTAAGATCCATTCAATATGGTCATAATATTTGAAAAAAATATTATATAAAGATGGCATGCCATTGAGAATGCCTACCCCATTTCATTTCCACCTGAATAATAATGATGTTGTCAATAATATGTTTATATTTGATAAACCCAATCTACTCTTGTTTAACAATCAAAGAAATATGATGTCATAGATTAAGAGAAAGATTCTCAAAAATAATATTATAGGATACATTAAGTAAGGTGATTGGTCACCAATTTCCATATCATACATATGTCCAACCTTATGTATGAACTTAATATTTCCTATTTTGGTAAATTTTCCCAAGGATTTTAAATGGTAAATTTCTAAAACATTCTATATATATCATTACCAACCATATCCCAAAGAGCTTTATAAAAGTCACAAAAATAATTATATCCAAGGGATTTATCATTATCCATGGAGAAATTTATCTTACAAAGCTCTTCTTGAGTGAGAATCTACTCACATAAATATCTACGTGTAGGAGAAACCCTACAAAGGGACAACATAGATTCATTGTTGAAGAGCATTATATCACTTAGAGATATTTCTTTAGCTTTTAAAACTTATTCATCATGTAGACCAAAAGCTAGTGTGATGGAAAGGTAATTACCTAATTAATTATTTTTAGTTCCCCTTATACACTAGCATACCTAAGTTATTAGTTCCCCTTATACACTAGCATACTTAAGATAACTTAGGTCATGCGATTTTTTCTCAAGACATAGGATTAGGACACATGTTATGATCTAATTCAATCCTCACCTAGGGTTTCTTCAACCTTATTACAAGTATTTATCATTGTATATTGTATTGATTCATTCATTATTTAGATTAATAGAATTCTCAAGGCTTCCATAGAATTTTTTTTGCCAAACTGAAGCTCCATATCAACACCATGCGAGAAGAAAACACATAAACAACTCCATGAGAAAAGAAAACCCCATGAGATTCCAAAGCCCACCATAGATCCCATTGATAATATCCATTTAAAAATTAAATTTCATGGCTTCCATTTCAAAAATATGTAAAATAATGTTAACACACAAAACTTCCACTGCAGTCCACAAGCCTCTAACAAATTTTGCAATTTCTTCTAATTAGATTCCCAAAAAAATATTAAAAATCAGAATGGAGGAGTTCCCATAACCAAAATACCATGAATTCTTCACACACAATCGCATGGAAGTTCATGCAATTCAAATGCAAGCTATAGAACAACCTTAAGATCTAATACCAAATGTTGGAAAAATAGGAGAATGTTGTTGGAATAATATAACAACCTCTAACCCAATAATAGATTTATTGAGATCTACAAATCTTAAATCGCGCACTATAAAAATTTGTGATTATCTACAAATATGAAATTAAGTTGTCTTAATATGGAAAATCCATTGAGATATTCATCTTCTTTGTCATGATTAAATTAGCCACTTTACATGATTTATAAAAACCAATTAGATGAAAATAAAAATAAAGAAATTAAGATTATTTGACCATAAGATAGCAACAACAAGAAATGCATATAAAATTTTAAGGCTAGAAGATCATCTCATAACGTACAAGATTTATGTGGAGAAACCATTGTAGTAAAAAAGTCCACCAAGAAGACAGGTAAAGCATGTATTATCTTCAAAATGTATGATATTACAATATAGTCACTTTTGTCACTCCTATGTCTTCAAATTAATAAGACTTCACTACCTAAAAATAATGATACAATACTACTATCCAAAGTTTCCAATTTATAGGAAATCTAGTGTGAGAATACCACTGTCGTATCTCAAAACAAGAGGAAAATACCACCTCCAAAACCATATGCCACCTTTAGTGGTCTATTTATAAAAATAATAATAAATAATCACATGGGATTCACATGCACACCCAACCCATAGCCAATTAAAATTGGTCAACTCTGAGTGCTTTATTACTCCCAATGGCTCCAACAACTAACATGCACTAACATACACTACCTGGCACCCCACTATGGAAATCATGCAACTATAATGTACCAACATACAAGTCCATGTTGCATCACCACCAAAGTGGATTCCTAGAAATAATTTTTTGCCATTGTCTTATCCTCATCACTGTTGACTATGCCCATCCCATATGAGTGTGATTACAACATGTCATATATAAATAATTATAAAAAAATTGTCTAATATGTACTTAGGAATCTAAGTACACCTTCTAAGGAATATGGAGATACATGAAAATGACTTAAGATTGCATGGTAAATTTCACCTTATCCTTACAAAGGTAAGACAAAAGGGTTGCAAAATTGTTTAAATATGCCTTGTTCTCCACTTTATATTAGACTTGTATCTTTGGAGTATCTAGTTGTGGACCTATGGAGGATTAAATTTTCCAAAGAGAGTACTAAGAATATAAAAGTCATAAATATAATTAGTGATTGTGGGTAAGATATATTTTATGGGAATCATTAAAGAGTTTTTATAAATTTTGAATATTTAGAATGTTGTAGGACATTGAGACATTCAATTTACCTTGGGTGGGGTGTATTTTTATATATGCTCTTTGGTAAAAGTGAGCATTAAAAGTGTTTATTTGGATGTCAAATTTAAGTGTCTTTGAAACTCATTCCAAGAATAATGAAAAAGAATAATTGGAAGTGCTTGGTTGAAGGAAATTTTTATATATTCCAGAGAAAATTATAGATGAGTAAAATTTACTTCTCAATGCTACTCTTACATAGGGATATTGTAATGTGCTATTGTTTTTGGGTGCTAGAAAGTAAAAGTTGTACATTTGTGAAAATTAGTATTAAATATGTTAAGTATTGAGTAAAAAGGATGCATTGTTTTAGTTTTAAATTTTAAAATTAAATGAGATATTTTGTGGTGTTGGGTATTGTGTGTGAAAAGATCAATTGGTAAAAATATGCATTTTATTATGAAGTTTCAATAGAATGGAAATGGGAAAATTTAGATTATATTTGTATATATTTTTTTTCAAGCAAGAAAATTGTGTATGTGTGAATGTGTGTTAATAATGTGTGAAAAAAAAAAGATTTATAATTTTTTTATAAATTCAAGCTTTGTTTATGAAATAAAGGTTGGTCTCAATTTCAATCTTAGGGCCTCTTTGAGCCAAACATAAGTATTTTAGTTGAATTTGTATATTATCCTCTATTCCTAGTTTGTTCTAGGGATTTGAATTCTAGGTTCAAGTTTATCTATAGTGTGTGATTTATTATTTTGTAAATTCAAAGAAGGTGCTTGTAAGACACAAATATTTTCCTGGTCTAAATTTCTTAATTAAAGTCTAATTATTTTAGAGGTTTTTATAAATCTCCATGGCTACATTTTCTATCTCATTCATGATTATAGTTAGTCTATTATTATATCAATTATCAATATTTCCAATAATATCACATAGGGCTATCTATCAATTTTTTATTAATAGGAATTTTTGGTCATATGAAGATAAATATTTACAATTTACGTTGGACTAGTCACATAAACTCAATGCTATAGTAAGCCATGTAGTGATAGCCTTTTGGTGTGTCCTTGTGTATAGGGTTTGACTAATCTATGTGAATCATCTAGTTCATTCATCCCATAAGATCTCTAGGAACACCTTCCTTGGTCTAAGAAAATCCATAAGAGTAACACAAGTATCTTTCTTTTGTTAGCTAGCCAAAGTCACCCATGAATTCATCATGAATCCAACATGATTCTATCCCAAATTTTTTTCCTTGAGGTTAGTAATCAAGGTTTGTTTGTAGAGTTATATAAATTTTGTTTTGAACACCAACACAAGCAATAATTAGTGTGTTCTCATTTCTCTTACCACTTGACTTTGATTTTGGTCATTTATTTGGTCTAAGCTTGTTGTTCTCTCCTCTTCCTTATATTTTCTTGTTCCATATTACCTTTGGCCTTTTTTATTTTTCATGCTTCTCCTACTTACACTTTTTTCTATTTTTTATTTCAAATTTTACTATTCCCTTTCTTTGTTTGCATTTGCAATAATTGTCATTATTCACCCCACTTGGGAGGCATTTCCTTTATGGTGACATTATGGATTTAGAGGACCTACAATTCTTTCAAGATAACTTCTTATATAGTATCTTTTCCCATGTGCTCATCATGACAATATATTTATGAAATTACTATTATGATATTTACATAATGTATTCTTTCATTACTACACTTATGTACTTTGTATGTGGTTATATCATATATGACGCATTAAATTATACTTACATGATTTATCTCTTATCTATAGCTTGTCCTCATATTTAGGGAAAATATTTTGGAACAAAATCTTTGTGTTCTTCATTTAGATATAAACTTCATGCTTATCTTTTTCTCATACTATAGGACAAACACATTATTAGATGTGTCCACTTTGCATTCCCCTCTTCTCAAATCATGTCAATTATAATGTGCAAATCTAATTTGAGGGGTTGATACTATTTATTGGTATAATTTCATTGGATCCAATAGTTATTATTACTTGACAACACCACTAATAGGGACATCATATTTATATTTCACTTTACTTAATGTTAAATAGATTTAGTGGGTTGAGTTATCAATTATTATTCTATAAGATCCCTTCCCATGTGTCATTTCTCCTTTGAAATTAGGTTGTATAGTCTAAGGGGCTCAATATAGTTACTATTCCTCGACAACTAGAGTAAATTGATTTCTTTTATTTACATGCCTTTACCATATGGTCTGATGTGGGCCAAATCTATTATAACCCCATGATTCTCTCATTTTTATTATTCTCAAAATGAGATGGTAGTGAATTTGAGTAAATATAAATTTAATTAATTTGTGTTGTTTATGATCATGTTAGTGTGGGTTCTAATAATGCTAAATGTTGTGCACACATGTGTCAATTTGGAGATGCAACCTCATGAAAACTATGGATGAAAATAAATGAAATCTTCCTAACTTTATTTTTTGTGACAATTTATATTCTTTTGAGATATGCTTATTACTTTACTTATGTCAATTAGGTTTCTTTAGCACACATGAATGATGTAGATTCACATACACACTAAAATGAAGGTAAAATGTAGAGTCGAAAAGTGCATGTGCTTTGTCCTTTTGATATGTATGTCATTTCGGGGCTTAATTTGATGAATTTTAGCATACAAGATGATTTAACAAGAAACCATTCCTTATCCTCTTACCTAATTTAGTTACCATGGCCTAGATCTAGGTTAGAGTTTACTCATTTTTGCACATTGCTTATAATTTATTTTATGTTCTAGCATATGTCTTTTCCAAATCTCAATTTCACTTTCACTAAGATTACTCTTCTCCAAAATTGGACTGTTGTCTATCAACTTGTGTACAAGATCTTTTAAATTAGCCCATCAAATTACATTTTTAAAGATGACACCTACAACATAATTTAGAATAATGTCAAACACTCATTAAAGACATCCATGACCATTCTTGAACAATTCAAGAGCACTTGTGTCAAAATATTAGGCATTAACAATAGAAATCAATGCATCATGCATCCTTCATATCTTAGACTCAAATTATTCTTTATCATGCACAAGGAATTTTCTAAAACTTCATCCTAGCAAAAACCCAAAAAGTCTTCTTTAACAAGTTACCTTGATTGTAGTTCAACTATCACATCAAAAACAAAAGATTCAAGAATAGTCGACTAATAAAAGAGAAAATTCTAGTAGGGTAGATGCAATCATATAAGAAGAAGAAAAAAACATGACAATGATCACATCTAAATGACATTATATGAAACATATGATTATCTCAAAAATAACACTTTAGGTCTCAGTTTTACAATCGAACATGATTTAAAAACATATCTAAAATTCAATTTCATCATAACCACCGCCATCGCCATCAAGAAGTGAAACAATCCCATAACTCTTATTTAATCTACCATTTACTTATTATATCAAAAAATTGATCTCAATTATACCCATTTAAAATCTGATTGAAAATTTAATCAGCTTTTCTTCCTAAATCTCATATAAATTTTGAAGAAAACATATTTGATTTCTCTTCAATTACATATAGACACAGCCGCCATCCCTATAACTTTCAGGATTACGTTCAAAATCGAAACTTATATTTAGTCATACATTTGAATACACTGTACTATTATAATATCCAGGCCAAATTTCTGATTTCGTACAAAATTGGAACACTCATATTTGATTTCTCTTGGAAAGCAACAGCCATAAACTTATAGATATTGTAAGATATAATGAATATATTCTACTTTGTCGCCTCTGTATCTGGGCCCATCTCCATATATTTCAAACTTGGAATTTCAAAGTAAATATCTCTGTCAAATAAAAATTTGCTGACTGTTGTATAGATTTTGATGGCATATTATTTTATATTTAAACAGAGAGAATGTTCTTATGAAGTCATTTTTAGAATTCTAGATTCTTTTCGAACATCAAGATATTTTTTCAATATAATTAAATATCATCAGGTTCAATAGTCAACAATCAATAATAATTTATCTTAATCAATTCTCATTTTCTGATAGTTGTTGGTTTTTGATTTTTTTATCTATTTTTTTTTATCGTTTGCTCTCATCTCTTATGAGACCCGGCTGCTCTGTCTTAATGGCTGTTTTGTAATGGGTTTGGGTTCGACTTATCTTAATCAAAACAATCAATAACAATTTCATATTTATCTATATCAAAAATAGTAAATATTTGTCCTATTTTTATTGGTCAAAATTGACTTTTTGATGAATAGGCAGCTATCTATATTAATAAAAGATAAAGTTACATATTCACAAAAAAAGGTGGGTGGTAGAGAGGCACACCCCGAGAGTCACATGGGCAGCACCCAAAAAAGCCAAAAAATTAATTAGCCACATGGGCCGAGCCCAAAAATCCATGATTACAAAACATAAAAAGAGCCATTAAGTGGCCAAAGCAGTACCGGGGTTAGTGACGTCATCCAAAATTGACTTTTGACTATTGAACTTAGCCATATTTTTGTATCTCAATTTTTTATATCTATTATATAATGTTTTCACCTCTAAGCTATACAACATACCTTTCACCTCTAACCTATACAACATACCTTTATAGGTTTGAAAATCAAAAACTACTTTTTTTAAGAGAAAAAATTACTTTTAGCAATATGGTTGATGACTTATTTTTCATAGTATTCAAAGCAAATTAAAACCCATTATAAATGACAATGTTTATTTTTCAAATATGTAATTTTTTTTATAACTTTTGGACATAATTTTCTATTTATTAATTAATTTTTAAATAAAGAGTCACATAAACTTGAAATGACATATATTACTATTTTTTAATAACTTCTAATTTTATTTTTGAAAAAGACTATGTCTAACCAATATAGACATCATTCTCTACATGATGAAAAAATCAGTTTACAATTAGTTTAGCTCAAATTATGTTGGTTGTACATGAGAAGTTTTAAAAAATAGAAATTAGACATAGCAAAAAAACTAATTTTATTAAAAAATTACAAAAAAATATCTTTACCAAACTTCACCATCATATGCATATTTCCAAAAAAAGGAATTAGAAAAATACTTTCATTTAGGTCAAATTATATTGGTTGTACACTGCATATTTTGACCCAAAACAAATGATTTTAAAAACTTACTTTTGTACATCTAATAAAAAACACGTTTATTATCTAGGTATTAGAATCAATTACATATCTTAAAACTAAAAACAATGTCCTACATTTATATTTTAAATTGTGTTAATATTCTATATATAAGTGCTTAATTTTTTTACTCCATCTATGACAAACTTTGATTTTTAGGAAAATGACTTCCTCTTTTTAGCCAAAAAGTGGACACATTATCTTGTACTTACCCGAGTCATATAGAGTCTTTTGATTTTAAACTCTTCATTATCATTCATGGAATGAATTAATTTTACATATATCCCATTCATTCCTTCTTTAAATATACTTTGAATTAACTTTTTTTTCTCTTTGTAGTATCAATTCTTCTTTTTTAGTGTTCAATATACTACTATTATCCATGTACCATTCCAACTCAAAAATGCAATTGAGTGATTCTATTATCCATTTAAATAACTTAAAATAAACTTTTATTTTAGTTCACACATAACTTACTTCTACATATCTCTATGTACCTAGTGGACCTTTATGAGTTTCATCCATAAGAGTTATATTATAAGGAATTTCATATAATTTTGGCTCTTTGAATGCCTCTCAAAATTTCTTTGGCATAATATGGATATTGGCACCCAAATATAATATATTTTATCTTACTATCCTTCAATTTAGCATGGCACCTAATAGGATATGCGAAAAAATCATGTGTATTATCAGTGCAAAACCTACACATAACCTTATTCTTTCCACTTGTACACTCATTGTCATAGTGTCCTAGTTTTCCATAGTTATATCAAGTTAGCCTTTAGCCCCTTCCTCTTATTTGACCATATTTATTTTTATTGTGGTAGCCTCCCCTACCACCTACTTGTGAATAACCAACATGATAACTCATGAAGAGGTTCACATCTTGAATTTGGGGTACCACTTGATGTATTTTATTGTCTTGTCTTGATTTGGTTCTCTCGTATGGTGCCTAATAGTCACGATCTTAGGTATATATGAAACTCGAGCTATTAATAATTTTCTATATCCATCCCTTAGAAATTGAAAATTAATCTTTAATTTTCATTTGACAATATAGTTCATAATTTTCATCTAATAGTAGCATTGGGCAATCATTTATCATGTGTTTGCCCCATTATTTACAATTATTTTAATATGTACTTACTATTCTTCTAGGCACCTTCTCAAATTCCACTACTATTATGGTAGCCCTTTTTATGCATTCTATCATTGGATATTCATTTCTTAGGTTTCCTTCCTTGCTACAATAGGTATGCCAAATTTTATTCTTTCTAAAAATTGAAGGTGTATCTATCTTCTCTCTTAGCAATATTTACCATTTAAGATTTATTTCTTCTATCTTAAATCTTATTTTTCATTTTTTATTTATTTTAGGCTTCTTTGAGTCTCCTCCAAGACTAGACCTCAATCTTGGTTGAAATTTCCGTCATTTCTTTATACCTTGGAAATTATTTGACCATCTAATGTGACCTTGACATATAGGGAGCTAATCTTGAGATAAACCATTCAATTCTTTAGTTTTTAGAAAACATGTTAGAGTTACCAAGTTTTGAATGAAAATTATAAATAAAAATTCACAACTAAAATAAGCAGAAACAATAATGTCTATTAAATAAAAATGAGAGTGTGCAAAATATATAATAACAACCTTGCATATAAAGGCAAAGAAGAGGATCTAGGAAGGTAGGAATAAACATCTAACTACCCCTCAAAATATTGAAAAAATGTTAGCTGACATGAGATAAGTGAGGAATTTCACATGGAGTGATAAAAATAAGAGACAAATCTTTAAGTAAACCTAAGATAATTGTGAATTGATCAACCTAGAAAAGGTGATAAACTAACTAGATGGATGATGATATTATTTACACTAACAACCCCCAAGTGAATCTTAGAGAGTATAAATCCAATGATGGGTCCTAGCTACTAGAAAATTTTAGGTACCCATGCATAAGAAAGTTTATTAGAAACATAATAAAAGAGAAAAAATTGTAGGATAAAACCCATCTCTAAAAAATAAATGATATAAAGATAATGTACAAGTAAAGAATATAGGAGATAGACGAAGGACTAATTGTGACCTCCTATGGACTACTTATATTGCTTAAGTATGAGAAATTCTCCCCCATAGTAAAGATAAAGAGAGACCATTGATCCCCCATAAGATGATAAATGTTATAGTGCTAAGTGATGCTTGAAACAAAATGAAGAATGTAATCCTTGAATGTTAAAAACATTCACCCCTATGGAAGAAATACAATTGTAGATAGGTTCATGCAATATTCCCATGTGAGAAGAAGATATTAATTCTTTAAAAAAATTACAAGATCCAAAGATAAAAATGAAATCTCAAAAAGCTACTCAAATGCTCCCTATGAAGGTTGATATAGAATAGGATCCAAAGATAGATATGCAGTGACAATAGTGTTGATGTGTCTATCATTAAAATTTATTGCCAACTCTATAAAATTATATTCACTAAACAAGTTTGATATGCCTATCAAGTTGTCATCCCAAACAACTATATAGGAAACATAAATGTGAAGATCGTACTATCTTGAATCAAGGAAAAATAAATATGTTGTGAAACTAAATTATAAAGAAGCAGGAGATGGAGATATGATATTATTACAAGGTGTGGGAGCTAATGAAAATGATAAAAATCCAAGGTTTATATAGCAAAATTTTATCTCCTTATGAAAGTCGAAGGTATCAATGTCATCTATAATCAAACCATCATCAAAGTTGGTAGAACCAAAGGAAGAAAAATAATACAATATTGTGCATACATCATTCATGTTGTGATAGATTCAACATGACACTAAGTGTGATATGATAAATGGAAATGGTATTATTAGATCTAGAATTGGCGGGAATGAGTAAGGCTCAAATGTAGAAAATAATTATTCCCAGATGCAACCATGTGTTGTGATGCTCTAAAATCAAGGTGTCACTTTTTTTATCTAGTGTTTACAAAAGCAAATAGTGTCAAATCATTTTTCTTATCTTTTTCTAAATTTATTGATGATGTGGATGAAGAATAGGAAGAACAATCGGTCCTTGGTGTAGGAAATTGGGTATGATTTTGTTGAATAAGATTCCTTAACTCATCAATTTCCTTTTTTACAACATTGATGTTTTGCATGCCCTTGTTTCTTACAATAACTACATGTGAGACTATAGAAAATTTTCCATTTTTATGAGGTATATGAATTAGTTGGAGTTTCTAATTTTGATCCCATAGCTTGATCCTTTTTTTGTTTCTTTTACTTATATTTGTAGCCTTTTGTTCTATTTAAACAAGAGCATGTGGTTTTGAAGACTTTAGAAAACTCATTTGAATTAGTTTTTCTTTCTCCTTTGTGAGAGAAAAAAAAGAATTTTACAAGTGATGGGATAGTGAATCATGTACCAAGAGAACTTTTAGTTGTATAAAAGGTAGAAACAAATGCTAATTAGTGAGGACCTAGCTTTGATAAGACACTTAAGACCAATTATTCATCTTTCTTTTCAATTCCATATTTTTTAATTGGAACCTTGTCAAATTTAATTTAGTTAAGAATCATGTATTCTATAGAATTCTTGTGGATTTAGACTTATAAGTTCATTCTCTAATTGATGCCCTCTCATTACATCATGTTTTCCAAATATATTCTCCAATATTGTGCATACATAATTAGTGTTGTGGTAGATTCAATATGGAAGAGTAGGTCAAGATAAATGGACATACACTATGTTTCATAGGCTTCATTGCTTAAATTGTACCATTTTTACTTTTCTATAGCTATTGTAGGTTCAAGTTCCAAACCTATTGTGACTTGAGATAATCCAAGATTCTTGAGATGGATTTATATTTTATGTATACATTCAGAGAAATTAAATGGAGTCAGAATTAGGTCCATTATTGTAGAGTTATAAGATACACAAGATGACCCCCCTAATTATTTTAGAACTAAAATTAGGCCCACCTAGAAAATATGAAGAAATATCACAAGTGTTTTATGATTGGATGCCAATTTAAAATTTTCCTATAAATTTTAAATCCTTGTGAAATTATGATAAATTTTTAAAAAAAGTTTGTAATTTTTTGATAATCAATGTGAAAGCTATGTCCCATTGAAACTATGCCAAAAATTAACATTTTGAAGCCAAAAATATAGTCAAAATAGTATAATTATATAAAATAAATGACACCACTATGTTAGTAATAGAATTATCTTTCTATTGACTATACTTTTTTCAAAAAATGCTTTAGCATTTGCAAGTTATGACAAAAATAAAAATACCACCTTGTAGGCACTTTGGATGGACCCTTATGACACATTGGTGACCAATTGGTGGTAGGATGCAAAGGGTTAGTGTGAGATTTGTGAGAGGCCATGTGGAACACTAGAGGGGCCACATGTGCCGATAAATCGGGCTAGGTTTGATCCAAATGGAGAAGAGCTTGCTGAAGGAACCTGACAAAAGGATGGCCAAAGTATTGAAAGGGGTTGAGTAGTGTGAACTACACTTGTATTTTTTGCATCATTCCCATGAAGGGTGACTTTCAATTTTGTAGAGGAATCATTATCAAAAGTAGTGTAGTGCCTTTGACTATAACTCAACGCTTTTGAATGTTAGCTTAAAATAGAAAACCCTAGAAATTGCTAGATTCTAAATTTTGACCAACAAACATTAGAAAACTTGAGATTCATGTAGACCAAGCTTGTAGTCATCATAATAATCCAAAACGACAACAAACATACAAATTTCCATCTTTTTCTCACATCACTAGTTCACTTTGGACTTGTCTAAACACCTTTAGTCATCATTGGATCAACTCAACCCCATAAAAAATAGCAAACCAATCCATTCAAAACAGCAACCTAAAATTTGACATAGCTCACTTTTGGTTCAAATATCTACCATCATCTCCTAATTTATCTCTTTGCTTGAAAATTGTCTTCTTTCAAGTATTTAGTTGAATTAGTTTCAAAACATTGTGAGTTAACTTATTATGGAGTCATTAGTCTATTCCCAAAGTTTTTTAATCTCATTATCACCCTCCTTGGCTTGGACTCATTTGTCTAGTACAAGAAAGGATCATCCCAAAACACTACTTAAACAAGGGATTTTTGTCAAAAGTAAACTTTGTCCAAATTCAAGGTTTCACATCCTCCATTCATCCAAACAACTTATCACGCAAACATTGGTCCAAGGTTACTTAGGTGTCTTTACAAATCCAATCTTGAAGTCAACAAAAACATGTCAATGTACATCTATTATCCAAATTCACTTCCATTTCATCCCTACATAGGGTCATCATATATCCTAATAGTTTCAACGACTTAACAACTATGGGTGTTCATAATCAAGAGTTTGATACACTTAGTCACATGTTAGATTTTAATCAATATCAAACCTTAAAAATCTATCAACCAAACAATCAAAACATGGATCCTCCAACAACAACATCACAATCCAACAAAATCACCACAAAACGTGAGTACAATCCTCTAGGGGAGCCAATGGAGTTCGTGTTAAACAATCTAGTCCATTCCAATTTTATATATCTTCCAAAGTCACAAAGGGATTATAAACTTTGATTCACACCCTCATGGTATGATGAAAATTCTTATCCTAAATACCATAGAAAAAAAGGTCATGAAACATCAAGTTTCATAAAAATCAAGAACCTCATACAAGACCTTATTGATCAAAGTACAATCAATGTTGAGACTAACCTTCAAAATTCATCCATAAATAACACCTCACACAATGACCTAGAAGACCTTGATACTTTTCTAAAGCATGATCAAGGTCTTTCATCAATGTCTAACAATGATCAATTTCACGACATATTAAAATTATTTGACCTCATGGTGGCACACATTGGAGAAACTTGACCACAAAAGGCTTTCATCCATAATCTCAATCCATCATCCTCAAGTCTTCCACAATCTCCAACTACAACATCCTTAATAAATGATCCATCAAGCAATGATACATTTTCAACTTCCTTCCAAGGATTGTCCCTCATAGATACATGCCAAATTACTCAAACACTAAATTCACATATATATGATGATCAAGAAACCCTTAATCCATTATTTGAATTTGATCCATTAATCCTTAATCCAATACTATCATGCATCCAACTGCCTCTCATGATTAATGTAGGGTATCTAAGTCAAGAGCTAACACACACATACCCGCATGTTGAAAGTATCCAAATATATTTTATAGATAATCCATTCTTTAAACTTGAACCATGTCAAGAACATAATCCAAAGCATAACAAAGATAATTCAGAAAAGATTCAAGATAAAAAATCCATATCCAAAAAATACTACCATGATCTAATGAGTATTTTCCAATCCGCTAACAAAGATAACTCCAAAATAAGTCAAGAACAAGACTCCATATATCCCCAAAATACTTCAATGACCTAATGAATATTTTACAATCCGTTAACTAAAGTTTCTCATAAATAATTCAATATCAAGAGACCACTTCCTTGAATACTACCCTGATCTAATGACTATTTTCCAATCCATACAAGATTTCACAAAAGAGGACAATATCCTTACACAAATCATTCCTACCTCTACCCATCAAATACTTGCTTCCACGAGATGATTAGATGGTATTCCTTCAAAACAAGAGTTTCCTACTCTTGGCATCCTTTTAAATGATCAAGTTATAAAAAAATCCACATAACTTCATAGTGACATTTTAGAAAGTGATCATGAAGAATATTTCTACACCGACTTTGAAGAGCCAATGTCTTTTGAAGAAAAATCAAAATCTAGTATCTCTACTAGAACCTTTGAAGATTCCCAACAGTGCAAAGAAGGATTAGAACCATGTTTTCAAGACAAATCATATTCAGTTGTAGTTTTTCAATGGATGCATTATCAAGGAAAATGATTAAATATACATGAACAGATTATTACATAACCAATGCAGATTATCAACAACCCTAAACATCGGGGTATCACTTATTCACCCATTAAATAATCTAATTTTCAGTGATACCTCTATATTACTGGGGAAAAATTTATCTAGTACTTGAACATCAACATTGGAGTCATGAAGAGTCCTTATGAAAAACTATTGCCAACACTTCAACATCCATGTCATAAATTGGCATCCTCGTATCTTTCCATCCACTAATTCAGACCAACAAGAAGAAAATCCTTACAAAAGAAAAGAGCATGTTATTGAATCTAATGAATCAAAAAATGAAAATGGACACATGAAATTAAAATGGACTCTGAAGAAAAATAAAGAAAAAAAACCCTATCAAACTCCATTAGTCAAAGAAACTATGGGAAAAATCAAAAAGGGGTTTCCATCCATCAAAGATGTCCACCAATAAAAAATAAAGCTTTACTATTCACATATAAAGTATATGAAAAATTTGGTCACAAAACTACTCAAAATTCCATATCCACCTTCCATTTCTCATCATCCCAAGTTTGGATAATCAAAGATCCATTATCCATGTTAGAGATTTGCTAGATTGTTGGAGATTGTTGGTGTTGTCATTAGTGTTGTAATTTATGTCAACCCCTAGTGTGTGGAGATTGTTGGAGTTGTTGAAGAGTTTTGCATAAGAAAGATTTATGGTTCAACCCCTAGTTTGGATGTGTTGTGGTTTGATGTCAGATTGATGTCAACCTCTAGTATGGTTAGGAATATTGTTACAGTGTTGACATTGATGTGATCAGTGAGTGTGTTGCACTATGTTCTTTAGTGTTGTCACTTATGTTAACCTCTAGTGTGATGTTGAGAAGGTATTGTAGATGGGGAGATTTTTGGTGCTGCAGATGTTATAGATATGTTGAGAAGGTGTTTGTGGTGTTGCTAATGCAATTAGTTAACTTGGTTTCCAAGTTCTTTTGAGAAAATTTGAATAAGAGAGTGTGTAAGGTAACAAAGGTGTATTTTGTGTTGTGCTATGCGTTTGTTCATGGTTGAAGATATGCCTATACAGTTTGGACGTGATGATAAGAGGTGTTCAAAAGTTATATATCCAGAGTTTTAGATTCTGGACGGACTGTACAGTAGAAAAATTTGTGTTTGATAGTGTGTTGCCTATGAAGAAGTTTGTTTGGGAGAAATGAGATTGCTCTGCATTTCTCTACATTGGAGTTTATTTTCTTGTGGATTTTGGAACATGTTAATATTGTTTGTTCCCACATTCCTTTGAATTTTCTAGTGTTCAATTGTTCTACAAATATGTATTCAGAAGTTGTGTTCTATGACGGTGTGGTTGGTTGCACAGAATGATGGTGTTCTCAGTTGCAGGTGGTTGTGGTAGTGTAACAAAATATTTTGAATGTTGAAATATTCTGGGATGTTATGTGGATGTTGTGAAGTTTTTTTTTGTGTTTCGCATGTTGTTTTTAAACCTGGAGAGCCATGTATGTGATTGCCTGTTAGTGTTAGTGTAGGTTTGGCCAACCTGGGTGCTAGCACTAATTGTCGATATTGTTTGTTGATTGTGGAAGCATGGAAAAGTGTGTCGATGTAGTTTTGGGTCCTATTTAACCTTTGGTGTGGCTTTCCTTCACTTCTTTCCATTGCAGAATTGTTTGGTGTCAACCTATTTAGGGGGTGCACATTTGAGGTGCATACAATTCATTGTGGCCAACATGGAGAAGGTTTTTTGAGGTTGTGGAGGATATATAAGAAAGGTTAATTGTTGGAGATGTTGAGTGGTGTGAAAAATATGCAAGTGTGATCAATTGTAGTGATCTAAGAGTGAGCCTAAATGCCTAAGGCTACTAGATGTAGTGAGAAAAATGTGTACATTTTAGTGTGTTTGAAGTTGTTGGAGGTAGTGAGCCAAAGGTTGCAGATGGTGCAGAGTTGTAGTGCTAGATTTTTCATGTTGCTTTGAGATAGTGAATCTCTCTATAACAATCTTCTTCTATTCTTCTTTCTTCTGGGAAGTGATCCATTCTTCTCTTTTTGGTAGTGAGCCCTACTAGCAATGAGCCTATTGTATTCAATGTTTCTATTCATGTATATGTGAGTTAATCTTCACCATAATTTTTCCTTGATTAGGGTTTTTTATGTAAGTCTGGTGTTCTATTGTGTATGATTGCTACTATGTTGTTTCACATGTTTATACTCTATTAATTCTTAATAAGGGTTTAAAGATTGATAAGGAATTGAAAGTTAATGAGTGATTGAATGTTTTAATGTACAAATAATTCACCGCCCTCTTAGTTTTCCTTTGTGTCTAAAAATTGGTATCAAAGCTATGGTTCCTTGAAAGAAGCTTAATCGCTTGAGGTAGATTTGATGGAACACATGAAGGGTGTCAAAGCTCATATGCTTGATGGAACGAATTATGCTTATTGGAAAGCTAGGATGGAAGCCCTTCTTGTCTCTCTAAGGTTTGGAGTCTAGAAGTCAGTTGAAACTAGATATATATACTATGCCTACTAATGGTTCAAAAAGTGATGACGAGGTCAAGAATTATGATAATAATGGAAAATCAAGGAATGCTATTCTCGGTGGTCTTTCTGATTCTAAACTTGGAAAATTGATAGGTCTCAAAACTACTAAAGAGGTCTAGGTGAAGTTGCAAAGAATTTATGAAGGAGATGATAAGGTCAAGCAGTCAAATATGTATAATTTTAAAGCCAAATTTGAAAACCTAAGGATGTTAGAAGATGAAGACATTACAACCTACATGCTTAGAGTGGATGAAGTTTTTAATGCCATCAATGGTCTTGGTGGTAAGTTGGAAGAAAGTGTAGTTGTAAAAAAGGTATTGAGAAATCTTTCTAAATATTATAGTTCTAAAGTTTCTACTATTAAGGAAACTCAAAATTTAGATCAATATTCTAGAGATAAGATGTTTGGTGCTTTAATTTCTTATGGATTGAGAGGGTTTGGTGAAGATGCTACAAAGAAAGAAACTACTTTTAAAGTTAGCAAGGTAGAGAAGGATGATGAATTAGATTTGGATGATCTTGATGAAGTGAAAGCAAATTTTGTAAGGAGATTGAAAAAGGGCACAAGGAAATACAAAGGTAAGTTACCCTTTAAGTGTTTCAATTGTGGAAAGATAGGTCATTATGCTTCTAAATTTCCAATCAAAGTTGCAAATGACAAACATAAGGATCATAAAGGTAAATCTATCAAGAAGATTTATTATGTTGAAAAAGACAATGGTGTATCTAATGATGAAGAATCAGACTATCCTAATGAAGATAGTAATGAATGCTTGTTCATGACTCTAAATTTTGGAACTAATTCTACTAATCTTGAAAGATGTGTGAAGGAAAGTGCTCTAGAAATAGGTCACAATATTAAAGTAATCTTCCTTGTATATTCTACAAAGAGAAAGGGATACAAATTCTATAACAAAATATTGAATAATA
Source organism: Sequoiadendron giganteum (assembly GCA_007115665.2). Taxonomy (NCBI): domain Eukaryota; kingdom Viridiplantae; phylum Streptophyta; class Pinopsida; order Cupressales; family Cupressaceae; genus Sequoiadendron; species Sequoiadendron giganteum. The sequence continues at coordinate 299,436,499 of CM021100.1, read as the reverse complement.
TTATTGAAAGTATAAGTGTCAAAGTAGATGAAGTACCATATTAAAGTTTTGTGTTGATAGAATGATATGAGTCTGATGAAACCCCTTGCAGTGAAGAATAAAAAGATGAAGAGAAAGAAAAGGAGATGGCAGTTGAAGAGGAAGAAGCTCTGGAAAAGATCCCTAAGACTCCTAAGTATGTGCATAAGAAATATTATAAAGATAAAATCATTGGAGATAAGAGCAAAGGTGCGTTGACAAGGAGAGAAGTTGCTATGATAGAGGAACATGTATTTTTTTTTACTTTCAAAAGTAGAACATAAAATAGTAACTGAAGCATACAAGGATGAGAACTAGATCAAATCTATGGTAGAAGAGTTGAGATAGATTGAGAAGAATCAAACTTAAGAATTGGTCTCAAGACCAGAAAAAAAGATTTTGATTAGAACTAAATGGATTTTTAGGAAATAATTAAATGAAATTGGAAAGGTTGTTAGAAATAAGGCTAGAATTTTGTGTAAGGGCTACTCACAAGTGGAAGGAATATATTTTGAAGAGACTTTTGCTCCGGTGGAAAGAATGGAAGCCATTAGAATATTTTTGGCTTTTGCAGCACATAAAGACTTCAAGGTATATCATATAGATGTCAAGTCTGAATTTTTGAATGGTGAGTTAGAAGAAGAGGTTTACATCGAACAACCATAATTTTTTTATTGTCAGTAGATGTTGATATGGTCAAAAAATTGAAGAAAGAATTGTATGGAATCAAACAAGATCCTAGAGCTTGGTATGCAAGACTAGATAGATACTTGTTGAAACAAGGATTCAAAAAGGGTATTGTATATAACAACCTTTACTTCAAGGTTGAGGGATATTAGATCTCGATTTTGTTTGTGTGTGTTGATGACATAATATTTGGAGGAAATGAAGGTATGTGTAAGAGATTTGGAGAGAAGATGCAAAAAGATTTTGAGATGTCAATGTTTGGGTAGATGAATTTCTTCCTTGGGTTACAAATCAATCAATCAAAAAAAGGCATTTTCAGTTCATAGTCAAAGTATGTCAAGGAAATGTTGAAGAAGTTTGGAATGGAGGATTCTAAACTAGTGTGTACTCCCATGGTTACTAGTTGAAAGTTGAGAAAAAATGATGAATCTCCTAAGATAGATCAGAGCAAGTATAGATCAATGATTGGTGGACTGTTATGTCTAATGACTACTAGATTGGATATTATGAATGCAAATTGTCTTATGGAAAGATTTCAAGAAGATCCTAGAGAATCACATATGGAAATAGTCAAAAGGATATTTAGATACTTGAAGGGCACTCCAAATTTTGATCTATGGTATCCTAAGGGCACTGATTTTTCTTTGAGTTCTTATACAGATGCAGATTGGGAAGGTTGTGTAGATGACATAAGAAGTACAAGTGGAGGTGCTCTCTTTCTTAGAAGAATATTGGTGTTTTGGTTGAGTAAGAAGATGGATTCAATGTCATTATCTACTATAGAGGTAGAATATATTATAGAAGCATCATGTTGCACATAGGTATTATGGATGAAGCAAACATTGAAGGATATCAGGGTTTCATATGATGAACCTATTTCTATCTTGTGTGATAATACAAGTGCTATCAATATTTCAAAAAACTTGGTAATACATTCAAGGACAAAGAATATTTATATCTGGTATCACTTTCTAAGAGAGAAAGTTGTAGATAATGACGTGAAGCTAGAGTATGTGCTTACAAAGGATCAAGTTGTGAATATTTTTACAAAGGCTCTTCCAAAAGATACATTTGAGTATCTTCAAAAAAAGTTAGGGGTTATTGCCCCTCCTTTCAACTAGATGCATAAGTTGGTGCATCTATCTAAGAAGCATTTCAAGATACATTCTTGGTCCTCAACTGATGAAGGCTACTTCTCAGGGGGAGTAGGTAGTGGTGTGTTTTAATTGGTCCAGTAAGGTGGAGCATATCTTGTGCCCCTAAGGGGGAGAGAGCAATAGAGAGAAAGTTGTGGAGAGAGTGCAGAAATAAGTGTGAGATAAAGTAGTGTGTCAGTGTTGCCTGAAGTGGATCTTTCAGGTGATGACAAAGGGAGAGATTGTTGACCTTTTCCATTGATGTCAAAGGGGGAGAGATAAATTCTAAAAAATATGGGAAGAGATACATGGTGAGAAATAAATTATGAAAATCTTGGAGAGATATTGAAGTCTAAGATAGTAGTAGGAGTATAAGGAATGTCATAGTTAGGGGGAGAGACTAAGTAAGGGGGGATTGATTTGAGTGTTAGAGTTGGAGAGTTTCTTATTTGGATTGATGGTTTTTCAAAGTTGGTGTTGCCATCAATGACAAAGGGGGAGATTTTTGGAGATTGATGGTGTTGTCATTAGTGGTCACTGATGTCAACCCCTAGTGTGTGGAGATTGTTGGAGTTTTTGAAGAGTTTTACATAAGAAAGAGTTATGGTTCAACCCCTAGTGTGGATGTGTTGTGGTTTTATATCACATTGATGTCAACCTCTAGTATGGTCAAGAAGATTGTTGTAGTGTTGTCATTGATGTGAGTAGTGACTGTGTTGCACTATGTTGCATTTAGTGTTGTCACTGATGTCAAACTCTAGTGTGGTGTTGATAAGGTATTGTAGATGGGGAGATTTTTAGTGTTGTAGATGTTTTAGATATGTTGAGAAGGTGTTTGTGGTGTTTTTGATGTAGATAGTTCATTTGGTTTCCAAGTGCTTTTGAGAAAATTTGAATAAGAGAGTGTGCAAGGTAATAGAGGTGTGTTCTATGTTGTGCTCCACATTTCTTCATGGTTGAAGATATGCCTATATGGTTTGGAAATGATGACAAGAGGTGTTAAGAAGTTCTATATCCATATTTTAAGATTATGGATTGTACAGTATAAAAATTTGTGTTTGACAATGTGTTTCTTGTGAAGAAGGTTGTTTGGGAGAAATGAGATTGCTCTACATTTCTCTGCATTGAAGTTTCTTATCTTGTGTATTTGGAAACATGCTAATATTGTATGTTCCTACCTTCCCTTGAAGTTTTTGGTGTTTAGTTTTTCTTCAAGTTTGGATTCATAAGTTGTGTTATGAGGTAGTGTGGTTGGTTGCACAAAATGATGGTTTTCTCAATTGCAAGTGGTTGTGGTAGTGTTGCAAAATATTCTGATGATGCTAGAATATTTTGGGATGTTATGTGGATGCGGTGAAGTGTTTTTTTATGGTCGTCATTGTTTTTTTAGAATTGGAGAGGCATGCATGTGATCACTTATTAGTGTTAGTGCATGGTTGACCAACCTGGGTGCTAGTTCTAATTATGGAGATTATTTATTGATTGTGGAAGAATGGAAAAGAGTTTCAATGTAGTTTTGGGTCCTAATTAACCCTTTGTGTGGTCTTCCTTCACTTATTTCCATCGTAGAAGTGTTTGGTGTTGACCTATTTAGTGGGTGCACGTTTGAGTTGTATATGTTTTATTGTGGCCAACATGGAGAAGGGTTTTTGAGGTTGTGGAGGATATATAAGAAATTTTAATTGTTGGAGATGTTGAGTGGTGTACAAAATATGTGAATATGATCAAGTGTGGTGATCTGAGCATGAGCCTAAATTCTTAAGGCTACTAGATGTAGTGAGCGAAAGGTGTCTACATTTTAGTGTGCTTGAAGTTGTTGGAGGTAGTGAGCCAAAGGTTGTGGATGGTGTAGATTTGCAATGGTGGATTTTATGTATTTCTCTAAGATAGTGAATCTCTTTGTAACAGTCTTCTTCTATTCTTCTTTCTTCCAAGCAATGAGACCTTGGTAATGAGCCACCAATAGTGAGCCATTCTTCTCTTTTGGGCAGTGAGCCTATTGTATTTAGTGTTGCTATTCATATATATGTGAGTTAATTGTCACCATGGTTTTTCCTTGATTAGGGTTTTCTACGTAAATATGGTGTTATATTGTGTATGGTTGTTATTATGTTGTTGTTTCCATTTATATTATTCTAATGCTTAATAAGGGTTTAAATATGGATAAGGGTTTGAAATTTAATGAGGGATTGAATGTTTTAATGTACAATTGATTCAATCCTCCTCTTAGTTGTCCTGTGTGTCTAACAATCCAAACTATCAAGTGATCCATCTTCATCTCATATCCCTCATTGAAATCCACCATCTTGAACTTAAAACTAATAATATCAAACTCTCACATTGATCATGTCTTGGCAGTAACTCTTTATCATAAGGACTCTAAGGGCACTTTATCACGATGTGTGCATCTAGATAAGGTTAAATCTAATATTGATGAAGAAAAGAACATTCAGGGGTTGTATACAAGCATTTGTGTCTTGAGAAAGAAAATCCTCTAGGAAAGATATCATTGGCATATGATAGGGAGGTTGGATGAATCAATCACTGATTCATGCTCTAGGTCTTTCTTGGAAGACTTCTAGGGTGTATTTCTCCACCCCTTGCAACCTATAGGATCCCTTCCTTCTTAGGATCCCCTGGTTCTCCTTGCCAACCCAACTATCAACAAAGTTCTTCTTGATCAAGTCCAAACTTGACACTATCTTGTAACCCTAGCCATTTACCCTTAAGCTACCTTAAAGGTCATTAACCTCCAATGGCTTGAAATGGTTTTACAGAGGTGTGGAGGTGCTTCTAAGAGCTTCAATCCATCCTATTTGGGGCATTAGGGATCCACCTAACTCCATCTACAAGTCGCTTTCACCAAACCCTTCCATTAGGCCTAAAAGGCTACTAGCCCTAATTAGGTCTCCTTCTCCGAGAAAGTAGGGTTTTTCCCAAAGTATTTCCACAGAAACCCCCAATATTTTCTTGGGATTCCTGGTTCATATGTCCACCCCTCAAGGATTTTTGGGGTCTTGGGGCCACAACTGGCCGAACAATGCCCTAACTGAAAGTGAGCAAAAATCAAGCTTTTTAGGCCTTCCCTAATTTCCTTGCAACTTTCTGAGTTCTTCACTCACAAACGGATTGGTAGAGTCTCTGTTTCTTTACATACCTTGGTAAGACCCATACCTGCCTTCTCAAAAAGGAAATTCATCTTTACATTGTCACCTCTGCAAATCAAGTGCTCTGCACTTTGATCTTTCCTAGCCGGACTCTCCTCTGGCTCGCCTAGGACAAGACTTCACGCTTAACTCCTGCAATTTCAAAGACCCTAACTCCTACTATATGTACGTACATGGAGTCTAGTCACTAATCCCAAGGGGCCGTACAATTTGTACGGTGGGAAAGTGAACTAACCCTCCATCTTCTACAAACTGTCTGGTTCAGACCAGCAATAGTAAAGAACACAAAATATTTACAAAGAAAGCTTAAATCTAATTAAAGAAACTATCTAATGCCAATCAGAACTCAAAGAAAATCTACCATTCAACATGCACAGATTACAGTGCCAAGATTAATCCATTAAAGCACTACAACACTAAAAACAAGACAATTTCTCATTCAAAACACATATGCTTCCTTCTTCAAATTCATAACCTTTTTTTTTTCATAACAAAGGCATCCGACCTTGCTTCAAGGTCGAGGCACACCATATATAGGTCATTAAAAAATAGTTATTCATTTCCCATGGGCTCCTCTTGGTCGTGTGTAGCTCCAACCATATTGTGGCAAAGTTGCAAAATGCAACATTTTGCAACTTTGCCAATTTCTAGTACACTATGCAAATGAGTTTCAAAACTCATCCCATCTTTCCCAAACACTATCCTAAAGACCAAAACTTATTTCTAACCCAAGGTTGAATCCAATGACATCATGATGACATCAACTTGCAATTGGTGCCAAATAGAAGGCTTTACAACTTCATAGCCTTATTTGCACCTTGCAAAAGTCCTAACCTCTATGATCTAAAACCCTATGCACTTACTCAATGGTCAACATGAACTCCAACTAATCACAAAAAAAATACTACAAAGACTCACACACAACTAATTAAAAGATAGATTGCTTAGTTATCCTAGACAACCTATGGGTGCTCCTGCACCAGCATATCATGACAATAGTATCTACATGAGCACCACTAGGTGGGGCGACATAATACAATCATTCAAAAATACAATAAATAAATATTAAAGAGAAAATTTGTCCTCCAATGAAAACCACTTCGATGGTGCTTTAGAAAAGTACCTTGATGAAAACTTGGAAAACATGTGTCATGTGTAGAATCAAGCATCTATGTGCACCATTCCAGGTGTAAGCATGCCATCCCCTCCATAATAAAACAAAAATCTCCATCCATACTATCCATAATAAATCTAGCATTTCAACATACCTTCCATCTCACCAATAATAAATCCATGATCCATCTTTCCATATCCATCTTGATCTTGACAAAGTTGGGGGTATACTTCAAACTTGCTTTTGGTAAAAAATTGACATGGTCATTGATGTTGATCATATCCTATCCCATTCAATACCATAGCCTACAACTAGCATTATCCAAGCAATTTTTCTCTATTCAAATATTTTATCCTATTACGGGATAATTCTTGGCATCTATTGCATTTCCATCCATTTATCATATCAATCCATGCACCCATTGCATTTCATACATTTCTAGACACTAGAGACAGGTACTTGCATCATGCTTCCAAATAAATCTTGATCTATGTCTTATAGCTCACATAGTGATCTAGGCACCATCCTTCAAAAATCTCAAAACATCCATAAAAATGTCAAAAATCCAAAAACATCCATAAAATATCAAAATCCTAAAAACCATATTATTAGTCATCCAAGTATGTGCTAATTTACATCCAAATAATCGAACTACAAATCCTTTGCACATAATGTAGGCAATTCCATAATAGATGAGACCTTGAGGCATAGGTTTGGCCCTTAGGTCATGTTCTCCTAGTCCAAATATTCAAAATACCAAAAAAAAACCTCAAAACATGTCAAAAAAGTTAAAACATTTGAAAAATTCCAAAAAAAAAACCCTATCCATCCCATCTCACTCATCAGTCATCCACAATAAATCATCATCCATAATAAACCTATGATCATCCTCACCTTTCATAAAATAAATAGAATTAAGTACATTGAAACATAAAAAAATCACGCAAAATCATGAGTCTTGATCATTGTCAAAATATGTCAACAAGATTTCATATGAATAACCTAAACTGTTTCAAATCTAAATCAAAATCCAATGAATATGATAATAGATATATCTTTCCCACAATAGACACCATTTCAGTAATCAACCTAAAAATATTCTCTGGAAAGAGATATGATGACATTGATGTTTTTGTCATTTTTTATCTTTTCTTTTGGTTTTATCTTTTTGTCTCATTTACATCGCTCACTCGAAACTACCTTGATCTTTAATATCTTGGTATGTCTAGAAGGGTATTAATGGGGCATGGTCATTTCTTTCATCCATTTTTCTTGTTGGATGTTCTTGTAATATGACCTTGGTGAATACTTTCCTTATGTGTGCAAGGATAGCCTTGAGTAATACAATGGCTAGTGCATATCAAGTTCTTTATACCTTTTGTGTATTGGTCTCCTTACTTCGATGACTTTATTCTATCGCATGATCAAGAAAGGTGTATGTATTTCAAGTATGTGTTAGAGATCGAAGGAATATTTCTATCAATTAAATGTAGATATGAACAATGAAATGAATAAATAGTGTTGGGTGAAAATTCTGTAATCTCTTTACATATTATAAAACTAGAATCTCAACCACAATTATGTGAGATAGAATCTCTCCTCTCAGAAAGGGGAGGCACCCTTCTTACTGATTACCAAAACTAAAGTAAACTATTCTAAGATTTACAATATGTACACTCCACTAATCATATGAGGGTGTATCACATTCATGATTCTCTCTTCTTTCAGAGAATATGTTTACAATGTTTCAAGGTTTTTATCTCTTGATGCAATATAAATTTAAGTAAAACCTAAGTAGTAATTTCTAATACTTCTAATTTGTCAAAGAATAGTCTAGGAGTACCAATATGATAAAGATACGTAACAGGAAGGCCCATGGAGGTACAAAGTTGTTTCGTAGTCTTCAAAGATGAATTCCACAATAAAGTAACCAACAACATAAATGAAGCAAAAAGTATTTAATATGCTTCACTAATAGATTCATGAATAGCATGGAAAATTATAAGCACAAAGTCTTATAGATCATTCACCAATATTATTAGCAATTCCACAATTCCAAGAAAAAGGTGCAACACAAAGTCTACACAAATCAAATCAAAATCCCTCTAATCTCAATTAATAAAATACTGCTATTTCCATCCAATTATAAGATAAACTCATGTGAAAGACATAATAACATTCACATTCATTAAAATTGATGCAACATAAAGTTTGGTATGCAAGTTATCCTTCTTTATTGATTGAAAAATAGTTTCACAATAAGAATTCAAAGTTTCCAAAATTGTTTCACAAATGAGTAACACTTCGTTGCATAAGACAAAAGGTAAATAATACAATAGAACCCTCTCATATTTATAGATGAGAGAAGAGAGCTAATCTAGGAAAAAATCTAACTAGCTATTGACTTATTCAAAGGTGATGTCCATGAATGTAGGAGAACATCTCCATTTTTACATGTAACTACATTTTGCAAAACGACATGTAAAAATGTCAAGACCTATTTACATAAAGCATAGAGAAAGCATAAAAACTATGTTATCTCTGAAAATGCAAAAATATTTATGGTTCCTTGCTCTTGGCTCAGAAAACTTCATGTTTCTTCATGATCTCCTGCATTGTTGTCTCATCCAGTCCAAAAGTGTAATCAATGATAGTGTGGAACTTCGTGACGAACTTCCTTGTAGCATAAAAAATATTTTTACATCTATCCAGACGCATTTTGAGACTGTCCAAAGTTAATTGTACATCACACAAAGCGTCCATTGAGGTCAATGAAAAGGATTCGTCTTCCACTTTCTTTTGAATAGCTTCTTTGAATATTTGAACAATCTCACTTACTGGGAGAAATGTGTGATTTTCATCAAGAAGTTTCCTCAGAAACTCTTCAACACTATTCACCATGACAATACAATTTCCTTCGACATATTCTTATACCTGTTGTACATCTTTGATATGAGCCTTGATGAATTGTATGCGGTTCTTGATAGATTCTTTAATCTCCACATACTTTTCCTTGTTGGGAATAACCCCAAATTACACTAAATTTCTCAATTTCATCTCATTCATTTGCAACCAATACTCGAGACTTCGTTCCATTTCCTTCTATTCCATAGAAAGTGTACTTTCTATCTTATCTAGTTCTAGGTTCATATTAGATATTTGAGAAATCCTTTCATCTGCAATGGTTATGAGTTGTGAACCTTTTTCCATTATTCTATCAAAAAAATCATATACAATTTAACCTTTAGAATAATACTTTTCAACCTTTTGTACCTTAGGTTCTTCAATACTCATCATTGCCATTGGTTACACATTCTCTGAAGACCCTATAATTTTCCTCAATACAAAAGCATAGTTCTTAGCTTTTTCTTTGTACATGTTTTTGGTTTCCTCCAACTTATCAAACTTCTCCATCAAGGTAGTTAAGGAAGCTTGAGCATATTATTTAGCACTTCCATGTGTAATATTCCCAAGTTTTATCCTTGTGATGGTATAATCCTCCATGTTGACTTCACTCCTACTTGGTGGTGGTGCTGCAATATCCACATACTTATATCCTGATTTATCCATATGTAACCTAGAGTGATTTTTTGGATTTTTCTTCCCCTTGGGTTTTGGAAGAGATATCTCCTCAAGATCTAATTCATTAGGAGAAACCACTTGCTTCTTCCATTTAGATACTTGTGAAGCTAACCATGGAGGAAGGAATGAATCATTACCTTCTTGACCTACTAACAATTCTTGTGTAGCAGCTACATCTATAGAAACAAGTGTTGTAGTCACAATTGGTGTTGTCTTAGTCATCACTACTCCTAGAGTCTATAAATTCGATGTATTCCGCAATGATTCATTCATGAACCAATCAAATTTAGCTTGTGAGGAAATATCAAATGATAGTGATGAGAAACTTGGAATATACAATGGAGAACTAGAGGTAACATCAATACTCTGTAACATTGACCCTATAGAAGGAGTAGAATGAATTGAATGCACTAATGGGGGAATTGCTACTTTAAGTGCATGAAAAACTGTTGTAGGTGGGGGTGAAGTGGGAAGAGGAGGGGGAGTGTGAGGTGTTGTGGCAATGATAGGTGATGATGTATGAGGGGGATTTTGAATGATGTTCTCATGTGGAGACAACCACATTTCTTCATCATGCCTTTCTTCTTCCTCATTACCTTCCTCCTCCTTTTGATCTTCCTTTGATTGTTCATTTTCTCCAAATTCTTCACTTTCACCTTCTTCTTCTTCTTCTTCTTCAAGCTACTCCTCTAAGTCAGGCTCTTGTTATTCTCTAGATGGTTTCCCTTCTTCAGTAGTTTTCTCCTCCTCAACAACTTGTTCTATACTCTTCCCACTGGGAAATGTAATCTTTGGCCTTCTACGTGAGGAAGAGGGAGCAACACTTGCTTTATGGTTGGTTCAGAGCTATTGTTGTCGACTGGATTCTCCTTCTAAAAAAATCCATTTACCTAATATCTTCTTCATCCCTGCACTCTGCCCATATATCCTTAAAGTGGTAAACATGAATATGACTCTTCTTGATTTTTCTTGTCATACCTCTATAATCAAAATCATGTCTATATATGTATGTCCTTATAGTCATAATTTTCACTTCTAAGGCTACTACTTTGGCCTTGGGTAAAGTTTGAATTGAATATCTTCTAATGGTAATTGGAAACCTAAAGCCTGGTTTATGAATGGCCTGGTGTTCTTTATGCACTGTGATAAGTTATCTGCATAACTCCATTAAGACCCACTTACTGAAAGGATATCTTGGCAACATGTTGGTGCATCCTGTGTAGCATCCTACCCTTAGGTATGTGAAGCTGAGAAACTGCAAGAAAATACATCCATATTTATTTACAACCATCCATGCCTCATCAAATCATACCCTTTTCTTTTCTAGGGATGGATCAAATATAAATAACAAAGGAGTGAAGAAATCATCATTCACTCTTCTTAAATGTTTGATGATGCCTCTTAAAGTGACATGAGAATAGAACTTATACACTAGCAGAAGAATCATATTTCCTTCTATTGAGAGACTTGTATATTGTATCATCATAGCTGCAACATACACTAGGTATGAGGTGATATAGAACTTCAGGGTAGAATGTACATTGATAAGTTGTTCATGAATTTCATCATTGATTTGTGCACCCCAATCAATGTGATTCTTCTTTCTCCTAATGATCCTGATGTACTCATACATCCATTCTTGGAAATTTGATGAAGTTGGAAATCCTTTCACTCTACTTATAAGAGTGATCATATCACAGACATCCTCTTTGAGGTCACAACATGGAAGACTTTTAGGCCATTTTGAAATGGCGGGCCTTAGATTTTTCAACCATTTCACGTTAATCAACTGCTTGGCTTTGTTTTGATTACTGTCATAAGCCTCCTAGGCATGTTGAATAGACATGTTTGTATACCTCTCCATAGTTGGGACCTTAAAAACTACATCAAATAAATCTACATACAATCTCATCATAATCTATCTTAAAGAGTCTCAAACACTTCTGTCATCTCTAACATAGTGTGAGGCAACTTGTAGAAGAAATTCTAGACAATTAGTCATTAATGGAAAAGAGGCTACCTGATGAAGATTTCTATGAACAATTTCCTCCGGATCCTTTTCTAGGGATTTCTTTTATATTCTGTCAACAAAGTCCTACATGTCAAGATGTCCAATCTCAGTATCCTTGATCTCATTGATCTTGGATGTGACAACTGTAGATGGATAGACACCTTGATATTTATAATTCATCCTGTCTTTCTTGCTCGATGAAGATGACTCTTGAGTTGTCATTAAGCACAACAAGAGATCACTAAAAACCTTCAATGAATGCTTCTAAGGAACACTTGATAGGAGATTGAGGATAACTACAAGGAAATAAATATTTTTCAACATTAGAAGAATATGCATTTATGAAATTACGAGAAAGTGGAAAGCCAAAGGAGCACTTCAGAGAGAGCAAATATAAACAATGGAACATGGAAAATTGAGCGAATGCGAGAGAAATGGAGCTCAGAATGCATATTTGGAGGTTTTGGAGTGTTAGTGAATTTTTCAGAAGTTTGTGCAAGGGCGCTGAATTTTAGCACCCCTACATCTTTGGGAAATTCACTGTGTAGAAGTGAAAAAAACATCACTCTTGCATGCTTGAGATTGCTTTGGACTTCTTGCATAGGTAGGGATTCTTAGCGCTTCAACATATTGAAAGAATTGATAGTTGTATGCATCGACGGTAAAAATTAATGCTCCTACAAACGTTCCGACTTGGAGAAAAACATGTCAAAGTGGGTTTATTTGATGCCAAGACAAGGTAGGGAAAAACTAAGATGCATGGTTGGCAAAAAACACTGCCAATGCATCTATCAAAATTGAATTTGTCCTCACAAGAAACAAATGAATTCACACACTATTACACACTTGGTAAAAAAAATTGATGCCACTGGTGAACATTGGGCATGATGAATAGACAAAACATGTAAGAAAAAGACATGAAGATATAAAAGAAAAACCTAACTCATAAAATTAGGGCACAAAAATAAAATGACAAAAACACAAACAAAAAATTAAAGAAAAAAATAAAGAAGAAAAAGTAATAAATCCAATATCACTTTAAAGAATTATCATGCATAGATCTGAAAAAATCATTTAAAGTGAATTAAACTAGTAAAAAACACTCCAAAGGAAAGCGAAGGAAAGGGGAATACACGTACTTGAAAAACAAAGAAAAGAAACAAACCCTAGACTTGAAAACACGACAAAAATCTATCCACAAAATCCATGCTTTGATAATGAAGGAGGTTCTGCACCAAATCAAAAAATGGAGAGGAGAAAAAGAGAATAAATAATCCTAAATGAGGTCAAGAATCAAATTTAATTTATTTTTTTAAAGTCATTAATGAATCCATCATTAAGTAACAAAAATTCCATTAACTCATGCATGAGGAGGCGATAGATTGTAGGAGCGGTGAAAAACACTGCCCTTGCAATTTCAAAAAACACAAACATGAAAAATGCAAAGGCATAAAAAAAAGGATGCTATTACCCTTGGTAAAAATGAAGGATAAGCAGTGGTGCTGAAAAATAGTGCCACTACACTTCAAAAAAATTTATAACTGCTCATGTAGGGGTGTTGAAAACCAATGCCCTTACATGGGAAATTTTTTTTCTAACTCCCAAAAAAGTGAAAAATGACAAAATACTCATTTTGAAGATTTTCATAAAATGAAGAAAGATGAGCACTTGAAGGGATGATTTGAGGCTTAGGACCACACATAAAAGAAAATTGGAATTTTCCTCGTTTTGCATGGTTAGAGTGTATAGGCCTACGAAATAGACAAGTTTTGTAGGGGGTATCTCATGAATCGAGCAATGGACAACTAAAGAACAACACCAAGATTTAATGTGGTTCACCCAAAACCGGGCTACATCCACCAATAGAGGATCCAATATATATTAAACTTCCAGTAAAAAAATATTTACAAAGACATGCAACAACATCTATAACTTGCAACAACATTTTTCTCCAATTTTTACCACAATTGTTTTTACACCGCCTTTGTTGTAGGTGCTTGCAACACTTCCTGCATTTTTCCAGCCACAAAACTATGAACTTCTACTAACATTGTTTACACCCAGTCACCCTAAAAAATTAGAACTGAGTGTTGGTATACCCTCCCACGCATGTCCCATCAATTAGAAACAAAGTGTGGCCATTAGTTTTTACTCATGCACCCAATAAAAATTTTCTTTTTAGGTGGTTACAATAACTATTTGCAGCTATTCATTTAATTGTAATTTAAATATTTATAGCTATTCACCTCCAACATTTACTATTTGTAACTGTTCTTTTTAAATACAAAATTGCAGAAAATTATTTAATAGTGCAACAAATTATTTAATTAATAATAATGGGGAATATTTTATATATCCGAGTCTAATTGGTCTCCATATAAACACATGAATCTCCCACTTGGACACTGATCAGACTCCACAACATATCATCTCCCACTTGGAGAGTGATCATAACATTGTTTCCCCTACAATTCCCACTAGAAATAAGTACCTTGGACCCTATTGTTTTATTTTATTTAAATTTAACCTTGAAGGCCAGTCGAAGTTGAGGAGGAGCTTAGCTTCTCCCTTATCACTACCTTCGTAAACATATCCGCTCAATTTTCATATGTATGAATATTTTCCAGCCTTACATGTCCATCCTCCAACACTGACCAAATAAAATGATACCTCAACTATATGTGTTTGTTTTTTAGTGCAAGGCAAAATTCTTAACAAGATGTATAACACTTTGGCTATCTGTAAACAAGTAACTTTCAGCCTATTGTTTTCCCAACTCTTCCATGAAAATTTGTAGCCATATCATCTCTTTTCTTGCCTCTATTGCAACAGCAAACTCTACCTCCGTGGTGGATAAAGAAACCAAAATTTTCAACCAAGAAACCCAACTCATTGTTGTCCCACCAACTATGAATATATAACTTGTGGTACTCCACCCGGTATCAATATCCCCTGCCAAATCTGAGCCAGCATAGCCCTTTAAATCAATATTAGAGCCCCAAAAACATAAACATTTATTGGATGTACCTCTCAAATACTTGAGAATCCATTTTACCACATTCTGATGCTAAAATTTGAGATTACTCATACCTACTAACAATTCCTACATCATATGCAATATCTGGTCTTGTGCATACCACGATGTACATTAAACTACCTACAACTAAAGCATATGGTAACTTGGACATTTTGTCTTCCTCCTCTTATGTCTTTGGATACATATCCTTAGTCAATTTAAAATGACTAGGAAAAGGTGTGTTGATAGCTTTTGCATTTTCCATATGGAATCTTTGCAACACCTTTTCAACATAATAAGCTTGAGATAAAAATATCTATTTTTTTTTATCTCTACTAATATTCATACCAAGGATTTTTTTTGTTTCCCCCAAATCTTTCATAGAAAAAGAATTTTCTAACTATTGTTTCAACTCTTTTATGTGATCCATGTTAGACCCCACTACGAGCATATCATCAACATATAAACATAAAATAATATAGCTATCATCATCTAACCTCTTAAAATAAACACAATTTTTTGAATTAAACCGATTGTAGCGTTGCTCAACCATAAAACTATGAAATTTAATATACCATCAACGAGGTGCTTGCTTCAAGCCATATAAACTTCTCTTCAATCTGCACACCAATTTCTCCTTACCTTTGGCCTCAAATCCTTGTGGTTGTTCCATATATATTTCCTCTTCCAAATCACCATGGAGAAAGGAGGTTTTAACACCTAGCTATTCCAAATGCAAATATTCAGCAACCACAATACTTAAAACAGTAAAAATTCATCTTAAAAACTAGAGAAAATATTTCATCAAAACCAATGTCTTTTTCTATGCAAATACGTTTACAACTAACCTAGCTTTAAATCCTTTCTTACCGAGCCTTCTTCCTCTTTCAACCTATAAGCCCATGTTTTTGGTAAAGCCTTTTTACTTGTAGACAACTTGCATAATTCCCACTGATTTTTCAGAAAGGAGTCAATTTATTCTTCTATTTCATGCTCTCACTGAACCTTGGCATCCACCTACATAGCTTCATCATAGCATTTTGGCTCACCAACATCAATTGTAAAATAGAATACAAAGAGGGAGATTTTTTTTCCAAAGGTCTACTTATCCTTGAAGATCGACTAACAATCATTGGAGTTTGTGGTATTTTTTGTTGCTATTATTGTGGAGCATGTGGAACCACTGGAATAGTGTTATTCAGAGTGTCATCCAACACTACATAATCATTTTCTTTCTTCTCATGCTACTGCAACTGATCTTTGTACAACATCTTCTCATTGAATATGACATCCTTTCTTCTTACAATTTTTTGATTTTTAAAATCCCAAAGCCTATAACCAAATTCATCAATGCCATATCCAACAAATATACATTTTTCTACTTAGCTTTCAGCTTGGTCCTATTTTCATAATCTACATGTGAAAATGCTTCACAACCGAAGGTTGTGAGAAAAGAATAACTCACCTTCTTACTTGTCCATGCTTCCTTTGAAATACCGCAACCCAAAGGATTAGAAGGACCTTTATTAATTAAATAAACAACAGTGTTTACAACCTCTACCCACATGTTTAAAGGCAGCCCAAAATGCAATCTCATACTCCTTGCACAATCCATTATTGTTGTATTCATGTACTCAACCACTCCATTTTCCCGTGGAGTCCTTGGAACTATTTTCTGCCTGTGAATTCCATTAGAGGAACAATAATCTTCAAACTCTTTGCTGCAATACTCACCACCATTATTAGATCTAAGAAATTTCAAATTTTAACTTGTCTCATTCTCAACCAAGCTCTTCCAATTTTTAAAAGTTTCAAATACAGATCATATTTTGCCTGAGAAAATAAATCCAAAGCTTTCGAGTTGCATCATCTATGAATGTAACATAATAATGAGAGTCACTGAGAGAACGTACTTAAGCTAGTCCTCATACATATGTATGCACAAGCTCCAACTTCTCATCTTTGTTTTGCTTCCCATCCTTGAGAAAACTAGCTCTCTTTTATTTTCCATACACACAACTTTCATAGAAATCCATATTAACACATTTTAGACCTGGTAATTTTTTTTTTGAATGAAGCACTTTCATACCTTTTTCACTCATGTGCCCAATTCTATTATGCCACAGTGCTATTTTTGAACCCACAACAACTATCTTATTTTCCACTTGCTAAACTGCAACAACTATTCCTGAACATTGACTTTTCTCTACAAAAACTAAAGTAGAAGGAATAGTATGACCTGTACAAAGATATAAGGTGTCTAATTTTACACCTTTTTCTACCACTAAGGAACCTTTTCTAACCTTCCAATTTTTATCACTAAATATAACAACATAACCTTCATCATCTAGTTGCCTTGTTGAAATTAAATTTCTACTTAACCTTGGAACATGCTTTACCTCTTGTAGTAGCCAATGATTCCCATTTTGCAACTTAACCTTGATTCTTCCTTTTCCAACAATTTGGAAAGGTTCATTATCTCCCAAATAAACCAACCCAAAATCCCCTTGAATATAATCAAGAAAATAACTTTTATGGGGCATAGCATGAAATGAAGCCCCTGAATATAACACCCAAGAATCATCAACATTATCAAGGGAAAGAATCAAAGTATCATCATCAGATTTATTACTTACCACATTTGCCTCTTTATTTCCTTCCTTTTTGTCTCCTTTATTTTTTTCGAGATCAACAATCTTTCTTTAAATGACCCGGCCTACCACAATACCAAAAATCCTTCTTCTCTCTAGATTGGGACCTCTTGTCCTTTGATTTTCCTCGTGACTTCCCATGACCTCCAAAATTCTTTCCTCTTTGTTGTGATATGGAGACCGATCAAACTCGGATAAAATCTTCAACATTATCTTATTATCTATTTTTCTGCACTTGTATTTAAAATATCAATTATAAACAATTATTAAATGTTGGTAATGACCAGTTACAATATTTATTTAAAGGTTGCTGCAAATAGTTATTGTAACTACCTAAAAGAAAACATGTTATTGGGTGCATGAGACAAAACTAATGGCCACACTTCATTTGTAATTAATGGGACATGTGTGGGAACATATTCCAATACTTGGATAAGATTTTTTAGAGTAGAAGGTCATGAAAAATGTTAGCAGAAAGTCACAGAGTAGTGCCTAGAAAAACATAGGAAGTGTCGTGGGTACACAAAACAAAGGTTATGTAAACATAACAGTTGAAAAATGTGAAAAAAAAACATTCCTACAATTTATAGATGTCGCTGCATGTATTTGTAAAGGTTTTTGCTGGTATTTTAACATATCTTTGACCCTCTTATTGGTGGATGTAGCTTGGTTTTGGGTGAACCATGTTAAATCTTGGTGTTCTTCTTTTGGGTTTTTTATTTCTCTATTTTATTAATCAAATCTACATTTAACTAATAGAAGTCTACCTTCTAAACCCTAAAAATTGATATTAGAGCGGGTTGTGGTTAGTTATCCTCTGCAAGAAGATCTCACAGTTGATTGGGAGTCTCACGATTGAGTGGGAGTTATGGCAGATGAGGGTAAGTTGAAGGTTGAAAAGTTAAATGAGAAAACTATCAATTATGGAAGATGTAGATGGAGGACTATCTTTATCAAAAGGATTTATTGTGGCCATTGAAAGGGAAAACAAAGAAACCATCAATAATGGTTGATGAGGATTGGGATATTTTGGATAGAAAGGCACTTGGCAGTATTCATTTATGCCATGCACAATCAGTGGCGTTTAATATTTCAACTACAAAGACATTGGAAGATTTGATGTAGACCTTGGCAAAGTTATATGAAACACCTTCCGCTTCAAATAAAGTATTTCTTATGAAGCGTTTATTCAATATGAAAATGGTAGAAGGTGGGTCAGTTTTTGATCATTTAAATGAGTCCAATATGGTTACCAGACAATTAAATTTTGTAAATATAAACTTTGATGAAGAAGTTAGGGATCTTTTCATTCAATGTTCTTTTCTTGAAAGTTGGAATAGCTTGGTAATGATAGTTACTAATTCTATTTCTAGTTCAAATACACTAAAATTTGATGATATTGTTGGTGTTATTTTGAGCGAGGAAATTCATAGGAAAAGCTTAGGTGGTTCATCCACATCAGGCAGTGTTTTGAATGCAGAGAGCAAGGGTAGAACAAAGGAGAGAGGAAAGAATTCTAGAGGTCATGGGAAGTGACAAGAAAAATTAAAGGAAAAGAGGTCCCAATCCAGAGAGAAGAGGGATTGATGGTATTGCAGTAAGCTAGGTCATTTAAAGAAATATTGTTGGTCTCAAAAAAATAAAGGAGACAAAAAGGAAGGCAATAAAGAGGAAAATGTGGTAAGTAATAAATCTGATGAGGATGTTTAGATTCTTTCCCTTGATAATGTTGATGATTCTTGGGTGTTACATTCAAGGGCTTCATTTCTTGCTATACCCTATAAAAGTTATTTTTTTTATTATGTCCAAGGGGATTTTGGGATGGTTTATTTGGGAGATAACAAACCTTGTCAGATTGTTGGAAAGGGAAGAATCAAGATTAAGTTGTAGAATGGGAATTATTGGCTACTACAAGAGGTAAGGCACATTCCAAGGTTAAGCATAAATTTAATTTTTGCAGGGCAACTAGATGATGAAGGTCATGTTGTTACATTTAGTGATAAAAACTGAAAGGATACAATAGGTCCCTTAGTGGTAGGAAAAGGTGTGAAAGTAGGCACCTTATATATTTTTGCAGGTCATACTATCCCTTCTACTTTATTTGTTGCAAAGAAAAGTCAATGTTCGGGAACAGTTTTTGTGGGTCAATAGGCAGAAAATCAGATAGTTGTTGTGGGTAAAATAGCACTATGGCATAATAGACTTGGGAACATGAGTGAAAAAAGTATGAAAGTGCTTCATTCAAAGAAAGTTTCAACAAGTCTAAAATGTGTCAATATGGATTTCTATGAAAGTTGTGTGTATGGAAAACAAAAGAGATTTAGTTTTCTCAAGTATGGGAAGCAAAAGAAAGATGAGAAGTTGGAGCTTGTGCATACAAATGTATGAGGACCAACTTAGGTATCTTCTCTCGGTGGCTCTTAGTATTATGTCACTTTTATTGATGATGCAAAAAAGAAGGTATGGATTTATTTTCTTAGTCAAAACTATTATGATGTATTTGAAACTTTAAAAAAATGGAGAAGCTTGGTTGAGAATGAGACGGGTAAAAAGTTAAAATTTCTTAGAGTTGATAATGGTGGTGAGTATTGCAGCAAAGAGTTTGAAGATTGTTGTTCCTCTAATGGTATCGTAGGCAAAAAATGGTTCCAAGGGCTCCACAAGAAAATGGAGTGGTTGAGCACATGAACAGAACAATAATGGAGCATGCAAGGAGTATGTGATTGCATGTTGGGATAGCTTTAAAAATGTGGGTAGAGGTTATAAACAATCTTGTTTATTTAATTAATAAAGGTCCTTCTAATCATTTGG
The DNA here is from genome assembly GCA_007115665.2 of Sequoiadendron giganteum. NCBI lineage: Eukaryota > Viridiplantae > Streptophyta > Pinopsida > Cupressales > Cupressaceae > Sequoiadendron > Sequoiadendron giganteum. The sequence continues at coordinate 299,416,306 of CM021100.1, read as the reverse complement.
GTTGTGGTATTCTAGAGGAAGCATGGATGGTTAAGAAGGTGAGTTATTCTTTTCTCAAAACCTTGGGTTGTGAAGCATTTTTAGATGCAGGTTCTGAAAATAGAACCAAGTTGGAAGCTAAATCAAAGAAATGTCTATTTGTTGGATATGGAATTGATGAATTTGGTTATAGGCTTTGGGATTTTGAAAATAAAAAAATTGTAAGAAGCAAGGATGCCATATTCAATGAGAAAGTGTTGTACAAAGATCAGTTGCAGCAACATGAGAAGAAAGAAAATGATTATGTAGTGTTGGATGATACTTTGAATAGTGATGTTCTAGTTGTTCCTCATGTAATACAACAAAAACAACAATAACAGTAAATACCACAAAATCAGGGATGACCCCACAACGCAATGGTTAGTTGCGAGCCTCCCACATGGGAGGTCCTTGGTTCGAGCCTCCTCGAGACCCATGGGTGCTCGATACAGCTGTGGAAGCTATAGATGGAGTTGGCAATAAGAGAGAAGGTAGGGAGAAGTGGCAGGCAGGAAGAAGTCACTGATGAAGGGTTAGAGTATGATGCAAGCTGCAGAGTCAAAAAGGAACAAGGTGTGGGGGAGTGCGGGAAGAAACAGGGGTGAAGGTGGATGAGAGGCGATTTCAAGTGGGGAGGAGGCTTGCTCAAAGAGGAGGGTAATGGAACAACGACCACCAATAGGCTCGACGGGCTACAGGAAGCTACATGAGTGGTGTTGACGTCAGGTCCTGCAGGGAGCTTGGCGAGAATGTAGGTAGATAGGAATATGAATGGTGGGGATGAGGCCCCCCGAATGTGGCCTCACTGGTTCATAGCTCTAGTCAAAAGCAACGGGTATTTCCCCTTAGCAGTGATTTAACAAGAAAAAAAAATAAAAAATAAATAAATACCACAAAATCTAGTGAATGTTAGATGGTCATCAAGGATAAGTAGACCTTCAGAAATATTTTCTCCCTCTTTATATTCTATTTTATAACTGATGCCGGTGAACCAAAATGTTATGATGAAGCTATGTAGGTGGATGTCAAGGTTTAGTGGGAGCATGGAATGGAAGAAGAAATGGACTCCTTGCTAAAAAATCAGACTTGGGAATTATGCAAGCTATCTATAGGTAAAAAATATTTACCAAACAAATGGGTTTATAGGTTGAAAGAGGAAGATGGAGGTAAGAAAATATTTAAAGTCAGGTTAGTTGTAAAAGGATTTTCACAAAAAAAAGGCATAGATTTGATGAGATTTTTTCTTTGGTTGTTAAAATGACTTCTATTTGTACTATTTTGAGTATTGTGGTTGTTGAAGATTTTCATTTAGAACAACTTGATGTTAAAAAAACCTTTCTCCATGGTGATTTGGAAGAGGAAAGATATATGGAACAAACACAAGGATTTGAGGTCAAAGGTAAGGAGAAACTAGTGTTCAGATTGAAGAAAAGTTTATATGGCTTGAAGCAAGCACCTCGGCAATGGTATATTAAATTTTATGGTTTTATGGTTGAGCAAGGCTACAACCAGTGTAATTCAAACCATTGTGTTTATTTTAAGAGGTTAGATGGTGATAGCTACATTATTTTATGTTTATATGTTGATGATATGCTTGTAGTGGGGTCTAACATGGATCACATAAGAGAGTTAAAATAGCAGTTAGCAAATTCATTTGCTATGAAGGATTTGGGGGCAAAAAAACAAATCCTTGGTATGAAGATTACTAGAGATAGGAAAAAAAAAATGTTTTTATCTCAGGCTGATTATATTGATAAGGTGTTGTAGAGATTTCATATGGAGAATGCAAAATTTGTCAGCACACCTTTGCCAAGTCATTTCAGATTGACTAAGGATATGTGTCCAAAGACACAAGAGGAGAAAGAAGAAATGTCCAAGGTACCATATTCTTCAGCTATAGGTAGTTTAAAGTACATCATGGTATGCATGAAATCGTATATTGCACATGCCATAGGAGTTGTTATTAGGTATATGAGTAATCTCGAAGTTGAGCATTAGAGTGTGGTAAAATGGATTCTCGAGTATTTGAGAGATACATACAATAATTTTTTTATGTTTTGGGGGGCTCTAATACTAATTTAAAAGGATATATTGACTCAAATTTGGTAGGGGATATTGATACCAGGTGGAGTACCATAGGTTATGTATTTATAGTTGGTGGGATAGCAATGAGTTATATTTCTCGGTTGCAAAAGGTGGTTGATTTATCCACCACAGAGGAAAAGTATTAGCTACAATAGAGGAAAGTAAAGAGATGATATGGATGCAACTTTTTATGGAAGAGTTGGGCAAACAATAGGTTGAAAGTTACTTGTTTATGAACAGTCAAAGTGCCTTTGGGTATGACTAAACATTTTTTGCCTTTTTTCAAAATTTCCAAAATATGTTGAATTTTATTTCAAAATTCATCTCTCAACCAACCTAAATCCAACCATGAGGTCCATTTTGATTACACTCTCTTTCTACTTTTCCAAAATATGTTGAATTTTATGTCAATTTTTTTTTGCCTTTTTTCAACTTTTCCAAAATATGTTGAATTTTATGTTAAAATTCATCTCTCAGCCAACCTGATTCATGGTTTTCTATTTCTCTATTTTATTGATCAAATCTACATTTAATTGATATAAATCTTCCTTCTAAACCCTAACAGTCTCTCCTTTGTTTTTCCACTTCTTTCTACATTCAAAACACTACCCGATGTGGATGTACCACTTGAGATTTTCCTACAATTTTTCTCACTCAAAATAATACCAACAACATCATCAAATTTTAGCGTATTCAAACCAAAAATAAAATTACTAACTGTCATTACCAATCTATTCCAGATTTCAGGAAAAGAACACAAAATCAAAAGATCCCTAACTTCTTCATCAAAGTTTACATTTATAGAAGTCAATTGAATGGTAACCATATTAAACTCATTTAAATGATCAACAACTAACCCACCTTCTACCATTTTCATACTAAATAAACACTTCATAATAAATACCTGATTCGAAGCAAAGTCTTTTCATATAAATTCACCAAGGTCTGCATCAAATTTGTCATTATCCTTGTTGTTGAAATATTAAACACCACCAATTGTGCCAGGCATAAATGAATACTGCCAAGTGCCTTTTTGTCCAAAATATCTCAATTCTCATCAAACATTGTTGACAATTTCTTGGATTTCCCTTCCCATGGCCACCATAAATCCTTTTGATAGAGATAGTCCTCCATCTACATCTTCCATAACTGATAGTTCTACCCATTAAATTTGTCTACCTTCAATTTACCCTCATCTTTCATTACTCCCACTCAATCGTGAGACCTTCTTGCAAAGGATAAATGAACATAACATGCTCTGATACCACTTGTTAGAGATTGAAGAAAAATTTATATCGATTAGATGTAGATATGAACAATAAAACATAGAAATAGAAAACATAGAAATAATGAATAGCAAAAGAACAACACCAATATTTTACATGGTTCACTGAAAATCAGGCTACATCCACCAATAGAGGTTCCAATAGATATTAAAATTCTAGCAATAAACATTTACAAATACATGCAACAACATCTCCAACTTGAAACAACATTTTTCTCCACAATTTACCACTGTTGTTTTTACACAACCTTTGTTGTGGGTGGCTACAACATTTCCTACATTTTTCCGTCCACAAAACTATGAACTTCTTCTAATGTTTTCATGCTCAGCCACCCTCAAAACTTAGAATCAAGTGTTGGTATACCCTCCCATGTATGTCCCATTAATTAGAAACAAAGTGTGGCCATTGATTTTTACTCATGCACCCAATAACACTTTTCTTTTTGGGTGGTTACAATAACTATTTTTATTTGTTCATTTAAATATAATTTGAATATTTATAATTGTTCACCTCCAACATTTACTATTTGTAACCATTATTTTTAAATATAAAAGTGCAACAAATTATTTAATAGTGAAGAAAATTATTTATTTAAAAAGAATGGGGAAGATTTTATGTATTTGAGTCTGATTGGTCTCCATAACACAATAGCTTGAACAAGGATACTCCTATTTGTTTGTAGAGTCAAATTTTATGCATTAGATTTAACATCACCTTGGTTATTCATACCTTGGTGCATCATGTCTATTTGCTACATCAAATAAGGATTACTCTATATTATTTAGCATAATATAAAATCAAAAGCAAAATCATATATCCTAACACATCACATATCCAATAAAATATTGAAATCCATCCTAATAATCATAGATTCATTGGTATCTTGATCAATATCATCGTCCTATTCTATCACATCATTCTATCCTAGTCTAGTCATCCATTCTTCTATCTCTATCATACTAATATGTCTATCCAAATATCATGACATAGCAAAAATATGCATCCACCCTGCATCCACAAACCATTAGAATCTCATATCATCCATCCTACATAATAATCATATATCATAAAAAATACAAAAAGAGAATCATGACCATATCATCATCCATAAAATCCATCCTACATCCACCAATCATTAGCATAAGATTATATCGTATCATCATACATCAATCATAAAACACCATCATAGCACATGCATCCATAGATAATGCATTCATAATCAAAGCATACATCATGAGCATCATAATAAATCAACAACATCACATAATACCATGTCATAGCTGCATCAAAAAGGATCATCTCATCTCATGTATCATCAAAAATGAAAGTGTCATGATACAAAATATATGATACATACATTGAGTGTGTGATAAAAAATATACATCAAAAATATATGTTTACATGAAGCTCAAAAGCCAATGAATGTATATAAATATGTCTACATAAATAATTTATATATCAAGTATTTGTATGAGAGTGAGCTATCCTAAGCTCCCACACTCCTCTCTATCAAGAGGAGGTCAAGGAGGTGGGAAAAACATAATTTTCTATTGTTGATCATGTCCTGAAGACCCATGTGGTTGTTGATATCCATGTGTCTGCTGAGAAGGATGCCCTACATATCAACCATCAGATCAACTTGATATACCCATAGTATTGCTCCTCATAAAGAATCTATACTATCAACACTCTCTAGGTACAACCATCTAGTACAAAGTCTGATAATATTTTGCCTCATGTATAAGAGATCCGATATCACATAGATATTATGTCATCATGATCATGGATCATACTATCTCTAGCTGCATCCTTCTACCATTCTATGCATCTCACTCAACTATAACCTGAGTAACCTAAGCCTCCACCTCCTGGTGATTAATGACCTCTAAATTTCACTCTACCACACACTAGTCCCTATTTGCAAAGTCCTTATCTTTCTCTGACACTCTTTTGTCTTTCTCAATGAGGGAATGATCCCTCTCTAATGTCATTTATATAAGATAAGTAGTCATATTATGTTGCTCTAATTAGTACTCATCTCACTCATGACGATCCTGATCCCTCTCTGATAAAACAAGCACCAATTTTAACATCCTAGTCACCATCACCATCCCCCATGACATCATGCTTTTGTTGTGGGTCCACTTAGGGAGGATCCTGTTAGAAACCCTAGATCAGACATGCAAACCTAAACACCTTCCACAGAAGAGAAAACATAAAAAAATAGAGCTTTGCATGTCAATGTGAAAAATGATATTATTCAGGAATTTAACGTTACAATGAGATGATTTGCTTTATAAAAGCAAAGTATGCAACCCTAATGTTGACCTAAAATTAGCTCAACCTAAGTAAAGTTATGCAAGTGTAATTAAATATTAATTACACTAACACCCCCCCATAAGTGCAACTTAGGGAGACTAAAATAAGCATGCACCTAAAACTAAGATGAATGCAAGAAAGCATGAATGGGTCCCGGCAACTAGGCCTGATCAGGTACCCATGTACAAATGCAATAATGAGGTAGAGAAGGAAAACCCAGTGGGACAACCCCCCCTACAATGAGATGACTGCTGCAAAGAAGCACTGGAAGAACACTGTGGAGTAACACTAGAACCACAATCTGGCAAGCAAGGAAAGATACTTCTATCTACAAGAAACCATATCGGAATCATAATAATGTGACAGCAGACCCGATGCCACGGAACACTCGAACACTCCAAACTGGAACAACCCTGGAATCCATAAAGCAACAGTAGATGGTATGATGATGACAGAATCTGGAAGTATGAATCTCGATGCTGATGTCAAAACTAAGACTAAAACTCTTCCATGGGAAAAAGTACCATACAGACTCGGGAACAATAACCACAAATTTAGTGGCCCTCAAACTGAGATGGATCCGATGCGGATCACTAACCATAGGCTCTCAATCTAAAGTGTGAACCAAAATGAATCTGGTATGTGTCAAGCTAAGACAAAATATGGCCAAAAGAAACTAAGAAACCAGATTACAACCCATGCGAGTTGCCATCAAAACATGATGAAGATTATTATGCAAGAAACCCCCCCGAAGGAACTTTATATTAGTTCATTTATTACAATCCCCAATGACTGCAAAAGGAGAGAATGCCTAAACATGCATAAACAAAAAATAGAAAAAGACCTCAGATCTGTGTAGAGAACTGAACCAGATTTCCAACACCGCAAGAATGGCGAAAAAAGGATCACCGAGTCAAAAGATATGCCCTATGGAGTGAAAAACAGAACATCTGAGTTCAAGGACCTGAAAAATAAATCTGGAGCAAAATATAGAAAAAATAAAACATTGAATAGATTGGTGCCAGAATCAACTTTCCAATGGTATCTCGTTTGCAAAAAACAGACACCGTACGCAAAAGTTATGCCCGATTTCGTGAAAGTGCTCCAGAATGGCCAATAAGCCCTGCAGGCAACCTAGGGGGCTAAAAAATTTCGGCCCCTGGTCCTGCATACGACCAGGGACTCGGGGATAGGGGGCTAGGGCGGAGCCACTGGTCGCCCATATGACCTGCAGGTGGGCTGGAAGGCTGGCCGGGGGTTGGGCACATAGCGCCTGGTCCCCTAGAGGACCGGCGGCCTGGTTGCAGAAGCCCGCGGGGGCTGAGCTCGGGAAGCGGCGGGATTTGGCGGCGCCGCCCCGCCTGGGTGGCGCGTTTTTTTAAAACTGGAGGCATAGAAACCAATGAAATCTTCATCCTTTTTCCTCGATTTTTGAGCAAAAATCTGCATCGAAATGTGTGCTGGGGAGGCTGTACGGCTTCCCTGGCAAAAAAAATTTGCCTTCCAGATCAACTTCGCCAAAATCGACGAAACAAAAGATGATCTTAGGGTTTTTGACTGCTGCAAAAGTAATGGTGACCTCCGTTTCAGCTCAAAATGCTCCAAAAAAATGGCGACCTCTAGAGCTTCCAAAAAATCATCAAAACTGAAACCCTCATAGATCTGGCAAATCATGACCAAAATTTGCAAAATGAAAGTCAAACCTGACTTTTTCCAGTGCTCTGAATCCAATGGTGAAGCCCGATTTGATCCAAAATGCTGCATAAATGAACTTAAGGCAAAAAATCCTTGAGGAACCCCGAACGAAATCTGTAATGGTTTTCTCCAAAATTTGAGAAGGGGCTGCATGTCAAGGCTCTGATACCATGTTAGAAACCCTAGATCAGACATGCAAACCTAAACACCTTCCACAGAAGAGAAAACATAAAAAAGCAGAGCTTTGCATGTCAATGTGCAAAAAGATATATTCAAGAATTCAATGTTACAATGAGATGAATTGCTTTATAAAAGCAAAGTATGCAACCCTAATGTTGACCTAAAATTAGCTCAACCTAAGTAAAGTTATGCAAGTGTAATTAAATATTAATTACACTAACACCTGCTACTAAGGAGGATCTTGATGTGGAGGGTCTTGATGTGGTGCCACATGCTATTCCACTTTTTGTCCAACCTATTGAACAATCACCTGTTGTTGTTGGTCATCATCCCCTTAAGCCTCTATTACTATTCTTTGTCTCATCTAGTGCTCACACCTAGGATATTACTCTCTCCTCCTCCTGCTAGCACCTATGGATCTAAGTCCAGTAGTGGGATGTGTTAATCTAAGCGATCACCTTTGAACCCATAGGCATCATAATCTAGTATGGTCCCAGGATCATCAAAACCTCTTGCCCATCCCCATGCTAGGGGAGGTAGCTATGAAAAATTAGTAACTATTTTCTATGGCACTTCCACACCACCCCACTTAGGCATCTCTCAAACTATCCTAGAAAAGATGGTATGATAGTCATCAGTAGATACCACTTGTCTCTCTCCAAAAAATTCCTCAACACTCTATCTAGTAAGTACCTCTCCAAGATATGAGGTGTACACCTGATAAGCCAACAAGTCTATCAAAAATATGGAAGATTCAGATGATCATTTGTCCATTCCTAGCGATGTAGCCATGGCAATCTAAATAAACTCAATCATTTCATCAAAAATCCCCCTCCAAAAGTGTAGCTCTCGTATGAATCAATGTGAAAGTATAGGGGCATATCTATACACAAATGGGTCTCTCATTTCTCTCTGACTCTCCAACTAGTTGATTCACTACTATGCACTACCATGCCCATACATGAAGCAAAGTCATTCTCATAGATAGAATGGTAGTAGATCTATAAAAAACTAGTGCATTTCATGGTGTAAGTGCGTGAGGATGCAAGGTCCCCACACACAATTGATGCCATCAACCATCATGCCCTCAATCATAATGCCCCACCTAATAGAGAACCCTCATGATTACCGATCTGGTATGATGGGTCCCATAATCAATCCTACTAAATTCAAGACAATCTCATCACCCTCTCCATAATAAGCCCTCAAATCAAGTTATCTATCCACTATATCTAGCTTGGTGTCTCCAAGCAGTATCTCTAGGGATGTTGTGCCTCAATCCATGTTGTAGATGAATTGTACTGCCTCAATCGGTACCCTAAGGATGCGCCATACATCCTCCAATCTAACATCACACTCTCCTATGTGAAGGTGAAAATTATTTGTATCTGATCGCCATCGCTCCACGAGCGCGGTCATCATCACCCTGTGTGCTTGAATCTCAGGCATGTAGGTGATATAGTAGAGCTCGATCGATGTTAAGAAATCAATCTCGACCTCACTAATAAGTGCCATCTGATCCAAAATCCTTGGTATTCACTCCCTAGAGTAGATAGGACAAAGTACCACCTACAAGCATAATACCCATGACATCAAGTTGCCAATTTTTTGATAAAAAACTACTTTCGAGAAAAAAAAAAAACACATCACCTTTTGCAAATGCGATAAAGCCTAAAAGTCAGACATAGACCAATTTGCAAACATTTTGAACCCCCAAATACATCTGCAAACACGTTTTCAAATGTGTTGCTTTATCTTTGATAAGGTAACACAGTAGTGATACAATATGACAAGTGCAACATGATTTGGAAAAGGAAACATTCCATGATTGTAGACATGCCATGTCGGGTTACAACCGTACTGATCTATGGATTGATGTGTTTGTTTTCCTACCTTTAGCTGAGAAATTGAAAGCCTAAAACTACATGCAAGTGAAATTTAACATGGTACATACTGATGGGATTGCTCCCATAGGCCTATAGAATCATCAAACCTACCTATGCAATGTGTTGCATGATGTATGAGTACCATATTGCGAAGGTGTCTAAAAGGGCTTGATGATCAAATCTCTAAGATCTCATAAAGAAAAGTATGCAAATGATGATATTTTGAGCCCAAATGCATATATATGACCCCAAACCCTAGGGTTTCACCCTTGACCACCCTATCAACCTATTTTCAACCTTAGCTATTAATCCTGATTAGTTCATGGGCTTCCCAAGACTTCATTTTTCATCCTCTTTTCAACGGACCTAGTCTTGTCATCATGTCACACTCTCGACCTAAAAAATATTTTTTCTAGCTGATATTTCGAGGGGGAAGCCTAACATCATTCCTTCATTTGTTGGGGCATAGTGGGGCATCAGGTAAAATCAAGGGAATTTAAAAAAAAATCCAAGCAACATCAAATCTTTGAAACAATGCAATGAGTACATTGCTTCAAAGAGAGACAAAATGCAGACACCTAAAATTATCCTAAATATATCACACATCTCAATTTAAAATGCTAACACCATTTTCCTTATTTTTCACCTACTTCCTCCATTTAATTAAATAATAACCAATTATTTAGTTAAATTCACTTTATTCCCCTATTAATCAAATAATTAACATTATTTGATTAATTCATCATAATTCATCATCTTCATACTAATTTATCCCTTTGATTAAATAATTCAAATTATTTAAATAAAATATTAATTCCTCTCATCCTCACAATTAATTAATTTTCATAATTGTTTAATTGACTAATTTTCTTCCAACCCTCCAACTTGCACAAAGAATATTCCTTTTTCAAAAAAGGAGATATTCTCAATTCAAAGTCAAATTCTTCCCTCCAACTCATAACATCTTCAATCTCTTTTCAATGAAATGAGGGATCTGTTGCAAGATGGTGTGTCCCTTGGTCTTCCTTGTCCAACATGATGCTTGGGTTTGTGATATGCCTTAACCGCCTCCTGCAAATCTTACATAAATATGATGGTTGTATCGGGCATTGACATATCGATCTTTTGGTGCAACAACAACCACCAATGTAACAATTGGTATCAAAGTCAAGGCCATAGGTTCAAACCCCTCGCTTGTGCTAGGGGTGATTTTTGCAAGATGGTGTGTCCCTTGGTCTTCCTTGTCCAACACGACACTTGGATTTGTGACATGGCTTAACCTCCTCTTATGGATCTTACATAAATATGGCGGTTGTATCAAGTATTGAAAGGTCGATCTTTTGGTGCAACGACAACCACCAATGTAACAAGATCTTTTGGGCTTTCATGGATTATCAAATATTGATCCTCCTTGATCGTCACTCACCTCCTTGATCTTCTCTCATCCATTGATTACCATTTTCAATCTTGACCATTTGTCAAAATTCCTAAAATCTATAAAATAATCCCCCTCAAACATGAATTTCATTCACAATCCTCATAACACCCTTATTCTCTAGAATTCTTGAGTCATTTCTTAAGAATTTTAACACCTATTTTGTGAATCACCCCTCTCATCAAGATTTTGCAACATGGATTAGGCCCAATTTGAGAAATCCACATACACATAGAACATAATCCCCTAATGGGATTGAAGGTTTACACATTATTTTAGATTCAATTGCTTTGAATTATGTATTTAATGCTTTTATTTGAATCTTTTTGATGTTGCTAACTAGATTTCATTAAGCGTGGCCTTATTTGATCATAATCTTGTAGGATATTAATGTTTTTAGGATCTAATTGCTTCAATTTTGTTCTTATTTGATCATTCATGCTAACCATGCAACAAGATGGTTGTGATTAAATTAAGATTGATGAATTGTGATGAGCCTAATTAATAGATAGTTTTCTCTTGTTTATTCCATATCTTTTAAACACTTTAAAATATTTATTTTATACATTCCCAAAATTATGTAACTTTTATATCCTTTATGCAATTTGAACCAGAATTTGATGAATGGGAATATGATTAGGATATGTTGATATTTATAGAAATGAATGTATATGAATTTTAGTTTAAATCTATGTTTAATTCATGATTGTTAACAGTATGTATGCTTTGGATGAGAACTAACTCCTTGCAGCTAGAATAGCAACCCACAAAAACTGGAGGACTCAACCTGCAACCAAAGGATTCCAAGCCTATAAGTAGGGGAGATTCCAGAATGGTGATAGTTGCAGAAATTGATGAAGGCAATCATTGGAGTGATCGATTGGGAGTCATCTAAGAATTCAATAAAATTATGGAAGGATGAAGAAGTTTGTGATGAACAAGGAAACTGCCATGACTATTTGTGCAAAGTGTTGATGTTATGATAGCTTCGGTCTGCACTTCCCAAGGAAAGATAAATTAAATGGATAGCCTCTCGGCTATTTAATTTATATTAAACAATATATTTGCTAAAGGGCCGACCCTTTATGATTCAACTATCCTTGCCTCAACTTGAGCCGACCTCAAGTTAATTTATTATTTATCTTGTTTTTCAAGAAAGGCCGACCTAAATGAAGAGGTGCCTATGATGTATAAATACAAGGTCATTATCATTGTAAAAGGCAATTCGATTTAATAAAGCAAGTTCGCATTTACCATTTGAAGAGCAGAAGTTCGCATATACTTGAAGAGAAGAATTCGCATTTGTAGCAGCAGTCCGATTTCAAGGAAGAACAGATTCATTTGTATCTTGTGCATTAAGGAGAAGTGAGAATTCATAGTGACTCTCTATTGGCCATTGTTGGGCTTGTGTTGTAAGCAGAATTCTATCATTTGTTATACAATATATAAGAGACTAATTTGCTGGGTTTTTCTCCCTCAAGAGGAGGGTTTTCCCAGGGTATCTTTGTGTGTTCATTGTCTTATGTGTTGCAATTATTTAATTACTTGTATTCTTCAATCTGATCTAAGAAACACTAACATGGTATCAGAGCGGGTTGAAGTAAAGATCCGATCAGATTTGGTTAAGCAGATTCTCCAGGAAGTAATACAAACAGAAACTCAGTCAAGAAGTAATGATTGAAACCATTGCTCAGGTAAAGGCCTGTTCGATGCACAAATAAATGTTCAATGTGGTTGTAGTGGTGAAGAAAGGAGCCAAGAATAAATCTAAAGAGAAAATGGATACAAATCTTTAATGAATATTAAGAGGTGGAGGATTCTCTAAACTGCCGCTTATCTATTTCTTGGAGTCGGGAGAGAATCACAGGTTTGAATCAGCTAGAGGAGAGAGATGACTTTAATTATGTGGATGTCGTGTGAGTTTGGCTTTTCACAAAGAACAGGAAATATATTGCGAGTTCTTAAGAGTATCGGGTTCCTTAGCTTGAAGCTACGCACAACTAAAGGAGAGCACACGGGAATTGAACTCTGGGAGAATTGTCTTAAAATGGCCTTCAGGAAGATTTCTGTGTGGAAATAAATTATCGGGAGCCTTACAAATATAGCCACCGCCATCTAATGCAATTATAATTAGTCTGTTGTGTAAATTTGAGAAGCATCGAGTGTATTTTACAATAATCAAATGATAGAGGTTGACGCGGCAATTAGAGGAAGTATCGAAACTGTAAACTATTATCAATGATCTTTCTTTCCACTATCGCCTAACATGTCTATCTTTTTTTTGAAATGTCCTGGAACATAGTGGAAAATGAGCAACCACGACTTATGATGAGAATGGGAGCCACCGCCATGTTAAGGAATTGAATTTATATTCGAGAAATTTGAATGCATTTCTATCAGGCCTGAGCCATTGGCGCATGACATCATACAACAAATAAAGAACAGTCATTATTTATTTGCAACATTACCAACAATGAAAGTCTTTAGGGAAGAGTCTAAAGTAATTGTTGAAGGAAGTGAGCCAGGTCAAGGAGTTAAGGCCCAGAGCACAACTGTTGAACATGAGTTTGTTGAAATGTTCTGGAGCTGTAGGTGTTTGCTTCATGCAAAAACATGGTACATCATCCGGCGAAGATGATGGTTGTCAGGAAGAGTAAAATGGCTGCAACACAATCAATAGAGAGATAAGTATTTATTCTGTTTATAATTTTTTTTAGATTCAATTTGTTGAGTTGTGCAAATCTGACATTATTTACTTAGGATTATGTGTGACCAGTAAAAAGTGATCACTGCAAAAAGATTCTTTACATTTATTCATTGTAAGTAGGATCATGCTAATTTGTGAAGATTGTTTTTTTTTTTTTGTTTTGTTGAGATTAGCTCTTCTGAGAAATTGAAAGAAAGACATGTCATGAGTGATGCATTAATTATCTATTACTCAGGAGATTTTGAAATCCATGAGATAAGTATTGCATGGTTGAATAATGTTCATGAATTGTTTTGTAGTTATTATTTCATGCTCTAACATTGAGATAACCTAAGCATCAAGCAACCTGCATCTGGAAAGATTGGATATCGAAGTCATACTGAATGGAGGAATGATCAAGCTTGGAGTCATAGCTTGCAATCATTGGACTACATTGATGACTGGAGATATCTCTCAAAGACAAAGTACCTTTTAGGTCGTCATTGTGTTCAAACTGTGAAGGGTACGGACTGATCTGAGCTCAAGTACAATGTATCACACTATGTCCAGCATCTGGACCTATCGAAACAGTTAAAAAGATAAGTATTCTTTAGTTGCTGAGTTATATCATTTATTTATTCTTTGGATCTTGTAATTAAGAGAGATAGTAGATTCTCTTGAATTGTGTTGTGTTCACTAGCATAAGATCTTTGGAAAAATTTCATTCATGATATAACTTGTACAATTCTAATCTTGATATTTCTTTGGATAATTATGGACTGTTAGTAATCTCTATCTAAAATGCTTCCTGGACAAGTTTAGGGGGAAGAAGATGATAAGAGATTACTTAAGTGATGAAAATCTTGAGGCATCTTGTGAAGAAGTCATGTCAACCAAAGAAATGATCAAGAAGGAGTAAACACTAGAGGGACTGAGTTGATGGCTAGAGGGAGTGCATCTCCAGAAGTCTTGTTTGCAATCTCTGAAGCCAGGATCGAGAGGGAGTCTCAATATCAGTGTTCCTTTGTTTAATGAGTTCTTCTTTGAGAGAAGTTCGAGGTGAAATCCCTTGATAATGCAATTATCTATTGAGAGAGAGTTGAGGTGTAAGCCCTTGATAATGCAATTCTCTGCTAAGAGAGAGTTGAGGTGCAAGCCCTTGATAATGAAATTCTTTGTTGAGAGAGAGTTGAGGTGTAAGCCCTTGATAATGCAATTCTCTGATGAGAGAGAATTGAGGTGTAAGCCCTTGATAATGCAATTCTCTATTGAGAGAGATTTGAGGTGAAAGCCCTTGTTTCCACCGTCTGGGAGAAACTATGGTGGATGTCATGTGTGTGACTCCATGACAGCATCACGTGAGGGAATCCGTGATGATTTTATTTATACCATCTATGGAAGTAGCAATAATGGTTAATATCACATTGAGGTGATATTCTATTTTGTTTTCATTCTAATATGATGTGTCTTGTGCAGATGGAAGTTCATCCCTAGCTGAGAGGGAGTGTTAATGTTATGACAGCTTCAGTCTGCACTTCCCAAGGAAAGATAAATTAAATGGATAGCCTCTCGGCTATTTAATTTATATTAAACAATATATTTGCTAAAGGGCCGACCCTTTATGATTCGACTATCCTTGCCTCAACTTGAGCCGACCTCAAGTTAATTTATTGTTTATCTTGTTTTTCAAGAAAGGCTGACCTAAATGAAGAGGCGCCTATGATGTATAAATACAAGGTCATTATCATTGTAAAAGGCAATTCGATTTAATAAAGCAAGTTCGCATTTACCATTTGAAGAGCAGAAGTTCGCATATACTTGAAGAGCAGAATTCGCATTTGTAGCAGCAGTCCGATTTCAAGGAAGAATAGATTCATTTGTATCTTGTGCATTAAGGATAAGTGCGAATTCATAGTGACTCTCTATTGGCCATTGTTGGGCCTGTGTTGTAAGCAGAATTCTGTCATTTGTTATACAATATATAAGAGACTAATTTGCTGGGTTTTTCTCCCTCAAGAGGAGGGTTTTCCCAGGGTATCTTTGTGTGTTCATTGTCTTATGTGTTGCAATTATTTAATTACTTATATTGTTCAATCTGATCTAAGAAACACTAACAAGGAAACTGCCATGACTATTTGTGCAAAGCACGTCTTTGCCATGCCATTAAAGCAACATTGAAAACCTAGTTGTCTTCTTCCATTTATTTCAGTTATAGTCTTTATTGCAAAGAATTTGTCTCCATCTATTCTAAAGGAGAGTGGTCACTTTCATTTAATTTCAATATTCAGTCGTTAAGCCACGCCAATAAACCTCCTCCCAAACCTAAATAGTTGGATTGGAGGTTGAGGAGCGGATCTAGTTGGAGATACACGTGTTTTTAATATTTCCAGTATTGTTTTTCAGTAGGAAATATTGTATTGTTAGTTTTTTTATCAATTATAATGGATATGCATTCATGAATGTAAGATCTATGAAGATTCTTGTCATGTTGTGAGAGTTCAATTTTATACAATGAAGATGTTCCATTTTACCATGATGTTTATTTGATTCAAGTAGCCCATATTTGGTTTATCTTGTGGGAACAAAAACTTGAGCAAGGGACACTCAAGGACATGCTAGGTATTATAGGAGATTCATCCAATATTTTAGAAACATCTTAGCTCTAGTTTTTTTAACTATCGAAAGATATATAATTTGAATAGACTTTTGCTTGTCAACCCTCTTTTGAAGCACTCAAGATAACATTGACTAAAACCCATGTCTTGAGAAGATCAAATTGGACCTTAACTTTCCATATCCATATAGATGATTTTGATTTTTCTATAGGATTTTTACTTGGGTAGAAGGAAGGAAACAAGGAGTATGCCATATATCATATCAGTAAACACCTAAAAGGGGAAAAAATCAATTATACAGTGACAAAGAAAGAGATGTTGGCAGTTGTATAGGAAGTAAAAAAAATTAGGCATTATATTATAGGATATCTAATGTTCATGCACACTGACCACACACCAATCAATTATCTTATAAACAAACTAGTGGTTGGTGGTAGGCTTGTAAGGTGGTTACTGTTGCTTCAAGAATTTGACATCACCATTGTGGACAATCTAAGCAAAGAAAATGTAGTGGCATATTTTCTATCCAGACTTCCAACCAAATTAAAAGAATACATGTTGATGATGCATTATTAAATGAGAATTTATTTTCTCTATCTCTACATACAACATGGTTTGCAGACATTGACAACTATCTAGTAGCATGGAAAAAACCACCTCATTTCTCCACAAGAGAAAAGACACAATTAATTTGCAAGAGTTTTCCCTAATCCTGGATAGTTGGATACTTATTTTACATAGACCTAGGTAACATTATGAGGAGATGTATCAAAGAAGATGAAGTATATGGAATTCTCAGAGCATGCCATGATGAACCCTATAGGGGGAACTTTTCAGCAAAGAGAACAACTCTTAAGATTCTCACCACTTTTTATTATTGGCCAACTTTTCATAAGGATGCAATGAAGTACATAAGGGGCTATGATAGGTGTCAGAGAATGGGAAGGCCAATAAAAATAGATAAAATTCCATTGCATCCATAGTTAGCAATAACACAATTTGATAAATGGGGATTAGATTTTATTGGCCTAATATCACCAACATATAATAATAAGGAGTACATACTGGTATGAAAAAATTACCTTACCAAGTGGGTGGAGGTTAAGGCTTTACAATTTAATAGGGATGGTAATGTGGCAAAGTTTCTCTATGAGGACATATTTACAAGATATGGAGTTCCAAGGGAAATTATCATTGACCAAGGACCCTAGTTTACATCAAGGATGATCACAAAATTGGTACAAGAGTATGATATCAAACATAGGAAGTCCTCATCTTACCACCCTCAAGCTAATTGATAGGTGGAAGTCACAAATAGGGAGATTAAGAACATTCTAACCAAAATAGTACAAATTCGTAGGAAATATTGGGTAGCTAGGTTGCTTGAGGCAGTTTGGGCCTATAGAACAATATGGAAAACCACAACTGGGTTTACACCATATGAATTGGTGTATGGAAAGAAATCAATAATTCCTATTGAATTTGAGTACAAAAATTTGAGAAAAATTGTTCAATTAGGCATGGAATTAGCAACATCATTGTAGGAGAGATTACACAACCTAAATGCACTTGATGAAATTAGGATGGAGGAAATACACCACACTGAATTTGTTCAAAATCAAAGAATTGGATGTTATGATTATTTCATCAAAAAAAATGAATTCAATGTAGGTGATTGGGGTCTACTCTATGACTCAAGATATCAAGACTATAAGGGAAAGTTACAAACAAGGTGGATTGGTCCCTATGAAACCAAGAAATTATTTTCCAATGGATCCATACAACTGCATACAATTGATGAATTCAAGTTCTCCTTACTGGCTAATGGACATAGGCTAAAGCTGTATAAGAAGCCATTGCAGAAGGATGATTTCCTCCTTCATTAATACAACAATTTGAGCTTTCACTTGAAAATTTAACTACAACAACTACCAGTTCTACACATGACTCAGTAGAGGAGCTACCTAGCTCACCTACTGCTATTACACATGTATTATTTCTAACACAATTCATAAAGAGCACATTACACAAGGTTATGAACAACAATAATCATTTTATGTAACAGTCAATGAAGCTGAAGGGACCTATAGCAACACGTTTGAAGGAAAAAACATAGAAAATGACTTGTTACTGGAGTAACCCATTGTAAATAATTTGACAGTCGTTTCAAAACTCCCTATCGAATTAATTACATATCTATATAGTCTCCACTACCATTTTCCATACATGTAGCCACATACATTTCATTTCTGCACATCTAACCTATACACCACCTCACACTTTTAACTTCCATCACCTTTCTTGATTTTCATGTCTCATACACTTCATTTCATCTTCCATCTATTGTACATATCGCAACCTTTTCCGACATTTATTCACCGCGCACCATGCATTCATATCATTCACTTACAATTGCAATTAAGAATGGTTAAATAAAATCCTGCTGCGAGCAATAATCAACACTTTGTATGAGCTAAGTTTCATTTCATAAGTATTCTATAGGTACATGCATTAACTTTTCATAATTATCATAGATGATGATTGATTTCCTACATGTTTTAGTATTTATTTATGCATGTTTTCATATCTAAATTGATATTCCACTATATACCATCTCACCTTTCACCATGAACCATAGAATTAAGTGAGGACACTTAATACCTTTAGTTGGGGGAGGGGTTATTTTTAAAAACAAAAAATCCTTTGCAACTTTTTTCCATTTCAGTTTTCCTCTCTTTTTACATAGTTTGATATTAGAGGAGAAGGAAGGGTTGGAAGCAACTAAATTAAGGATACAGTAAAGATAAGGTGGTGTAGTGGAATAACAGACATAAATTGAGCTAGAAGAAAGCATAATTAAGGTAATTACAGAGCAATAGAAATATTATGGGTGGCGATATTATCCATAGGGAACTAGTAGAACATACCCAACTACTGGAAGAAAGACTGGTGTTACCTATTTTTTAATGGGCTAGTTGGATGAACTACTTCTTGAACCTCACAGAGTTCAACAAAGTCACGACATAACAATTTTTCGCTACTTTATAAAATGATGAGACAACTCTAAGAGGTTTGAAGGTGGATTCTTCAAAGTCCACCATTACTGAGGTATCGGGACTGCCAAGGGAAGGAGAGGAGTTCCTAGTGAGGGTAGATGACATAGTTGGCAAGAACGAATTTAGAGAACATGGAGAAAACCTAGACTCATCGTCTTAAGGTACAAAAAGATTATCCTTACCCTAGATATGGGCTTCAATAGCTTCTTATATAGTCAAATACTTAACTTTTCAGGGTAGGTAGTCCTTGTTATATATAATCCATTTTAAGCTTTTAATCCATGTTCACCATGATAGGCATGTAAATATTCCAAATTTTCTTTACAATTTGTTGAAAAGAATGAGTTTTGAGTACAAAAGTAAAAGGAATAACACATCGTTGTCACATTTATGCTTAGTCACCTTACTAATAAAGATAAGTTTGAGGTTTTAGTTTCCACATGTTTCATGGGAGAGTTTCCTAAATTTCAATCATATCAATACCATCCTAGAAGAACATATTGTCCTAGAAAGAGAAGAAGAGCCTACTCTATCAGATAGGGAAATGCCCTTTGGCTCCCTTGTTGCATCACCTACCCGCAACATAGGAGAGCCAAAGGAGTAGATCCTGCATGACACTTAACTTGTAGCCTCTAAGCAACTCATAGCAGGAGATACCCAAGAAATCCCTACCTCTGGAAAAACACCAAGAACAAAGAAAAGGAAAGGTGAATCTTCTTTTGCACCTACAAGAGAGCAGAAGAAATTCAAACAACCTAGGAGCTAATCACACCGTTTGAAGAGGAAAGCTGTTATGAGAGGGTCAATTAAAAAGAAAAAAAAGGAGATGTTATGATTGAGACTGATTCAGAATTGGAGGGGAATTCCCCTAGTAATGTGTACCAAATGCACATAAATGATATTTTACAAGCACATCTGAATTTGATTCAGAGAATTCTTTTGTTGTAAAGAAAACAAGGAAAAGAACCCCAAAGAGCCCTAACTCAGAGGGTGATGAATATATAAGTGAAATGAATGATCAGTTTTTGGAAAAAAGATGATTTTTTTGTCGAGCAAAAAGATATTGGCACAAAATTAGAAAAGACTATGGAAAGGATTAAGCAATTAGAAGGTTTATTGAAAACAAACTAGTAAATAGAAAGTGAGAGGGACAAAAGGATTGAAGAATTGTGGGAAAAAAATTGTAAATATGAGTGTGGGTCTATGAACCACTAATCCTGCAATTTGCACAAGAACAACAAACAAATCAAGATGTTAGACAAAATGCAATCAAGAATGAAGGATTCCCCATGAAATCCATCTACTCAAACTTAAACTAGGAAAATGAAGAATAAACGAAATAAATGGAAGTAAATCCTAATTAAGTGAGCAAACTAGTGATCCCATGGGGGAATTGGTGCCAATTGAAATGTTGAAATTGGCCCTTTCCCAACTCCTAAATTGCAATGTTGATGATTGTAGATTGATCGAATCTCCCTAATGAGATTCGAGCATAACCTAACTATTGAACTGTGAAATGATGAGTATGTGGAGTGATGTGCACAAAATTGACTCTCAATGTTAAGAGAGTAACTTTGCATGAGATTGTGGATCCATAATGAGAAGACAAGTTTTCCATTTATAGATTTGAATTTGGAAGAAAGAGCAAGATTTGGACAATGTGGGACTAAGTTTCAACCAATGGCCAAATGCCACTTGTCACTATGTGAATGGTTGTTGGTTGTGCACATTTTGGCCAAAGTGTCAATAAATGCAATTAGGTGGAATTCAAATTTGAGGAAATGACATGTGAAAGGGAAAAAGGAATGAAATAAATGTCACTTGGCTCAATGCACAAGGACATGTAAGAGGAGTGAATGCTTTGTTGGAAGTACCCATCCACTTGGACTTTTTGAATTCAAACTTGAGGGAATATTCCCTTTTGATGCCATGTGAGGGAAAATAAAGATTTTAATAAATGAATTAAATCTATTTTCATGTGCAAGTTGCATTCTCTAGAAGGTTTTAGTGATAGAGATTAACTTAATCAATATTTTGATTAATTTAATGAAGGATTAGATGATTTGACAATTTTGACTTAAATTGATGAACTGATTTAAATTAGAATTGAGAGGAAATGATTAATTAAATAAATGATTTTGATTTATTTAACTAAGTGGGAAAATGTTAGATTAAATCAAATAAGGTTTAACTTATTTAATTTAATAACAGAACTTTAGAGATTTTAATCAAATAAAATGATTTATTTAATTAAACAAAAACATAAGGTTGATTAAATTAAATTGGTTAATTCAATCAATGGAGGAGAAAGACTTAATCAAATAAACAATGATTTATTAAATTAAGAGACAAAATATGATGAAAAACTGAGAGTATGATTTAGGAGGAAATGTCGTTAGTGATCAGGATCAAGTGTGCCGAACTGAATTTGTACATTTTCCATGTTTACATTTTGTGCCTCTTTGAAGCAATGTACTTGTTGCATTAGTTCAAAGAATAAACTACTGTGATCAAAGTTCAAAATTTTTCTAATTTTTTTCAGATGCCCCACTGCTGCCCCAGCGGAACGATTATGTTGGTATATTGCCCCCTTGAGAGATCAGACGAAAATTTTGATTTTTTGGGTGATCTCACGAAAAAAGAGAGGACAAGGTGCTTGACAGGTTCAGAAATGCCCCAGATTGTCAAAAAATGCGTTAAAATGCCAAAAAGATGCAAAATGGACCTCGGTTGGATAAACACAGGATTGGGGGACCAAAACCCTAATCGGAAGGTCAAATTAGGTCAAAAACCCTAATTTGCGAGCTTAAATAGACCTTGAGAGGTCACTTTCAACACATTTGCATATTGCCTACTGAAATTTTTTACACTTTGAGCTCCGAGTTCTAGTCGAAATGGTGCAAGGACAGCTTCCCAAGCACATGTCAGAGAGAGTACGAGTGCACCAGCGACAAGTTTGCGCAGGACCTGTGGTATGTACCCCCATCCCAACTTTTAATTTTCTCGTTATTCATGCATTAAATAGGGTCCAAGTCTGTTTTAAGCTATGAGACGCTATATAGTGCCACTGAAAATGCTTGGTCGATGCCGCGCGGTCCCAAACTAGACCACATATGCAAAGAGCACCGCACGACGCAGTTAGGAAAATTAGGGTTTTTCCACCAAACCTAGCCGCAGGCACAAAGAGCGCTACACGACACAGTTAGGGAACTAGGGTTGTCAAAGTCTGTCGTGCGGTGTAGTTTTGAACTTTGCAAACTACGTCGCATTTGCAAACAACGTCGCACTTGCTTTTTTAAGTGCAAAAATATGGCACGGGCGGTAGATTTTCAAGGGACCTGACGTGGTGTTTTCCCTTGTGCAAGAGGATCTCGAGGTACTTCTTTCGAGGGAGCACCGGTGGCCAATACTCAGCAGATTACAGGGTATGCATGTGTATTTCCAGGAGCAACTTGGTATTCTTGGGCTCTAGCATGTTTCGTATGTCCCCCCTATTCGGGCACATTTAGGTATGATGAATGCCCTGGCCGAGTGGTGGCATAGTGAGATGTCTTCCTTCCATCTTCCCACTGGCGAGGCCACCATTACTCTTGAGGATGTCTGGCATATTCTCTGATTGCCTATCCATGGAGCTTGAGTGATCTATGATCCAGAGGAGGGTAGGGATGCCTGCTTTGATGTCATGCGCGTTGATGAGCTTATCCTTTGCGATGGACAAATTGACCTAGAGCGATACCGGGGCAGAGCTCCCACTTATAGATTGATTGTTACCTCCATTATTTATGGTCTTGTGGCACTTGATCGGCATGGCTGATACTTTAGTCCAGGTTGGGGATTGGCATGGCATTAGATGTGCATTTGTTGAGAGTGCTTTGTTTGGGTACCAGTATTGTTGGCCTCCTTATACAGAGATTTGCACTAGTTTGCCTACCTGGATAGTTGGGCCCTCAGGGCTAGAGTTACCTTATTACATATTTGGGGATGGGAACAGATCCTAGTACTTCGTCTAGATGTCACGCCAGTTGTTCTCGACATTGATGATCCTGTTGTGTGGCGGTATGGTGGGGCACAGATTCAGTTTATCCATACTAGCACAGGTGGTCTAGCTTACTAGCGATGGGTTCTGGATGAGATGAGAGAGTTCATCTGGAGACATTGGATGGGCATAGGCCCATGGTATGATGATGCACAACAACTTTTCTTTGCTTGATAGGATAGATGGATGCAGGGCGGGAGCATACCATGATA
>CM021100.1:299274467-299392697 GCA_007115665.2 Sequoiadendron giganteum | reverse complement strand
AGACAGTTAGTGGACCGACCATGGCCATATGATCAGGGGTAATAGATGCAGGGGTGACTCCGACATACAGGGCATGATTTCGACCTCCTTTGAGGTTGACAGTTCCTAGGGCAGCGGTTCCATGATGGAGGCCCAAAGGTAGGACAACTGGTAGGGGCAAAGGACAGGGCAGAGGTGGAGGTGGACCACCTCCTCACCAGATAGCTCTGAGAGACTAGGTACAATAGACACCTCCTCAGGTAGCGAAACAAGATGGTCAGCCTCAAGTAGTCCCATAGCAGTAGCCAACAGCACAACCAACAACACAGCCAACAGTACAGCTAGACCACCGAGATGCACTGATTCGACAGTTGCAAGGTCAGGTGCAGGTCTTGATAGCGGAGAGGGATCAAGCATGGCAACAGGTTGTTGCAGTTACCGCTGAGAGAGACCAGTCACGATCCGAGAGGATCAGGAGATTGGCCAACGGAGGCAGCTAGAGAGCACAACTTCCTCATCCCGGGGCCGGTCAGTTTCTCTACATGCTTACAAAGAGGTGGTTAGGGAGGCCGAGTATTATTGGCAGCACTATAGACAGGCAGTACCAGCAGCAGGCTGAGTGCCAAATTTTTCTTAGCAGACAGGGATGAGGCCCCTAGAGGATCATGGTGAGAGGCAGATGGGAGAGAACTATAGCCAGTAGGGCTAGCCCTTTGATCATAGGTAGTTTTTCCATTTTTGATTCATGGGTCTCGATTATTTCCCTCATTGTACCATGTACTTTGATTACACACTTGATTTGATTTTGTATCATGTTAGTACATATTTTTGATGATATATATGAGATGGTTCGCCCTTATGAAATGATATGCATTTTCTAATTTCCTATATGCTATGAGATGTTTCTATTCGATATGATGTATACTTCTATATGATGGATGTATTTCTTTTTGTATCTTTTTTATGCATTTTGATGATTACATGGTAAATGATATGCTAATGATGGTGCAAATGATGGATGTGATTCATGTATGAATATAATGCAATGATTTCTTAAGATGCTTAGAATAAAAAATCTATATTATTCTTCACAACTTAAAATGATAATAATGATATGATATGCTCTGTAGTTTATGCTAATGATCAGATGGATGCAGGATGTATGCATTGGCGATGTTTTGATTAACTGTCATGATACCCTGTTAGTATGGAGCGAAGGTAGAAGAAAAAAGAGATCTCACAAGTTATCAAAATGATGGTAATTTTCTTACCAGGAGTCAGGGTTTACAAAGGGCCGATTACGTTATGTTTGATAACACACATAGGTACGATGCATCAAGGTATAAAGAACTAGGATGGCGTGGTACCTAGTGTGATGAAATTTAACTCATCAATCAGATAGGAGTATTCATGTTCACACTTAGCATACATAACCTCATTTAGGATGTAGTTCATACATTCTAAATATCTCGGACCAAAACATAAGAAAGCAAGCTTTCCTATGTGGTCAACAAGATATCTAAAACATCCTTTCCACACACTAAATAAAGTATGCATGACTAAGTTATTTTACAAGTGTATCCTACAAGCATAGTAGATTAAAAAAGACAATGATCATTGCCCCATTCCTTTCTCTCTAAACCTGTTTTTTTTAGGCATCATCGAGAGGTCCTTGGAATGAGTGCAAAATAAGATAAGTTAAAAAGACCAAGACAAAGTTAACAAACAAGCTAATCTTCTTCATACCACTAGCTAAGACTAAACTACTGTGAGATACCTGATGCCTATGTCCATCATGGGAAAGTTTCATCCTAGGACATGTTGTGATCAGGGTTTTGGTGGGACTAATTGGATGATAAGCTATTGATATTCCGAGTTGACCAACTTTTTTGCTTACTGATTTAGATCTTCGAGACTCTGACGATTAGGGTGTTCACTTTTGAACCTACTAGACTTGCTTCTGACTGACTCACCAAAGGGTGACAATGATGACTGATTTTATTATGAGTGATGAAAATTCACGGGTGAAAGTGAGATGAAATGAATGCACCATTTTGGATTTTTCTAATATTTTTGAGGCTATTTTTTGGTATTTTTGAAATGTTTTACAAATGTTTTTGGTATTTTTGATTTTTTAAATGTTTTGGTATTTTAGAGTTTTTTCAATGTTTTTGGTATTTTCAAGATTTATGACGAAGATACTAACTTAAAGACCTAACCTAGGGGTCTCGGGAGCTAATCCATAGATTAGCCTTGCCTACGTTATACACGCAGAGACCACGTAGTTCGACTGACAACATACTCAACCTAAAGATAAGATGGGCAAATGGATTGCCACTTTATTACGACAAACACTTAAAGGATTGACCTAAATGTCTCGGGGGATGATCAAAGATCAACCTTGCCTAGGTTCAAGCTTAGATATGACGTAGTTCAGACAATGACAAACTCAATTGATGAAATTTTTGAATGTTTTTGGATTTTTTGATGCTTTGGATGATCAAAAAAATATACACAAATCCAATCCGATGCAAGTTCAGGAACATGCCCCCAACGTTAAGCGATAGGTAGGACAAACTGACCTTAGGAATATGCCAAGTAGTACTATAGTGGAACATGATACGAGCACAAGATCAGGGTATGGTACAAAATGCGAACAAATGGATGGAAGGAAGATTAATGAAATGTGATGCAATGGATGAGTGAGTGAGTCATGCAGATCCTAGTGGATAGAGAGTGCTTTATTTATTCTTGGCACTTATTTTCTAGGTTTTCACCAAGGCACTTGTCCAAAGTGCCACCGAAGTGGTTTTCACTAGAGAACAATTTTTCTGTACTATTTTTTCAATCCTTTTTCTAATAATTTTTTTGAATTTTGAATTTTTTGTATTTTTTAATTTTTTTGTTGTCGCCGAGACACCTGTTTGCCTGGTTTTCATCAAGGTAACCATTTTTTCAGGAATTTTTCTGATTTTTTTGTATTTTTCTATTCTATACCTTGCAAGCTTTTAGGCATAAAACTTTTTGAGATGAGAGTTGTTCAGAGGCTCGCCTCTTGGTGTTGCTAATTGATATGCTAATATTTTATAGCTGGATGTGATGATGAAAGGTCCCAACTAGTTGGGCTCAAATTTTCCTTTCCTATCTGGGTTCAACACATTCTTCTGGTTCTCCTTCAGCACAATTTCACCAACTTGGAAAGTACGTCGACTGATCTACTTGTTGTAGCTGCGCTTCAGGTGGTTCTGATAGACTTGTAGATGATTGAGGACATCCATGTGCCATTCATCTATTAAATCTAGCTCATTTAACCTTGAAACATGATATTCTTCATCTGTAATGAGGTTTTGCAGTGATATTCTCAATGATGGGAGCTCGATCTTGATTGAGAGGATGTCTTATGATTCGTAGACCAGGGAGAATGGGGTGGCGCCTGTTGGCGTGCAGATGCTGGTGCGGTAGGCCCATAAGGCGAGATTTAGCTACAGATGCCAGTCACAACCAGAGTCATTGACTGTTTTCTTAAGGATTTTCAAAATGGTTTTGTTGGTAGCTTCTGCTTGGACGTTGCCTTGTGGGTAATATGGAGTGGAAAAGCGATGTTGAATTTTGAATTTTTCGCTCAAGTTATGAACATCCTGATTCTTGAAAGGTGTTCCATTATCAGAGATAATAGATTAGGGGACACCATATCAACAAATGAGATAGTTCAGGATGAACTTGGATATCTGCTTTCCGGTTATGTAGGTCATTGGAATTGCTTTGAACCACTTTGTAAAATACTCTGTGGTGGTGATAATGAATTTGTGGCCGTTGGATGAGGTGGGTGTGATTTTTCCTATGAGATCGAGCCCCCACTATGAAAAGGGCCATGGTGTCGCAATAGGGTGGAGCTCCTAAGCTGGTGTATGAATGAGGTATCCATGTTGTTGGCACTGTAGACATTTCTTGAAAAATTCATGTGCTTCTCTTTCCATGGTGGGCCAATAGTATCCAGTTCTCAGCAACTTCTTGGCCAAGGTCATACCGCTCGAGTGGGAACCGCTAGTGCCATTATGTACCTTAGTTAGAGTAGTCAAGGCTTCCTCAGGATTTAGGTAACACAAAAGGGTCCCTTCAATGCTTCTACGGTAAAGGGTTTCTCCTAAGATGAAAAAACGTGATGGATGTTTGACAAAGGTTCTTTTAAGGCTTGGTGTTATGTTAGCTGGGAGGACTCCTATTCTTAGGTGTAAATGTCATGATACCAGGGATCACTGGGACCAACAAGTTCACACACATATTCCAACTCTGGTACCTCGAATGTGGGTATGAGAAGCTACTCAACTAAGAATTCATGTTTTGAGATATTGTGAGAAATATCTAACAAGGATCCGATTGTTACCATGACATCGGTTGTTCTGTTGTTAGCCCTTGGTATCTACTCAAATGTTATATCAATGAATGATTCTTTGAGGCTTTCTACCAACTTCTTGTATGGTGTGAGCTTGTCATCCTTATTTTGGTATTTTCCATTGACTTGGTTGATGATAAGCTATGAATCCTCGTAAAATTTTAGTGTCATGATCCGCCATTGTTCTGCAATCTTGAGACCTATGGTTAAAGCCTCATACTCTACAATGTTGTTAGTGCAAGGAAATGGAAATTTGTAGGATCTAGGAATACAATCTCCCTGTGGGGTGATAAAGAAAATACTAGCTCCTGATCCATGTTGTGTGAATGAGCCATCAAAGTAGAGTTTCCAATGGTCAGCTATGCTGAGATTAAAGATAAAATCATCTGGAAATTCTGATACGAGTGGATTCGCTGAATATATTGGAGCTTCTGCCAGCTAGTCCGCAATGACTTGTCCCTTGATTGCTTTTCACTCTACATACTTTTTGATGGTGAAAATGACACAAACAACGTGTAAACAGAATATTTCTACACTAATTCTCCTGAAAAAGAAAGACAACATATAGTAGCCTAACTGCCAAGGTCCTAGTAGTTGGTTCTCAGATATCTGGTGTCACTCAATTGGTCCATGCAACTGTAATATTCAAGGGGCATGTGTTGGTAACAAAGAATATAAGAAATAACTTATTCATCAGACTATTCTTGATAAAGAAAGGGGGTTTTAAACAAAAGAAAAAGATAGATCAAAGGGTAAATCAGTAAACATGAATAAAACTTCTCTAGCATCTAGAAATATATCTTCAATAATGAATGTTTTTCCAATAGATCAAGAAAACCATAGCACGATACAATTTATAGAATAATCCATACTATTGCATACATCTAAGGTTCTTAATTTAACTTCACAGTAACACATCAAAAATATTTCAAAGATTCCAAAAAAAGAACACACATTCATTCATCACCAAGATCATAGATTAGCAGACTTCAGTAAATTCAATTCATTGATAATCTAATGAGATAATCCTTAAATCTGGTTTCTTCTAATGAATTTCATCACATAAGAAACTCTCATGCTTCAGCACAATCACTGGCATGCAGATAGATTATAACTCATCAACCTTATCAAGTAAAAACTTAATTCTAACACCATATTGCATAAAAAAAAACCTGTAATTATATTTACTGTAAAAATGAAGTAACAATGTATCTCTATAACAACTATGAAAAATTCCATCTCCTACTATCAGGTGGCCAATTCTATTCTCTATCAGTCGACCTTTACAATATGATACCCCAAGAGTATTTATAGATGTACAAAATTTGAAACCCATTCTATTTTAAGCTGATCCACCTTTTTAGGAATTACAATTATCTTGGAAACTCAGTTGAACTAGAAGAAAAGACTAGGGAGGAGAAAGAAAAGTCATGCACTTATGAACTGCCAGTTATGCATGCAAAAGAGAGAAGAAAGCCATGCAGGTGCATGCATCAATTTATACATGAGAAGTTGGATCTTCTATATACTCATCATAACTCGAGAAAACTTGCTAAAGCATGTCCAAGTTTGGCCCATCAACCCAGTTGTCTTCAAATTTAATCCTTTCTAGCTCCGAAACAACAAATCCTCTTATTTCCTTTAGCTTGGTCAACTCCCTCTTAGCTACCCTTATCTCTTCCTTAATGTCCATTAATTTATCTAGCAATAGATCTTCACCGTTATCTCCTCTTTGTATTACCTCTTTAAACCTTACATCCCATTTCTCTTTTATTTGGTTTAAAGGTAAACCTTCCTTTATTGGTACATCCACATTCACAATGATAGCAATGATGGCCTCCAACTCCTCAAACTGTTCATTCAGAACCTTTTCAAAATCTTGAACTTCATTTCTATGTTTATATAGAAAATCTGATCTAAATCAGAGTATACGAGAAGTCTTTTCCACAAAATCTTTATTATCTTCCTCGAGTATTGATTGTTCTAGAAGAGTAGTCGTAGGAAATTTATCAACTTCTTTCAATTTTTGACTAAATCCTTTGTACTCCTCTTCCTGTTTTTCCAATGCTTCAACATATTGATTCATTTCTCCTATCAACTCCTTTGTTATTTTATGAACCTCGAAGCCATTATCAAGCACTTCACCTACTTCCTGATTCAATTTATCAACCCACCTATCCAACATCTCTGCTTTGCCCCTTACCTGTACTAAATCATCCACTTCTTTCTTACTTAACAAAATTGGGGTCTCAATAGTAGCAACCTATTGTGTCCTCGGAGCAGAAATACTTTTTAAGAAAACATGCAATTGATCTAACTGAGCCTTAAGCTCATCTTTCCTTTGTTTATCCTTCAATATTCTTGACTTGGTTGACGATGCTACCACATCAATTAAATTCATTTTTTATCGCTGGTAGGTCTTCCCAAGTTGATAGTGCCCAACTGATAATTTGTCAATTGCATGTCTCCTACATCCTTGTCTATCATGGGTATAGCACATTCTGGCACAATTTCTCCTTTGTCGGTTAGCCTAGTGGAATGTAGGATCTTGGGCTTCTTTTTAGGCCTTTCTTTCTTAATTTCCTTCATCATATCCTCCCAATTGAGAGGTTGTGAAGGTGTAGATGATCTCTTTTGAAGATCCAATTTTAACCAAGTGGGAGCACTTGGAGTAGTGGTCATTATAGTGGAAGAAGAAGCAATAGTAGTAGTAGAGGGTGGTTGCACATTTACTTGAGACTGAGAATCAACCCTTGGTTCCTCTTCTTGTTCTTGCTCCATATGCATCTGCACAATATTTTCAACTTCCTCCCTATCCTTTTGTTCTTGTATCTTCTTATCTTCCTCTTCCTTCTTTAACCTTTCTTCTTCCAATCTTTTCTTTTCTTGTTCTCTGCTCCTCTCTTCTTCCAATGCCTTGAGTTTATCTGCATCTTCTTTCTCTTTTTGCAGCTTTTTGATCAATTCTTCGAGCATCCTTCTCCTTTTGAATCCTTTGCTTTTCCAACTGTTCTTCCTCTATTCTTTTCCCTTCCTATAGTCTATCCCTTTCTACTTTTAATGCCATTAGTTTATCTGCAATCTCCTTTTCTTCTTGCAGTTGTCTTGCAGTTTCTTCAACATTTTTCTTCCTGTAGGCTTCTTCAACAGTTTTGAACTTGGCCTCTAGAGCTTTCTTCTCCCTAGGTTGCTTTTCCTTTTCCTCCTCAAGATCATGGATTTTTTTGTATCAATTCCAATTTATCATTCTCTTCCTTGATCTTGAGCTCTTGCTATTTTTGCTTTTGCTGCTTCTCCATTTCATCCTCTTTCAACTTAACTTCTACCTATTGCTGTTGTAGTATGGCATCAACTTGTATCTTGGCATCAATTTCCTTTTGTTTCTCTATTGCTGCAACATGTGCTTGATCATCCGAGGCCTTCTTTGCCTCCTCAAATAGCTTCCATTGATCTTCCTCTATCAACATCTATTCAATATCCTCCTCTATAGGCATATTTTCTTGTGCACCCCTTTCTGATAGAGTCTAATCAGAATCTGATCCAACATCATGAATTTCCACCTCTACTTCTTTTCCCTTTATGGATTCAACAATATCATGAAGGGTCGCTTTTTTCACCTCTTCACTTTGCTGCTTTGCAAGTGGGACTTGAGTAGAGGACTCACCCAATTCAGGTGTTGAAACTACATGTCCTATTTGAACTCCTTCCTCTTGTGCTTCCGATTCATCTAGAGTAGATTCCTCAAGCTCAATCTTGTCAATGTTTGGTGGGAAGAACTCCAAGGGCTCCTTGCATGGAAAATTTCATTTTATTCTTTTATATCCTTTCCCCTTCTTAAGAGCTGGTCCTTGAGGAGTTTTAGTTCGGAGAACAGCCCATTGAATACTCTTGTCCAAAACTGCTCTCCCTATTTTCTTTATGTCAATGGTCTCCTCACCATCCCAGTCCACTGGATCCAAGCTTTTGGTACCAATATTGAGTGCTTCATATGATGGATCTAATACCACTCCATCATCTACTAATGTGTCAGGGATATCATCTTTGATCCCAAGCTCTACCATGAGTGAGATAAGTAACCTCTCATAATTCTTCTTTCTGAGGTCATACTCATCCTGCCGGTCACTCCAAAAATCTTCCAAAAAATTGAAATGTTTATCAAAAACAGAAGGCAATAAGGAATTCATTTTATTCTTGGGATCAAAATGCTTCCGAGTAGTGTAAAAACCTAGCTTTAGGTGTACCAATTCACTGCATACTGCCTTGGCTCCCACAAGATGTTGACAACTATATTCACCCAATTACATGGGAAATTTATGACATCCTGTTTTGTGCTTCAATCCAAACTGGGCATTAACCCCTAGAGCTTGATATACAAATTCCATCAACACTATCCTATTGTTACAACATCTTGGGAGCAAGTGTGGATGAACTTCAAATCCAACCAGCCTGAAGTATGTGAACTTGGGGTATTGAATGTACCAACATCCCCACTCTGTGATAAATGCCATAGCTTCTTGGCTCAGTCTATACCCTGCATCTCCATTGAGTACTTGGTTAATGATGACATATAGAGATGTATCATTGAACCTTCTAAATTGTGTTTTAGAAACTTGTAGGGAAAGTTGATCATAATGCTCCCAAACCTTCCTTTGTCCATCTCTTTCTCCTAATATACCAACTCTATTCAATCCTGGAAAGATGCCTCCTCTAGCTATTGCATAAACAATATAGGAAGTCATAAAGAAGCATTTGGTTTCCCTTATCCCTGTTAATTGGTCATGTATAGCATCAGAGACAACCATTGGCCAATCAAAATATTGCTTGCCATTCAAGATAGTCTGAATGAAAGGAAACATCCACTCCTTGAAGTGAAATGCATCCCTTTTCCCGAATACTCTAGACAACATCATGATTAAGTTTGATACTTGTTTGTAGAATTTTGTTCTCGTCGGTTGATCATGGAGTTTGGTCAAAGATTTATTATTTGTTCTCAACCATTTCTTATTCAAATAAGCTTTATTGGACGCCTTGTACTTGATGTATTTCTCCAAAGCTTCTGCCTCCTTTAATTGCACCAGGTTCTTTGGATCTGGGACACTAAACATAGTTTGAAACATTTGAGGAGTGAGATCAATAATCACATTATCTTGTGAATCCATACATTGCCTAGTGGTTGGATTGTAAGCATTGGACAAATAAAGGAAATAAGGTAATATGAGCCAAACCAAACTCAACAATTCTTTGTGTTCTCCTTGTTATATCTTCTGCAAACGTTTCTGAATACAGCTCCTCAAAATTGTATGAGCCGAGATTTGTGTCGGTGATGTCTGACTAATCTGATTCTACTTTGCTTGTTGTGACTGCAGGACCCCTGTGATTATACCTCAAAGTATAGGATAATTGTTCTGGCTTGATCTTCTTGGGCTTATCAGCCACCTTTGATGTTCCTACAGGCCGATTCCTTTGGGAGGTTTTTCCTAATGTTCCTAAAATTTCTTAACTTTCATGCAACAAAACCTCCAATTAGATCCTTGAACAAACATCAAAAAATATGCCTTAAAAATCATACCTTTCATATATATATATATCAGAGGCGGAACCAGGCAGAAATAATCCTAAACAATCCCCTTTTAACACACTGCCAGGCTCGAAGCCAAAACAAGCATTGAGATTACACTAACAAGAAGCGGGGTCGGAGTCAGAACTGGAATGGTGATCAGAACCAGGACTCGAATGGAAATGGATTTCGTTTTCTTTCAGATTTTCTATTTTCATATTCCATTTCGGTTCCGATTCTGCATTCGACTAAGTTATCGCTATTTTGAAAGAAGGCTTCTCACTATATGTGGAGTCAGAGACGAGATAAACATGGAATCAATATCTTTTGGAAAACATGATTTAAAGTTCTAGATTGATTCTGATCCTACCTCCGCCTAGGTTGACCATGACGTCATAAATGATTTTAATCATTTTAATGCATAACTTCATGATTAGCTACTAGGTCATATTAAAACGAAAAAGGGGCTAAAATATAGACTGATTAAACCATGCCCATATGATCGTGAGGCAATTGTACCTTTAGAACATCATATTTAAATTAAAACTTCGAACCCAAAAATACACCAAAACCCTAATCTAATGAAACTCAATATAAAAACTAGGGCACAAATATAACCCTTTCTAAACCAACCAGACTGAGTGTGCAAAAGATTCTAAGTAAAAACTATTATTTACTAAACCCTACTCACTGTAAAAACAACATTTAATCATTAACATTCAAAAATTAGGGCAACAAAACCATAAACAAAACCCAACACAAAAATAATGAAAAAAGACCGAAATAAGAAAACTTAACATACAAAACCTAGTCTAAAAGGAAAAATCAAAAAGCGGAGGTGGAGGTGGAATGAATTCTGATTTTGAAACTTTGAATAAAAGACTGACCTAACTTCCACTCTGGCTCCGACTCCGACTCCGACAAAGACAAGACAAAATATTTTAAAAGAAAGACTGTCGAGATGGGGATCATAATGAGTTTTAAAGAAAGTTTCAAAACCCGATTCAGTTCCGGTTCCGGTTCCGACAGACTAAACCAAGTAAAAAAAAAGTATTGAAAAATAATAAGTCCAAAACTTTTTTGAAAACAACCAAGGATAAAAACATAAATGGGGACCCATTTTGATGAAAGCAAAAAGATGGGGTGGTTATGCAAGGCATAAAAAATGGTGACTCGGCTGGGAAAATGGTTTACCCATTTTCAAGATACCCCAAAGAAAATTTCAGTCACCCTAAAACTACTTGTTTTATGAAGCATGCTAACTCGAATAAGATCAGATATACATTTAGGGTAAGAGTGAGCTAGAATCTCAGATGCATGTGTTCATGAATGTTCTCCAAAGTTGAGTGTGTGCTTAATTGTGCATCATTCTTTATAGATGCTTTCTCTGTTCCGGAACAACTATACCTAAGATTCAAGCAACATAGGTTGAGTCCTTTAACTATCGTGCAATAAAATCCTGGGTATTGCTCCACTGCCATATAGGCATCCATAACCCTGATGAAGATATCTCTAGTTCTCTCAAAGCATTGCTGTACTGCCAGCCAGGCATCCATAGCCCCGATAGAGATACTTGATTACCCATTTGATATTGAGTTTGTCTTTTGAAGTTTCTTCTTTCTCATTATCATTTTTTTTTTACTCAGGCTTTACTTGTGGAAATCTTTTATGCGCGTTTCTCAATACTCAGACACAATAGGTCTGAAATGTGGGTTGAGAACTACAATGGATTTCATGAGAGTCTTGGAATCAGATTTTTCACTTGAATCAAAGGTAGAACCATTCTAAAACAAATAGGTATTTACTTAGGCAGATGTTTTTCTAATTTGGTGACAGATTATTGATCACAATTCATGAGATATTCACAATGTATCTTCTATCCTTAATAACTTTTCAAACCCAAAATAGAATGGTCATAAAACATGAGTTTCAAAATGAAATCCTTTTCGATGGTTATGATGAAAATACCTAAACCAATTTATCTCCTAACACTAGTAGCATACTTTGAATAACAACCCCAAGTGTTGAGATGAACAACAATGAAGATCCCCAATGAAATAAGACAACATACAAACAAAACAAAAGCAAGAACAAAAAGAAACAAAGAAAGAAAAAGAAAAAGAAAACAACAAAAGAAAAGAGAAAATCAATAAAGAAAAGAGAAAACCTAACTAACAAAAGACTTAACTACATATGATACAGTATAATACATTTTATTTCAAGCATCATACCTCCTATGCACCAAAATAGTGTTTGAGAATCTGACCATTAACTGGTAATGGAATAGGCTCTCCTGTTAAGGTACTTAAACGAAAAGAATTCTCGCATAGTAGCTCAGCCACTTGATAAGGACCTAACCAAAGTCTATCAAATTGATGGTCATCTCCCTTCTTCTCTCTGGCTTTATCCCATAGTAATACAAGATCTAATATCCTAAAAGCTTTTATCTTAGCTCTTTTGTCAAACCAGCGTTTGACAATAGCCTGATGCTTAGAGAATTGCTGCAAAGCAGCATCTCTTTGCTCCTCCATGTTGAGTAAATTAAGTAACCTAACCTCAATCCTATCATCCTTGGTATAAAACTCCTGCATGAATTTTAAAACAGGTATTTGCAAATGAATCGGGAAGACAAGGTCTTGGCCATAGACTAACTTATAAGGTGAATTTCCTAGAGCTGCTTTAATTCTGGTTTGGTCTACCCATAACGCAAATCTTAATTGGGTATGCCAATCCCTTGGATTGTTTTCTAACAATTTTCTTATTACTTACAACAAGTTTTTATTGGACTCAACCACTCCATTCCCTTGAGGGTAGTAATTAGAAGAATACTTGAAAACAATTTTATGTTCATATGCCCATGAAATGAATTCAGCAGAAGAAAAAACAGGGCCATTATCACATACCAGAGCAAATGGAACTCCAAACCTGGTTGTGATGTTCTCAGTCAAAAACTTAATGACCACCTCAGTGGTGCTATTCTTGCAGGGCTGAGCCTCAGTCCAGTGTGTACAGTAGTTAGTTGTAGTCAAGATGAATTTATGTTCTGCAGAAGAATTTGGATTAATAATACCTACAAAATCCAGGGCCCATTGAGCAAACGGCCTTACCTCATACACTGGTTGCAAAGGCATTGCAGGGTTTCTTTCCTTGGGTGCAGCTGTTTGACACGCATGACAAGTTATGACATGTTGGTGTGCATCCTGAAATACATAAGGCCAATAATAGCCTGATCTAAGAATTTGATGGGCCAAAGCATCAGCAAATCCATGCCTTGTTCCATGCCTTCCATGAAACTCAAAAATAGCATGCTTGGCCTCTTGTTGATCTAAACAATGCAAATAAATCCCTTGAAAATTCTTTTTGTAGATGGATCCTCCTTTAAGCATATAATGAGCACTCTTCATCCTCAATGCTCTCCTTTGTGTAGCATTCATTCCCTCTGGACATTTATCATTAAGGAGGAAGAAAACTAGGTCTATGTAGCAGGGATCCTTTGTAAATGATTGGACAGTGTACTGTTGACAAGTGATATTTATGTCCACCTCAGCCATTGCTTTTGATAAACCTTGTCCTCAAACAAGCTTCATTGGATGAATCTCTAAGTCAAATTCTTGTAGGATTTCCATCCACTTCCCTCTTTGCTCTCCCAATTCACTTTGCATCAGAAGAGAATTCACAGTTGGATCTGGAACTATGGCCATTATTTGAGTTTGAAGAATGTAATTTCTGAACTTCTTTACTGCTCGTACTAATGCAAAGGCTTGTTTCTCCAATGGTGAGTATCTTATTTCTGCATTCGTAAATGGAGAGCTCATGAAGGCAATAGGTATTTCCTCTCCCTCTCCTCTTCGTTGTGTTAACACAGCTGCACATGAATGATCAGATGCAAAAGAATAGATATAAAAAGGTTTTAAATAATTTGGGCTTGTTAAAATAGGTGGCTCAGAAATTGACTGTTTGATCTGCATGAAAGCAGATTTAGCCTCTTCACTCGACTCAATTTTTGCATCTTTCTTCATCATTTCATTCAGAGGTTTGATGATCTCCGCAAACCCTGCTATAAAATTTCTAACAAAATTGATCCTACCGAAGAAGGATCTCATTTCTTTCTTGCTGCCTGGCCTTGTCAATTTCAAGATGGCCTCTAATCGATTTGGGTATATGGATATCCCTTCTTCTGATATAATATGTCCCAAGAGTTTCCCTTCAGAGACTCCAAACACACACTTTTTCAGATTAAGAGAGACACCATAACTTATACATTTCTTTAGAACCTTTTCTAGATCAGCAGCATGGTCTTCTCTATTCCTAGAGAATATGGTTAAATCATCTACATAAATGATTATACACTTTTCTATTAAATCTTTGAAAGCTACATCCATTGCTCATTGAAAATAAGCTCCAACATTGATGAGACCAAATGGCATCCTTTTGTAGGCAAAGGTGCCCCATTTAGTAGTGAAAGTTGT
Organism: Sequoiadendron giganteum; assembly: GCA_007115665.2. NCBI lineage: Eukaryota > Viridiplantae > Streptophyta > Pinopsida > Cupressales > Cupressaceae > Sequoiadendron > Sequoiadendron giganteum. Next base: position 299,378,299 of record CM021100.1, on the reverse strand, counting down.
TTTCATCCTATCTTCATGACTAACAAGGACCTGATTGTATCCAGAATAGCTATCCAAGAATGACATCATTTGAGATCCATTAACCTTTTGTAGTACTTCATCCAAAGAAGGCAATGGATAGTTATCTTTCTCATAAGCTTTGTTTAGATTCCTAAAATCAACACATAATCTAATTTCACCATTCTTTTTGTGCACAAGAACTAGATTTGCCACCCAGGTAGAATGTCTAATAGGAAAGATTATCCTTGCTGATAGGAGCTTCTGTACCTCTTTTTGAATCAAGGGCTCAATTAAAGCATTGACTGGGTGTTGCTTCTGGCGAAAAAGGCTTGGCTTCTGACTTGAGATGTATGGTATGAGTGATCACGTAAGTGTCAAAGGTTTTGAGGTCATCATAACTCCAAGCAATAGCTGCAATGTTCTGCTCCAAAACTTCAATTATTTTCTGTTTAATGTCTGCAGGACAGGTTTTTCCTACCAGAACATTCCTTTCAGCGCCTGAGTGAGTCAAATTAACAGATTCATACTTCCCTCCTTCACTCTTTGTGGGCACCCTTTGACGAGCCCGTGGGTTAGAATCAAATATTCTCTCCAAGGCTACCATCCCTTTCAGAATGCTATTACTTTTTAAATCCAATACTCCTTCCTGACTCTCTTTTTCAGGATCCCAATCTCCTTGATCTCTTTCTGAATCATCTATAATTTGTCCTTCGAAAACATCAAAACTTTCCAAAAAGGCCAAGATATGCTGATCATCATCAAAAACTTGAAAATGTCTGACATTATCAGGAACAGCTGGAACTAAAATCAACTCAACAAAAAATATTTTGAGATTGGAGTCTTGCATGGGTTCCAAAGTACTAGTAGCCACAACAAGTGCATCTACAATTTGATTGGCTTATCTAGGGATCAGACTAATCCCAAAAGCATCAAAATATTCAATTAAATTCCATACTATGTTTCTGTATCCAGCCAGTCTTTTATTATGGCATGTGTACTGGCTACGTACTTGTTTTACAATCACCTCTAAATCTCCCATCACCATGAGAGCTGTAACCTTCTTCTGATGAGAAAACATAAGTCCTCGAGCAAGTGCTTCATACTTAGCCACATTGTTTGTGCAACCAAACTGCAATCTGTAAGAGGCAAAGTAAGTTTTCCCTTTTGGGTTAGTTAATTCAATACTTGCTCCACTCCTTGATTTGGATTTAGAACCATCAAATTTAAGAGTCCACAATTGATCTTTGGCTGAGAACTCTTTCTTTTTATGGATAATAGGTGATGAATTACTTGGGATGCGTGGTGGCTCAGACTTTTCCTGATCATCAGAAACTAACTCGGGACAAAGCTCACTTGCAGATTTTTTTATATTTTCAACTTTCTCGGAAATCACTTCCTGAACAACTTCTTGGGTTAATTTGCAATCCAACCCATCTTTCAGTAATGTCTTAGGCATTGGAAAAGTATCTAGAGCAGGTGTATTGAATAGAAATTGAGACACCTCAGCCTCTTCTTGATTTTTAGAGCTCAGAATCTGAGCCTGTTCCACTGATGAGGAATCTCTCTGTTGAGAAAGACTAGTCCTAGTAAGAATAGTAGCATCCTTAACTTGAAAAGAAAACTTATTGATAGGGATCTGGGGTTCTTCTTAACATATTTTCTGAGGCTTGCCCATATGGTTTATAATTTCCAGACATGGTAGGCAAGTTAACTCAGAATGGCTCTGATAGTGAATCCTACACCAATTAGGAAGCAACAGACTGCTTAAATCAGTTTGTTCCCCTAATACCAGCCTATCCTTTTTCAATTTACTTGTGAGAACTTGCTGATTGATGGTGATCATCGGGTTACTGCATTCTAAAGACAACATATCCTCAGGATTATGAACAAAGAAGGTGGGAACTTCTTCTTGCTTGTAAACTCCTATCTCAGTCTCAAAATATGCTATCTCATTCAGAGCATTATATTCTGTGATCATATGTTTGAGCCTGGGTTCACTCTCAATTCTTATCTGGGTTGCTATTCCTTTCCAGGGTAACCACATGTGGGAGAAATCTAAGGACAAATATCATCCTATACTTTTCATTAACTCCCGACTTAAGAGCATACCATAAGTTTCTGGTATGTCAGCAACTTGGATGTCTATATAGGTTTGGATCCTTGGATCTGATCCAACTTGTACATGCATATTTTTCAATTCTCCTACAACATTGACCTCTGTTTTGTCTGGGTGGGGTTTAATCCTAACCTTTTACATATGGAAAAGGGCATAACATTACCCGATGCACCAGAATCCAATAAACAATTATTTAAATTCTTCCCAAAAATCCTTAAACTTGAAAGAAAAGGTGGGGTATTGGTCTTACCTTTGTACATCATGACATTGGTCTCCTTTGCTGAAGTCACTTTACCTTTTCCCTTTGAGTGATCTGACTCCTCCAGGGCCTTCAATACCACTTCCTGTTGGGCTGAACACCACTTCATTATGTCAAAGAATGACAATGAGGTCTTTTGCCTCTGCAATTCTGCAATAAAATCAAATTCTGAATCAGCCTTAGCTTGATATTTAGGAAATGGAGGTGGATTAGCTCTATTATGAGAGTCAGAAAGTCCCTTTGGCGGTGATGGATTATTATCTACATTTTGATTTGGTTGGACCATATTGTTTGGAGGTGCAGATGTAGTAAAAGGACCCTTATTCTGATTTCTTAGAAAATGACCACCTTTCGATTGAAAAGCCTGAGCATCATACACATCCTCTTCAGGTTCATTATCTTCTTGCATGGGAAATTGATATTTCTCTTCAACAGTCTCAAAAGTCATAGTTGTACTTACAGGTCCATTGTCCTGATTAGAATTTGATGATGAAGGATGAGAATCAGCTTGTGCAATCTTTACTATTTTCTCCATCTCAGGGCAATTTACCTCAGAATGTGTTGAAGTATCATGTAGCCTGCACCAATTAGTCATGAAATTTAGGTCAGCTACATTAGCATTATGTGACTTATCCTCACCTGGCTGATGGTTGTGGGACACTCCCCCATTGTTAGGCCCAGTATTCCGTTGTCTGTTGTTGTTGTTGGACCTTTGGTTATACCCTTTGTTCTGATTTTGATAGTTTTGATTAGAATTTTGATTCTGAAAGGTCCGATTGGAGTTTTGATTCATATTCTAGTTGGAGTTCTGGTTGAAATAATTCCCTTGATTGTTGCAACTTCCCTGGTTTTGGTAATTCTGATTGTGGTGGGAAGGATTCTGCCTAAACTATGCTATGTCATTGGACATCTAAGACAAAGTCTTTTTCAGGGTCTCTACCTCATTAGTCAGTTGAGTCGTTTGTTCATTTTGGAAATTTTGCACATTTTGCACTACGGGTGTGGGTTGTACATGGGTTGATCCTCCTATATGCTGTTGGTGATTTTGAACTTGTTGGGAAGGATCTTGCACACCATTCCCAAAAAAGGACATAGTTGGTGGGGCTTGTAACTCAGGCATAGGTCCATATTGGGAATAAGACATCCCTGGGACAATATTATGTAATGGTAGACCAGGCATTTGGTAATTCATGGGAGGAAGAGTTGTTCCTAAACTTCTAGATTGCAGACTTATCTGTTGTTGCAATTTGATAGCTAGATGATACACCTTAGACAAAGAGTTTATTTCATTGGTGTTATAAGTTCTCTGTAGGAATAAACCGATCAAAGGATCAATAGCTCTCAAGTATGCTTGAATAGCAATATCCTCAGCTATCAAATAAGGGTCCTGCAGCATGCGATACATTCTTTGAAATCTAGTGTTAAACAAAGGAAATGGCTCATGGTGCTCCTTTCTTATGGTGGAAAACTGATGATAGAGGATAGCAGGGTCTACATAAACCCCGAACTAGTTGATAAAAGAATTTTCTAAGTCTGCCCAACTCAAAATAGATCCCTGGGGCAGATTTAAGTACCATTTATATGCCATGTCCCCTAAACAATGTGGGAACATTCTACATACCACGTCTTGATGAGCCACTTGAGAATGAGTACATGCATCTTTAAATTCTTGTATATGCTCTTTGGCGCTTCTTGATTCTCCATGCATGTATTTGGGGAAAAACTTTTCAGGATTCTTAGGTAAATCATGGATTCCCCCTAGAATAGTCCCCAACAGAGAGGGCTTATTCATAAAGTAAGCCATGGGTGGGTTTGGTTGAGCAGGTGGTGGTAAGATAGGTTGAGCTGGTGGTGGTGATTACACTGGTGGTGGTGTTTGTGGACTTGATTGAAATCCAGGTGGAGTAAGTGGTGGTAGCAATGGTGGGATCAAAATTCTATGAGCTTGTGGTCTATATCTATCTGGGCTTTGGAGATTTAACAATGGTTCTAGTTTGGTGGAGGATCCGAGGATCCTTTCATACTTTTTTAGAGAGAATGAGTTAATCTGAGCTAGCTTGTTTGTTCAGGCCCTCCTTCTAGCGCCAGATCTGTTGATGGTGAAAATGACACAAACAACGTGTAAACAAAATATTTCTACTCTATTTCTCCTGAAAAAGAAAGACAACATATAGTAGCCTAACTCCCAAGGTCCTGGTAGTTGGTTCTCAACTATCTGGTGTCACTCAATTGGTCCATGCAACTGTAATATTCAAGGGGCCTGTGCTGGTAACAAAGAATACAAGCAATAACTTATTCATCGAAATGTTCTTGATCAAGAAAGGGGGTTTTAAACAAAATAAAAAGATAGATCAGAGGGTAAATCAGTAAACATGAATAAAAATTATCTAACATCTAGACATATATCTTCAATAATGAATGTTTTTCCAATAGATCAAGAAAACCATAGCATGATACAATTTATAGAATAATCCATACTATTGCATACATCTAAGGTGCTTAATTTAACTTCACAGTCACACATCACAAATATTTCAAAGATTCCAAAAAAAGAACACACATTCATTCATCACCAAGATCATAGATTAGCAGACTTCAATAAATTCAATTCATTGACAATCTAATGAGATAATCCTTAAATATGGTTTCTTCTAATGACTCTCATCACATAAGAAAATCTCATGCTTGAGCACAATCACTAGCATGCAGATAGATTATAACTCATCAACCTTATCAAGTAAAAACTTAATTCTAACACCATATTGCATAAAAAAAAAACCTGTAAATATATTTACTGTCAAAATGAAGTAACAATGTATCTCTATAACAACTATGAAAAATTCTATCTCCTACTATCAGGTGGCCAATTCTATTCTCTATCAGCTGACCTTTACAATATGATACCCCAAGAGTATTTATAGATGTACAAAATTCGAAAACCTTTCTATTTTAAGCCAATCCACCTTTTTAGGAATTACAATTATCTTGGAAACTTAGTTGAGTTGGAAGAAAAGACTAGAGAGGAGAAAGGAAAGCCATGCGCTTATGAACTGCCAGTTATGCATGCAAAAGAGAGAAGAAAGCCATGCAGGTGCATGCATCAATTTATGCATGAGAAGCTAGATCTGCTATATACTCATCATAACTCGAGAAAACTTGCTAAAGCATGTCCAAGTTTGGCCCATCAACCCAGTTGTCTTCAAATTTAATCCTTTCTAGCTCTGAAACAACAAATCCTCTTATGTCCTTAAGCTTGGTCAAATCCCTCTTAGCTACCCTTATCTCTTCCTTAATGTCCATTAATCTATCTAGCAACAGATCTTCACCGTTATCTCCTCTTTGTATTACCTCTTTAAACCTCACATCCCATTTCTCTTTTATTTGGTTTAAAGGTAAACCTTCCTTAATTGGTACATCCACATTCACAATGATAGTAATGATGGCCTCCAACTCCTCAAACTGTTCATTCAGACCCTTAACAAAATCTTGAACTTCATTTCTATGTTTATATAGAAAATCTGATCTAAATCGGAGTATACGAGAAGTCTTTTCCACAAAATCTTTATTATCTTCCTCGAGTATTAATTGTTCTAGAAGAGTAGTCGTAGGAAATTTATCAACTTCTTTCAATTTTTGACTAAATCCTTTGTACTCCTCTTCCTGTTTTTCCAATGCTTCAACATATTGATTCATTTCTCCTATCAACTCCTCTGTTATTTTATGAACCTCAAAGCCATTATCAAGCACTTCACCTACTTCCTGATTCAATTTATCGACCCACCTATCCAACATCTCCGCTTTGCCCCTTACTTGTACTAAATCATCCACTTCTTTCTTACTTAACAAAATTGGGGTCTCAATAGTAGCAACCTATTGTGTCCTCGGAGCAGAAATACTTTTTAAGAAAACATGCAATTGATCTAACTGAGCCTTAAGCTCATCTTTCCTTTGTTTATCCTTTAGCATTCTTGACTTGGTTGACGATGCTACCACATCAATTAAATTCATTTTTTATCGCTAGTAGGTCTTCCCAAGTTGATAGTGCCCAACTGATAATCTGTCAATTGCATGTCTCCTACATCCTTGTCTATCATGGGTATAGCACATTTTACCACAATTTCTCCTTTGTTGGTTAGCCTAGTGGAATGTAGGATCTTGGACTTCTTTTTAGGCCTTTCTTCCTCAATTTCCTTCATCGTATCCTCCCAATTGAGAGGTTGTGAAGGTGTAGATGATCTCTTCTAAAGATCCAATTTTAACCAAGTGGGAGCACTTGGAGTAGTGGTCATTATAGTGGAAGAAGAAGCAATAGTAGTAGTAGAGGGTGGTTGCACATTTACTTGAGACTGAGAATCAACCCTTGGTTCCTCTTCTTGTTCTTGCTCCATATGCATCTGCACAAGATTTTTAGCTTCCTCCCTATCTTTTTTTTCTTGTATCTTCTTATCTTCCTCTTCCTTCTTCAACCTTTCTTCTTCCAATCTTTTCTTTTCTTGTTCTCTACTCCTCTCTTCTTCCAATGCCTTGAGTTTACATGCATCTTCTTTCACTTGTTGCAGATTTTTGATCAATTCTTCAGCATCCTTCTCCTTTTGAATCCTTTTCTTTTCCAACTGTTCTTCCTCTATTCTTTTCCCTTCCTACAGTCTATCCCTTCTTCTTTTAATGCCATTAGTTTATCTGCAATCTCCTTTTCTTCTTGCAATTTTCTTGCAGTTTCTTCAGCATCTTTCTTCTTGTAGGCTTCTTCAACCATTTTGAACTTGGCCTCTAGAGCTTCCTTATCCCTACGTTTCTTTGCCTTTTCCTCCTCAAGATCATGTATTTTTTGTATCAATTCCAATTTATCATTCTCTTCCTTGATCTTGAGCTCTTTCTCTTGCTCTTTTTGCCTCTTTCAACTTAGCTTCTACCTATTGTTGCTGCAGTATGGCATCAAGTTGTATCTTGGCATCAATTTCATTTTGTTTCTCTATTACTGTAGTATGTGCTTGATCATCCGAGGCCTTCTTTGCCTCCTCAAATAGCTTCCATTGATCTTCCTCTGTCAACATCTATTCAGTATCCTCCTCTAGAGGCATATTTTCTTGTGCACCCCTTTCTGACAGAGTCTAATCAGAATCTGATCCAACATCATGAATTTCCACCTCTAATTTTTTTCCCTTTATGGATTCAACAATATCATGAAGGATCCCTTTTTTCACCTCTTCACTTTGCTGCTTTGCAAGTGGGACTTGAGTAGAGGACTCACCTAATGCAGGTACTAAAACTACATGTCCTGTTTGAGCTCCTTCCTCTTGTGCCTCCGGTTCATCTGGAGCAGATGCCTCAAGCTCAATCTCTTCAATGTCTGGTGGGAAGAACTCCAAGGGCTCCTTGCATGAAAAATTTCTTTTTATTCTTTTATATCCTTTCCCCTTCTTAAGAGATGGTCCTTGAGGAGTTTTAGTTCAGAGAACAGCCCATTGAATACTCATGTCCTAGACTGCTCTGCCTATTTTCTTTATGTCAATGGTCTCCTTACCATCCTAGTCCATCGGATCCAAGCTTTTGGTACCAATATTGAGTGCTTCATATGATGGATCTAATACCACTCCATCATCTATTAATGTGTTAGGGATATCATCTTTGATCCCAAGCTCTACCATGAGTGAGACAGGTAACCTCTCATAATTCTTCTTTCTGAGGTCATACTCATCCTACCGGTCACTCTAGAAATCTTCCAACAAATTGAAATGTTTATCAAAAACAAAAGGCAACAAAGCATTCATTTTATTGTTGGGATCAAAATGCTTCTAAGCAGTGTACAAACCTAGCTTTAGGTGTACCAATTCACTGCATACTACCTTGGCTCCCACAAGATGTTGACAACTATATTCACCCAATTGCATGGGAAATTCATGACATCCTGTTTTGTGCTTCAATCCAAACCGGGCATTAACCCCTAGAGCTTGATATACAAATTCCATCAACACTATCCTATTGTTACAACATCTTGGGAGCAAGTGTGGATGATCTTCAAATCTAGCCAGCCTGAAGTATGTGAACTTGGTGTATTGAATGTACCAACATCCCCACTCCGTGATAAATGCCATAGCTTCTTGGCTCAGTCTATACCTTGCATCTCTGTTGAGTTGGTTAATGATGACATATAGAAATCAATCATTGACCCTTCTAAATTGTGTTTCAGAAACTTGTAGGGAAAGCTGATCATAATGCTCCCACACCTTCCTTTGTCCATCTCTTTCTCCTAATATACCAACTCTATTCAATCCTGGAAAGATGCCTCCTCTAGCTGCTGCATAAACAACATAGGAAGTCATAAAGAAGAATTTGGTCTCCCTTATCCCTATTAATTGGTCATGTATAGCATCAGAGACAACCATTGGTCAATCAAACTATTGTTTTCCATTCAAGATAGTCTTAATGAAAGGAAACATCCACTCCTTGAAGTGAAATGCATCCATTTTCCCGAAAACTCTAGACAACATGATTAAGTCTGATACTTCTTTGTAGAATTTTGTTCTCTTCGGTTGATCATGGAGTTTGGTCAATGTTTTATTCTCTGTTGTCAACCATTTCTTATTCAAATAAGATTTATTGGATGCCATGTACTTGTATTTCTCCAAAGCTTCTGCCTCCTTTAATTGCACCAGGTTCTTTGGATCTGGGACACTAAACATAATTTTAAACATTTGAGGAGTGAGATCAATAATCACATTATCCTGTGAATCCATACACTGCCTAGTGGCTGGATTGTAAGCACTGGTTACTATCATAATCAACTCCGGGCATTGGAAAAATAAAGGAAATAAGGTAATATGAGCCAAACCAGACTCAACAATTCTTTGTGTTCTCCCTGTTATATCTTCTGCAAACGTTTCTGAATACAACTCCTCAAAATTGTATGATCCCAAATTTGTGTCGGTGATGTCTGACCAATCCAATTCTACTTTGCTTGTTGTGACCGTAGGACCCCTGTAATTATACCTCAAAGTATAGGGTAACTATTCTAGCTAGATCTTCTTGGGCTTAGCAACCGCCTTTGATGTTCCTGCAGGCCGATTCCTTATGGAGGCTTCTCCTGATTTTCCTGACATTTCTTAACTTTCCTGCAACAAAACTTCCAATTAGATCCTTGAACAAACATCATAAAATATGCCTTAAAAATCATACCTTTCATATATATATCGGAGGCGGAACCAGGCAGAAAACATCCTAAACAATCCCCTTTTAACACACTATCAGGCTCAGAGCCAAAACAAGCATTGAGATTACACTAACAAGAAGCAAGCTCAGAGTCAGAACTGGAATGGTGATCGGAACCGGGACCGAAATGGAAATGGATTTGGTTTTCTTTCAGATTTTCTATTTTCATATTCTGTTTCGGTTTTGATTCCGCATCCGACTAAGTTATCGCTATTTTGAAACAATGCTTCTCACTATAAGCAGAGTCGGAGACGGGATAAACATGGAATCAATATCTTTTGGAAAACATGATTTAAAGTTCTAGATTGATTCCAATCCCACCTCCGCCTAGGTTAACCATGACGTCATAAATGTTTTTTATCATTTTAATGCATAACTTTATGATTAACTACTAGGTCATATTAAAATGAAAAAGGGGCTAAAATATAGCCTGATAAAACCATGCCCATATGACCGTGAGGCAACTGTACCTTTAGAGCATCATATTTAAATTAAAACTTTGAACCTAGAAATACACCAAAACCCTAATCTAATGAAACTTGATATAAAAACTAGGGCATAAATTTAACCCTTTCTAAACCAACCAGACTGAGTGCGCAAAAGATTCCAAGTAAAAACTATCATTTACTAAACCGTACTCACTGTAAAAATAGCATTTAACCATAAACATTCGAAAATTAGGGCACCACAACTCAGTCATGGCTAAAACGTGAAAACGACCATGTTTAAACCAACCAACAAGAAACAAAACTATAAAAGCAATACAAAATCAAGAAAAACACAAACAAAAGCAACACCAACAAAAACATACAAACCTGCAGAGGAATTCACACAAAACCAAACAATCCAAGAAGAATAGAAAAATAGAATGTGAAACTATAAAAGAAAGGCAAGAATAGGAAACCCTACCTCAAATGCGAATAAATACTGAAAAATCTCGGAAGTAACCCGTGCACAACTGTCTTTCCTTCAATCAATTCACTTTAGAAATGCTCCACTGCAACTCTGGTTCGCTCTTCAATTGCTTAAATATAATGGTAACTAAGCGTCAATCTTTAATTAAGGTAAAAACTCAAAGTTTCAGGCATGCATGGGATTTGTCATTAATGTCATATATGCAGTAGATCGGAGTCGGAACTGCTAAGGAACTGGTTCATTTCAGCAGTGTGACTTCGGTAAAAAGTCAACAACAAAACCCACCAGGAGCGGAATCGGAATGAAAACTGTTCTGGAAATTTGAGTAATTTCTCAACTTCATTCCCATTCCGTGTCCAGTTCTGCTGACAAAGCATAAAATAGAACTCAACACAAAAATAAAACAAAAAGACCGAAATAAGAAAACTTAAAAGACAAAACCTAGTCTAAAATGAAAGATCAAAAAGCGGAGGCGGAGGCAGAATGACTTCTGATTTTGAAAATTTGAACAAAAGACCAACTTAACTTCCACTCCAGCTTTGACTGCGACTCCGAGAAAGATAAGACAAAAGGATTTAAAAGAAAGACCATCGAGATGGGGATCAAAGTGAGTTTTAAAGAAAGTTTCAAAACCCGATTCAGTTCTGGTTCCGGTTCTGACAGACTAAACCAAAGAAAAACAAAGTATTGAAAAAGAATAACTTCAAACTTTGTTTGAAAACAACCAAGGATAAAAACATAAAGGGGGACCCATTTTGACCAAAGCAAAAAGATGGGGTGGTTATGGAAGGCATAACAATACTCAATATCATGTTCTGATAGTATCATGACCCACTGAGCCATCCTTCCTGTAAGTATTTCTTTTGAAAATAGATACTTAAGGGGATCTATCTTGGCGATGAACTTAATTTGATGAGCTAGCATGTAGTGTCTGAACTTTTGGGCTGCAAACACAACTGCTAGGAAAGATTTTTCTATTGATGTGTAGTTGAGCTCATGCCCTACTATTGTTCTGCTGATATAATAGATGGCCCGCTCTGTCTCGTTTTCATCGTGTTGAGCTAAAAGGGCACCGAGGGCGGTTGTTCCTGCTGAGATGTATAGAATCAATGGTTTCCCTGCAATGGGTGGCATTAGCACTGGTGACATAAGTAGATATTCCTTGATCTTTCCAAATGATTGCTCGCATTTTTCATCCCACCTATATGCTACTCCCTTGTCGAGCAGATGATAATAAGCAATCTATTTATCCGCCAGTTGTGCTATGAACCTTTGGATGGATTGAAGGTCGTCTTGCAGGCCTCTAAGTTGTTTCAATGTCCTTGGTGCCTCCATGTCAATAATTGCTTTGACCTTGGTAGGGTCCACTTCTATTCCCCTCATTGACACTATGTATCCGAGAAGTTTTCCAGATTGTACCCCGTAGACACATTTCTTGGGGTTTAGCCTGACCTTGTATTTCTCCAGTCTATCAAAAATAAAGCCCAAGACTATTATGTGGTCTTGTCTTTTTCTGGATTTTTCCAATATGTCATCTACATAGTCTTCCACTATTTTATGGATCATGTCATGGAAAATCAATGTCATGGCTCTTTGGTATGTTGCTCTTGCATTTTTCAACCCAAATGGCATCATGTTCCAATAGTAGGTGCCCCATGGACATGTAAATGTTGTCTTATGTTGGTCCTCCTTTGGGATCATTATTTGGTTATACCCCAAGAAGCCATCCATCAGTGATAGCATCTCATGTATGGCTGTCGTGTCCACTATCATATGAATGTTAGGTAGTGGAAAATCATCCTTGGGACATGCTTTGTTGAGGTCTTTGAAGTTAGTGCAGATATGGATACACCCATTTGGTTTTGAAACTGGCACCAGATTGGATACTGATTCTAGATAATCAATTGGGTGTATAAAACCGACATCCAAGAGTTTTTGTAGCTCTATCTTGACTAGCAAGGCTATCTACGGGTGCATTTTCCTCAATTTCTGCCTAACTGGCTTTGCTCCTGGGTATACAACCAAATGATGAACCACAACTTCTAGATCGAGACCCGGCATATCGGCATAGGTCCATGCAAATTTGACCTTTCTTTCTTTTAGAAATGTCGCCAATATTTCTTGTTCTTCTATTAGAAATGATTTGGCATAAAAGGTGATTTGTGGTGTTTCCTCTGTTCCCAAGTTGACAGGATTACACCATTCCACCAAAACTGTTGATTTCTCCTGATGCAGTGATGTAGGGGGGAGATTGAATCCTTCATCTTCTGATGCCTCAGAGAGGTTTTCACTGTTAGATGTGTCCTTTATTTTTACTATTCTTTGGTTAGAGAGTGCCACGGTGTGGTTTTCACTCAATAACTCTGAGCTTATTCTCCTTCTTTTTATTTTGCGACTGAAGGATTCAATCGTCTCCCCATAATATGCATGAGTGTCTAGTATGATGTCAAATCCTACTTTGTGATCTCCGCATGGAACTTTATCTCTTAGTCCCATGAATTCTGAGAGTGCCTCATCGTTTTCGAATGAATCGAGAATTGGTGGTCCTCGTTGGTCATAGTCGATGAGTTGAGGATATACTAGGTTGATTTTTTGGGTTTGGTTTTTTGGCTCAGTTGGTGAGGCACTAATCATGAGTAAAGCTGAATTTTCAAAAAGCATGGGAAGGTCTGTTGTGGCTTCCTCATCATCACTACTGGAGCAGACATCAGTTACGTCAAAAGTGAAATTATCTAAGGGGAGGCCTGTGCATATGGGTAGTTGAAGAGCAGCTACCGACAACTAACGGGGAGAGTTGACTTCTCTACTAGGGGTACCTCTGCCACGTACAGTTATACTCTGGGGAGTACATCTGAGGCCAAGGTTCCCCATTATTCTCTCTTCAATGATGGGCCCCAGTCATCTATCACTATTCCCTCCAAGGCTCTCATTTCTATTGTAGCCCATACCAAGCATTATTTACAACCCTTTGTTGGCTTCATCCATGGGTAGTGTGGGTGTGGTTCCTTCATCATGGTATATCGTGCATCAAATATCTTCCTCATCAACATTTTCCTAACTTAGGTCTCCCCAACGGTGAAATCCAGAAGGATCTGCCCTAAGGGTGTGGATGGGTGTTTCGGTTGACCGAGGTTGTCCATGCAACCTAGGAGATTGTGGTAACTCTCCTACAACAAATGCACCCTTCTTCATTCTGTAATCTTTGCATCTGTTGTCCTGGATCATGAGTTTGATGTTAGATATATTAGGGATGGTGGGTGTCTTTGTTGCAAAAGTGGAGGCAAGGTTAGATGGGTCAATGTATGCAATGGATGAGCCTTCATCATTTTTCGGCACTTGGGGGATTTTATAAAACTTGGCTTCCAAGTTTTTCCAGTAGGCGAAAGGTTCGGGATCCCCGTATATAGTGACCTCCTCATTTTGGTGCAATAATTTGATGCATTGATGAATGTTGAGGCAACCACCTTCATTCCATGGATCCACGGGCGTCCTAGGAGGATGTTATATGGTAGGTCAAGGTCAAGGACCTGACAAGTAGTCTCCATGGTTGTTGGTCCTACTTGGATTGGGATTTTAATAGTGCCCTGAGACACTCTTTCTTGATCATCATATGCTCTTATAGTGATGATTTTGTTCTTGTTAATGGAATCCTCGGTGAATCCCAAGTTCTTTATAAGTTTGAGAGAGAAAATATTAAGGCCTATGCCTCCATCCACCAGGACCCTTTTAACTTTCTTTTTGTGAATCATCAGTTGAAGGTGGAGTGCGCGGTTATGAAATGGCTGGGTGGGGAACTCTTGATCAAAAAATGTAAGGAGATTTGGGGTAACAATATTACCAACCACAGCCTGAAACTATTATGTGTCAAGGGTGGCGGAGACCGTGGATGTTGCTAATGCTTCATCAAGGATTTTCCTATGGGTAGTGGAAATTTTTAACAATTCCATGATGGATATTTGGGCGAGTGTTCTCTCCAGCTGGTCGATGACACTATAGTCATAGGGAACAAATTTTGAAATGGGGGTCTTAGATGGTTACGGTGCCCCTACAATGGTGACCTTGTCACCATGTGTGGTAACTCCACAATCGGTGTTGGCTCCTTTGACGTTAATAACCGTGACTATTTTTTCTACACATGTGACTATCTCTTCATATAATAGGTTAGCACTAGCATATTTTTGTTTCCCTTTATTATTCCCCTGGCTATTTCCTTGATTATGATTTGGCATCGGATTTGTGTATATCTTGAGGTCATGGTTTCCAATGGGTTGTTCAACATTTATGACCTTGTCCTCGATGAGGTCTTGGGTGGTATTCTTTAGCCTCATGCAATTTGTGGTCGTATGTCCCTTGATCTTGTGAAAATCACAAAGGAGGTTTTCATTGTACCATGGTGGTTTGGTCATGGGTTCTGCCTATTGCTCAAAGTTGGAGACATTGATAAGGTTTTTCCTTGACCAACTTCTTCATTATGGATTCAATTGATTCTCCAAGAGCCGTGAACTTCTGCTTGGGAGGATATTTGCCTCAGGGAGGTGGTCCTCCTTGATTTCAAAAGTTACTGATTTGGTTGGTGGGAAATGGTTGTTGTTGTGCTACTACTACATTAGTTTGCACATTATTGCGATTGTGATTTTGTGGCTGGTGATGAGTTTGGATGTTTTTTTTAGGAGCATTTATGACCACTTTAGCATCGACCACACCGTTGTTTGCGATATTTTTGTTCCTCGACCATGTTCGAGGTTTATCGTTATAATTGTTGGATGGGCGGTTATCCTGTGGTGGAGGAAATGTTGATATGCTTCCTCGTGTAGTAAGGTTTCTTTTGATATGGAGTGCCTTTGGGATCAATTGATCATACGATGTGATGCATTGCATTGTTAAGTAGAACGCCTAGTTTTCATCTAGATTGGATATGATTGTGCAAACTTGTTGTTCTTCGGACATGGTCCACTTGCTCTGATTGGCCTTGGATTGCCATCTTTGCAAGAAGGATGTGAATAGCTCTCCTTTTCTCTATTTGAGCATTGATAGTTCTTCCAAACTAACATCTACACCCATGTTGAAAGAATAACTTTTAAGGAAAGCTTCCACAATTTCTTGAAATGTCTTAATGCCTATGGGTAGATAAGAAAACCATTCTATGGCAGTACCAATCAGACTTCAGGGGAAAAGTTGCATTAGATATGTGTCATCGTATGCAACCTCAATGCAATGCACTTGAAATTTCCTGACGTGATTTTCAGGGTTTCCCGTCCGATTTACTTATCAAATTTGGGGATCTCGAATCCCTTGGGGAATGGTACCATTGTGAGACTTCTATCAAAGGGATAGGGGCACAAATTCCCCGGGGTTCTAGTTGTTTTCCCTGATTGGTGGTCCAACACTTGCTGTGAGAGTAGCCTGATCTATGTTGCAACATTACTTTGTGGATCAGGAGGTGGGATGAATGTGTTTTGTGATGTTGGGGGGTTCGATTGGTGGGAGGAGTACTAGTGGGAGTTTTCTGCAAGCTCTGTTGTGCGTTCAAATCCTGTTGATACACCTGCATTTGCGTCAACAATGCTTGTTGTTGATCTTGATGTTGTTGTTCCAACAAAGCTTGTTATTGGTCCATCTATTGTTGTTCCCATAAAGGTTGTTGTTGGTCTAGCTGTTTTTGGTCGAGTTATTGTTGTGCCAACATTGCTTGTTGTTTAGTTTGCTGTTGTGCCTAAAAATCTTGCAGGGCTTGTTGGTATGCTTGCTGATGAATTTCTTGCAGTTGCACTCGGTATTGTGCTTGCGCCTGTTGAGCTTGGTGTTGGGCTTGAGTTTGAGCTTGTGCTTGCTAGGATACTTGAGTTGCTTGTGTAGTTTGTGCTACTTACTGGGCTTGTGCTGCTTGTGTAGCTTGTTGGGCAACTATTTGTGCTTGCGCTTGTTGTGCAGCTTGCTGGTTTTGTTTAAGTACCCTTTCATGATTGGATTTCTAGATGGCTTGGATCATGATGATGAATGAATTGGTCACGTTAGATTTTGGTGGGATTGGTGGTGGATTGGGAATGGTGCTAGCCATTATGACAGGCGAGAGGGTGGTGTTGATGGTCGGGATTTAGGTCATTGGTGGTGTGGCTGAGATGCTTGGTCCTTGAGAAGGTATGTTTTGAGAGATTTGAGGACCGATTGATGTATTGACCATGGTGGCTTGAGTGGTTACCACTTGTTGTTGTGATGCTACTGTCAAGAGGAGCGGACTTGATGTGATGGTCAGATTTCCTTGATTTGAGAAGCTAGCGATGGGTAGGGGGGGAAGACTCAACCCAAGAGGTGATACGAATGTGAGCGATAATGGAGGGAATAATGGTATGTTCCCTTGGGAGAGTGATGATGAGAATGGGTCGATGATTCCCATTGTTCCAAACAAACTACCTTCCCCCTGTGATAGAGAAGTTTGTATGTTTAATGGATAAGCCGATGTTGCACGAAATGAGGATGAATCCATGTGATTATGGAAGGTGAGTGGGACGTATGGGTGCAATGGATTCACTAGGACAGAGTTATCCAGTGTGGTGCTGACATTTACCTTTTTTTTGTTTACAAGGTGATGCTTTTGTAACTCATGAAACATTGCACTTCCCTTGTTTACAATTGGTGAGGTTGGTGCAATTATTGATATGGGTTGGGGCATTTCTTGAGTGATATTCGGAGTTGACATTGGGGATGTGTTTGCAAGAGGTATGTCAACACTAATGCCTACGTCAAGGTCAGAAGGGAATTGGACCCCTCCTTCCTTTAACGTGCGCAAGTATTTGAACATGGCATTGACAGTTTTATGATTCTCTGGATTTTGAACCATTTCTAGCATTTCTGATTGTGTCATTCCCAAGTCCTCGTTTGTGATGTACTCTTCATAGCTTTCCTCTTGAGGATTTTTTGATGGTAGAGAAGAGTTGCTTGGGGGATTGCTTGACCCAAGTCACTGGAAGTCGATATTACGTTGATGTTTTCCATGTTCCTCTTCTATTGTGATCTTGTTTGGACCATAAAAATAGGGATCGTTTGATCTTAATCTTTTAGGCCCAAAAGAGAAGAATTAGGGAAGTACAAAGATCCAAAGGGGTGGTGGTGATGATGAGATAAATGGATGAAGTGAATGAGTGAAAATTTTGAAGAACTTTCTAGGGGTGATGCTAAACTTTAGGGCTTGAATTGGTTTTGATAGTTTGACTAGGTATATTAAGTCAAACAAGATGGTAGTGAACTTGTAAACCTTAGGAAGTTGTGTTATCCTAGGGATAAATCGCACAAGAGAATGGATTGGCTAAGTGTATTAAGCCAACCAAGATGATCATGAACTAGCAGACCTCAGGAAGTTATGTTATCCTAGAGGCAAACTTGTTGATTTAGCCTTTAAGTTTAACATGAATGATTTTCCAAAGTTTCTCAAAAGTTTGTTGGTGGTATGAAATTTGACTGATGGAGAGATGGATGAGAGTGAAGACTTTGATCCTATACTTTGACCTAGACACAACTCCTTTTTACAAGACCTTGGTATTGAAGAACATGCTATACTTCCTATGTGAGGAAAACAAACCTTTTAAAAAGCTCAGGATTCTATTTATAATAGAATGCATACAAACTCAGGTTATTCCTTGAAGCCTTCTTATAGAAATTATACACCAATGTTTCTCTGACTTCAAGGAGCATTTCAAGACATTGTTCTTGAGCTTTTAGACTAATATTTTTGAATCTTGGTTTTGGGATTTTGACTTTTTGGGAAATCATTTGAGACAACACATGTGAGGTCCAATTTGTCTTTTATCTTTCCTTAGTGAATTCTTTTTACCAAAAGCACATTCTTGATTATGTTTCAAACTGCATGTCTAATGTCCTACTTTCTTTTCATCCCACAAGGTCCATTTATGTGGAAATCAAGGAAATTAGGGAAAAAGTTTCCTAGGTTGACCTTAGTGAAAACAAATTATGATTAAACCCAAGCACTTAGAAACCTCTAAGGATATGATCCCTAGGGAAAGCAAGAGTACTTAGATTTGTCAAAAGATATTTATTTCCTCCACGGGGTTTGAAATTTGGATCTCTTTGTGAATGTTTTGTTTTTCAAATGTTTTGAGGACCAAGCAATGTATTTTCCATCTCCAAGAACATGTACAACCCTAGGATGAAGAGACAATATTTTGTTGGGTTCCCACTTAGACGAATCCAGCTGCGCATATTCAGTGCAAATGACTAGATGCTTGACCAAATAGGCTCCCCCTTACAATGCACTCACTTCTCAGGTTAGCCAAGCATTAGTACCCATGAATCTCCCATGGCATACTTTTCATCTCTACAATAGAAGCACATGTATAACATGGGGCGGCTTCAAAGGACATGACCTTTTGCACCAACAAAATAGATAAGGATTTGGCCTTCTAAACAAGGGTTTTAATTCAAACTTTTCATTCGAGGAGATTGACCCATGCGGCGAGAGACCATTGCTGCCCTTCTTGTCGGAGCCAACCATGTGATACTGGCTTTTGTTCCAGTACCCACTTTTATATCCCGGTTGGAAGTACACTTGTCCTTAGCGGGTTACTAGTTGGGTCGTTCCCTTGGGTGAGTACTTTTTCCCACAAGGCAGACCCACTAAGATAGAAAAAAGCGAGTAAACATATTCGTAGTTTGATCAACCTTTGTTTAGAAACAAAGGGAGAACACACGCAATGATCCTACTCACACTCACAAGATGTTTTGTTCAATTTTAAACCCAAAATGAAGTGTGGAGGTAATCCTTTTGACAACTTAATATCGCAAAAAGACTTGTGATTCTCAAGATCTCTATGAGGCATGAGAGAAGCACATACGTCTTTTAGATGATATTACTTTGTGAAAAAGATTACAAAACGTCAAAATACACATGTTCATTTTAATCCTCAAAGCAGAAAATGAGTTCTTTTTAAAGCACCAATTTTGAAGTGTGAGAGTTTGCCTTGTTCAATTTTTAAACCTTAAACCAAATCTAGTAGATTGTTTCTAAGGTTCTTTTTAGCCTTTTTGCAAACTTTTGGAAAGGAAAATTTTCTTGTTCTTTTTAAAACCCAAAGAAAAGTTAGTGTTTCTAAGGCATGAAAGTAAACAAATTCCCTTTAAAAATAGGAATAAAGATCTTAAAAAATGTTAAACAACACTATAGTGTTTAAAAAAACTTTGTGCATGATTTACATGATGCCATGATGAACCTCCTACTTTTCTTTCTCCCTTGTTCTAACCTACAAACTGACAAAAACCAGAGGGTACAAAAACAACAAATAGGTCAATAGTTAAAAAATCTAAAAATTTAAAAGCACATGTTAAAATTTGAAATCTAATTTTTGTAAGCAGTGTAGTTAGCGGGTGCGGCACATTTTGGAACAGATGTAGCACTATATAGTTCTGTGCATTTGACTGGGTGCGACGCTCTACAGAAATAGAGACCGCAGGTGTGGCAGAGTTTTGTAGGCGACACAGTTTGTAACTAAAATCTGCGGCGGAGTTGAACAAAATTTGAATTTTTTTGAGCGGGAACGCAGGTGCGACACGATTTGAAAAAAATGCGGTGCAATATAGCACCGCTCCTGCAAATGTGGCACAATATAGAGCCACGGGACTGGGTGTGGTAGAGTTTGAAACTGTGTATCTGCGACAGAGTTTGCAGATTCAAAAACCAGGTGAGGGAAACAAATGTGGCGACGTTTGGAAAAGATGTGGTGCAATATAGCGCCGCGCCTGCAAATGTGGTGCAATATAGAGCTGCGAACCTGTAACCTACAAAAGAAAACGTGAAAAACATGGAATTTTTTAGAAAATGTGATTGAAAATTGCTCAAGCCCTCCTTCTAGTGCCAAAATGTGAACCCCTAATCCTGCAATTTGCACAAGAACAACAAACAAATCAAGATGTTAGACCAAATGCAAGCAAGAATGAAGGATTCCCCATGAAATCCATCTACTCAAACTTAAACTAGGAAAATCAAGAACAAACTAAATAAATGAAAGTAAATCCTAATTAAGTGAGCAAACTAGTGATCCCATGGGGAATTGGTGCTAATTGAAATGTTGAAATTGGCCCTTTCCCAACTCCTAAATTGCAATGTTGATGATTGTAGATTGATCAAATCTCCCTAATGAGATTTGAGCATAACCGAGCTATTGAATTGTGAAATGATGAGCATGTGGAGTGATGTGCAAAAAATTGACTCTCAATGTTAAGAGAATAACTTTGCATGAGATTGTGGATCCATAATGAGAAGACGAGTCTTCCATTTATAGATTTGAATTTGGAAGAAAGAGAAAGATTTGGACAATGTGGGACTAAGTTTCAACCAATGGCCAAATGCCACTTGTCACTATGTGAATGGTTGATGGTTGTGTACATTTTGGACAAAGTGCCAATAAATGCAATTAGGTGGAATTTCAATTTGAAGAAATGACATGTGAGAAGGAAAAATGAATGAAATAAATGCCACTTGGCTCAATGCACAAGGACATGTAAGAGGAGTGAATGCTTTGTTGGAAGTACCCATCCACTTGGACTTTTTGAATTCAAACTTGAGGGAATATTCCCTTTTGATGCCATGTGAAGGAAAATAGAGATTTAATAAATGAATTAAATCTATTTCCATATGCAAGTTGCATTCTCTAGAATATTTTAGTGATAGGGATTAACTTAATCAATATTTTGATTAATTTAATGACGGATTAGATGATTTGACAATTTTGACTTTAATTGATGAATTGGTTTAAATCAGAATTGAGATGAAATGATTAATTAAATAAATGATTTTGATTTATTTAACTAAGTGGGAAAATGTTAGATTAAATCAAATAAGGTTTAACTTATTTAATTTAATAAGAGGACTTTAGAGATTTTAATCAAATAGAATGATTTATTTAATTAAACAGAAACATAAGGTTGATTAAATTAAATTGGTTAATTCAATCAATGGAGGAGAAAGACTTAATCAAATAAACAATGATTTATTAAATTAATAGACAAAATATGATCAAAAGCTGAGAGTATGATTCAGGAGGAAATGTCATTAGTGATCAGGATCAAGTGTGCCAAACCGAATTTGTACATTTTCCATGTCTACAGGGTCTAAGTTGGATAAATTGGCACATCTTGCTATTAGAGTAGTAGAAAACAAATAACTAGTACCCAAGACTCCAATTCCTTCACTTTTAGTTCCCTCTAGACCATCTGTAGTGACCTTAGGTGTGGAATTGTGGAGAATAACCCAAGATTTCTTTAAGAAGAAGATAGAATGGGAAAAAGAAAAAGTTGAGTTAATGTCAAAACACACCAGGACACTCAAATAGAAAGATACAAAAATAAAAAGGTTGAAAGTGAAGATTGAAGAAGCAGGAGACAAGGTTGCACAAATTCTAAAGTGCAAACCTCCGACGAGACTTTACACTATTTCTACAATATAGATACTTGTGTTTTCAGTTTAGCTAGCTAATTAGTGATTTTCCAATGTCAATGAATATAATTTTTTTGTTTTTAGAAACTTTATTTGACTCTACACCGAATATGCAAGATCAATTATGTAAGTTTTAATTGCATAATTTTGTGGTCTCATATAAAAAAAAATGGAATCCTCTAATGTTTTTGGGGGACTTATAGATTAAATCACTGGCCTCTTATATTAGGAATAAACAACAATAAGGTGAGATCTTGCAGGAATATACTAAAGAGGAGAACTTTGTTGCTTTGTAGCTAAGAAGGTAAAGCAAAGATCCAAATGTAGTTATTGATGAGTGGTTAGAGCTCCTAACTTATAAAGGTGTAGGAAGGAAATAATGAATGTCAGGGAATGAGTGGTTATACGTCCTATTGATCACACCTTCTAATTTGTAAAGAAGAGATGGGAGGAATTAACCCCTAAATTAAAGAAAAAGGAACCTCACTCTCTATACAATTTTATAGCCATTATGAGAATGTCTCACAAGTATATAGACATTGCCAAGGACAATGGACTAAAATGGTTTCCATTGACGATTCATCCACCTCTCCTTCTCTACCCAATGCCACATTGGATAGGGATGAACTGAGATGAAGTACAAGGAGCAAAGAACCTAAGGATGGTAAAGATTTCATGTTGAAAGGGATATTATTTGATACATGTTAAGGGATTTGATGTTGTTGCAAACTTCAGGAAGATCATTTTGTAGTACAACCTTCGTGACCTAAATGTTTCTTAAGGACAAGCAATTGCTTAGTTGTGGGGAATGATGAACCTGATTAATAGCTAGTTTTACTTGTTTATTCCATATCTTTTAAACACTTTAAACTGTATAGTTTATATGCATTCCTAAACTTATATACCTTTTGTATCCTTTACACAATCTAAACCAAACTTTGATGAGTGGGAATATGATATGATATGTTGATATTTGTATGAATGAATGTATAAATTTGTATGAATTTTAGTTTGAATCTATGTTTAATTCATGATTGTTTATAGTTGTTAATAGTATGTTGATAGGGAGGTTGGAGGAATCAATCATTGATTCCTGCTCTAGGTCTTACCTGGAAGACCTCTATGGTGTCTCACTCTGCCACCTTAACCTATAGGACCTTTTTCTTGTTTAGGACCCCCTGGTTCTCCTTGCCAACCCAACTACCATCCCAACTCTACCTACCAAGTCAACCTTGGTGCAAGTTTTGCAATTCTTCCCTTAGCCCTTAATCCACCCTAAAGGCTAACATTCTCCAAAATCTAGAACTTGTCTATGCAAGGGTGTGGAGGTATTTCTATTAGTTTCAATCCATCCCACTATGATTCTTGAGGGTCCATCCAACTCCATTTTCTGATCGCTTCCACCAAAACCATCATTTAGGGTTTTAAGGCTACTAGCCCTATGAGCCCCAATTAGGTCTCCTTCTCCGAGAAATCAGGCTAGTTCTCCAAAGTTTCCCAAAGAAATCTCAATATTTCCTTGGGATTCCTGGTCCATATGCCCACCACTCTAAGATTTTAGGGGTCTTAACCCTCAACTATCCGTACACAGGCTTAACCTTCAATTTGGAAAATTAGGCCTTTTGTTTAAGTTTTCCTGACCTCCCTGCAACTATTAGAGGTTCCTTTCATCAGACAGATTGATGCAGCTCCCTCCTCCATTCTATGCCTTGGAAAGGCTCATATTTTCCCTTTCCACCCCGTGATTTGTCAAGAAATGGACACCCCTGCAAATCAAGTGCCTTGCACTTCTTGTCTTCCCTAGCCGAACACTTCCTGGCTCGCCTAGAAGAAGACTTCCATGGTGGTTATGATGCTACCAAAGACTCCTAATTATACCATATATAAAGTCATGGAGTCTAGTCACAATTCCCAAAGGTCCATACAATATGTATAGTGGGAATGTGATCTAAACCTCCATTCTTCTCAAACTGTCTGTCAAATCAGCAATTGAAAGAAAACAAACTATCTACAAACAGTGCTTGAAAAATTGAACAAACTAACAACCTAATGCCACACAAAGCTTGAAGGAAAAATCCTCTACATCCTACACTATCTAAAGTATCAAATTCAATCCATTAAAGCTCTACCTCTAAGCAAAAATCAGAAACTCTCACATTATCACAACTGTTCTCACTTGAATTTCAAAATTTCAAATAATCCAAATGCTTCCAACCTTGCTCTCATCTCGAGAGCACCCTTAAATAGGGTCTCTAAATCAGTTACCTCTCCTTAGGTCACTCCTTGGCCGCTTGTAGCTTTCATTAAGCTTTATTTTCAAAAATTTAGAAAAGTAACACCTAAAAGGGTCGAAAAGGCCCTCAACCTTGCTTGAGCAAAAACCTTAAAGCCTATGCTATGGTCAACATGACCTTCAACAACTCAAAACCTGATCCCAAATGCCACTAAGGCACAAACCTAATGAACATGAATAGATAGATAAATTGGCCTAAACAAGTTGCCCAAACATGACCTTCTAGACAACCTATGGTAACCTAGGTGCTCCTGCACCATTATCCCCCATCTGCATACACACTAAGGAATGTGGGGAGAGATCAGAGATAAATCAATACCCTGCTCCTTGAACTGAGCTTCATCTACCCATGTAGCCTCAGAGTCTAGTTGGCCTTTCCATTGGATGAGATGTTCCATGTACTTCTTATGCCAGGTAGACTTCTTCACCCTTGATTCCAAGATCCTCTCTGCTTGCAGCTTGTCTTTAGGAGGTAAGTCTATGTTACTCACATCCTCCAAGACATCCATACTATTCTGATCCATGTCAGTGACTGGTCCTTTATACCTGATTAAATCAACCACATTAAACACTGGTGAAATGCCTAAGTCTGCAGGTAGCTCCACCTTGTAGGCATTCTTTCCATATTTTGGTAACACCTTACATGGTCCCACTCTCTTCATCTGTAACTTGGTTGATGTTCCTTTCTGCAACCTAGATTTTTTGAGGTGGACCATGACATAATCCCCTACTACAAATTGTAGATCTTTCCTAGACATATCCACCTTAGTTTTCAGTTTGTGAGTAGCCTCTGTAATTGTCTTCTTCACTTGCTCCTGAATCTCCTTCATGGTCTGAGAGAAATCCTCAGCATGGCCGCTCCTATACTCCATAGCTCCTAAATCTCTAAGTTCACACACACCTCTTGGGTGCATTCCATACACTATTTCAAAAGGACTTCTACCTGTGGTCCGGTTCACACTATCATTGTAGGCATATTCAGCTTGTGATATGACCATGTCCCATGTCTATCCATTCTCCTTGGTTAGGCATCTGAGAAGGTTACCTAACACTCTATTTATCACTTCTGTTTTTCCATTTGTCTGAGGATGGTAAGTTGAGCCAAAAGACAAGTTAGTACCCAATCTACTCCATAGAGTTTTCCAAAAATGACTCATAAAATTCACATCCTTGTCCGGTACAATGCTCAATGGAAATCCATGGATCCTCACAATCTCTTTGAAGAAAAGATGAGAAATATAGCTAGCATCATGTGTGGTCTTGCAAGGAACAAAGTGACTCATCTTACCGAATCTATCTACCACCACATAAACACTATCAAACCTTGTCTTAGTCTTAGGGAGTCCTACCTCAAAGTCCATGCTAATAAATTCCCATGGTCTATTGGGAATGGGTAGAGGTTGATACAAACCTGCATTGCTAGCTCCCCCCTTGGCTTTCATACAAACTACACACTGCTCCACATACCTTCTGACATCCCTTGGCAACTTGGGCCAATAATAGAACCTCTGCAGTAGTTCCATTGTCTTGTTGATACCAAAATGACCACTAAGACTACCATTGTGCTTCTCCTGGATGAGATTCTCTCTCATTGAACCTCTTGGAACACATAACTGATTCCCCTTGAACAAGAGTCCACTCTGCAATGTATACTCTGAGAATTGACTATGAAAGTGATTCTCAAAATTAGAACATACCTTGTATGCCTCTGAGAAGTCTTCATCTGCCCCATAGAGATCCTTGAAAATCTCTATTCCAATGCTCTTTATTTGTATCTCTTGCACTATTAGCAATCTCCTACTTAGTGCATCTGCCACCTTGTTCAACTGTCCCTTCTTGTGCTTGATGGTGAAAGTGAAGGCTTGGATGTATTCCATGCATTTCAAATGTCTATTGCTCAACTTCTCTTGAGTGTTGATGTAGCTAAGTGCCTGATTATCAGTAAACACAACAAAATCTTTAGGTAGGAGATAGTGCCTCCACTTCCTAAGTGACTGTACTAGAGCATATAGTTCTAGGTCATAGGTATAATACTTCTTCTTAGCTTCATTGAGATTTTCACTAAAGAAAGCTATAGGCCTACCTTCTTGGCTTAGAACTCCTCCTATTGCAATTCCATTGGCATCACATTCCACAGTGAATAACTTATCAAAACTAGGTAACAAAAGGATAGGTTGAGTTGCCACTTCTTGTTTCAGTTTCTCAAAACCCTTCTCAGCTTCTAGTGTCCACTTGAACTTAGTCTTTAGGACACCTTTGATAGTGTCAAGTACTGGTGCACATATGCCACTAAAATTCCTTATAAACTTCCTATAAAACTGAGCTAACCCATGAAAACTTCTTACCTCTATCCCAGTGGTTGGTGTAGGCCAATTTAGGATAGCTTCCACCTTGCTTGGGTCCATCTTCAATGATCCTTGGGATACTACAAACCCCAAATATACAAGCTCTTGTTTGAAGAAATCACACTTTTCTAGGTTGATGGCTAACCTCTCTTCCTACAATCTTCTAAGAACCAACTCCACATGCTTTAGATGTTCTTCTGTTGTCTTGCTAAAGATGAGTATATCATCTAGATATACCACTACAATATCCCTATAAAGTCCTTGAGCACTTCATTCATGAGCCTCATGAATGTACTAGGGGCATTTGAGAGACCAAATGGCATAACTCTCCACTCATACAACCCATCAGTTGTCTTAAATTTTGTCTTCCACTCATCCTCATCTTTAATTCTGATATGATGGTATCCACTTTTGAGATCCAACTTGGTGAAGTACTGAGATCCTCCAAGACAATCCATCAAGTCCTCAATTCTAGGAATACGAAACCTATACCTGATTGTGATTTTGTTTATAGCTCTAGAATCAGTGCATAGTCTCCACTTACCACCGTTCTTAGTTGCTAAGACCACTGGTATTGCACACAGACTGATGCTCTTCCTAATTAGTCCTTGGTCTAACAACTCTTGCACTTGCCTAGCTACCTCTAGGTTATGATCTGGTGTGAGCTTGTAAGCTGCTTTGTTTGGCAATGAAGCTCCCGGTATGAAGTCAATCTGATGACTAATGGCTCTCTTTGGAGGTAAGGTTGCTGGTGTTCCATCACTAAGTATGTCCTTGAATTGTTCTAAGAACTTCTGGACTGCTTCCCGTATGACTATTTTCTTGGCCTTGTCTTCTTCCTTGGGTTGCACCATGACCACATATCCTTCACCTCCTTTGTGTAGAGTATTGATGAACTCCTTGCCACTACTTAACAAGACACTAGGGGTCTTTGACTATCCTTCTTCCTCATCTAACAGTGATTGCACTTTGAATGTCTTTCCATCCTTCTTGAAAGAGATGTGTTCTCCTTACCATCATAGATGGCTCCTCTGTCATACTGCCATGGTCTGCCCAATAGAAGATGGCATGCATC
Organism: Sequoiadendron giganteum; assembly: GCA_007115665.2. Taxonomy (NCBI): domain Eukaryota; kingdom Viridiplantae; phylum Streptophyta; class Pinopsida; order Cupressales; family Cupressaceae; genus Sequoiadendron; species Sequoiadendron giganteum. Next base: position 299,350,644 of record CM021100.1, on the reverse strand, counting down.
CATGGGCAACACATCAAAAATCAACTTGTCTTTGTACCCTCTAATGGAGAACTCCACCGTTGTTTGCTCATTGACAAGAACACTCTGCCCTTTGTTCAACCATGTCACCTTGTAAGGGTTAGTGTGGGGTACTTTCGCCAACTTCAACTTCCTCACTGCCTCCTCAGAGATTATGTTATCAGTAGACCCTGAATCCACTATAACCTTACACACCTTTCCAAGTATTTTGCACCTTACCCTGAATAAGGCTCTCCTTTGCTTTGGCTCCTCTTTGATTGGTTGTCTGATTAGGACTCTTCTAAACATCAGGTTCTCTCCCATTTCTGATTCAATGTGACTAACCTCTGGTGATTTAATACTCATGGTGTCCTCTTGACCATATGCCACTCTCTTTTCTGTATTTGATGAAGATGCGTTCTCTGGGCACCTATAAGATGGATGTCCTACTTGACCACAGTTGTAACACTTCATGCTAGCAAAGTAGGAGTTACTTCTGCCTGCTCCTCTTCCTCTGTTGGAATTTCCTTGAGATCCTCTGCCTCTTCCATAGGCTCCTCTAGAATTTGTTTCACTTCCATACTCTATGTGTTTAGACTCTCCCTGATTTATTTGTTCACTCCCTCTACCTTGGTAGCCACCTCTATGTCCTCTTTGATCTCTACCTTTCCCTCTACCTCTAGTATTAGAATCTTGTTTCTTTTTCAATTTCTCCTCCACTTTAATAGCCATTTGATAACAACCATGGAGGTTATCAAGTGTAAAGAGGTTTAAGTCTTCTTGTATGTTCCATCTGAGACCGTTTAGATACCTAGCCTCCTTGATGCTTTCCACTTCTTGCACTCTAGACCTAAGGCTTAGCTTTTGGAACTCCTCTATGTAGGCAGCTACATCTAGGTCTCTTTGTCTGAGATTTTGCCTCTTCTTGTGCAATTGGATCTCATAGTTCTCGGGTAGATAGTTCTCCTTCACTTTAGCCACCATAGTTTTCCAACTTCCTATGTGTCTCTTGCCTTCATTCTCTCTTTCTTCTTGCAGAAACTTCCGCCAAGTTAGTGCTTGTCCTCTTAACCTTGATTTGGCTATCTTCACCTTTTGTGCCTCAGTAACACCATCACACTCAAAGTGATTCTCCATTCCCTTAATCCATTCCATAACTAACTCTGCATCCATTCTTCCTGTGAAAATGGGGATGCCTTCTAGTGCCTTGCCACTTAATGCCTTCAATGCTTTGAGGAAGGGTTCCTCTTTCAATGGAGGGTCAGGGTCTAGTTCTATGTCTTCCTCAACTTAGTCCTTACCCTTGTCTCTAACCACTGCTAACTACACTTTCATCTTACTTGCAGCCTCTGCTACCTTTTCTAGTTTTTACTTCATCTCTTCCACGACTTCTTCAAGTTGCCTATTATTTTCTTGTTGCTCTGTCATATCTCTTGCCAATTTTGCATTGGTCACCATGGTGCTTTCTCCTATGGATTCACCACTCTCTGACATTCACTTCTCAATTCCCAAGCCTTGTAATGGCTCTGATACCAATCTGATAGGGAGGTTGGCGGAATCAATCACTGATTCCTGCTCTAGGTCTTACCTGGAAGACCTCCATGGTGTCTCACTCTACCACCTTAACCTATAGGACCTTTTTCTTGTTTAGGACCCCCTGGTTCTCCTTGCCAACCCAACTACCATCCCAACTCTACCTACCAAGTCAACCTTGGTGCAAGTTTTGCAATTCTTCCCTTAGCCCTTAATCCACCCTAAAGGCTAACATTCTCCAAACTATAGAACTTGTCTATGCAGGGGTGTGGAGGTGTTTCTATTAGTTTCAATCCATCCCACTATGATTCTTGAGGGTCCATCCAACTCCATTTTCTGATCGCTTCCACCAAAACCCTCATTTAGGGTTTTAAGGCTACTAGCCCTATGAGCCCCAATTAGGTTTCCTTCTCCGAGAAATTAGGCTAGTTCTCCAAAGTTTCCCAAAGAACTCTCAATCTTTCCTTGGGGTTCCTAGTCCATTTTCCCACCACTCTAAGATTTTAGGGGTCTTAACCCTCAACTGTCCGTACACACGCTTAACCTTCAATTTGGCAAATTAGGCCTTTTGTTTAAGTTTTCCTAACCTCCCTGCAACTGTTGGAGGTTCCTTTCATCAAACGGATTGATGAAGCTCCCTCCTCCATTCTATGCCTTGGAAAGGCTCATACCTACCCTTTCCACACCATGATTTGTCAAGAAATGGACACCCCTGCAAATCAAGTGCCCTGCACTTCTTGTCTTCCCTAGCCGGACACTTCCTGGCTCGCCTAGAAGAAGACTTCCATGGTGGTTCCGATGCTACCAAAGACTCCTAATTATACCATATATACAGTCATGGAGTCTAGTCACAATTCCCAAAGGGTCATACAATATGTACAGTGGGAATGTGAGCTAAACCTCCATTCTTCTCAAATTGTCTATCAGATCAACAATTGAAAGAAAACAAACTATCTGCAAACAATGCTTGAAAAATTAAACAAACTAACAACCTAATGCCACACAAAGCTTGAAGTAAAACTCCTCTACATCCTACACTATCTAAAGTATCAAATTCAATCCATTAAAGCTCTACCTCTAAGAAAAAATCAGAAACTCTCACATTATCACAACTGTTCTCACTTGAATTTCAAAATTTCAAATAATCCAAATGCTTCCAACCTTGCTCTCATCTTGAGAGAACCCTTAAATAGGGTCTCTAAATCAGTTACCTCTCCTTAGGTCACTCCTTGGCTGCTTGTAGCTTTCTTTAAGATTTATTTTCAAAAATTTAGAAAAGTAACACCTAAAAGGGTCGAAAAGGCCCTCAACCTTGCTTGAGCAAAAACCTTAAAGCCCATGCTATGGTCAACATGACCTTCAACAACTCAACACCTGATCCCAAATGCCACTAAGGCACAAACCTAATGAACATGAATAGATAGATAAATTGGCCTAAACAAGTTGCCCAAACATGACCTTCTAGACAACCTATGGTAACCTAGGTGCTCCTGCACCATATGTATTCTTTGGATGAGAACTAACTCCTTCCAACCAAAATATCAACCCACGGTAACTAGAGAACTCAACCTGCAACCAAAGGATTTCGGGCCAATAAGCAAGGGAGATTCTAGAACAACTAGGCATGTGACAGTTGCAAAAATTGATGTAGGTGATCATTGGAGTGATAAATTGGGAGTCATCAAATCATTCAATAAGATGATGGAAGGATGAAGGAGTTTTCGATGAACAAGAAAATTTCCATGATTGTTTGTATAGAGAACATCTCTTACATGTCCTTAAAGTAGAGTTGCAAACCTAGTTGTCTTCTTCCATTTGTTTCAATTATAGTTTTTATTGCAAGAATTTGTCTCTCTATTATGAAGGAGAGTGGACACTTACATTTAATTTCACTTTTTAGTATTTCTTCAAATAAACCTCCTCCTCAACCTATATATTTGGATAGGTATTTAAGGAGCTTATCTAGTTGGAGATAGATGTGTTTTTAATATTTCCAGTATTATTTTCTAGCAAACAATCTTGGATTGTTAGTTTTCTATTATCAGTTGTAATGGATATGCATTCATGAATGAAAAATCTATCAAGATTCTTGTCATGTTGTGAGAGTTTAGTTTTATACAATGAAGATGTTCCATTTTAGCGTTATGTTTAGTTGATTCAAGTAGCATATATTTGGTTTATCCTATGGGAACATAAACTTGAGCAAGGGCCACTCAAGGTAATTTTTACCCACCTTCAATTTTGTTGTTAGAATAAAGGTTCATATTATTACATTCATTTCATGCATGTGAAGGACATCTTGTTTTATGATTCACCTTTTTTATTGATTCCTTGATTCATCCTCCAAAGTAAGTCAAGTAGTTAGGAGTAAGAGTTAGCAATTTTAATGAAGTTACAGAGTTCAGGTTAGCAATTATCAGTTACAATGCTAAGTTGAAAGAACCTGCATCATAAGTAGTAGACTAAGTTATTTCCCTTGTTTTGTAGCTTATCCTTTATTTCACTATCAGCCTTTACTATTTTCTTGCACATGTGTAAACCACCTATATTTGATGATATAGGTCGTATAGAGTCTATAAAAGCACATAAAGTGCCAGCATCATCAAAAGCTTATGAAGCCATGGTTGATAATTAAATGAAGCCTTAGCAAGGGTTTAATGGATTGTTCAGCTAGGAACCCTTCCTCTAAATTGTGTGTCTAACACCAAGTTGACTAGACCTTAGTTAGGCCTTACAAATATATAGGATACAAAGTTGATGTTATTGGTGAGAAAGAGTTGACTAGTTAGATGTTCATGATGGAATTGGTTTTTTTTAATGACTTGTATGACAATTTGATTGATTGGTGAGAAATAGGTGCTTGATTGGATGACTATGATTAAATTATTTTTGGTGAATGGCTAGGATGCAATGTTGATTTGATTGGTGAGAAAGAGGTGGCTACTTGAATTTCTATGATAAAACTTATTTTGGTGAATGTCTTGGACGTGAATTTGATTTGATTCGTGAGAAATAGGTGGCTACTTGGATGGCTATGATTAAATTAATTTTGGTGAATGAATAGGATGTAAGGTTTATTTGATTGGTGAAGAGGTGGCTACTTGGATGGCTATGATAAAATTTATTTTGATGAATAGTTAATATACAAAGTTCATTTATTAGCGAGAAAGAGGTACCTAGATGGGTGGCTATGATAAATTAATTTTGGTGAATGGATAGGATACAAAATTAGGCTAAATTTTCACATATTATTTGATTGGTGAGAAATAAGTGGCCACCTGAATAGTTATGATTAAATTTATTTTGATGAATGACTAAGATGCAAAGGTGATTATAATTTACCTTTAAAAAATTAAAATGTTTAATTATGTGATATAGATTTTCAAAATATGAAATACGAAAAATATATCATTTTTTAAATGTAAAATACATAAATATAGCATTAACCTAATTAAGTAAATATACTATATTTAATTAATTGAGTCAATAAAACAAAGAATAATAAATCCATGGTAAAACTTAATTAATATTTTGGGTGTTATGCTTTAAGTTTGGCTCTACTATGGTTTTTGTATTTTATTTTTGTCCTTGGCTCTCCTTATGTCAAAATATGCCATTGGTATAGGAAATATTATAATATTCCATATTTATTGTGATTTTTTAAGTTTGTCCTTTATATGACCTCAAATGGCTTCAAGCTAGTAATCCATGCTAGTGTTGATAGTTTGAAAGTTATACACAATGGATCCTTTGATAAAGTGACCCTAAAAATGTGTTTTGGAAGTCTTTCATGAGGTATACATTGGAATAAGTCCTAAAAGAAAGATTCGAGAATGGATCAACAAGAATTGGCCCCACATGAGGTCTGAATTGATTTTTTCTAGAACTTCCTTAAATGGTTCTTTATTTTTCATTTTGTTGAGGCCAACCATGCCGAGGATATCCTTAAGCATGACACCTAGTATGTTTGTATTTTATTTTTGATCATTCAACCATATATATGAGATTTTTTCATCTTGAATGAAAATAAAATTGATGTGCTAGTTTGGTTTGAGCTCCTAGGTTTACCCCTTCCACGATAGAAATTTGTGCATACCATTGGTATCTCCCTAGGGAAGGTCATTTGTGTTGAGATAAATAAATTTTACTAGGATTTTCCATAAAAATATGTTTGTGTTGATATTTATTTTTCCAAAGATCTAAAAGAAGACGTGTACATTAAAATTTGTCACCTTCATCACACTCAATTTATGCTTTATCTCAACCTGACCAACACTTATTTTTAGTGTTATTCCATTGAGAATAAAATTAAGGATTTCCCTTTGGTGGCCCCTAATACAAATCACCTCCCCAATTGGGAAATGTTACCCATTTTTTCGAGGCTCTTGACTCAAAATTTGAGGATAAATGGACCACACTCTCTCACCATAAAGTAAAAATGCTAATCTTGGAATTTCACAAGATAAACCATAGGGAACTCTAGATCATTTAGTTATCAAAGTACATCCTAAATCTATTTCACATCCTTTAGAGAAGAAGAAAGATTTTACTTCACCCACAAGTGAGCCCTCTTCTAGTTCAAGGTTCTCTTGGATGCCAGAACCGGTGCTAAATTTTTATCTTCTTACTCAAAAAATCTTATTCACTCTCCCTCATTTCCTAATAAATTACAATAGTTTTGTAGCCCTCTTGGTCATTTGAAGGGAGATAATGCTATAGATAAACAAAAGATATCATCTCCCCACATTCAATAGGGTACTTTCTTCCAAACATATATATATATATAAATTTCTTTCATTTTCTTCAATATTTGGATAACAATGACATTTCCCTTGAATCTCACCCATGAATTTCCTCTCCTAGAATATCCAAGGTCTCATTGACCTCTCTCTGAAATATTTAGTGTGAGATATTCATCAAAATAGTTGAATCTTGATGTTCTCTATCTTCAAGAAGTGAAGATTACTAGTTTCATTCTTTCAGTATCTTGTCATGTCATTTGGCCAAACAATTTTATGTTTTCCAACAACCACAACATTGGTCATGGAGGGGTCATCACCTTTATCTCTCCTAGGTGGCTTTAGTATGTTGTCAATAATGTCCTGACCCCACTAACCATGTGATTTGGATCCTCTTAAATTTCAACAATCATTCTTTTTGGAATTATAAATATTTATGCTTTCAATGATGTTGAGATATCTCTTTTATGGTGATGAATTTTTTATTCATTACTTTCTTCCAATAGGGTTATGTGTAGGTAATTTAATATGGGTAAGATGTCTTATGAACCATATGGGATGTTGACCTTACATTAGACATGTGGTAATCAAGATTAATGGTATTACATATGTTATAAATGCTAGGAAATATTGCATTCAACCCACAATCTTAATCCATTTCCTACATAAGCCATGAGAGATAAAAATGCATACAAGTTGCAAAAATGCATAGATCAAATAGACAAGCCACAAGATATACCCTGGGAAAACCCTCTTGAGGGAAAAATCCAGCCTCCAAAAGCATCCATACTCCATCATATTGTTCAACAATAAAGAAATGCAAGAGGTACAATGAATACCTCTAAAACATCAAGCCCTCCAATGCATTCCCATGTGTCCAAGCATGAATCCACACATCCCATGCCATGCTTCACAAATTAATTCCTCAAGAAGACTCAATAATGACAACCAAACCACTCATCTAACCTAAACCACTACACATGTGTTTTCTTTTATAGACACAAGCTCACACAAAATACAACTAGTGGTAAGATAAAACCACATACCACAAAACCATGTGAATAGAAAACCACTAACCCCTTATTTAATATTGGGTACTAAGACATCACATTATTTAATATTACCCAATATTAAATTATTATCACATGTATCACACACATTAAATAATAATACAATGTTACAATACAACATAAGTTGGTCCCCAAATAATTACCTAGTGTGATTATCCAACCATCAAGGTGCATCACAACTAAATAATTATTTAATTACAACATTATAATACATCATTTTATGCAATGGTGTACAACACCATATCCCAACATTCTCCCACTTTTTGTATACATTGCATAAGGGATCAATACATGAAATACATCATCATAGTCATACATGAAATCAAATGAATCTCCACAATGCTATCGTGATCCATCAAGATACTTGCAATAAGAACAAAGTGACCACCATCTCAAGAAAGAAATCCTTTCATCCTCCAATTTTCTACCTATGGAAGAAAAGGAACATGCCAAGGTGAAGATGCACCAATCCATGAGCACAAGAATCAAATCCAAGTGATAAAAAAGGCTCCAACCAAGATGTTGTCATGAAGAAAAACCCACACAATCAAAAGTAGAATCCACAACACATGATAATACATCCAACCACCCATACCTCCAAGGTATAAATACATCAGTAAACTCATGCCAAGAAAATATGCAACCCATAAATTGCTATCACAAGCTCCCTGTATCAAACTTGTTAATGAAGAACATACATATCTAGGAACTCCCACTATATAGGTAATGTCAAAGCATATCAAGTCTACCAATCAACACTATATCAAGGTGTGATAAGTAAATCAAAGCATGAAGGACCAAGAATAATATCAATTATCCACACATACAACCCAAAGAGTTGCATAATCTCTCACAACATGTTGCCACCATCCCCCTAAATCACAAGAAAATGAACATCCAAGGAAGGACCCATGAAGAGAGAAACCTATAAACCATAATTTCATCCTACCAACACCTCATAAGTGTACTGCTATGTCAAGTATGATCTCCTAACAATCCCAAATGAAAAGCCTCAACAACATCCATAACACTCAATCTCATAGATCAAGTACAATATATGAATCAATGTAATAATGCCAAACATGGATGTAAGCTTCTCTAATCAATAATATCAAACTCAAAGTAACCATCTCCAAAACTAGAAATCAGCCCATAAACCATCTCCTAACAATCCTCATCAAAGAATGATATCATAAACTCAAAAGCACAGGGAGATAACCATGCCATAACATCCCTCAAAATGAATCCTCCAGAACCAACTAACCATAGCCCAAGATCCTTATCTATGAAAGATAAAGCATATAAACTCATGTTAACCAATCCTCAAATGAGTATCCATAATCAATCACCATGAATTAGCTCAATTCCATGAGAAACCAAAGAACAAAACATAATACATCTGAAAGATATAATGGGCAAATACTTCTCAAATAACAAGCTGTCAAGTAGACCAAGAGTGGGGAATGAGAATGCTACTCTAGGATAACTGATGAGGGTGCCAACCCGATTCACAAAAATCCACACACAAAACCAGAGAATATTATTATATTCAAAATAATGAACTTCTTACATTCAGAGGATCCCAAATCCTCGAGTTCTGAAATACATGCAAATTATAGAAACTACAAAAATTCCCCCTTTCACAATAGGCAATCTTCTTTCCCCAAAAACTACCCAAAAAAAATTAGAAACTAGCCCATAAATAGCCCCTTTCTCTGTCTGGAGCCAAAAACAACATTCTAATTAGGCACCAACTTCCAGAAGCCCTAACTTAAGATCTAACCGTCAGATCTTCAATCATAATACCTTTTCAGAAAGCTTTTGAGAAAATGAAGTGCAAAAAGTTGGGCCTAAAGGCTAACCATTTTTGTTTTCTGCCAATTTTTGGGCCCATCCGGAGTCCCCTAAGTACCTCAAAATTGGCTTCGAAGATTTAATAGGGCAAAAAGCAGAAACTAAAACTTGAATAACTTTTGAACCGAGAATGATCTTGACCTGATTATTTCACCAAAGTGCTTATTTTTTTGTCCCAAAGCTTCCCTTAAATTTCTTCCTCATCATGCCTTCAATTTTACACCTGCTAAAAATAGCAGTTGAGCAGAAAAAAGAGGAAAAGCAGTTCTGAAAGTTGGGAATTCTTCTTCGACGAAAAGGGTATCCAGAAATACAACAACATTTACAAAAAGCTAAATGAAAGTAAAGATATTTTTGGGTGAAGTAAGATCTCCCTTACACCATTGGATGCTCTTGCATCAATAACCAAGCCACCATGAGTCACTCCAAGAACAATATCCTCTATCAGTCAATCATGAACTCACGCCCATACCAGGTGAAAGCTCCTCGATCTTCCTATTGAAACCTCCAAAGATTAACTGTCTCAAGCAAATTTCTCTAATCACAAGAGAAATCCAACAATCACCTACATCTCTAAGTATCCACGAGCACCTATAACTGATCAATACATGTCAAACTCCAAATGCAACAAAGCACCATCACGAAGTAATCAAATAAATGATCAATGTACTCAATGCAAAGAGAATCACACACGATCAATGTCAAAGCTCCAACCGCAGAATCAAGAACCTATCATGACAACATGATCTAACCATATCCTCCTAGGAGATCACATGCACAAAAACATATATACATCATGGTCTCAAGAGAACACATATCATGCCAAAACTCTAAGCTAGCATCAAGAGTAAACCATGACATAATATCTAGCATACTCTAAACCAAGAAAACATATTTCCAATCACATGAAGATAACCATACCCAATGATGCATCCATGTCACTACCAACAACTCCCACTGAACCGTGGTATGAGCTACACATGGCATCATGAAAACCATCTCCTCCATGAATATCATCCAAGTCTACACACACTCAACTGAAATGTTAGTAACATAACAAGTAAACCAAGACCTCCATGTCAAGAAGATACATACAACTGCCATCAAAACATCATAAACCAAACTAATCCTACACCACCAAGTCATCACTGTCAAAATTTCCCACTAAAAGTGTATAACTAATGAATGTTACAAGCTATCATGACATCGTGATCAAACCACATGCTACAAGTCCCATCACCTGACTAATCAAATACTCAAATCATCCATCCTCTCAATCCTGAAACAACATACCAATGCACAAATGACCACATACAAGGCTAACAAATAAAATATGCAACAACAATGAATCAAACCTGGTGGATATACAAAATCCACATCCAATTCATCCTATTGTAACTGAATGGGTGACCAATCCATATAACTGCATAACTCATAGATCCAACCAGTAAAACATGCAAACTCATCATCACATTAGTAACTTGCAAACCAAGATATAAAATAAGATAATCCTGTAGATATAAAGAGTCAAACACCAAATCAACCACATTTCTTATTTTCCAACCATGTCCACAAATGAGTAATCATAGTCAAGGAACCAAATAGGCATCAAGAAGATAAGAACAATATCATAATACCAAATCATATCACCACCAAACACCACATACATGATCATGTTGTGCTAATGCATCAAATGTACCAGCATATCCATGACACTATAACCATATCCATCGATGTACCTGCACTCAACTATCACCCATACAAGACTCCAAGTCTCAAACCATGTCCAACCATATCCTCAAAATTGAAGAAAACCTATGTACCTGTCACCATCAAAGTCCCAACTCTGAAAAAAACCTATAAACCTATATCTAGAAGCACCAATCTAATAATCAATTGTAGCATCATAAATAACATATAAAAACATGTACTCCCTCAATGTTTCACCTCTTAACTAGTCTATATGCTCACACAATCGCACCATGAATCCCAGGCACCTACAAGTGATAAAATAAGTACCAAGCTCATCCTACACCATAATCTGATAAATACTATGAACCACCATGTAGTAGTACACTACAAATTCTCTCCAACACCTCTTCGAAATCAAAAATTTGATTTTGTATGCAAAAGTTATGACCAAAACCGTGCAACCAAAAAAATCTGAATTCCAAGCACCAAAAACATGTCAAAATGGAAAAATCAGGGAACCAAACCTATGCCACTTTGTAGTGCCTAGAACCATGTTTCCAACGACTACAAGAAGTCAAAAATCTGACATCCTCGGAAAAAGTTACATGCATTTGAAAAAAACTGCTAGAAAAAGCACAATTTGACGCCCTAGTGGCTACTAGGTGGTGCACCGACAGTCCACCGATGGCGCCGCTGATAGTGGTGGCAGATTTCAAAAAATTATAAAATTTAGTTAAATTTTCCAAAATAAAAATTTTAAACACCCCCCTTGGGAGAAAACCCGACCACCATATTTAAATTTGGCTTTATACCCATTTTGAAATCTGACATAATACAATTGGCGGATTTTAATTTAATTAAATTATGTTTGAAAAAGTTTTGGCAGAAACATTTTTTATGGGGTCGGGTACAAGTTCGTGGTTCCCCACGGGACCATGGCTAAGTCGCTGGCCTAGGGACTACGGTCACTAGCAGTACCACCTGTCGATGCGCTAACAGTGATAGCACTATCAGTACCCGCTGACAATGTGGTATTGTAAGTACTCGTGCGACAGAGTACGGGGTGGGGGGTCTAACCCCTACCAAACACCTTTTATAATTTTTTATAATTATTTTCTTTAAAAAAAATTGACTTCGCCTTTTTTTCATTTTTCAAGATTTTTAATGATTTTCAAAAGGCTGAACATAATAATTTTTCTACGGAATTTTTAAAAAGGCCCTTATTTTTTTATATTTTCTATGATAGGCATAATTGGGTGACCTAAATGGTCGTATGACTAATTTGTTTTTGCATTTTTTCAACTTTTCCAAAATATGTTGACTTTAATGTCAAAATTCATGTCTCAGCCAACCTTAATCCAACCATGAGGTCCATTTTGTCTCAAGAGGTCATCTATGAAATTTCCCCTAAAAAATATTCATATCTAAACTCAAACCAAGAAACCCTTTTTCACCCAAATTTGGAAAACTTTAGATTTGCAATAGACCAAACAAATCTTGACAACCCAAAAGCCCAAATCTACATACAAACACCTGCAACATGTGTTCCATATCTTGTAATGCCTCAAACCCTACATGCATGTCGATGGCTTCAACTTTGCAAAAACTCTCAAACTAGGGTTATAACAAAAATTCTTCAACCATGAAATCTTTGATACCACTTGTTAGGAAATATTGCATTCAACCCACAATCTTAATCCATTTCCTACATAACCCATGAGAGATAAACATGCATACAAGTTGTCAAAATGAATAGATCAAATAGACAAGCCACAAGATAACACAAGATATACCCTTGGAAAACCCTCTTGAGGGAAAAACCCAACCTCCAAAAGCATCCATACTCCATATTATTCAACAATAAAGCAATACAAGAGTGACAATGAATACCTATGAAGCATCAAGCCCTCCAATGCATTCCCATGTGTCCAAGCATTAATCCACACATCTTATACCATGCTTCATAAATGCAATCCTCAAGAAGACTAAATAATGACAAATAAACCACTCAGCCAACCTAAACCACTACACATGTGTTTGCTTTTATAGACACAAGGTCACACAAAATACAACTATTGGTAAGATAAAACCACGTGCCACAAAACCATGTGAATACAGAACCTCCAACCCCTTATTTAATATCAGGTACTAAGACATCACATTATTTAATATTTCCCCAATATTAAATTATTATCACATGTCTCCCACACATTAAATAATAATACAATGTTACAATACAACATAAGTGGGTCCCCAAAAAATTACCCAGTGTGATTATCCACACCACCAAGGTGCGTCACAACTAAATAATTATTTAATTACAAAATTATAATAAATCATTTTATGCAATGTTGTACAACACCATATCCCAACAATAAATTGGGTCTTTTGATCCCAATATGGGTTGTCGCCACAATAAGCCCCATTAGTATATGTGGAATAATTTTTAGGCTAGAACTAAAAAATATTTAAACATTTGGATTATGTAATTATTTTTTCTCCTTTTCCATCTACTTCACGATCTCAATTGAGCCATTATTAGATGTCACCCTGTCAGACCACTTTCCTATATATTTTAGGGTTCAATGGAAAGTGGGACCTCCTTAAAGTTGTTAAAATAATACTTGTTAATTCATTAGCCCTTGTTGGCCCACATCAAGAAAGTGTGGAACCTTGAAGCCCAACCCAGTTAGCCAACTAGTTGGATTTCTTGGTGGAATAGAGCTAATAGACATATGTATCACTTTCTTCACATCTATAGGTACCAATTGGAAATATTTTGACAATGTGCATATAAGGCCACAACCTCAAATATTCATAGGGTTATTATGTCTCTTGAAGCTGATACATTCTCTCCTATTTTCTAGGTTAGGGTGGTAGAGCTTAAGCATCAAAATCATATTTCTAACAATAATTTTATCAAAGGTGATCAAATCAAAGCTAGGCTGCACTATATTAAAGTGGAAGATAGAGATTCCTGTATAGGAGTGAATTGGAACCCCCTTGCAAATTCCCATTTTACACCCTCCACCTTAGAAAAATCAAATCTGACTGCATAAATCCATGTTACCCATACAAACTCCATCCACTTGGCACTTGTTTTTAGTGTCAATGGGGGAATTTTTGTCATGGGTGCTCACATGATGCATGAACATCTATGCAGTACACTATTGTCTTGGCATGATTCCTACCTTTGGAATCTATAGAGGCATTACATTCTCCATTGGTGATGAAATGTAATGCCCCTGCGCCTTCTTTTCGACCTTTGAATGACTCTTTCCCTTCCAATTCATCTTAAAATGGCTCTTTCATTCTCATTCGATATTCTTCACATCTCTAGACACTTGAACATTTTCTTGAAGGTAATTCTCACACATTCTCATACTCTAGAGCTACTTGCTGCAATATTGGCTTTGTCATTCCAACATCATAGCATTCTTCACATCTACCACAAAAGTTGCAACTTGGTGTCTTGTGAGACTGCTTTCGGCATCATTGTGACCATGTCGAATCTTCCACAGTTGTAGACTTTCATTCCTTTCTCATTGGCCTTGAGTTCCTTTGGTTGAGGGTGGTATCACTTCCTTACCATTACTTTGTTGTTGGATTTGAGTAGCATAGTGCTTCTCATAGCGTTCAGTAATTTACTTTCGAGCATTGTTTCTTTATCATATTTCTATCTCTATCTATCTGGTTGTCCATGGAGGTGGAAACACCAAAATGGGGGTTTGACTGCAGCAAGCCTCGAAATAGACCCAACATTTTTCCCTTCTTTATTGTGTGCAGGTAATCGTTTGTGTGGATCTCGCTGGTGAACTGGACTTCTGATGAGTTAAAATGTCACCACATTTTTCCTTATCATTTTCATATCATCTTTCTTATTATTTTAGTCATTCTGTCATTTACCATTCCGGTATCACTTTACCTCTCAACACCTAAGATGTTAATAGGTCTTTTGTTAGTATGACTATCCTTTTCCACTTTCTATCCATACGGACACTAGTGCACCCGTGAGACTCCAGTGTGTCGTGCTATCATCCCTTTTTTGTGTTGTTGTACAATCTGGGTCAAAAAAATCTTCTTGTTTAGTCCAAACCTAGTTCTTGGGTTAGTAGAGTGACAAAAGCCCTAAGATTTCTCTTCATTCTCTATCCTTGACATCAAACATTTGTCCAAATTGAGGTAGATTAGGAAAGTTTTCTACTCTCGGCTCTCTGTGACCTGGAGCCTTGGTGTGGTTGGTCCCCCTTCTCTACACTTCTAAAGATTTTTTTCAAGATTTGAGAGCTTGTCATACCTTACATGGTATTAAGAACTTCAAGGATGGGAAAATTCTTCTTAAAGAACTTTTAGACATTCTTCAATATTTTTTCAAGAATTATGAGAAATTTTTCACTACTTAGTAAAATTATCTTGAAAGAGACCAAGCCTTTTAGGAATTCCTCCGGGTTGTTCCTTTTCAGCTTTTCTCCTCACAACAATCCTCATATGATTAATTTATCTCCATTTTTTTTATCTCAAATAGATTGTTCAAACCATGGCCAATGACAAGGCTCCTTGTTGTGATGGCTTCCCTTGCAAGTTTTACAAATTCTCTAGGAATATGTTAGTGAGCACCTACAAAAATTTTATCTCAAAAAATTTCATTCTAAATTATTAAATAAATTTATCACTGAGGAAAAATATTTTCATACCTATGTCCAAAGATCCAAAGGATATTTACAATTGAAGGCCCATCACATTTCTTAATGTTTCCTATAAGATCATTATCAAGTCTTTGGCTCTAAAGGTGTGTCATAACATTCATAAGATTGTGAGGATTGAGAAAACTAGCTTCATTAATTCTAGGTATCTTCTAGATATCATTATAGTTTAGGAAGGTATGGAATGGGCTCGATGTTCTAAAAAAAGAACCTATTCCTCAAAATTGATTTTTATAAGGCCTATGATCATGTTGAGTGACCCATTATTTTGGACATGCTTCAAGCTCTAGGGTTTGGTCCTCACTTCATTCAATATATTAATATTCTCTTTATTGATGTATCAACTTACATTACTATTAATGGTCAACAATCCAATGCCTTTGGGCTATTCAAGTCTATTCGTCAGGGTTGTTCCTTGGCTCTAGCTCTATATGTTCTTGTTGTTGAAGGTTTTGGCTACCTCCTAGTCCACTTTGTGTCTCAAGGGCTTATCAAAGGTATTTATTTACCCAAATCTATAACTCAAATTATTAATGGCTTCTTTACAAATGTTTTTTTCCTCACTCTCCTTAAAGAGGAGAAAAATATAAAATATACCCTCAAATTCCTAGATATTTGTTTGCAAAGCTTCAGATTCCACCATTTAATGGCATGAATTAATGCTAATTTATCATCATAAATTGTCTCCCTTGACAATTTCACACTATTTTGACACCTTATTTTATACACATAATTAATTACATTAATAACTTATTCATTTTGGGGCCTAATTGGAAAAATACCTTAAAATCCTTGACATCTCGAGAATTTTGGGCTAAAAATACCTGGACTAGGGTGAGGGTACCCTAGTCCTAAGGGTATCTTATTTTAATGTTTATCATTTTGAGTGTTAGGCTTGAGTGTTTTAAAATAACCTCTGATTGGCCTATGTCAAAGAAATCAATTGGGATGCAAATATAAAGAAGCTTTTTCCTCTCATTTGAATAAGAAGGCACTATCATGATCAATCATGCACTATTATGATTTTATTATGAATATGCATGTGAGTTATCCTCTACATTCTACCTAAAACAATCTATTATGTTATGCAGACTAGCCTCTTGTAGGTCTTCAAAGAAATTCAATCATCCATCAATCAAATTTGTGTGGAAACTTATGGTGTGAACATCACTTCAATAGGGTTTTCATACCTAAGGTAACATTATCTAATATCAATTATCAATTGTTTTTACAATAATTTATTTTTTATTTTATTGCCCAACATAGGGTAGGCACTCTTTATCATCATCATCATTTTTGTTGTGGAGGTGAAAATTAAAAAAAATAAGGGTTTTGAATGAGGAAAACTCATATACAACACAACCTTTCCCCCTCTTTTCATGTGTGAAGTTCAAATACAAAAAATTTGTCAATAGTAAGTTGCGTAAAAGTACATCATAGACTTGTAACTTCAAGACCTTGCCTCAAGCTTTCAAAAATCCTCATTTTTGGACAAGAAATCCCTTTCCATTGTACCTCCAATTCAGGCTCTAATTTTATGTGCAGGTTCCAATCTAACATTATTTTCCATTTTGTCTATGTGATAAATTATATTTTTAGATCTAGGGTTTATATCAAATAGATTAATTAAAACATATATCAAATTTTCCCTCTTTGCAACATAAAAGAACCAAACCCTAGCAGATTGGCTCTCCCTTGAGGCAATTATCCAATCATCAAACCCTAGTTTTTTTTTGTGTTCTAATGTTGAGTCCAAATAAGAAAATATATATCTAGGTTAATTCAATTGTTGGATCTTATATCTCTTTCCCACATACATTTTTGTGAACCTAAAATTTATTACACTTGCATTTTTTTTTTTCATAGTATAGATTTTTTAATCTAATCAAGCATTAGGTTATTTTAATATCTTTTTGATCTAATTCATTTATTTCATTTTAAAAATGAAGCATTTGCACTTCTTATTTATTAAACACCAAACACTTTGGTTTTTCAGTTTAGATCACAATTGCAAAATATTTGGATTTATTTACATAGTTTCATATCTGATTTTCCTTGTTTAGGGATTTAGATCTAAGTTATTTCATTTTCATTTACAAATGTTGTGTATTTAATTTAGAAAAATAAATAATTTAAAATACTTTTTTCCTTGCAAAAACATAAAACTAAACATATTCTTGCACCATTTCATTGGCATATTTGTCTTATCAACACTTTCTCCTACCTTCAACCTCCCAGGGGCACTCATGTGTGAATTTGATTTCATCTATTAGATCCTTGAATGATTAAAATCCATCATTGGTTCCTTCGTGTCCCCATTATCATCAAAGTAGGGCATATTGATTTCCTGAACTTTGTCAGCTTCCAAACCTAGGTTTTCATAGAAATGAACCTTCAAAAAGTGCTTTACTTGTGCAAGATTTGAAACCTAAAACCTCTATAATATTGGACTAAGGAACCCATGCCCCTATAAATAGTTTGGCCTTAATTTTTTGTGCAATATATTTGAACCCTAAAACCTCTATAATATTGGACTAGGGCACCCATGCCCTTGTTACTATTTTGACCTTAATTTTCTATGCAAGATACTACTCTTAACCTTTGTTTAGATCTGGTTCTTGTTTCTAATAGTCTATCATGAAACTTCTAGATTCTATTATGCATTGCCAGTTTTATCCCAGCTCACCTAATTCATTGTGTTACCCTAAAAATTACTTTTTATCACATCAAAAATGATCAAAATCTTATCCAACTTTCTTGGCTCTCCCTTAGGGACAATAGCTAAACAATGTTCTTGCCTAAACTTTTTACCTTGTCACAATATGTTTCCTTTCACCACCCCCAAGATGTATCCTAAATAAAAACTTATCATATATCCTCCTTCCCATGCTCCTCAACCACAAACTAAGACTTCTCTCGTTATTGGAGGACCTTCAAACCAACCTAAATATCCTAGTAATATCCTAAACTTTGTTAAAAAATCACTCAAAACAATTATATACACCAAAATGTATTGTAGCAACCCCATTATCATGTAGTTTCTCACACACACAGTACTCAAAACAAAAAACTACCTAAAAAAATGCAAGCCACTCCTACTTCCATTCCATTTCCTCAACCCTATCTTCCCTCGTACCTTGTCCTCCTCAACATATGGGTAAAGAGTATGATCTTCTTGTGAAACTTCATAATACTCCTACAAAGATATCTCTTTGGGACTTAATTAAAACCTCACCTGCATACCACAAGATGCTCCAAGAGTCCTTATAGAATATAGTGGTGTAACCTTTTGTTATACCAAAATATGTAGTAGCCTTGTTTGATAGTATATAGGCAAAAAAATTGGACAATACATTCCCTCAATAGGAATTACCTCCTTCTGAAATCTAAAACCAATATGATGCTCTCATGATTTTTGTATGTATTAATGATCATGGAATTAGGTGTACTCTAATAGATAATGGATTAGGTAAAAAAAATGTAGCAATAAAATTTTACATAGGATTAGTGTGGATACATCTCTCATAAAACCTGATAATCTTGTTGATGTGATTAAATGTCTTGCACCTAGCTAATTCCTAGAAAGGGGGAGTTATTCATATGTTAAGTTTACTTAGGTCCTAGGTGTCTTTCTAGAAGTCTTAGTTGTCTAGATAAGATCTTATCATATCTTATCTTTTTGACTTCTATTTAATATTGGTTATCAAGGTTATTTAGTAGTTGTATCATAACATACAATTAAGACACATGTCATAATCTTGTTTAATCTTATCCCTCACCTCTCCTTTATAAGAAAGGTTTCTCATGTACATTTTTGTAGTGTAGGAAAATGCATACCCATGCATTTTCACACTTGTTTGGGCCCGCCTTGCTTTATTTATCCTTATTTATGTCTTAATTGGTCCTATTTTGCATCCATAAGCCTAAAAAACTATATCTTTTTATGGCTAATACTGACAAACATCAATGGATAAATGATAATTTAATGATTTTGGATGTGTCCCTAATTTTTTGGTTGAGACTAAGATGCCACCTAGGGCGTCTTTGTCCCCCAAAGGTCTTGGGACCCTGATTTCAAAGGCACCTTAAATGCGCCCCTTTTTGGAGTTTGTGCCCTGAGTTTCATACCTTGGACTAAGACGCCACCTAGGGCATCTTAGTCCCCCTTAGGTTATTTTCAGGTTTTCATTTCAAATCTTGGTGGGATTTAGCCTCCTTTAATTAATGAATTCATATTTCAACTTGTCGTGGTGTAATTTTGGGATATTAAGCATGTCTAAGTATAAATACAAGGTTCCTTTCTCTCATTTTCATATATCTAAGAAATCTAAGCACTCTAAGAATTCAAGTATTCAAGCATTCAAGAGAAATTCATCAAGCATTTGGATCCATAATCAAGATTCAAGCATCATATTGAAGATCTTCTTGCATCATGTGTGTTTTTGAGCTAACATTTGTGATGTAGGGTTTTGATTCAAGCAAGAAACTCAAGTCCATATCTATCAATCATTCCTTTGATTCAAGATCTATATCCAAGCTATCCATTTCACACAATTTTATAGACTTCATAACAAGGGTTTGGTGAGATGTAACATTACATGTTGTTCATTCATCATTTCCCTTCATTTCATTTCATTTCAAGGTTTAATTACCAACAAGGGGTTTGACCAAGGAAAACCCCCATTCATTAACAATCAACAAGTTTTTCCTCTCTTGTGTGTTTGTGATTGTAAATTTAGGTTGAAGACTTGAAGATCATTTGAAGTGAAAAGTTGTAAAGTTGAAAAAGTTACATTTGAAGGTTGTCATCTTCATAGAAACTCACCTACAAGACAAATTTGGAAGATCCATGACCTAAGATCTGAAAAGAAGGAAGTGCAGACACTGAGCCTCAAGACCACATTCAAATATTTCATAAATTCCAAATGGGAATAAGTCACCACCTAGGGCATCTTAGTCCTCTTGAAGGTATTTTATAGAGATTTTTTCAAATCCTGTTCCGATATCCAAAGATTTTGCATTTTCCCTGAAAAATAGCAGCAGGACTAAGTCAATAGAAAGGGCATCTTAGTCCTCCCTAGCACTTTTTAGCAACATTTTTACATTTCCAGAATCCTTGTTACATTTTTATACTTCCCATTGCATAATTTAATCATTTGTATTCTTCATTTAGCTTGTATTATTAGGTTTTGTAAGTTGAATGTTTACTTATCTTTTCCAAGCTTTTGCTTGGTGGTGAACCCCTCAAAGTTTAAAGAACCCCTTCCTAGGTCTTCTTTGTTGAGAATTGACTCACCTTTGAGGTTGACAGTCAATCCACTTTGGATTCATAGGACATCTTTGAATGATAATAGGAGAATTGTGGTGTTCTATAACCTAGGTTATAAAGCACCCGTTCCCCTATTGTTCAATTTGTATCAATCTTGAATCCATAATCATAGCAAGTTATTCTTATCATTTTCCCTCTTGTGAAAGATATTTTGGTGTATAAAGTATTCTTGGGGGTGTTGGGAGTCACCATAAACTCCTACATGGTATTAGATCTCTAGAGTTTTAAATTCCTTCCCAAATATGAGGGATTCATCTTGGCTTGAAAAAATTTCTAGGTGCATTTTTTAGGTTTTAAAGACCTGACAATTGAATCCAGGGCATCAAAAAAATTTAGGTTTTCCTTTTGTTTCATATATTTCATTATGTTTTTTCTAATCTACAAGAGTTTCAAGTAGGGTTCAAGTTGTTAGATCTAGGAGGTAGTTGAATTTTTGAAGAACTTTGGGTAAAATATAACATTGCCATCACATTCAAGGAAGGCCCGAAAACCTAAAGATTGACTGTCAATTCATCAAATTTGGACACTTTGTCCAAGGGGCATCATGAAAAAATTCCATTCAATCGACATATTCATATGACTATACAGATCTGTACGTGGTTGTACGCTATAGAGGTACCATCTATAGTTCTATGGTTAGGTAGAATATTATGTGATATATAATCTAGCATATTTTGCATACTAACTATTTTTGTCTAGCATCATTGTTTGTGACTTTGTATGACAGTGTCAAATCATCTTGTTGGGGGGTACAAAATATTTTAATTTGCGAGGTTTTAATAAAGAATGGTTTTTAAATTGTGTTCATTTAGCATTGTGGATAGTTTTAGGTCATGGTTTTGTGTCCACCAATAGGATCTTAGTTATGGGGCTTGCACTAGGTGGTGCACAAAGCTGCCACCAGCTCACACCACCAGCCTGTGCTACCAACAACCCAACATCCCGCCACCCGCATGGGTGGGGGTTTTAATTTTCAAACCACGTAGGATGAGGTCACATGAGTGGCCACATTTTTAGTGCCCAGGAGCTAAAATTTGTCCCTTATAGCCCAAATAGGGAATTTTTCAAATTATCATAACTTGCAATCCAAGAGGTCTTTTTTCAAAAATGATATATCATCGAAAAGATGGCTCTATGAATTTTACAATGGTGTAATTTATTTCTTCAGATTTTTTTGTTTGATGCCTATTTTCTATCTTGAACTTAGATCATGTTATTAATCCTCCAAGCTTATAATTTTTTCTCTAGACTCTATTTTTCTTGATTCTTGTGGCATCATGAAGGTATTGAGGAGAACTTCAATTTTATACATGCATTTTTTGTAATTTTTTTTTTAAATTTCAAAATTTTAATTTAAAGCCAAAATGGTCCTTTGGAATAACTTGTAAATTTGTAAAAAATGCACTTTATTTGGCATAAAGGGGTTATTTTCTTGTATTGTGATGGGTAATTTGATGTTCCTCTATCGTAATTTATGATTTCATCATGTATTTTTCAAAATTTGTTCCAACTCCATATAACTATCATGAATGAAAATTAGAGATGAAGGTTTTATTGTTAAAATTGAAGTTACAAAGAATCACATATGGCATAGATCCAGAACCCACAAGAGCTACAAAAGGAATAAAATGGTTTGATAGAAGGGATGAAGCCCTTGGTAATCTAATTTTTTCCATTTCTCTAGACCTTAGGTATGATGTTGTATCTTGCAATCATCCTAATGATGTTTGGACTACCTTAGAGGGTCTCTTTATTAAGCCAGATAAAATGAGGAAATTTAAGTTGGAGAATGAACCTATGATTTTTAATCCTTCATATTTTAATAATATCTAAGACAAGTATTCTCTAATATAAATTTTCTTGGACTATAGTTATCTGATTATGGGGTCACCAAAGAGGATGAATAGTTGATGCTTTCTATTCTTGTTAAGATTGATCTTGATTATTCAGTGTTTGTTTCTACAGTTTATGCTACTATGGATGCCTTAGGAAATGTGCACAAAATTACTTCTCTTGATGGATTTGTAGCTCAACTCACAAGGGAAAATCTAAGTTGGCACACATGGAAACATTAAAGTCTTCCAAATCTCAGGATCTTCTTGCTAAAGATCTAAAGGCTTTAGGTGGAAAAGATAAGAAGAAGAATAGGGATCCCAAGTCTAATGAGAAAGGTAAGGATTCACCTTCACAAAGCACTTTTGAGCCCACTCCCTCTTCTAAAGAGGAATCATCTTAAAATAAGAAGTTGAAAGGTGCATATTGCAAAATTCCAAGACATGATGAGCATAGATGTTATGGTAATAAGCTTGATGAACTAACCCACCTTTTTTAGAAGAATAATATTATATTGCCCTCATCAATTCCTTCTTTTTCTTCAACATCTCAATCTATAGTTTCTTCATCATCTTAGCCTGCAAGGAACATGAGAGTTACAACTGGTCTACACAAAATGAAAGGACAATAACTCTTGTCCTCTTCAAGCCTTGAATCTAGACGATGACTTCTTTATTCAAGTGCATCTCATCATATGACCTCATCTATGGGAATGCTCTCTTCTTTTGAGCCTTGTAATTCACCTAATATTTTGATGGGTAACAAAACATATATGAAGGTGTGTGGGAAGGGTTCTATTGACATGCGAGAAGAAAAATTTAATGATTTACTTTGTGTTCCTTGCCGTCTAATCTCCTTTCTATTTATCAGATCAGCCATAGTGGAAAAGGTAAAACAATTGAGTTCACTATTGATAGAGTATACATAAGGGACTTGGAGACTAAAGATATCATTTTTATTGGGATGGTTTATCATTCATATTATTTTTATTCCTTTTCCCATTTTCCTTATATGGATGATAATGTTCCTTTGATTGATATCCACACTCATTCATCAAGTGTGAATCATGTTTGTGAGGAGAATTTTTGTCATCTAAACCTTGGTATTTTAGAGACTATTATTGAGCTTCCTACTACTCCAACTCTTACTTATTCAACTTTCAATGATTCTATTCAACATAATGACCATATTATTTTAGGTATTTCTTTGTGGGATGAATATTTGATAGATATTTCTAACTTTTTGATGGAGTCTCATACTATAGGTTTGGTGGACACAATTGAGGGGGTCTACCTCCTCTTTGATGATAGTTTTAGCACTATTTTTATCCCATCTTCGTTGTCTCTAGAGAGTGGAATTCATTATTTTCCTCATTGTAACAACCTCGGTGTTCTACTCAATAAAAATTTTAATGCTTCCACCTCAAGTGAATAAGCCATGATGCAAAAACATAGAAAAAGATTATTTCCATAATGTAAATTACATGCACATTTGAAACAAGAACTATTCCAAACACCCATTGCATTTCAATATAATTTTACAAATATTTCCATGACATATATTTCATTTTGAATAAAATCAATTTTATCATTCAAGATTATAATCTTCCAAATAAATGGGTACATAATTCATACATAGCTCTTTTGAGCTTCTTCTAGCAATAGATATACAAAATGGTCTTGATGTCACCACAATGGTGCATACACTCTAGTTTTTCCCAATGTTGGCGCAAACATTCACAAATCTCAGCCGCCAACTGATGATGAGAAACATCACTCAAGTTATTTTCCACCAACAACAAACTCAAATGTGGTCCCCCGCACATCTGTCATGAATGAAAACATGGCCCTACCCTTCGACGAAGAGATTTTTTTGTAAACCTCAGAAAAATTTCCTATTGAGCTTAGTGTTGTGTCCTACAAACCATAACCTAATCATACGGCCATTTCCCCTACGAGTATGAAAATCCTAAACTAGAATGCATAAAAGGAACATAGTGAACTAACAGTGTAAACAGTGGCTATTTACATTACTTTGGCCAAAGTATTCTAAAGTATTAATTCGAGTGACAGTCTTCCTATTCACATACACTTCTATAACTTGATTTGGATTATGACCATTCATATACTATGCTTAGGTAATTTCCTTCCATAGGTAATCCCTAACCTCAAAAATAACCTATTCCCCTTTTCCCAAAACACTATGGTATCTCTACCAGTAAAGCGTAAGCATAAGTTACCCCCTTCAATGGATATTCCAATCCTAGGTATAACATATGAGATTTTCTAGTTTACAAATTAAATTTGCATAAACAAGCTATTCGCTTCAAAAGACAACCTAGTTCCAAGTATAACTTTATAATCTAAAGTATAGCTACATAAGCTTCATCTAATCATAGATTAAATATTCATAAATAACTGACTCCATTCAATAATATATCACATAAATAAGTGGTTTTCATCAGGAGTATGGACACATCAATGAATGACCTCAATTGAAGAATAATCATATCAATAGATGATTCCATTCGAGAGTGTAATCTCC
Organism: Sequoiadendron giganteum; assembly: GCA_007115665.2. Lineage (NCBI taxonomy): Eukaryota > Viridiplantae > Streptophyta > Pinopsida > Cupressales > Cupressaceae > Sequoiadendron > Sequoiadendron giganteum. The sequence goes on along the minus strand of CM021100.1, from coordinate 299,325,350 downwards.
TTAATATAAAGGGTTAAACAAAGAGTCTAATCTTGTCAATACTATGACTTCATATCAAGAGTGTAATGCAACTAATCAAGTAGGAATTCTAACTCAATAGGTAATCCCACCTATGTCCCCAGCATATAGTCTTTCATAAACTCAAGTGATCTACTTAACCACATAGTTGAGTCTCAACCTTAGTATACCCTAATCTCGGATATAATCTATAATCAACAATCAGTTTGATTGTATAAGTTAATCTAAACCTAAGTAAAATTTCAACTTCATATTCCATCCAAGTAGGTTATTCACAACCTATTGGTTCCAATGGGTAATCAAGTATATACTGCAACCTAATGGTTAATTCTTAACCTATGGTTTCAATCATTAATCAAATGTACTTCTAGACCCACATAGGTTACTTTCAACCTAGGGTTTCATTCAATAGTCAAGTAATGATCAAGTGATCATTCATGTACAAATTATTGATGTAGTTTGTATGACATTACATCCTAACATATCTTTCATATCGTCACTATGGCTATATAAAAAAACCTTATCATTCCCAAGATTTTCTAGCATAATAAAATAATAGTGTCAAGTCACTTCATGACATTGACATATTTCACATTATACATGTAGTCTAAACTATCTATGTAAAAAACATCATTATCTAAATTCTTGTATAGGGTATATAGGAGCATTAAGACACTTCCTTAAGCTAATCATATTTCATCGTTTCTAGTATATAATACCAATGATAAACAAACACTCATATTATGGAGTATCTATTAACACTTCATAGGAAAGCATAAAACAACTTCTTTTCCTTTCCATAAGAAAATACTATGATTCACTAATGCAAGCTTTCTCAAACAATTCCAATCAACACAAACAAGACTTTCATTCTTTCATAATAAAAGACAAATAAAGAATATTAGATCCTCATGCCTGTAATATGCTTGATCCAATTAAGTAACTTGATTCTCAGCCTTCCAATGGAAGCTTTCTAGCTTCATGTTAACTACTCAAAGAAATTCTTCACTATATCCTCTTTCTCTAGGCACACAAGATAACTCTATGATCTCACAATGTATCTCTAAGCTCTGAAAAAATATAACTCTTAGAATATTTGCAGCAGAATAAAACTATAGAATTGTATGTCTCAAATGAGAGAGCTATCCCATCTATTTATACAAAATATTGAGATATCAATGCCAAAAGAAAAGGTGTGCCAATTGACACAACTCCAGATGTAGAGCGACTCACCTCTCACAACAAAAAGGTGGAAAAAATCTAAATGAAAACTCAGCTTGGTATTCTACAGATCGACCTCCTTTGGTTCACAATAACTCGAGACTATTTCAAATATGCACACCCCTAAAAGATGAGAATCGACTTACAAACAAGATGGACTTCTATAGAAACCAAGTTTTCATATATTGGCGCCATGTATCAGCCATATTCTTATTCATTTGGCATGGTTTATCTCAATGAAACAAACCACTTTGAACAAACAACACATATCCCTTGTCAACTTAGTCATAGCCTATTCTTTTGACAAAGAAAAGATGAGTCAACTCCTCTATAATAATGTTCAAACTTGTGATTTGACCAAGCATGTTTCTTGCTGATTATTCCTTTTATCATGCATTTAACTAACTTTGCACAACAAACATGTTATTTAATATTTCCATTTCTTCTATCTTTTGAATAAATGTATTCAAAGGTAGAAGTAATGCACCACTACAAAATACTGATGCATCTTGTATGATATCAACCATGGATTATAACTCCATATCGACCTTTATCTTTTGTAAATTTCTTGTATAAAGATCAACCTCTAATACTTTGCATAACATATATACAAAACAACCTTTAATAATCATATTTATATGAATCGACCTTTAATACTCTATTCATTTTCACTACACATTGTGATATAGCTAGCGCAACTCTTTTGTTCTTGTCATAACCCAATTTCATTGCATATTTATTTAAATATGGAAAATTGAATTATTGATGAAATTCAATTAAATATTAAATGGAGATTCTAGAATATTCGAATGTTGAATATAAGGAGTTGACTAATATTGACTTTGTGAATTTCTAAAAACTATTTTGTATGTCATCAAGAATTGAACATTACTGATTGATTTGCAAGTGCAAGTGTGTGCATTTGTATGGTGACAGGTTGAAGGATGATAACACAGTTGAAGTAGGATTTTTTAGCCGGATCGAACAGTAAGCCAATTGAAATCTGGGTGCATAGACCACAAATGGCATGTTGACTTGCATTTGATTAAATTTGCATAGATATGAGAATGTAATCTCTTGACTTAAATTGTGTATGTGCTTGTAAACAAATGATTCATAGATTATATTGTCTATTCAAAATTTGTGATATGAATGGAATGAAAATGAGCATTGTAAAAAAAATTCTTCTCTTTAGTGTAGATATATATATAAAGATGCTCGAATTGGAAATTCAAGTTCTTTACTTTAAATGATGGTGTATGAAACCTATAAACCTAATGCAGAGCAGGGAGGAGTTTGTCTTACAATCATAATTCAAGCTATCTCAAATAATTCTTTCACCTTTAAAACCCTAACTTAGTGACTTTGCACAATTTCACCGTTTTGTCTTCTAGCATTCCAAATGATGTCTTTTGACCATATCCTACAATAATAACTTCATTCCCACAAGAGGATTATCATTTCAAATACCCATTTTTCTCTACTTTGACATATCGAATTTGGGCATACACTTGTTTTGGAACATCAATCCCTAAAATGGACTGCTACGTTGGAAATAGTCATAATTAGCCCTATTTTCCAAAGCAACACCAACCCAATCACTCTCTTTACCACAAATTCATATTCCAGTGTTCTCCATAGACCACAAATGGTCTGAATCAATAGATTTTAGTCAAATAAACAACCACAAAATCATCTAAACACAAAACCCTTACTTAGGCTTGTACAAGGAGGGTTTATTGGATCTAAAACCTACAAGATTGATTCCACTTTAAAAACACTTCCAACACATCACATTAAGTCTTCCCAAGCTTATTTTATCAACTAGAAAGGGTTCCAACCATTATTTATGCAAAACCCTACTTTAATTCCTCTTTTTTCACCAAAAACATGAAAGTTTACAACTAAGGCATCATACAAAATTCATCCAACTGCCTTCCCTGCCCCTATAATACACATAGACACAAAAAAATACACACCAAGTTATCACATGTTTCACTAGTTGGAATGGCTTATAATTCCATTTTACCCTCTCAAACCCTCAAATTTTGAGTTCCTAACAATCAACGAAGAAAATGCTCTAAAAATATTTAAACTCAAAGGAGTGCTATGAAACAAAGGCCAAAATGAATTTGATTCAATCCTCTAACAAAATCAATGCATAATAAATCACTCTTAGCCTGTACAAGGCCGCACATGGGCCAGTAGCAACAAGTCTGTGTTCTAACTTTGCAAAAATAGAGAAACTTGTGTTGCTATTCTTCAAAATACAATCAACCAAGCTTAGTTTCAACCTTCAAAAGATTTTTAAGACTCTTCCCAACATTTCCTAACTAAATTTTGAATTGCAACTATCCACCTTCCTTCAATTCCAACCGGTGACCTTTCAAATCCCTATTTTTTGCATTTTTGCACTATGTCAACATTGCAAGATTTTACAACATTTGCGCAATTGACACAAAACTTGACACCCTTACTTAGAACTAACTCAAAGTAACTTAAAACCATTGAAATGGTCTATTATGACCTTATTACTTGACAAAATACTCCAAACACCCCAAAAACATGACACAAGACCATATTTACAAAATTGACATGGTGCCCTTGCACCAAAACCATTTCAAAACAAGCAACTTATATATGAAATACTTATGAAAATATATATAATATATATACATTTATGTAAATAGAACACATGCATATATATATATATATATATATATATATATATATATATATATATATATATATATATATATATATGTATATATTTATATATATGTAAATATATATATATGTATGTACATATATATATATATATATATACATATATATATATTTACATATATATATATATATATATATATATATATATATATATATATATATATATTTATATATATATATATATTTACATATATATATTATATTTACACATATATATTATATGTAAATATATATATTATATGTAAATATATATATATACATACATTATTTGAATACAAGGTGAATGAGAATGAAATCTTTTAAATCCTAATAGATATATATATATAAATATATATGTATATTATATATACATATATACATACGTACATATAAATATTTAAATTCAAAATTGAAGTTGAATGGATAACCGATTCATCATGAATCAGACTGTGAAATAAATTAATGAAGAATATCATGGTGAATCTATGATGGATGTGGTCTGTCGAAGTCATTAAGACAATGTTCAAAATAGAAGCTGATGACATGGCCATAACGCCATCACTCCAACGAAACATGCAAAAAATAAGTGTTGTTTCTATTATTGTTTGGTTGTTGACAGAGAACATGGTGGAGAAAAAAGAAGGAATTGTGCAAATTTGAAAGAAAAAGTAGGGGGGGTGAACTAAAGATTGGGAAAAATATGAGGAAGCAACAAAATCGTAGTCGATTGGGAGGTAATTCGATCCCATATTTTTGCATAGACTATCTTTATTGTTGTTATCAATAGTTACAAGAGGTTTTCTCTTCAATTTCATTCAAGTATTTTTATGGCATCATGAGAAAAAAGGTTGATGTTTTGTATGTCGAATGGCTTGAAGCCGCATGTTTGAATAGTTAATATGCAACGTTGCCACCACATTTAGGTGCATGGCCTATGGCATGTGCAATGGGGAAACCAACTTAGTTAAAGCCCTAGTGGCTAATGAATAGAGCCAAAGCCAAGGAACAAGAGCCTTCAATGGCTCGACCACCACCTTTTTTCTTTGTTTAAATATGCTAAACCTTATGTTGGTTTATCAGAAATTATTCTGCTATGTTGTTTGTGATGTAAATATGATCCTCAAGAAGGATCGAATGTAAACCTGTGATAATGGTATGTTTTCTCTGTGTTTTTTTTTATTAATAGTATTATTGATGAGTCAATGCTTGTAATAGGCATGAACAAGCTCTTAGAGATTTGCATTTAAATATATAGCTTGTAATGGGTAATCAACCTCGTTCAGTAAGAACAATGGAAAGGATTTTTTGTGTTTGAAGAAACAACAAGCCATGCAGGGTTCAATCTTATGATGGATAGCTAACCCTTGAATGTGTAAAGTCTGCATGTATAATATTGTAGCATGCATGGGATAAAATAGTAAGCCCTCATGGGAAATTTAATACATATACTTTTGATGCTTAGGGAGAAGATACCCAACCAAAGAGATTGGTTGATCCTAAGTTACTATTGTTGTTATATTTCAACTTGTATAGGCATTAGAAATTATCAAACTTAAAGCTTCGATGCTATATTTCACTGAGGGTTTCCTTAAGAAAATTCATCAGCAGACATGTTGAACCTAGTTTCTCTATATCATTTAAATCACTCATTGTATTTCCAATGATGAAAGTGTTCAAGATCTGGATAATAGGCATTTGTCAATATGATTTAAACTGGGCTATTCGATTTGTTTATTTTTAGTTCATAATGTAAAAACTAGTTATGTATTAAGCAATAAAATTTTACTTGTAAAGTGATTATGTATAATGTAAATAGCTTAAGGACAACAAACAGGGTAAAAGAAATTATTTTTATCTTAAATGTAACTATTTGGTTTGAAATAGTATTGTGTTGATGAAATCAGAGGCTAAACTTTGGTAAACAACCCTGTTATATTTAAAAAGGTTGTCAAAATAGCTAGAAACTGCATTTCTCAATGAAAGTACATAAGTAAATAGTAGGGTTTACAATTGTTTAGTAGGAAACAATATTTAATCTGTACAAACAATGAATGTATATGTGTGAACAATTTATTTTATAACTGTTAGTAGGAAACAGTAATTTATTTTGTTCAAACAATGAAAGAACATATGTAAACAACTAGGTTTATGTTGTTTAGTAGGAAACAATATTTAATATGTTCAATCAATGAATGTTCATAAGGGAGAAGAAATTTTAAGAAATATAGTTTTGAGAATGCAATAACAGTATGTGTGAAAGTGTTAGCATAGACTTGTTCTATTTTCTTTATTTTGACCAAGAAAGGTCAATGGAAATATTATTTTAAGATTGCAAATCTGAATTAACGATTATTTTAGAATGTATGCACAAAATTTAACATTAGTAGGCGCATATATATGTATGCACATAGACTTCATCTATGCACATACACATACTTATGACATACCTTCTTCTTTTTTATTACATTTTTGAAAAGGAAAATTGCTTACAATGATAAGTAGAAACTAGTCATGAGAATGATATGACTGATTTTTTTTTTAATACTCTACGAATCATCAATTCTGATTTTTTGTTTAGTATAACTCTATATTTTGTCTCTTCTTTGAAGACATTTATGAATGAATATTTTGATACTTGAATAGAATAGTGATACCTTAGTTGAATAGAGCATCTATGGTTAGCTGCTGCTAGAGGGTAGATAGTTGTTATGGTAGAAAGTTACCTTTTGGGACGGGTGTCAAAATGGAGTTCAAAGAGTATAGGTTTCCTTTACCATAACCTATTATTTTTTTTTTTTGCAACACACTTATTATTATTTTCCAAGCAATATTGTTCATTATGTATGTAAGAATGAACTATGAATTCACTCTCTACCATTCCTAGCATAGATCATGCATTTTATTTTCTAACTTGTAGATAGATTTAGATGTTGATGTATTGGTACACACCAGATTCCACCTTGTAGATTGTTCTCTTGCTATTTTTTTGTGCAAGGTCGGGAATTCTTAAGTCAGAAGAATACCAGGGAAGCGTAATCTTCGTGGTTGGGCAGTAAAGTACTTCAACCATGTTCTCGTCCACCAGTGGAGGTGAGTGTCAAAGGAGAACCTTAGTTGTTCACCAAATTATTATAGTCGATAATGTAACTTGATGTAATTCATTCATGTACTTGATGAGAAATGTACTATGTAATGACATTGTGGCCTTAGGTTCCAAGTAAAACTTGATATTGTAATTTGACTTTTGAAGTCAATATAAGAATATTTGACTGATTTAAATGGGCACGTGTAGCTATGGTTGACTTTAGCCACTATTTATGTCTTTTTAATTATGAGTATATTCATGTGCCATTTACAATAATATTAATTAAGTAATAATTAGGAATTGGATATTATAGTTCTGGAGTTTACCAAACTTAACACAATAGTCTATTGCCTATTCTTGGCCTTAACTTATTCCTTGTTAACTTACACATTGGTCAAAGACATCAAGCTTTCATATTTCAACTATCTCAAGAGATTTAAGTGTAGCTACATGGTTTGCATACTTCATGCCCACATACATATATTAGCATGGATATTTACTTTTTAAGTGTTGGCTTTATCCAAGTCTATTCTCCTTTAGAGGCCCATGCTACCCTTCTTTATCTCTAGTGTAGCATATAAGTATGCTTCTCCATTACTTTATGTACACCATATATTTGTATAGTTTAATATCATTTATAATATATATACTCACATTATCATATTTCATAAATAATAACATGTGTGTATATTCATACACATATACATATATAATATATATATACACACTTCTCTAAGAAGCATTAATGCTTACATGTGTATATGTATATATATATCCAACATATATATATTCTATAGCAATATGATAGTCAAATAATCCATTCAATATTCGAATGATTACATACCATATGATTATGTTCTCATATAATATCATATTAATATCTATGTATATATATGCATAATTATACATATGTTGACATACTAGTATGGACATCCCATTATATCCGACATACACGTATATCGACATGTGAATATAAATGCATATAGGAATATATCTCAAATACTCATTCAACCATACAATCAATCATATAAACAATTACTATCTTATTGATAGGAAATATATGTGTGATTTATATATATATACATATATACTTACATGTCGCATTGTCCCTTCAGTAACACCATGCTCATAAACAACCTGTTCATAATCATGCATTGGTACATCTACCTATGTACTCTCATGTACATGCTCCTCCACGTGTATGGTATATCATTGAAATGTGTATGCATACACACATATATACATTCAACATGTATGTTCACCTCATCAATTAAGCATAGAAATATAAGGAAGAACTCATAAGCTCCAAACATATAAATATCATCCAAGAATGCACTCAATGGTAATCAATACCCTTATTAATACAAACACTTCATACTTAAGGATGACTTACCAATTCCCAACACTATTACTAGACTCAACCATTCTACTATGTGTGTGTGTTAGCTCAATTAGGTTTCATTAGGGGTTACCTAATCAATCACGTCTCCTAAGTGATACTTCCCCTCCCTTCCAAAGGATTGAACTTGTCACTACAACCAGCTTAGTACAACACCAAGGCATTTAGATGTTCATAATAAATCCATATGTACCATAAAACTTTAGCATATTCATATAGAAATACATGTTCTTCATCAATTTAAAGAGAATTACTCTTCCAAAGCAGTAATACCTTAATACCCATTTCAGTATTTCATTCATTTAACAAACATATCAAAATCATGATTCCATTTACCATCCTATTTACCCGTGAAGGTAAAAGTAAATTAGTAACAACAAGAAAAGGTGTGACATACTTCCCCCCTTGCCAGTCATCATCCCCGATGAATTTTAACATATAGTCAAATAAAGGTATTACTTACCATTTCCAAATCATGTAAGAATTATAAAATAATCTTCCCTTGTAATATCACTCCTTGCAATCTTGCCCTTCTTGGACCTTGCATCGAGTGTCCTCATTAGCGCATAGGGATAACTTGTGTGCCTTACACATACTTTCTCTCTCAAAGAGCTTTGTACATTATAATCATTTTACTTCATATGTGCATCCTAAGTACAATAGTAACTATATACCACATGATACCTATGTCACTGTGACTATAAAACATGTTTGCATTGGCTAATGAACTTATCCTTAGTGTAACCAAAATAGATAAGGAATGTCGGTGTATTGTACACTACACCGTGGGTCCCATCCTTCCCTTTGGTATTTACACCTTCAGACAAATCAGAAGCTGAGTCCATCCATCGTTTACACATCCTTTTTATTTATTCATAAAAGTAATTCTCTTGACTATTTTTCCATCTTGAGCATAACATTGCTCTTGGACACCTATCAATTCCAAACATAAAGATACTAGTTCATATTTCAATCTTAGTATCAACAAAGTTTCTTCTATCATTTTGATCGATTATTCCTTTTTGACAACCTTTCTAGTCTAAGGTTAACTCTATTTCCTAGCCTATTTCAGCATAATAGAGATTCACCCTTTTTCCACATAATGGATCAAACCTCAATGATAGAAGTTTAAAAGTATTCTACAAATCATTCAAGATTTGGTTTATCACTTTTTCCTATCCGGCTATAATAATATATTGTGCATTTGTTCAATTCAATTTATCATAATATTATCATGGTTTACAAAACCTTATCATATTTGCTTGCTCTCATATGAAATAACCTTCTCAAGGACACTAAGCAACCACTTCACACAATGTGTTGTTTAGGACTAATATCCTGTAAATAAAATATTTCCAACCAACGTTGGTTACCTTGGTGATTTTGTCCACCATAACATTATTGCAGTTCCATCAACATAGATAGACTAAACTATCTTGTGTTCTACCACTTCCCCTCTGGAATCTCAAGAGAGTATACACGTCCTGTTGATGATGACATTTGGTCTTCATCTCCTAGCACATTGGACAATAAATTGCTACCTTCCTTGCAACATCTTATTTTATCTTTTGCAGATTATAGTGGTTCCTCATGCAACAAATAATTTGTCATTTCCATGTCTTGAATATGACATCAATTCCCTCATTTCATTCCTAAATCTCCCAATTTTTTGGGTACACAGGTTCTTTCCATCTCACATTAGCCTACTTCAACTAAATGAAAACCTATTTTGTGGACTCATGCCACATAAGTATAATGGTTAGACCTTTTGTGTAGATAAATCTCCTTCCTCTTAGGACATCCATATCTTGGATTTATTTTTTCCTTTGATCATTTTCAAAATTTTAATATGATTTTCAGCTCAATCTATCTTTCCCAATGAGCATCGATACTAATTTTGAGTAATAATCCTCATTCAATCATGTTCATTCCCAAAAGATCAAATTTAAATGCATACCTAATTACCAAGCATGAGAATTTATCAAGATCATGAGTAATTCAGATCTTCCTTGACCTATTCCTTAGTAATGATCTTGTCTTTCATGGTCAAGTAATCTGCCTATCTTTTTCTAAGGCATCAAATTGATTTTATAATCATATATATATAAGATATGGTGTGATAATAGGTCATAATCCTTGACCTTTCCACTATCTTTCTCCAAAAATTCCAATACCTTATCCTTGTGGCCATGAAATATATGACTTCGATTGAAATCATGTCTTACGAAGAAGCCAAAAGTTCTTACAAACTGAAAATATATTTATGATTTTTGTTCAGTGGGGTTCTTTAAGTCAATCCACTCTCTTCCTTCCCCCCTTATTTTTTCCATGATATTCGATCAACTCAAATTTGAACTCATGTCAATATATTTTCTTACCCGAATTGATTTAACATTCCTTGGCATAGGCTTTCTATTGCCTTTCTTACTTTCCATGGTATGCCTTGAATATACTTTTCCCAAAGTTAGATTCATCATTGATCTCTAATCTCATAGATTCAACATTTCGATCGTCAAATAAGAGATCTATTGAATAATCAAAAACTTTACAAGTTAAGAGGCACTCTAATATTCCAGTTCTCTTTTCCATGTATACCAATATCCTTTTTGTGGAGGAATTTCCATATCCACAGAGCCTCTTTTGTTGATGTGTTCAACTTAGAGCATTGTTTCCTTACTAATTCCATTGATTTGACACATACTGTCACTTTGTATCTCGTTTCCTTTTGGAACCTCTAAGCATAAATTTATTTTTGTTGGAAAGTTGGTCTGTTTAATCTACACTTCTACCAAACTTAGTACTAACTGAACCTTTGTTGGGCCTATCTGATTTACCTTTTTTAGGTTTCTTTCTTACAATCACCTATCCAAGTAAATTTGTCCCAATTCTTGGTAACTTCATAACCTTAAGCGCCCTATGTGGCTTGGTTTCTTTTTCCCATCTTAATTAGAACTCCAAATTGATATCATCAATTTTGGTTGGTGGAACCATGTCCACTTCTTTGATTACTTCTTTTATAGTCATTCTGGTCTCCTCCCTTATTCCAAGGTACTATCTCCTTAATTATACACAAGATCTTGATCTTGTTCAAAGTCAGATTTTGTCAAGGGTTATCCAATTCTCTTGGTTAAGTCTTGTGTTGAATTTCTACTTTGATTGAAGTTTCCAATTCATGCCAATAATACATACTCATAGATTCATATTATTCTTACTAAATCCAAAAATCCTTGACTCTTTGCAACTATAGGTTGCTTCCAATAAGGGGTTATTTCAACTTTATCTATCCCTCAGAGTCATTTAGCTATTTTGTTGGGTGTAGATACATATTGGTTATCCTTCAAATCCTTCCTGCATAACCTGATTGCATAATCTTCCAAAATCCAATGGGGGTATCATATTGGGTTGGAGTTTTCAATTCCAAGGACGACTCTTATCTAGTTCCAAACTTAAACAAGTTTCCTGAAGTCTTATCTTCCTTTTCATTACCCTTTGTTCTTTCCTCTTGCCATCTTGGCATAAGAACTTTTTAACCATTATCTTCCAATAAGGCTTACATAAAACTTACACAATGAGCCCATAGGCTCCAAAGTTGATCCCGGTAGCTCTGATACCACATGTAACAACCCCAGTGTTCTACTCAGTAAAATTTTTAATGCTTTCACCTCAAGTGAATAAACCATGATGCCAAAACATAGCAATAATTTTTTTTATTTCCATAATGTAAATTACATGCACATTTGAAACAAGCACTATTCCAAACTTCCATTACATTTCACTATAATTTCACAAATCTTTCCATGACATAGATTTAATTTTGAATAAAATCAAGTTTTTCATTCAAGGTTGTAATCTTCCAAATAAATGGGTACACAAGTCATACATAGCTCTTTTGAGCTTCTTCTGGCAATAGATATGCAAACTAGTCCTGATGTCATCACAATGGTGCATACACTCTAGTTGTTCCCAATGTTGGCACAACATCCACAAACCTTGGCCGCCAATTGATGAGGAGAAGCATCACTCAAGTGCTTTTCCACCAACCATGGACTCAAATGTGTCCCCTTGCACATCTGTCACATATGACAAGATGGCCCTACCCTTCGAAGAAGAGATTGGTTGGTAAACCTCATAAAAATTTCCTATATGAGCTTAGTGTTGTTTCCTACAAACCAGAACGTAATAATATAGTTGTTTCCCCTACGAGTGTAAAAATATTGAACTAGAATGCATAAATGGAACACAATGAACTAATAGTGTAAATAGTGGCTATTTACACTACTTTGGCCAAAGTATTCTTACCTAGTACTTCAAGTGACAGTCTTCATATTCACATACACTTCTATAGCTCAGTTTGGATTATGACCATTCATATACTATGCTTAGGTAATTTCCTTCCATAGGTAATCCCTAACCTCAAAAATAACCTATTCCCCTTTTCCCAAAATACTATGGTATCTCTACCAAAAAATCCTAAGCATTAGTTACCCCTTTCAATGGATATTCCAATCCCAGGTATAACATATGAGCTTTTCCAACTTACAAATTAAATTTGCATAAATAAGCTATTCACTTCAAAATACAACCTAGTCCCCAGTATAACTTTATAATCTAAAGTATAGCTACATAAACTTCATCTAATCATAGATTAAATACTCATAAATAACTAACTCCATTCAATAATATATCACATAAATAAGTGGTTTTCATCAAGAGTATGGCCACATAAATGAACAACCTCAATCAAAGAATAATCATATCAATAGATGATTCCATTCAAGAGTGTAATCTCCTTAATAAAAAGGGTTAAATAAAGAGTATAATCTTGTCGATACTGTGACTTCATATCAAGAGTGTAATGTAACTAATCAATTAGAAACTCTAACTCAATAGGTAATCCCACCTATGTTTCCAACATATAGTATCTCATAAACTCAAGTGATCTACTTAACCACATAGGTGAGTCTCAACCTTAGTATACCCTAATCTCAAATATAATCTATAATCAATAATCAATTTGATTATATAGGTTAATCTAAACCTAAGTAAAATCTCAACTACATATTCCATCCAAGTAGATTATTCATGACTTATTGGTTCCAATGGGTGATCAAGTATATACTCCAGCCTAATGGTTAATTCTTAACCTAAGGTTTCAATCATTAATCAAATGTACTTCTAGACCCACATAGGTTACTTTCAACCTATGGTCTCATTCAATAGTCAAGTAATGATCAAGTGATCATTCAAGTACAAATTAGTGATGTGGTTTGTATGACATCATGCATCCTAACATATCTTTTATACCATCACTATGGTTATTTAACTAAACCTTATCATTCCCAAGGTTTTCTTGCATAATAAGATAATATTGTCAAGTCACTTCATGACATTGGCATATTTCACATTATACATGTAGTCTAAACTATCTATATATAGTTCACATAATTATCTAAATTCCCATATATGGTATATAGGAGCATTAAGGCAGTTCCTTAAGCTAATCATATTTCATCATTCCTAGTATATAATACCAATGATAAACATACAATCCTATTATGGAGTACACATAAACACTTCATAGGAAAGCATAAAACAACTTTTTTTCCTTTCCATAAGAAAATACTATGATTCATTAATGCAAGATTTCTCAAAAAATTCCAATCAATGCAAACAAGACTTTAATTCTTTCATTATAAAAGACAAATAAAGAAGATTAGATCCCCATGCTTGTAATATGCTTGATCCAATTGACTAACTTGATTCTCAGCCTTCCAATGGCAGCTTGCTAGCTTCACTTTAACTATATAGTCTTTCTCTAGGAACACAAGATAACTTTATGCTCTCACAATGTATCTCTAAGCTCTCAAAAAATATAACTCTTAGAATATTTGCAACAAAATAAAACTACAAAATTGTGCATCCCAAATGAGAGAGCTAGCGCATCTATTTATACAGAATATTAAGATATTGATGCCAAAAGAAAAGGTGTAATAGTTGAAACCACTCCACATGAAGAATGACTCACCTCTCATAGCAAAAAGGTGACAAAAATATAAATGAAAACTCAACTTGGTATTTTATAGATCGACCTCCTTTGCTTGACAACAACTCAAGACTATTTCAAATACACACACACCTAAAAGATGACAATCAACGTGCAAAGAAGATAGACTTCTACAGAAACACATATCCCTTGTTTACTTAGTCATAGACTATTATTTTGACAGAGAAAATATGACTCGACTCCCTTATAATAGCGTTCAAACTTGTGCTTCGACCAAACACATTTCTTGTTGATTATTCCTTTTATCGCACAGTTAAATAACTTTGCATAACAAAACATGTTATTTAATATTTCCATCGCATTTATCTTTTGGATAAATGCATTAAAAGGTAGAAGTAATATGCCACTATAAAATGGGTAAACCCACAAAATTGGTTTACAATTCCAATGAGAAAGGAAATTTTGAAAAAAATGATCCCATGCAAATAATTTTGGTTTTTGGGGGTTCGAACGAACTTTTGGTTCTAGCGAACCCAAAGGGGGTTCAATAGAACCCTCTATTGAGCGAATCCATTTAATGATGGGGCCCACCATTCTCATAAAAAATCCGAAAGAGAAGGCTTGTAGAAAGGGGATTCGCTCGAACCTTGGTTCGCTCAAACCCCCCTTTTCCCCCTTTCTCCCCCTCAAGCACCAAAAAAGTCCAAAATTTTGCACTTCAAAGCTCGGGTTGAGGATGAAAATGGAGGAGACTTCAAAGACCTAACTACATGATGGTAGTCCTCAGAACGAGCTATCCAATGAATATAATTTTAATATGTTTTTCTTTTATTATGTATTTGTTTTTTTAGTTTTATTAAACATAGGTTTTTCATTGAAATAAAGCTCTCTGTTCTACACATGTGGAAAAATTGTAGATTATCAAAAAAAAAATTTAAAAATATGAGTGCACCAGATATTGAAGTCCTTGATCCAAAAAAAAAATAAAAATGAATTTCGATAGATACATTTGAAAAAAGTTACGCATTATACGATCTGCCTATGTCTGAATTGTAATTGGTTTGACTTCAAAACTTGATTAAGGAAAAATATTCAATAAAACACTATGAGACCAATTGAAATCACTAGATATTGTAGTTACAAATCTAAATTCAAAAAAAAAAAAAAAATCCTTCATGGAAAAAATGCTATGCATTATACAGTGAACATCACTCCTTGAAAATGTTGTTTATTGAATAAAACTAGTTTTCGAAGGAGATGGAAAAAGAAGTACAATCTGATTGCAAAAATTTTGAAAAAAATATATTTAGAATCTATAGAAAATTTATCACAAATCACTAGTTTACATCATCTTCAAATTCCTCACGGTTTAGCTGCTATAGGTTCCCGAAAGTGAAGATTTAGTTAGAAAAAACTATTCCTGTGTCCAGGTTGGCCAAAAATTGTAAACCAGTATTGTGGGATCACCCAAATAGCGATGCATCTTGTATGATATCGATCATGGCTTGTAACTCCATATCAACCTTTATCTTTTTCACATTTCTTGTATAAATATCAACCTCTAATACTTTGCATAATATATATACAAAACAACCTTTAACAATCATATATATATGAATCGTCCTTTAATACTCTATTCATTTTCACTACATGTTGTGATATAGCTAGCACAATTCTTTCATTTTGGAGTTTACCAAACTTAACACATTAGTTTATTGCCTATGTGTGGCCTTAACTTGTTCCTTGTTGACTTACACATTGGTCAAAGACATCAAGCTTTCGTGTCTCAATTATCTCAAGAGCTTGAAGTGCAGCTACATGGTTTGCATACTTCATTCCCATACATATATATTAGCATGGAAATTTACTTTTTATGTGTTGGCTTTATCCAAGCCTATTCTCCTTTAGAGGCTTGTGCTACCCTTCTTTATCTCTAGCATAGCATATAAGTATGATTCTCCATTACTTTATGCACACCATATATTTGTATAGTTTAATATCATTTATAATATATATACTCACATTATCATATTCCACAAATAATAACATGTGTGTGTATTCATACACATATACATATATATAATATGTATACACTTCTCTAATAATCATTAACACTTACATGTGTATATGTATATATATATACAGCATATATATTCTATATTGATATGATAGTCAAATAATCCATTCGATATTTGAATGATTATGACCATTATACCCAACATACATGTATATCGACATGTACATATATATGCATATAGGCATATATCTCAAATACTCATTCAACCATACAATCAATCATATAAACAATTACTATCTTATTGATAGGAAATATACGTGTGATGTATATATATACATATATACTTACATGTCACATTGTCCCTTTGATAACACCATGCTCATAAGCAACCCGTTCATAATCGTACATAGGTACATCTACCTATGTACTATCATGTACATGCTCCTCCATGTATATGGTCTATTGTTGACATGTGTATGCATACACACATATATACATTCAATGTATGTTCACCTCATCAATCAAGCATTGTAATATAAGGAAGAAATCAAGCTTAAAACATATAAATATCATCCAAGTGTTATCACAGAATCTAGCAGTGCTCGATTCATGGATAACCCCCCTACGAAACTAGTCCGTTTCCTAGGACCGTGCGTTTCAAGCATGCAAAACGAGGCACAAAATCATTTTGCGAATTTCCATAACCTACCTAGTCCGGGTAGGCGAAGATAGGCTCAAATTTCGAGTTTATCAATACAACTCCTTTTTCTCGCCAGGAGTTAGCTTATTTTTGTAAAAACTGTTTTTGGTGCAACGGCGGTGAAAATCACCGCCACTACACCTTATGTTCATTTTCCAGCTTTTGGTGCTCGGGCGATGTTTTTCACCGCCGTTGCACCAAAAGTTCATTTTCAAGTTTGGTGCTCGAGCGGTGATTTTACCGCCCGAGCACCTATTTCTGTGTTGAGTCAAGTCCTTTCCGCCACATTCAATGCGCGCAACGTGAGTTCATTTTTAGGTTTTTAGATATCTTTTGAAGTTTGAGTTATCTAATTTCATTGTTCCTAACGACTTCCTCCCCTCATCTTCGCGCGCTCTCGAGCTCACCAAAGTCGCTTTCTTGAGGTCATTTTCCTACGCGCGGTTTCTTGTCTCCATCTTCACCACGACTGTCATAGGTATGTGCGCATCATATTTTCGTTTCATTTCTTTGTTTGCGTTGTTTGGGTTTCGAGATACTTTCTTTTTGTTCGTTTGTTTTAGGTGTTCTTTATCTGTTGTATATGTCGCCCTTCATTTTTTTTCCTCCCTCCGTGTCTCCTTGTCATCTCTTCATACCTCTCTCTCATTTCTCACAGTAAACTCCTTACCTTACACGTTCGTCCTTCCTCTTGCTTTTGGTGCGTGGGTGATGTTTTTTCAACGAATTCGCTAAGTCATCGAACAGATCAATGTCGTGGCAGTGTTTTTCACTGCAACGACACCGATAGAGAAGTCTACCCTAAGTGTTGAGGCGGTGAAATTCACCACCACGACACCGAACTGCCTCGCAAGGGCGGTGCTCGAGTGGTGAAAAACACCGCCCCGACACCAACATCAAGCAATCCCCCAAGTACGAAAGTCGGTGCTTGAGAGGTGTTTTTCACCGCCTCAACACCAAATGAAAAATCTCACTTCGATGCTCGAGCGGTGAAAAACACCTCTCGAGCACCAAAATCTCTATTTTTTATCTAACACTAGAAATAGTGTTTTCTCCTCATTTTTCGTCTTGATGCTCATTTCCGTTTCTCGTTTTTTATACCACTTGGCCAAAACACAGTAACTCCATATCGCCATGATCATCTCACGCTTTCCCATGTGACATTTTTCCTGACAATCATCGCATCCGCCATTCTTGCAGTTTGTTCTAAGGTTCCTTCCAGGATCTTTGGAGATAAGGATTACATTGGTCTATTTTCTCCTAGATGTTAGCTGAAACGCCATCGCCGTCTCCTAAAGATAAGGAGAAAATGAAGTACAAGTACCAAGGCGTCTTCCCTCCAACCGTGGTGTTGTCAAAGGTAGATGAAATCAAAGACACTGAGATCGACCATCAAGATCTGGCTGAGTTCATGAAGAGGATTCAGCAGAGGCCGTGGGATGAAAATTTGAAAGCCACCATACATAGCAATCTTCATATGGTTTCGACTTTTCCAACTTCAGCCCATTCAACGGAGTTTGTACTCCAGGTAGCTGCACACTACATTGAAGAAGACAGAACGGTAAGGGATTCGACAGGACAAGTAATAATGAGGCTTGATGGTGAGTTTTTTGACATAGTCTTCAAAGTGCCATAGATGGAACAATACACCTCTATCACAATGCAGAGGGCTCAAGAAATATTTGACAATGATCCAGTCAAAGCCAAAACACTGATTAATTCATAGTGGTTGAAGACCCCTCGGCATGCTATTTCTAGATGGCCTAAGGGACTCCCCAGGAGTGATTTCAAAGAAGACGTGAGAGATATGATTACCTTGTTAAGCAGAGTCAAAGGCTTGCCTGGTTCTTCTTATTTCCAAGATTGGATGTATGAATACATCCGGATCATCTAAAGGAGGAAAGTGCACATTGATTGGGGAACGCAGATCAGTGACAAAATTCATGATCAGCTGATCAAGGTACCCACCACCTTAAAGTTTTATATGACTTCCTTCTTGGTGTACTCAGCAACAGTGATGAGACAGTTTCCAGGTTTATCTACCAAAGGTAATAGGAATTCCACCCCAATCTATGACTACTATTACCAATTGAACCCGAGGGAGAGTTTCCATCATTTTAGAAGAGTCACAGATGCCTTTTTTGCTCCCTTGCTATTTACTTTTGATCCAACTTTGGAGAAGAAGAGGATTTCAGATGAAGCTTACAAGGTGGTCAGCAAGGTGGGATGTGTGTTTCTATAATTTCCTACCTTTACTTACATAAGGGTAGGATGTTTCACAGGATCCCCTTTCATGCTTCCCAAATACCCATCAGATAAATGGATTCTTATGGAGTTGTGCAGGCAATCAATTTCTGTGCACAAGGAACGACAAAAGAATCATAAGCCAGGGTTTAAATTTCCATTAACCATTGGCAGATACACAATCAGAACTGTGCAGAAGGCCAAGAATGTTTCAGCTGAGATGCACATAAATACTCTCAAGACCTACAGGTATAGGCGTGATTTTGACTTCAGGGACGTCAAGAAGAAACTCAAGAAAGGTCACAACCATGTCTACCATTTTGAAGATATATGGGTAGAATGCAGAGATGAGGAGGATGTACGGAAAATGGATTTCTGCAGGTTG
Source organism: Sequoiadendron giganteum (assembly GCA_007115665.2). Classification (NCBI taxonomy): domain Eukaryota; kingdom Viridiplantae; phylum Streptophyta; class Pinopsida; order Cupressales; family Cupressaceae; genus Sequoiadendron; species Sequoiadendron giganteum. Next base: position 299,305,571 of record CM021100.1, on the reverse strand, counting down.
ACAGTTGATGAAATCAGGGCTCTCCAAATAGCTGATTTACCTGAAGATTTCACGAATCTAGGTGACGTCCTTAATTCTGCCTATGACGAGGACAAAATTGCTGGGAAATCTTTGCCTCCAGTGCAATGGTCTAAAAAAGAATGCACTTACATGAGAGAAAGGTTGGCCCCTATCCTACACAACACGGTGGAATGGCTCGCCAAGCATGGTTTTCAAATAAATAACTTCAAGATAGATTCTGAAGGTGAGCTCCCTAAAGAGAATCCTTCTCCACTACCAGAATCTCGCGCCAAAGAAAAACAGTTAGCGATTCCTTCTTCATCAAGAAGAGGGCCAAGGATTAAGTTCACTATGGGGAAAAGTACTCCACGAACTACTGAAATACAAGAAACAAGGGCTACTACATCTCATGCCCAAGAGAAAGAGCTTGTTTTTGAGGAATTGTCTTCAGAAGAAGAAGGAGGAGATACAGAGTTTGAATCCGAAGAATCAGACGATGAGAACTCTGGAGGGACTACGTTAAATGGAGAAGAAGAAGAACAATCAACAAAAGAGGTTGAGGAGTACCAAGAGAGTGAGCAGGTTTTGTCACCTCCTCAAGGTGAAACAGAACAAGTTCCAGTCTCTTCACTTCCTCATACTCCTTCAATTCAGAAATCTCCTGTTCCACCCATTCTTCCTTCTCCTCTTCCTACCACGGTTACAGGGGTAGAAGATGTTTCTTCCCTACCAGTAGTGTCGACAGTGTTGGTTTCTCCTGCAGTTGACCGATCAAAAAGTATCAATGACCTATCTAGTTCGCCAGTTTCTCTCCCTAGCTTGTCATCCCCATCCTTTGACATCTCTTCGGAGGCTGATTTTGATAGATTTATGAATGAATCTTTGTAGAGTCAGCTTGGCGTACAAACAACTGGGGCCATAATGACTACAATGGTGCCCATAGTTACTGCTTCAGTTATTCCACCAAGAGCCCCTGCAGCCCAGGAATTAGCAGTAACAAGTGATGTGTATACTTCTTCCCTTCCCCCTTGGTTGGTGTCTCAGGTTCCTAAATGGAAAAAGTAGACGATCTCCCTTGATGAGCTAGACCTGGAAGAAATACCTGCTCCCCATTTCTTGGACCCATAATGTAATCAACTTTTTCGATAGATTACACCATCTAGGTTTTAGCCACAGCTATGTGAGATTACTCTCTCCTCTCGGAAAGGGGAGGCACCCATAGTTACTGCTTCAGTTATTCCACCAAGAGCCCCTGCAGCCCAGGAATTAGCAGTAACAAGTGATGTGTATACTTCTTCCCTTCCCCCTTGGTTGGTGTCACAGGTTCCTAAATGGAAAAAGCAGATGATCTCCCCTGATGAGTTGGACCTGGAAGAAATACCTGTTCCCAAGAACAAGGAAAAGAAAAAGGCTAAGGTATTTTCAAGACTACAGGTTGATAAAGATGGTCAAAAGTTTGTTGAGGTAGGTTTTCCTCCATAGTTAGAGGGAGATGTGAACATGGAAGATTATACCATTCAGAGAATACAACTTGGGAAGGTGACAAACGAAAGTGCAAAAGCAGATGCTCAAGTAGTGTTAGATGCTCTGGCAGGAAGGCTTGACAAGATGGAGCAAGCCAAAAATCTATACAAAGAGAAAGTTGGCCGCTATGCAAACATTTTGAGAAACATAGCGGGATCTTCAATGGGTGACGCTCAATCTATGACCTTGGTAAATGCCGAAGAACCAGCTGTTCAAAAGGCAGAAAAGCTTGCATCTAAGGGTAAAATCTTAAATGAGTTTATTGAAGAGATCATAGATCATGGAACGCGGGTTATCACCACCGCAAGTGAGAAGAAAATACAAATAGCCCAGCTGCAGACTAAGCTGAACAAAGAAGAAGGATCACTTGTGAGAGATCTATCCAATATGGAAAGGACTTTATCATCATGGCTGCAAATGAAAGAATCCAAGATCAGCCAATTGGTAAAAAATGGAGTAATACCTGGTAAGGAGAAATATGTTGAAGTAAAAGAATCACTCAAGCATCGAATCCAGGTGTTGAAGGTTCTGATTGATGATATTCACTAGGCTCAAGAAGATGTTGAGGGTTACCGGATTCTACTGGTAAATGGAATGGAAGAATTGCTAGGTGATCTTCTCGATGACGAGCACACCTTCCTTCCTCTCAACGAAATAATTCAAGTGTATAAAGAAGCCTTCATGAAGTTGGTGGATGACAAAGGTTTTACTAAGAACACCTTACACACTGTATGTGATCTACGACTTTCACTTGATTGTTTCAAGTCTCATCTTGAAAGATGTAAAAAGGTTTCTTCGTCTGCAAAGAAGTTGATTACCAAAATACATACACTGGTGGATTTTACAGTCGGACCAGATAATAAGTTCTTGAGAGAGACAGCAAAGAAATATGAAGACTTCTGCGCCCAAAGCAAAGAACAATAGTCTTCTTTTCGTCTCCAGTGTTCGCCATTTGTGGTGTCCCCTATTTTGCACATTGTAAATAGTTTTTGACACTTTAGGTGTCTTTTTGTAAAACGTAATTGCACCAAAATATGAGGTGTGATTACGTAGAAATAAATTACACTCAGTTAGATTAAGGTTTCCTATTTTTACTCAACTAATTTCCTAATTTTGCTCTTCCCTCTTTTCTATAAATAAGAGGGATTTCTTTTGTAATAGGGTACCTTTTGAGATTTTGCAACGAAGTGCTACTATTTTGAAACAAGCATTGAGACTTTGTGTTCAATATTGTGAATTCAGATCTAATCAATAAAGAAGAAGATTGCATGCTAGACTTTGTGTTGGAATCAATCATTTTGTGTGTTGATTATATCAGTATTAATTATTGTATGAGATTGAAAGGGCTTCAAGTGTTTGATGTAAACTTTGTGTTACATTTATCATTTGGATTTGTTTACGTTTGAAGATTTTGTTGAAGGATCTACAAGACTTTGTGCTTTTAATCGTTCTTGCTGTTCGAGGAATCGCTGTGTCTAAGAAGACTTTGTGCTTCTAATACAACAAACGATATTATCACCGGATTCAACATTAAAAAGGCTACGGAACGACTTTGTGCCTTCGTGAGCCTTCCCTTTTCTCTTTACTTTTGTTATTATAAATCACACCTGGTATTTCTAAGCTTTGCTTTGTCAAGATAGAAATATTGGCATTACTGTTGTTGATTAAGTTTAGGATATTTAGATCTAAAGCTTTTCATAGTGAAGCATTGTAAACATCTTCTCTGAAAAAAGAGAGAAGTATGAATGTTACACACCCCCCCCATTTCATGAAGTACAGTGTACATTTTGTAAGTATTCTTTGAAGTTTACTATAGCTTCTAATTAGCAGTAAGAAGGGTGCCTCCCCTTTCCGAGAGGAGAGAGTAATCTCACATAGCTGTGGCTGAAACCTAGATGGTGTAATCTATCAAAAAAGTTGATTACATTATTTTCACCCAACACCAAGAATGCACTCAACAGTAATCAAGACCCTTACTAATGAAAACACATCATTCTTAAGGATGACTTACCAATTCCCAACACTATGGATAGACTCAACCATTCTACTATGAGTGTGTGTGTGTAAGCTTAGTTAGGTTTTATTAGGGGTTACTCGACCAATCACTTCTCCTGAGTGATACTTCCCCTCCCTTCCAAAGGATTGAAACTGTCCTTGTAACCAACTTAGTACAACACCAAGGTAGCTAGATGTTCATAATAAATCCATATGCATCATAAAACTTTAGCATACAACAATACATGTTCTTCATCAATGTAAACATAATTACTCGTCTAAAGAAGTAATACCTTAATACCTATTTTAGTATTACATTCATTTAAAAAACATATCAAAATCATGATTGCATTTACCATCCTATTTACCCGTGAAGGTAAAAGTAAATCAGTAACAACAAGATAGGGTGTGACACTCATTCCCTTGATTTCTCATGTTTCTTGTTTTATTTTGATCATGATTATGTTGTGGCTTACTCAAGACTCCTAATCATTTTTCAGAGATAAATTTTGAGACCTTGTACTTATACCTTTCAGTTGGACATGGAGTGGCTTCTTCATCAACCTATTAGTTTGATTCTTCCTAAGGAAATATGTGTTGCTTGTAGGGATTGGATCATATTTTGTTTTTGGAATTCTTCATCAGTATTGGAGCTTCTTCATTGTGGGGGGTAACATTGTCTCTCTTTTTACCGCTTATGGGGGGTCCATTGATTGTATATAAATGATGGATGCAGTTCTTGGGGGTATCATTGAGTCCTTCATACATCATCTTTCTTTGCTTTCCTTTCTCTCTTTTAGAGAGGATTTTTTTTCGATTAGGTTTTCTCCTTTTGTTTGTTTGTGAGAGATTGCATGTTGTACATGGGTACCTGATATTGCCTTGTATCCAAAACCCATAATAATTTTTTATGTTTTAAATATTTGCATAATGATCTACTCCCTAAGCTACACTTAAAGGGGGGGTGTTTTTTGTGAATAAATGTCTTGTACCTGGCTAATTCATTGCAAGGGGGGCTCATTCATATGTTAAGTTTACTTAGGCCCTAGGTTTATTTCTAAAAGTCTTAGTTTTTTAGATAAGATATTATCATATCTTATATTTTTTATTTTTATTTAGTATTGGTTACTAGGTCATTTAATAATTGTCTCATAACATAGGATTAGGTCACATGTTGTAATCTTGTCTAATCCTATCCCTCACCTTGCCTTTATAAGAAAGGCTTCTCAGGTACATTTGTATCAATCTTGCATCCATAATCATAGCAATATATTATTTCCATTTTCTCTCTTGTGGAAGATATTTTGGTTTAGAAATTGTTCTTGGGGGTGTTGGGAGTCGCCATTAACTCCTAAAAATATTTATATTTGTGGCTTTGATAATTTTGGTAGGAAAATGTTGGGTACAATTACACTACCCATTAAGGTAGGACCCACATTTTTTTCTACCCTTATCTATGTCACGCCTAATACTCTCTCATATAACCTTCTTCTTGGTAGGGCATAGATTCATTCCATGAGAAGAGTCCCATATATTCTTCACCATACAATGAAGTATAAATATAATAACAAGTTCCGTGCAAATAAAAAAAATCCAAAAAGTTATTTGCAAGATGAAGTTGAACATAATATTTCCAATTCTTTTAGTACATTGATTCCATCTTCAAAATTTGAACCATTACCTTCTATTGATAATGATAGCAATGATAGTAAATCACCTATGACTATACTCTTTGGTGATGATTGGGGTTTGTTAGATTTTACACCTACTTTCATTGGTGAGTATAAAATATCACAATCAAAGCCTAAAGAGTTGAAGGTTGTTTTGGTGACATTAACACAATCTAATATCAACACTTCAACTCCTTCAAATAATGACAATGATCAGAATAATGTTTCATATTCAAGTACATGTCTTGGTGATGATTGGGGTTCATTAGATTTTACAACCTTCTTTGTGGGAGAGTACAAAATTTCACAATCTAAACCTAAGGAATCTTTTTATTTCATTTGCACAATCTTCTACTACATCAACAAAACCACAAACATCACCATCCCATGATGGAAATGGGAGCTCCTTATCTTTCATCCCTCATGTGTTAGAAACGTATAATAATGATACTCCTCATCCTAACACTTCAACAGCCAAAAATAATTTTCATTCCTACAAAAGAATCAATTCTTCTCATGATAATATTCCTCTTTCAACAAATAATAATTTAGACAAGGCATCTCCTCCTACATTTGAGTTGGAAAAATATTATGGGGTTGGATTTAAAATTATTTCTAACTTGGATATAATGAAAACATGGAACAAGGAGTTAAGGATATTATGAATCCTACATCCTACCTTGCTAAAAGGGGTTTAGGATTTCATTTTCCTCCATCACCTAATACATTTATGGCCTCCTATGGTGAGCAAGCAAAATTTTATTCACAAGATAAAGGATCACTTCCCACTCCTTATCCCCTATCTGAGAAAGAAAATATTTTGTTTATGCTTCTCAAATCCCACTTTATTATTATTCCTCCTCCAACACATACAAAATTTTATATACATAATCATACAAATCATTCTTTTTTTGCATATTATTGAGTGGATGGTAATTCCACCAATGAATGTCAGGCCTTGAGAAATAAAATATAACAACTTCTCAATTATGGTGTTATCACTCTTCCATATGTTGATGCACCTATTTATTCTAAATGACAAACTCTCTTCTATGGTGTTTCTCCTCACTATGTGGCATTGGTAGCTTCATGTTTTTTCTCATTGTCATTCATGGTGGTACAATCTTACTCTCAACCATATTTCATCTATGGTAGTAGCAGGATAGTCTCTAGCATGGTTTTCCTTGCCTATACACTTGGGGGGAAGGATTACTAGTTTGGGAGGTGTGCATCCTTCTTGAGGATCCCCTCTTCCCTCTTATTTTCTTTAAATGTTGTAATAGAAAGTATGCTAGCATTTTAAGGGGGGGCATATCACCCTATCCATTTCATATATCTAAACATTAGCATCTTGTGAGCTTTGACATATTGATGTGCCCCCTCTATGGTGGTATTTTTCATAATACCATCTGATGTGTGGTTATCAATTAGTCCCTCGTGACATTAAAACATGTATACATTCATCCCTCGTGACATTAAACATTTATGTGCTCCATAAGGCTTGGTTATTAATTCATCCCCCGAGACATTAAATATTTATACGCTCCTTGAGGTGTGGTTATCGTCTCATCCTCCATGATGTTAAACATTTATGTTCTCCCTAAGGCATGATTATCAATTCATCCCTTGTGGCATTAAAAATTTATGTGCTCCCTAAGGCGTGATTACCAATTTGTCCCTCATGATGTTAAATATTTATTGGCTCCCTAAGGTGCAGTTATCAAATCATGACGTTAAGCATTTATGCACTATTCATAGTCAACTAGTATAACACAACTTTATAGCCTGTGAATTTGTGTATTTTACATGGAAAACTAGCATAACACAACTTTCTAGCTAGTAGATCTATGTGTCTCGTGATATCCTTATGGGACCCACCATTTATCAAATTTACATAGATACCTAGCATAACACAACTTAATAGCCTTGTGTAATTTATGAGATCCTTATTTGTCATATCCATGGTCACTTGGGATAACATAACTTGCTAAAATGTGATCCATGGGGGCTTTTCATTATGCATGACCTTTATTTTTATTGACTATTTTAATAATTCTTCTATATGTTTGTGTATTTGAGAGATGATGCTTGGTAATTGAAACAACCTTACATACTGAGGTCTACTTACCTTGCTTACTCAAATAGTTAGTGTGTACTAACATATTGGTTATATGCTCCACGCTTCATGTTTTCTCCATGTTTTGATCCATGTGCATATTGTGTTTTCTTCATTTGTGTATCATGTTTTCCTTGTTTATTCCACATTTTTTCCTTGTGTATTCCACATGTTTTCCTTGTGTATTCTATGTGTTTTCTTCATGTATTCTATGTGTTTTCCTCGTGTATTTCATGTGCTTTTTTTATGTAGTCTACATGTTTTCTTCGTGTATTATGTGTGTTTTTTGTATGTATTCCTTGTATGCATTGTGTTTGTTGTATTTATGTTATGTGTATGCTTGTAAGTGTAATTCATTGATTTTTTATTTTATGCCTTAAGAATGATAAAAAAATTTCCTTGCCCTATGTGTGATATATCTTCTTTATGTTTATGTTGACTTTATGGATTGATAGGATTCTAAGTTTGGGGTCTAGCGCATCTCTCAACTTGGTATCCTATTCTCTCTTCAATTTTTTGATAAATAAACCAATCTTCTCCATTCCTTTAGTGTGAGTATGAATATAAGATCATACCCTCACTGAATTGGGGGCTAAATGTAGCATCATAAATTGTCTCCCTTGACAATTTCATAGTATGTTGACACCTTATTTTTCACACATAATTAATTATATTAATAATTTGTTCATTTAGGGGCTTGATTGGAAAAATACCTTTAAATCCATATCATCTCGAGAATTTTGGGTTAAAAACACCCAGACTAGGGTGAGGGCACCCTAGTCCTAAGTTGACTTGAGTATTTTAAAATGAACTCAAATTGGCCTATGTCAAAGAAAATCAATTGCGATAAAAATATAAACAAGTTTTTCCTCTCATTCAAATAACTAGGCACTATCATGATCAATGGTGAATTATTATTCTTTTATTATAAAGATGAATGTGAGTTATCCTCTACATTCTAGCAACAAAAATCTATTATGTTATGTGGACTAACCTCTTACAGGTCTTCAAAGCAATTCGATCATCCATCAATCAACCTTTTGTGGCAACTTATGGTGTGAACATCACTTCAAGAGGGGTTTCATACCTAAGGTAAAATTATGAATTATCATTTATTTGTACAATCATTTATTATTTATTTTTCCTTTGCTTGATCTAGGGTAAGTAATATTTATCATCATAATTTTTTGTTGTGGAGGTGGAGAAACCAAAAATAAGGTTTCACTATGGAAAACTCATACACAGCACAACCTTTTCCCCTCTTTTCATGTGTGTAGGCTAGATCTAAAAATTTCGTCAACAATAAGTTATAGAAAAGTGTAAAGCATACTCGTACCTTCAAGACCCTACCTTAAGCATTCAAAAATCCTCATTTTTAGACAAGGGAACCCTCACCCTTGTCCCTCAAGTTTAGGCTCCAATTTTATGTGCAGTTTCCTTTTTGTCATTATTTTCCAAATTTGTGTATGTTATGTAATTTTTTGTTTGTGTTTATGTGATAAATTTCATTATTAGATCTAGGTTTTATGTCAAATAGATTAATTAAAAAAAAATCAATTTTCATTCTTTGTAAAACAAAAGAACCAAATCCTAGTAGATTAGATCTCCCTTGAGGCAGCTAGCCAATCATCAAACTCTAGTTGGCTTGTGTTCTAATGTTAAGTCCAAAGAAGGAAATATAGATCTAGGTTAATTCACTTGTTGGATCTTAGATCTCTTTCCCACTTAACAACTATAAATAATTCTTCCTTCCCACACATTTTGGATTGGTCATAGAGAATTTTATAGATTCTTAGGCATCCCTTTTTCCTTCTAGGATTCACATGTATCCTTATGGAAAGTTGTTCTTACCAAAATTGAAAAAACCCGACATACTGGATCATGATACCCCTCTCTTTGGTAAGGAAATTCCAAGTTTGTTCCAGGATTCTAGCAACTACCCATGTTTATTATTCTTCATATTGAGCTCCTTTTAAGGCCTCTTACAAGAAGCTAGAAAATATTTTAAATGATTTTCTTAGGTATTCCTCAAGAAACCACAAGGGAATTCATAGGGTGGCCTGAGAGTTCTTTTGTCTCTCTTGAGACTCTAGGGGTTTGGGTCTTTAATCCACTTAGATCCAAGTTTTGCATATTTATTCCAAATGGATTATCCATACCCTTCAAAGTGATGAAACTTGGAAAATTTTGACATTGTATTTCCTCTTTTCATCATTTTAAATGACCAACTTGGAAGGGGATTGGGATTCAAACCCTTCTCTCAATGAAGAATGTAGTTCATATTGAGGGCACATTTTTTATCAATATAATTTGGAAATCTTGGGAAGCCATGAAACCCTAGATTTTCTAGAATGGTTTTGGCTTTTGTGATGGTCTTTTCATCAACCACTAGAATATTTGGTGGTTCCCCATCTTGTATGATCAAGGTTACCCATTATAAAGGCTATCATGGGTGCATGACTTGAGGTTTCATAGTAAAATAATTCAAAGTATGCAATATTTATTCTCCAAATCTTCTAGGATTCTTATGTCATGGAATGATGTTAAAGCCAATTTTCACCATTCTACTCAAGATCGTCAAAATTTTGATATAGTTATGAAGGCAATTCTAGTTGATATGGTTCACAAAATTGGTATAAATTCTTCCACACTTTGGTGGAAAGAATAGAAGTGCGGTCCAAATAACACTTTTTAAAATTATAAACATATCATCGGTTCTCTCCCCACTTGCCCATGGTTCTAAATTTAAACCAATGATGACATTTTCAATCACTATTCTTATTTTGACAATGTAGATTTCATGTCATTTGGTCAATTATTTTGGAACTAAAATTAGGCCACTTCGCTTGGTATATTCTTTTCTAAAGCCTTCTTGTAGGATCTAGGTTATCTCATTTGGGTGTTATTGACCCCCATTTCTCATTTCATGGGATGTCAAAGTACTGTAAGCATCTCTTTTTGTTTTTTCCTAGAGCCCAAAAACTTTGGACTTGGATCCATGATTTTTTCAAGCCTCTCAAACCAATTTGTTTTGTTTTGAGTCACCAATGGACTCAATCCTTCAGGATCACATGAAACTCCAAAACATGCATTCCACAAGAGAGAGGCAAGAGAAAAATATTTCCTAATTATGGGCACAATGGATTTGATTAAACCCCAATATTATTATGTGGATTTAAATACACATGATACTTTTCTTAAATAGGTAAGGCTAAGAGATAGGAAAAGACAAGATTTTGATAAGTGTCATAATACTGTACAATGAGACAACTAAATTGAATGACAAGATAAGATAAGATCACATGACATAAAACTTCTAGAAATATTTCACAATCCCAAAGTAAACTTAACATGTGAACATGTGTGAATAATAATACTAGGTGAACTAGTTCTAGGTAAAATACCTTGTTCACACGAGCACCCTCGCTTAAGTGCAACTTAGGGAGAAGTAAAACAATTCAAATGATGCAAAGATGATGATGGGTCTCAACTAATAGGCCATGTTAGGTACCCATTTACAAATGAAATCTCTCACAAATGGAGAAAAGGAGAAAACTCAATGGGACAAAACTCCTCTCCAAAAGAGAGAAAATGAAGTGAATGAAGGAAGGATGACTCAATATGACCCCCAAGGACTAATTTTGTCACCAATATATAATCAATCACCCCCCTCCCCCCTCTCCCCATAAAAGAGAAAGAGAGAGACTATGTACCCCCCTATAATGTATAATCTCTTGAAAAAATGGTGAATGTTTGAAGAAAAAACCATTATCCAATGCCTACAAACAACATGCCTCCCTTTTTAAAGAAACAAAACCAAGTATAAATGCAAGAATTATTCCTAATCTAGATTAAAATTGATAGGAAGATGAATCAAAATGTATGATGATTATATCTTTAAAATTTTCTTATATGTCACCATGTTTGTGGAAGATGATGATGCCACAATCAAATGAAGCACACATCCAATCAACAAAGAAGGCAACAAACCAAGATCAAGTGGTAATTGATTTTCAACAAGATCCAAAGAAAAAGATGATGTGACAACAATTATGATAAGGTTGTCATTAAAGAGGAGAGACGAACCCCCAAAATTTTCCCCCAAATATGATGAGCAAGAATTCATAAATAAGTTTGAAACACTTGTCAAGTAATCATCCCACAAAGATGTATTTGAAAGACTATGATTTACCTACTGCAAAGAATATCTAGAAGCTCTCAAAAAAGGATCTCTAAACTCTAATGAAGTAAAAAATATGGATTTGTGACCTCAATTGGAGAAGTGAGAGCTACAGGAGAGGTCTCTTGATTATCAAGTTTCTCAAGTGTTGCATCATATTCAAGCTCGTCTAAAGTATCATTATCAAAGGGTAGATTATCAACTTAATCAAGTGGAATGAGTAAAAATGATACAAGATCATTTGGGAATGGGGGATTATGTGAATCTCCATAAATATCCCAAATTCTAGTCCAAAGTGTGCTTGGCAACTCAGTTTCTAATATTTTCCAAAATATGTTAGCACTAATAGTTATACTAATCAATCATATGATATGATCATTTTATTACCCAAAAATTATTACTTACAATGTGTCTTTGGCTCAGGGATGAGTCCATAAAGATGAGGCAAAATATTGAACCACTTGCAATGTGTGAGGATGTCTTTTCTTCAAGAATCATAATTTTCCTTAGTTAGAATTGTTACGAAAGGATGAGTTGCATAACCCATGATTATTACAATAATACATTCTTCAAATGATACAATCATATATCAATACATATCACGTAGTTGAATTGAAGTGATTTGTTTTAGATTTATGAATAACATGAGACAAAGGATAAAAAATAAAACAAAGCACCTTCCACGCAAGAGCTCTACAAAATAAAGATTTTATATTCCTCAACAAGAAAATACTTACAGAATGAACCTCAAGAGTCTTCAAGGAGATCATCAAGAGATCTTAAATGTTCTCAAAAGGCTATGATAATACAATGAGGGTTGAGTGCTATATAGGAGAAACCCTAAATGATAAAGGGATTAGATCATGACAACCTTTAGCATCATGTGTGATGGGACAAAATGATCTAATAAACGCTCACTTCAGTTAACATAAAAAAAAAACTCCTAATTTTAGCTTAAGTGCATGAAATGAATTAGACTAATAATCAATTAATTATAAACTAATGCATGATTACTCTAACACCCCCCTTAAGATGAACTTAAAGAGTAGCTAAAAACCCTAAAAAGAGAATGGATGATGGGTCTTGACAAATAAGGTTTGATGAGGTACCCATGTACAAACAATCTAATCTCTCACAACTAGAGAAAAAAAAGAGAAAACCTCGTGGGAAAAACTCCTCTCCAAAAGAGATAAACGTGAATGAAGGATTGAAAATCCTCAAAACTAATGTGAAGGACTAAGAAGCCTCCAACCAAAATATATCCCAAAAAAGGAACATGAAGAACATCACTAAAGCATAAAGAAGTTGCAGACAACAGTCGAAAGATGACTAATATAGTGTTGAAATGAGTAACCTCCTCTAAAATAGATGATGATCAAGATCAAGAAGAAAATAATCTGTATGAGTTCCCCTAACGACACTACTCAAATCAGATTGTGAATAAAGGCAAACATCTAGAACTCAAAGATACAAATTTCAAGATTAAGAAGATAATAATTTGTATGAGTGTCCCCAATGACACTACTCAAATCAAATGGAAAACAAAGGAAAAAATATAGAAGTCAAAGATACAGATGGTACATGAATTTGCATGAGTGATCCCAACAACACTACTCAACATGCAATATGCATGTTGAAAATACACGTATCAGTAGTTTGTAGAACACTAATCAAATGAAAGACAATAATCTACATGAGTGCCCCCAATGATACCATTCAAATTAGATGGAAAATAAAGGAAAACATTTAGAACTCGAAGATACAAATGGCACATGAGTCTACAGGAGTGACCCCAATGACACTACTCAACATGCAAGATGTAAGTTGAAAATATAGGTACCAATAATTTAAAGAACATTAATCAAATGAAGATAGAAGGTTTCCTCTAGAAACAAGAATCAAAGGATTCCCATATGGTAAATGCTCCATCTCACCAAAATGCATGGGTAACTAGCCGCTACATCCGCCTTGTACATAGGAACAAGAACTAGATACATAGATCACTCCAAAAATGAAACCAATGAAGCATTAGCACTAACAAAATAAACCCCCCATAATACGAAGAGGGAGAGCCAAGACATGTACACTAAAACTATGTGTCACCAAGAAGTGCATGTAGGATAATATCTAAACATGCAACTGAAGAGTACCTGCAAATAAAAGGGTGTGCAAACCAGGGCACACACACATGAGGCATGAATCATTAGGATTCAATGTCATCGTGGAAGGGACATTCACTTGAAAAAGGTGTTATGGAAAAACAAAGGCACTCACAACCTACCCATGACACTTTATATCATAGTGCAAGTACATAAGGCACTTGACAAGATTTGTGAAAACCCCCAAAAATATACTCCAAAATGGCACTTTATCTCAGTGCATCTACAAAAGAGAAAGTACATGCAAAAAATGTCTATAATGCCCAAATAAGACACAATGCTAGAAACACATGTAGAAAGCCTTAAACAAGTCATCCCACACAAGAAAAAAGTTTCCAAGGGCTAAAACCTCCAAGCAATTCACTAGATTGTGAAAAACAAAAAACTAAATAAAACATACTTTGAGAAAAAAATGGAAAAAGTTCATGGATAGATGTGAAGAGCTTTGAAAGACTGTCACAACACCACTAGAATCATGAAAAATGGAGAAACATGTCAAATTTTATGAGCTTGGGAGTGAAAACAACACCTCTAACTTCAATAGGCTATAGAATGCACCAACAACAAAAAAATGGCGATGAAACCCATACCACTAGAAAGTTGATGGAACTAGCTTTTTGATGATATCTCGTTCACCCAATATTGATATTGTATGCCCAAGTTATGGTCAAAAGAAAGAAATAACTCCTTTAGGGCCAAAGAGGGCTTGAAGGGGGCCCTACCCTATGGCCATATCACCAATTTCAACATGGCGTCATGTTGATGTTAGTAGAATATTCCTTAGTCACTTACAAAAAAGGGTCAAAAAAGAAAAAAATCATAGGAAATGTGGACCATGCACAAAATAATCTAAAAAAGATACCAGTCGGTGCACTTGCTAGAAAAAATGATAATCAACACCAAAAAACTGAAAGGTGGCTACCAGATGGCAGCAAATGGCTGTTGGTGGTGGAAAAATGTCTTGGGTCAGTTGTAGAAAGTTGTTGTCAGCAAGCTAGTTTTTGGACGATATACGATTCGTTGGCACTACGGGCCTACAGGGGCCTGCCTGTGTAGACTGGTACCATACAGGTACCTTTAAAAAGGCCCGCCCTAAAAAACTAAAAAATCTACTCCCTTTTTTAATTTTTAAACCTATGTTTTTTTTTAATTTTAAATCACTAAAATAAAAACAAAAATTTCAAAAAACACATTGACTTGTGTTTTTTTTTTAAACTACATGCACAAGGATGTGCAAGGACCGTATGACCCCTATGCTAAATTTTTTTGGCTTAGAAGTTTCTGACACAAAATAGGGATAAATTTATAGTCAAAATTCATTGAATCGACCTCCTGAATGCAACAATGAGGTCCTTTTTGCATCAAAGTGCACCAGAAAATTGCACAACTCTAAAAATTGCAAAAAAGCAATGGAGATTCTAGATTAGAAGCTTGTAACCCTAGTTGAAGAAAAGACCCTCATAAATCGAGAAGGGGTTTGTTAAATCCACCCTCTAATACCATGTTAAATTTGTGAATAACACAAGATGAAGGATCAAACAACAAACAAAACACCTTCCACACATGAGCTCTACAAAAAAAAAAGATTTTTTATTCCTTAACAAGAAAATATTTACAGAATGAACCTCAAGAGTCTTCAAGGAGATCATCAAGAGATCTTAAAGGTTCTCAAAAGGTTATGATAATACAATGAGGTTTGAGTGCTATATAAGAGCAACCCTAAATGATAAAGGGATTAGATAATGACAAGTGTCAACATCACAAGTGATGAGACAAAATGATCTAATAATAACTCACTTCAGTTAACATAAAAAACACTCCTAATTTTAGCTTAAGTGCATGAAATGAATTAGACTAATAATTAATTATTAGCTAATTCATGATTACTCTAACAATTTGATCAAAGAAAAACCTTCCCAAGTGTCAGCATGTCTAAGTAATCCTCTAGAAGGAAAATATGAACAAATCTAAAGAAAATGTACTTGGGGCTTAATTTGGAAAAATTGCATGGATGACTTGATATAGCTCCTTAAGACCATTCCAACGTCTCAAGAATCACAAAAATTGGAGATCTTGGAAAAAATTTATGAGATCGAAAACAAAAAATAAAGATTTGAATTTAATTAGCTATATATTGCACCTACAATTTTTTTGGTAAAATGGTTTACACCTCTGTGAAGTGCTTAGAACCAACTTTCTGTAGATGACACCTTGGTAGAAAGTTATGGAAAATTAAAAAAAAATCATATTTAGGGCATATGAGGGTAAATTGGCCCTTGGGGGTTGACACTCGATCACTCATGTGATTATTGGCTTGAAAACTAGGTGCTTAAGTTCTTAAGAAATTTATCCCACCATCGCTAGTGGTGAGGGGGTGGAGCCCCAATGACAGTGGATATTGATGCCACCCATGGGCTTAGTGCCTATGAAACAACACATGATCATGGGATTTAGGTCCCATGTGCTAGGCATCCCAAACATACACTGATTTAATCTTTGAAATTTTTAATTAAAAAATTCTACAAATTGTACTTGATGGGATAATGAATGACACTAGATTGCACAAACTTTCCCAAGGAATATTTTCCTATAGAGGAATATGTTGATCACATGTACTTTGTAGACCATTGATGCCTGATGATGCTAGGTGATGCAAACTGTAGAGGAATATACCATTTTCATAGAGAATATTTTGTTCTTTTGTCAATTCACTATGGTAGTGACTCAGGTATAGTATGACTTGTATGAACCATATGAACCATATGATCTATACAAATTTCGTACATATGTACAAGTTGTATAGCAAAAATGGTCAAAAAAATTTGTCACCCAAATATCAAGTATTTTATTTGAAAATGAGGATTTGTGGGCCTTGTAGACTTAATTGTGAGATTCATTTTTCCTCAAAATGTACCCAAAAGAAAATCATACCTAATTATCTCCTAGATCTGAGAAGGGGCTTGCATATTTGAAGCACTCATACCATGTTAGAGTCACCGATGGACTTAAGCCTCTAGGATCACATGCAACACCAAAAGATGCCTTCCACAAGAGGTCAAAAAGAGAAAAATATTACTTGATTATGGACATGATGGATTTGATTAAACCCCAATATGATTACATGGATTTAAATGTAAATATGATGTCTTTCTTATATGTAGGCAAGGTTGAGAGGTAGGACAAGACAAGAATATGACAAGTGTCTTAACCCTATGCAATGAGACAACTAAATTAAATGAAAAGATAAGATAAGATCGCATGACACCTAAGACTTCTAGACAAATTCGTAGATCCCTAAGCAATCTTAACATGTGAACATGTGTGAATAAGATCTACTAAGTGAACTAGTTAGGTAAAATACCTTGTTCACACCAACATTTTCTCATGACACATGGTCCTTTTAAGGGATTGGCCTTGCATTGCTCACAAGTTCAACTAGATATGGCATGCTTTTAGGGTAGATATTCTCTTCAATATATGAAAATATAGAAACTGGACTATATTTTCCAATTATTCTATTGATTAACACATTTCACTTTTTCTAAAGCTATGATTTGCTCTAATATCTTATTACTAATCCAAGTGCATGCTAATAAAGTTGCACTGGAGGTTGCCCACCTGTAGGTTCTCCTCGACCACTGGGGTAATGCCCCATATGTAGTGGTCAAAGTTCATCTCCCTCCTCCTTTAGGGGCCGCTCGTCTCCTCATGAGCGTCAATGTGGGTAGAGTCTCTGTGTTTAAGGTAATTGGGAGGTTCATTCCCAAGCTTCTCCCCTAGTTGCAAGAAGGGACGGTGGATAATGAGGTTGGTCAAGGCTTGCTTGTCAAAGCTCTACCTCCTTGCCACCTATGAGAGGAATCCTTGGGTGGCCTACTAGTGGTGCTTCTAGCTGGTTTAATTCCAACAAGTTTCCTTGTCTAACTCTTGCTATTTTGCTAGCTCATGCCATTGAAGAATACAAATACAAAGATAAAAAAAAAATTGATGATGGGTGGGACCCTCTCGTGGACAGTATGGGAAAGTTGGATGATTAGGACCCTCCTCCTTCCCTCTTTACTATTGTTGTCCATGCCTAACAACTTTGTTAATGTTTTTGTTTTATGATATGTTAGTCGTGTGTGAACTCTACAGATGTGATTCTATATCCATCCACTTTTTTTTTTAATGTGTATTACTATTTTTTATAAATGATAAATTAGACACCTATTGACAAAAATAAAATAAAATAAATATCCATTATGGTCTTTTTACAAGACAAAAATGGACCCTAATTTGACATAATGTATTCTTAATTCATTAGACATATTTGATAGTATTTGGAATGTACTTACATTGGCCTGTTTTCATTGTTTTCAAGAAACCTTTTCTTTTTATTGTTGTTGTACACACGTGTTTGGAGTATGCTTAGGTTGGTCTCTTTCTCGTGATGTACATGCACGCGTTGAAATCAGCATGGTTTTCTTTCCGGTGATACAGAAAAAGACAAAAGCTCTTCTAGAAGAAAATCTTTTCGGAGGCTTCGTTGAAAGTAGAGATCCTTTATTAACGAAAATCTTTGCCTGGTTTGAAAGACTGGCAATGGAAGTATTCAAAATTAGTTTCATTTCCTTATTAGGTAAAGCAGCACTTTGGAGTGTGGCGGTGTTTTTAATGTGAGAGGTCATAAACATAATTATAATGAGAATTTGTAGCAGTCTACAAATTGAATTTGAAGGCTCCGGAAATCGAGGAGTTGCAAGCGCCTAAATTGGTCTTTATTCTAGAAGACTTCTTATAATTTAAGGAATATCATTATTCAATTCTCTTGGACTTCCTCAATGCAATGTATTGAGATTAGTCTGGTAAAAATCTCTGCTCCACCTCGCCTCGCTGTTTAACAAGGTCTTACAGACAGGGTGTTCTATGTCATCTTCAGGTTTCAAGATTCCCTTCATACCGGATATACAAATATTCTGTTTCCGAACCACCTGAATAGCTGGAATCTAAGATACCCAATTCTTGTTTTACTGACTTTGAACGCATTTAATTAATAATTCTTGATTTTAGAACACCATCTCTGTTCAGTTTCAAAACACAACCTAATTCATATCCTCAATTGAAACATGACATCTGTGATTGATCACTATTTGTAAGACCCACTTGGTGTTTCTTTAGATTGAACGATAATGGAAAAGATATCTGCATCTCCTTTCCGCGGAATCATAAAAGACATCAAGGGCAGGTTGCCCTGTTACAAACAAGATTGGCTCAATGGACTTAATGCAGGGTTCAGGTAGAAATGGAATTTGTATAAGGTTTTTGTTCTATATTTTTTAAAGTCTTTCTAGGATTATAAAGCTTTATGGATACAACATCTACAGAATCTATATTATTATCTTATGTCAAATGGGACTGCAGATTTTGTTTTTGGGATCTGTTATATTCTGTACCACATGTTATTTTTCTCTCTCTTGTTGTGGAAAGTGTATACAGACTCAAGAAAATATCTAGACAACATTCTGGAATTTGGTTTCTCTGTACTGAATTTTTGTAATCCAGGAGCTCTGTTACATCTAGAATCATCAAAATCTCCTGAACTGCATCATTTGTTAAGTTTTCGCTCTGTCTATCTATATGCATAGACCGACATACATGTATTCATACATATTAATAGACAAATATAAAAATGTGTGACAGTATCTGTATGTATATCTGTGCATGTATTGAATTGAAATTTTTTCTGAAAATATTCATTTCATTTTGATTCTCTTTTTGTACCATATAGATGCGCGTATAATTTGTTCTCCTTCCTGCAGAATTTTCGCTCCAACCACCTACATTTTCTTTGCCTCTGCTCTTCCTGTTATAGCATTTGGTGAACAACTTGATAAAGCCACAGGTGAGAATTGGGTTGGCAAGTATGTTTTTGTTTTCATCTTCCATTGGTACTAAAATATTATTTATCGCTTCTTATGGATGCTCTGTTAATAGTCATTGGATTTCTGAATGTAAATTCGTTTGATTTTGAAGACTTTTCTGAAAACATATGGAGATACCCTATTAACATATATTTTATTTGCAGATGGCACCTTAACAGCTATTCAGACATTGATTTCTACCGGCTTATGTGGAATTATACATTCTTTGATTGGTGGACAACCCCTGTTGATTCTTGGAGTTGCAGAACCCACAGTTCTTATGTATACATATATGTATAACTTTGCTAAAGATAGGGATGATTTGGGACAGAGATTGTTTCTTGCATGGGCAGGATGGTAAGTATGAATAGTCACAGTATTAGGGAATTCATATTGCATGTGTTTTATATTGTTTCCTTTGTATTTCGATACATCTGATAGGATCTTGAAGATGCCCATATAATGGATTATTTTAAGGCAGAAGGTATTTTGTATTCGACTGTGTAAAACCCTTATTAATGGAAGGCATGTTGTGTAGGGTTTGTGTGTGGACGGCACTGCTGCTATTTGTTCTTGCAATTTTCAATGCCTGCACGATCATCAATAGGTTTACAAGAGTAGCTGGAGAGCTCTTTGGCATGTTAATTGCTGTATTATTTCTGCAAGAAGCTATCAAGGTACATGAAGTAATTTTCGTTGTAATCTGTCATGAAGTTTCCAGTTCTTACTGATTTCATCTTTTTTACTGGGAGGATAAACACCTCAAAACACTTTTAGCAGCCTGTAGGCATCAGGTACACCAACTATTGACATCCTTTCACTTCGAACTAACAAATGAGGGGTATCCATATTGCCAAATTTGGGATATGATTCCAGCCCCATCCCTCATGGTGTATGGCCTTTTTACACAAGAATTGATCCCTAGTGGGTTCTCTGCAAATTATTCAACTTCACCAACAGACCAAGGGCCATGTGACACTGAATTCATATTAAAAGAAACCTATAATTGTTTTCCTTAATCCTATAAAACTCTGTTTGTAGGGCATGGTAGAAGAATTCCGTATACCTGAGAATGTTAATCCCAATCTTGAGCAATTCAAATTTCCATGGCGTTTCTCAAATGGCCTATTTGGGATCGTTTTGTCTTTTGGTCTTTTGCTCACATCATTAAAAAGCAGAAGAGCTCGATCATTCAGATATGGCACAGGTAATTTTACTTTAATTTTTTAATATAAGATGTGGGTGGTTAAAAAGTTTCTTGCTCAAGTTCAATTAATGATTGCTTTTGTAAACAGGGTGGTTGAGAAGTTTCTTAGCAGATTATGGAGTGCCCGTGATGATTGTTTTGTGGACAGCAATCTCATACAGTGCATCTGATAGTGTGCCTGTTGGTATTCCTAGAAGGCTTAAGAGCCCAAATCCCTGGGCTCCTGGAGCTTCATCTAATTGGAGTGTGGTTAAGGTGAGTAGAGACTCCCTTTTTCTCCGGGTTTTCAATTGCTTTAGTATCTTTCATTTTTACCATCAGTTGTGATGTCTTTGAAGGTTTTTTGACTTGTGATTCTTCTTGCAACCTATTTTCGCAGGATATGCATAAGGTGCCACCACAATATATTCTAGCTGCATTTATCCCTGCTATTATGATTGCAGGGCTTTACTTCTTTGATCACAGTGTAGCAGCTCAATTAGCTCAACAGAAAGAGTTCAATTTGAGAAATCCATCAGCTTACCACTATGATTTACTTCTATTGGGCATCATGGTTTTTGTCTGACCTTTCCCTGCTTGTTCTTTTGTATCTGTATCTTATATTGCAAGAAACATTTCTAATAAAATATATGAAAGATCTGAGTTTCTTAATTGCAGGTCTTAATGTGTGGATTGTTTGGAATTCCTCCATCGAATGGTGTATTGCCACAATCTCCAATGCATACAAAGAGCCTTGCTACTCTGAAAAGACAGGTCTCTAATTTACTTACTCACCCTTTTGTGTGAACCTGTTTATTCATAGAGCCACTTTTGTTATCTCTAACTAAACTATTTTGTTGGTGGCCTCAACCAGCTTCTAGCCTTTATTTTATATTGTAGTGGTGCTTCTCATTTTTTCCTGTAGAAATTTATTTTGGAGATGCTTGAAGCACTCCTTATTGAGTTATAAGCTGGTTGTTGCTTCTGATATTGCCAAGTTGTCATCCTTTTAAACCATAATACATTCTTGGCTTTCCCCCCTCCATCAAATTTGCTTGCTCTGAATTTAAGAGGTAATACTTGGGATATTTGGTTGCAGATAGTGCGCAAAAAATTGGTAGCAAGTGCCAAGAAAAGCATTGAGCAGCAAGCTACTTTGACAGAGATTTATGGCAAGATGCAACAAGTGTTTCAACAAATAGAAATGAACAATACCTTGCCACTGACAAGCTCAGTATGTTAAACTAAATTTAAACCATTTTGTATTATTTTTAAGGTCAATGTAAAGTTATGCTTACCTTTTCTGGGAAGAGAGATGGTATTCTGTACCCGAACCTTTTGCAACCTCTTAAGATATCTATGTAAGTGCATTTGTTTTTAAATAGTTGTAGTGATTTTGAATAGAGAGATCCCCAAGCAAAACGATGAAGCTCATATGTAAAAAGTATTTTTGAACATTACAAATAACTTGTATGGTAAACCAAAATACAATTACTGAAATAAATTTAACTCATAAGTTGATCTCTTGCAATTCACTTATTTTTGGTCAAATGTAATTTTCTATCTTCTTGTCAAGAACACTACAAAATGTTTTGTAACGTTAAAACTTGAACTTGATGTTATTACCATCTATATTGGCTGATATATGCCATGTCCTAACAGAATGCTTATTTTCCTTTTCATGTCTTTGAAAGGCCTCTTATTTGCCTCTTTTACTCTGCAGTCATTGAAAGACTTGAAAGAGCTCAAACATTTAGACACTGAAATAAATGGGCATGCTTTTGATCCTGAAAAGCATATTGATGAATTGCTTCCAGTTAGAGTCAAAGAGCAACGGATGAGTAATTTGATGCAGTCCATGCTTGTGGGTGCCTGTGTTGGTATCATGCCTGTTATAAAAAAGATTCCTACATCAGTATTGTGGGGCTACTTTGCTTACATGGCAATAGAGAGTTTACCTGGCAATCAATTTTGGGAGAGGTTCCTTACATTATTCATAGCGCCATCACGGAGATATAAGTGAGTCCTAAACATCTTTCCCTCTGGGTTCTTCCTACTTGTCTTAATATTTGCCAATCTAATTGATTCCTGAAAGGTTTGCCTGAAATGAGATGGAAATTTATCACTTTTTTTAACTAAAATTTTATTGCCTTTTCATTAAACATAATAAGTGGTTATGAAGAACAAAACCTTTTGGACTGACAACCTTTTTCCGCAGAGTACTTGAGGATGTGCATGCATCGTTTCTCGAAACAGTACCATTCAGGACTATTGCTAAATTTACATTGTTGCAGTTTATTTACTTGCTAATATGCTTTGGTATTACATGGATACCAATAGCAGGGATACTTTTCCCTATTCCTTTCTTTTTGCTTATATCAATCAGACAGTATATTCTTCCGAAGTTATTTGAGCTTCAGTACCTAAGTGAATTAGATGCAGCTGAATATGAGGAGAGTGAAGCCCTTACTCATGGCCAGAGGAGTTTCAATTTGAGTGTAAATGCCTTACCTCTCAGAATTTTACATCAGTATACTTCTTTACTTGCTTTTCATTATTTTGTATTAGTATTGAATTCTCTCTTAAGTGCTTGTATTTCTCTGAAAAATACAGGAGCGTCATGTTGATGTTACAGATTTAATGGAAGGCATCAACGGGAATGCTGATGATGCTGAAATTTTGGATGAAATAACTACCAGGAGCCGTTGTGAATTGAAACACCGACCTGTATGATTTGATTTGCTTGGAGTTATTTTTCAGGCTTTCTTTATTAAGTAATATGCTATATTCCAGTTCCAAGATTGAAAAGAATGGCTTTAGAATCCATTCTAAGTGTTGGATGAAAAGTAATTAGCAAGAGGGCAGTTTCAATTTGCTGACTGACGACTTATACCTGTTTTGCATTGAACAGGCTCATACTGAGACTTAGAATCAAATCAAATTAGGAGGCATTTGATATTCTCACGCAATTTGGTCCAGCCCAAGAGTCTGGTGAGAGATATTGGTCTCTATAGACAGTTCATACTGCATCTGCATCATTTTTTATTGGAACGAGTCTAATACACATGTTAGAAACATGTTCCTTAAAGAGGTCATTCTCCCTTGAACCATGGGAAATCGATATTCATGGTTATCTTGCTAGATATCATTTAATATCGTTTCCTCAAAGCCTCGACAAAGAGAAAAGCTTCTCCAGAGGAGGAGCTTCAGCGTTGTTATGTACTTATTACAAGTAAGAGCCATGTAAAACAGTAAGCTTGGTCCCTGATTAATCTGATGGATCCCAAGTTTCCAAACCCTTGTTCTTTATTCTCATTTTCTCAGAAAGTAACTTGAATTCTGTAATATTATAAACTATGTAGGTACCATGTCACATACATGAATTTATCATTCAAAGTTTCAATACATTCTTTTTCTTGTTGCGAATAAAAGCACAGTTATCTTATTTTCAAGCCATCAGAAAGTTGTTCAATACAGACTGTCTTCAAAAACACAAAATGGCTGGCAATGGTCACATTTACATCAGGCTATACTGTAATAGTATGTCCATTGGTACAATAAAGTTGGCTCTATCTAATAATGGTTGTCAATTGTGCAATCAACAACAATGCAAAATTCTAAGAAATTGCAATTGCAAATATTGAAAGGTTTTGCTGAAGAAACATGTAGTAAAGGTTTTTCTGAAGAAACATATAGTTATCTTATATTCAGGCCATCAGAAAGTTGTTCAATATAAACTGACTCCATAAACAGAAAATGGCTGGCAAAAATGGTCACCTGTACATCAGACTATACTATTATAGTGTGCCCCCATTAGTACAATAAAATTGGCTCCATCTAAATGTTGCCAATTGTGCAACCAACAACAATGCAAAATTCTTAGCAATTACAATTGCCTTCATTGCCAACCTCATAACACTGCCAAAGAACAATTATAGTTTTATCCTAGTTACAAGCATTCCCACTTTAAATTTGTGTCTTTATTAACCAATATTTTTCCCAACTTCTGTGTACAAGTTGCTATCAATAAATTCATAATTATCCATCAGTCTAACCTTTCTTTGGTTCTTTGTGGACATCTCAACAAAAAACATGTGCATGAAACAACATTTTGAACATCTCAACCAAAAACATGTACATAAAACAACATATTTGATGATCCAAATTTGAAACCTTAAATTTAAACAAGAGACATTTTTTTTTGTTTTAATTGAATAATGCTGATTACAAATAAAGAATGCAAATTTAAAACAAGAGACTTGCAATGTAAACAGGTATAATAATTTAGAAATGATACAAAATCACCATATATGATTTTTAGATATATAGATATACAATGTTAGGGTTTTCAACTATTCAATCCTTTCCCCTATGACATGATAACTCTTGCCTTTTTTATATATAAAAGGAAGATGCCTATAAGTTTAAGTTTCTCCCTTACTTAGATAAGTGTCAAATTTGACTTTTTGGCCAAAATTCTTCATATTTAGCTAGTGTTGCCTTGAATAAAACGTTGTCTCATTTGAATTGAGTCTTTTATATATAAGATATGATTTTTGAAAATATCAACCTATAAATAAGTTAAAAGTGTAGAGTACATTTCTTACTTATGTGGGTGTACACACATAGTGCTATATATTATCATAGAAATAAAGTCCAAACTATTCAAGAAAAGCTAAATTGAGATCACGCTATAAAGTCAAAAAATTTCTTTGAATTAATTTACTTCGTCCTTGTGGTTTCAGAACTGGCATAGTGATCAAATTTGGAAGACCTCACAAACGTGAGAAGCCTATATACTTTGATTCAAAGATATTCAATTACATAGTCTATGTAGCTCCTCCTCAACACACTATCTGTGGGAATCTATGGTCTAGGACTTTACTGCATTATAAGGGAAAACCACTCTTTGAAAAATAACTTTAATATAATTAGTCTTATGAAGGATTTCTAAGGATTATCAAGACTAATCAACGCAGTGGTCTCCTTGGTTTGATTTGACCATACATTATGAGTAGAATCAAGGCCATTAATGATAATGAAAAGCTATAAGAAACAATATCAAACATGAGATTTTAAGATATTACCTTTGGAGATTTTACTATTTTAGATCACTAAAAAGATCTAATCACATACTTACATGGTTAATTCTTAGTACTTGGTTTAACCCTTTAGAGAACCTAATTGACTATTAGGGGAAAGAATAACCATTAGCATTAAGAAATTTGGATTATTAGTATGACTTGTTAATATTTAAAGTTCCAAATTACTTAGCTACAAAACTTGAGCCCTTCAAGTTATTACACAAATCCTAGACCATTTGACCCATACATCCTAATTCATTAACAAAATCAGTTTAGCTTCATTCACTAGAACATTATAGAATCATTTGAAATTGCTTATCAATTATATCACAAACTACTCAAAAGTAGGGAATATATGAATGCCCTTAATGGAAGATTATGGGACCTCAAAATTTTAAGAAATGGCTTTGTCAAAATACCTAAAATGCTATGAAAATCAAGATGCAAGATTATAAGAACATAATCATGAAAAATTCTATAATAATTATATTTAAACATTAATATGTTATTGGAATAGAATTACTTTAATAGCTACCTACACGTCTAGACCTAACAAGCAACCTTAAGATTGCTTGTAGGTAGCTACCCAAGAAGTCAAATAATAAATGACTAAACTTTGATAATAGTAGGTCTTGAGAGATTCAATTAAATTATGGACTTAATTCTTCAAGACAACTTGTACTATCATTTCTTTATTCCTAAAAAACAATATAAAGAATACCTTCCTCTTACAAAGACCTTGTAGTCTCCTATTGCAACAGCCTAGAGAATATCATGTCCTCATTGAAATCATCTAGTGTTCATATTTGTACACATGTTGTTCACATTGATTCAAGATTCATTTGGATAATTATTCCTAATGGACACAAGGGTAAGTGCATGAAGATGGGTAGCAATTTTGTGGCCACTTGTTTTAAAAAAATTGGAAACTCATAACGCGGGCGCGTTATAACGCGCTCGCGTTATGGCTTGGTGTGCCGAGCCTGAGGCTCGACCACCACAAGCCCATAACGCAAGCGCATTATAACGCGCCCGCATTATGAGTTTTCAATTTTTTTAAAACAAGTGGCCACAAAATTGCTACCCATCTTCATGCACTTACCCTTGTAACTATTAGGAATATCCAAATGAATCTTGAATCAATGTGAACAACATGTGTACAAATATGAACACTAGATGATTTCAATGAGGACATGATATTCTCTAGGATGTTGCAATAGGAGACTACAAGGTCTTTGTAAGAGGAAGGTATTCTTTATATTATTTTTTAGGAATAAAGAAATGATAGTACAAGTTGTCTTGAAGAATTAAGTCCATAATTTAATTGAATCTCTTAAGACCTACTATTATCAAAGTTTAGTCATTTATTATTTGACTTCTTGGGCAGCTACCTACAAGCAATCTTAAGGTTGCTTGTTAGGTCTAGACGTGTAGGTAGCTATTAAAGTAATTCTATTCCAATAACATATTAATGTTTAAATATAATTATTATAGAATTTTTCATGATTATGTTCTTATAATCTTGCATCTTGATTTTCATAGCATTATAACACACTCACGTTATGGCATGTTAAAACAAAAAAAAATTGAATTTCATTTTCATTTGTGACTAGTTTTTTTTGTTGCCCACAGCCAAAAACCTCAGAATTCTGCGCTCACATTCTAGAAGGTGCTTTTATACAAAAATATTCATCAACGATTGATGATTCATCGCCAAGATGCCGCCACATCGACGAGGAGGTGAAAGAGGTAAGGATTTTTTGTTTCCTTTTGAATTTGTTAGTTTTAGGTTGTATTTGATATTTATTTTTTGAAATTGTAGGAGATGTTAATCAACTTGGAAACCCTCCTCAAAATCCATAGCAAGAACAAAATCCTCAACAAGAAAATCCTCAGCAACAAAATCCTCAACCACAACAACAACCTCCTCCACCAATCCCTCAATACCCACTTGACACTGAACAAAATTTAATGGGTGAAATTGAGAACAATAGAAAACAAATTGAGGATTTAATTGGGGGTTGAACAATCCAAATGGTTCAACTGTGGAAAGAATGACCTTGGCAAATTCACTGCAAGATATGTTAAAAAATGTAGATTCAATCAACAAACAATTATCTAGTTGATAGGATAGGAAGCAGGCGGCTAGGGCTTTTTACCAAGATAAATTATCATATAAAGATGTAAAAGATTTAAAAATTACAAAATTAGATTTGTGTACATTATTCACTGACCCACGGTCAAATGGAAATCTCTCCCTCAATGCGAAGAGGTTTCATATTCATTGGTGCAACCACCAAGAGATTACAAAATATTTTTTGGATAGGTGGTACATGGTGTTTGATGACCCACCATGCAACAATTGTGAAGCCCCACAGTATTTCCTCAAGAAACTATACACTGAGTTCATCTTAAAAAGAATCCCAAATTATTTTGATATGAGGGACTTCCAGGGGAGAGGTGGGGCGTCGGCACAAGATAGACCCGGTGCACAACTGGATTCTAGGCGGCAAGCGAGACGACCTCTCACTAGGCCGCCTCATGAGAAAATCATCATCCCTTCCGTCGTGAAGGAGAGTGTCGATGTAGAGACTCTACATGTCATCAACTCTTTGACGCAGAGTGTCATCCAACATGTTAGCCCTCTTGTACATCACCATCCAGGGGAGTCTTCAACAGGTGGGCTTCGATCCCATGTGTGTCAATCTTGTGGGGCGACTTGTTCATATGAGCCCACCGACACTCAAGAGGTCGTTGCATAGGATCCGTCTGCAACTATGGAGATGGAGAGGGCAGCTGACATTTTGCATGACGCATATGGCATTGATAGTCAGGTAAAAGTTAGCATGTTCATTGAATTTAATTTATTAAATTTCGATTTTGAAATGCAAGATTAACTAATTTAATTTTATGATTTTAATAAACTTGCAGGGTCACAGTGTTGATACTGGATACACCGGCCCTACACCTACTTATTTTTGTAGTACACCTATCAGTGGGGTATGTAACTAGTAAAGGGTAAGTGCACCAATCTGTGACACAATTTTGGCTCTTAAGATGCCATTTTTTTTTTGAAATCAGAAAAATCTGATTTGCACGAGGAAATGAAGATAGTTACGCTCAAAATTTCAAGATGAGGCGAGAAAAAAAGTTGAAGTTCTCCAAGTCTAGTTTCTAAGCTGCTATTGTTTTTTGAAATTAATGAAGATTAAGGGTCTCAAAAAGGGCGGGGGGGGGGCAAAACAGGTCCTGTTTTTATCAAAAAAATATAGCATAGCGCCTGAGGGCTCCTCCCTTTTTGGTTAACTTTTTTTTAGAATTTCAAAAATCCCAATGGTGAGAAATTAGCTAACACCATGTAGTTTATCCTCCTTCTTTCAGATTTTTTTTTTAATGAATATATAATATTTTATGAATTTTCAAAGTAGACACATCTTGAAAAGATGAAATTTGAGTGTGCTTCCCCCCTATTTTTTTGCAAACTAATCGAAAATTGATTTTCTTTTTTTCATCATGTGTAGAATGGAGTCTAGTTTCAAAAAATGTAATTTTTTTCACATTTCGATGAACGTGTAAAAATCTATCCTAAACCTAGCACATGTTGGTTTTTGACCAAAAATGAAGGCATTTACAATAGAAGCCATGGATCAAAACCTTAACTAAATAAAAATGATTTTTTTTTTATATATTTAGATAGCTAAGAGAGAGGTTAACACTATCATGATTTTTTTATAAACTTGCATTGAAAGACGTGCAAATGAGACGGGGAGCATAGACGAAAATATGAGAAAATTTGGTAAATCCTATTAATTAACACATCCAAAGCAAGCCATTTGGCGAGTGCCAAATGAATTGCTTTGCATAGAACTAGAATTTCCCCTCTTTGGTGAACAACTTTGATAATGCTTAGAGTGCACAATTTATGATCGTAGATGGATAGTCGAGGTTTTACCTTTCATACCTTCTCTAACTCGTTACCATAATTGGATAACTCTTTATCCCTCTGAAGTCTCTATCTCTCAGGTCTCACTCGCTCCCACACGACCTAGACTACTCTCTCAGTCCAATCCCCTCTCTCAGGTCTCTTTCCCTCCCACATAGGTACCAAAATAAATCTATCTCGCTCCAACCCCCTTTCTCATTCTCCCTCTCTCTCTCCCTCTTTGGTCTTTTTATCTCTCTCACTCCATCTCCCTCTTAGGTTGTTATATTTCTCTCTTTGTCTCTCTCTCTCAAGTCTCTCCCTCCTACCCCCTCTCTCTCTCTTAGGTATGTCACTCACTCACTCCCTCTATCTCTCTCCCATTCCCTCTCTCTCACTCACTCTATCTCTCTCCCTCTCTCTCTCATTCTCTCTGGTATCTCCATCCCCCCTCTCTCTCACACACACTCCCTCTCTCTCTCCCACTCCCTCTCTCTCCCACTCTATCTCTCTCCCTCTCTCTCAGGTCTCTCCCTTCCACCCCCTCTCCCTCTCTCTCTCCCAAGTATCTTCATCCTACCCCCTCTCCCTCTCTCTCTTTGTCTTGAGTCTCCTCCTCCTACCCCCTCTTCCTCTCCCTCTCACAGTCACTCCCTCTATCTCTCTTCCACTCCCTCGCTATCTCACTCCCTCTATCTATCTCCGTCTACTTCTCCATCTCTCTCAAGTATCTTCCTCCCACCACCTCTCCCTCTCTCTCTCAAGTCCCTCTCTCTCTCATGCCCTCTATCTCTCTCCCACTCTCTCTCCCCCCCTCTCTCTCTCAAGTCTCTCCCTCCCACCCACTCTCCCTCCCTCTTTATCTCTCAAGTCTCTCCCTTGTACCCCCTCTCCCTCTTTCAGGCCTCTCTTTTTCTCTCTCACTCACTCCCTCTATCTCTCTCCCACATCCTCTCTCTCTCACTCCCTTTATCTCTCCCCCCCTCTCTCTCTCTCAGATATCTCCCTCCCACCCCCTCCCACTCTATCTCTCTCCCTCTATCTCATGTATCTCCCCCCACCCCCTCCATCTCTCTCAAATCCCTCTATCTCGAGTACTCCCTCCCACCCCTTCTCCATCTCTCAAGTCTCTCTCTCTCACTCCTTGTATCTCTCCCATCCCTCTATCTCTCACTCCCTCTCTCTCCTACTCTCTTAGGTATCTCCATCCCACCCCCTCTCTCCCACTTTGTCTCCCTCTCCTTCTCTCTCGGGTGTCTCCATCCCACCCTCTCTCTCTCCCTCTCTCTTAGGTTTATCCATCCCACCCCCTGTCCCTCCCTCTCTCTCACTCTCTCTCTTTGTCTCTATGTCTCTCCCTCTCTCGCT
>CM021100.1:299204508-299270535 GCA_007115665.2 Sequoiadendron giganteum | reverse complement strand
GACTACTAAAATTTGACCTCCTGATTACTGAAATTTGAATTGTTGATTATTGAAATTTGACTAAGTCTGAAATTTTTAAGATCTTCCAAAAACTAGAATTTTCATTATAATTCCTAGAGACCTAAAACCAATCTCAAACATCCTGCCTATATACATGTAATATAACTTAAAGTATAAGAATGTAAACTTATACTTAAATGTTTATTTCATGTATATAGTTTCCTTGGAAGAGAAAGCAAAAATAAAAGAGTTTAGAAAAATGCATTCCAAAATTCATTGCAAAAAGAAAGAGAACTCAAACTTGTTCACTCATTGCAAAAAGAAAGAGAACTCACACTTGTTCACTCATTGCAAAACTCAAGCCATTTTGCGCATGCCAAATTTGGCGTTCGCCAAATGGTAAAGCCATTTTGCGCACGCCAAATTTGGCACTCGCCAAATGGTAAAGCCATTTTGCGCACGCCAAATTTGGCACTCACCAAATGGTAAAGCCATTTTGCGCATGCCAAATTTGGCACTCGCCAAATGGTAAAGCCATTTGGAGAGCACCAAATTTGGTGAGCGCAATATGGCCTGTTACGGGTTTTTTTTGCAATTTGGCACCGAAATTGTGTCACAGATTGGTGCACTTACCCTAAACAATTATAAATTTATTACATGTTAAGAGAATTATTTTATGGATGGTATTTTAATATGTGATTTTGGATGTTGAATAGACTAATATTGGTGGTTTCGAGGGAACACCTCTCGATGCCAGTAGATTTAGTAAAACCTTCACGCAGGTAATAGAACAAAGATTTTAATTAATGAATTGTACTTAATAGATTTGTGTAGTTTATATTCATATTGTTGATTACGTTGCATTGCACATCATTCAAACTCAAAGCATTAATTCACATTCCATAACTAATAACTAGATGTTGATAGATGGAAAAATTTCAACTACAATATAGTTGTTTAGAAAGTCAACGTAAGTAGTGATGCAATTACTTCACATAGCATAAGTAATAAGTCTAGGAGTAGCTTCCAATTGAATTTTCTTGTCATGGCATTCCATGAGACCACATTTTACTTAGGCATATTTTCAAACAGTTCATTGCCTTGTCTATGCTCCAAACTAGGCACCCATTATGGCCTACTTGCATAGATCTAAAACTCACTTGAAACTCTTTTGGAGAAACTATCCCAAATCTGGCTTTTAACATTGAATTAGGCCATAATTAGGCCTCTTTTTCAAAGAGACGCCTCTCCAAACACACAACCAAAACTTGAAACCTCCAAAAAATCAAAAGATAGCAAGAAAACCTCAGATTATTCAACTTCCAGGTCTCCTCTCGCTCATTTAGACCCATTTTCATAAAACCCTCACTTTCTTTGCAATCAATTAGGGCTTATTGAAAATATTATGCCTTGAACTCTCAGAAGGTTATAATCAGTTCAATCAGGCTTATTTATGCATGTAAATGCTCATTCCATCCTCAAATAGTGCTACCCCAAAGATCTACGTACACTTCCTTCACAAAATCACTCTTTTTGACTAGTTTTCATCCTCTTTCACCTAGGGTTTCTCACTTATTCACTTCTGTGACCACTTACAACCTCTATTATCTTCTAAACCCCCTCTAATTCACCTGCTTTCATAGTTTTTAGGGGATTTTATCCAGTTCTAAACCCCTGTCCTCTTTTCACTCACTCTAGCCTTGTTCAAAAGGTACCAAAACTGGTTTTTCACTAGGGCAGCGAGGAGAAGTCACACAAAAACTTCACCAAAAAATTCATTACCTTCTACACCTACTCCTACTTCAGACCAGTCCATTCCACCAAGAAAAAATTGCTATAGAAAGGTGGAATGGACATTTTGGTTCGTTTGGGCAATCAAACCCTTAGCCCATGTTTTCTGACCGCCTAGAGAAATCAGGCCACCAAAAGCTTGAAACTCAATATCAAATGCTCAAATTAGTTTTAAATTGATTCCAACACATAAATCCCTCAATTAAAACGCATTAAAGATGCACTACCACCTTCATGGAACTGTACACTAGCAAATGATGGAGGAAAACACATAAAATAATAGTATAACAGTGATATTTTATTGGTTTTCTCCTTCAAAATGCTTCAACAACAGCTAACAATGATGAATCACATCTTTTAAAAACTTACACAATCATTTAAACTTCCTAAGTGCCTAAGGTTGCCTCTACAACTACCTTGACTCTGCATATTCCTCCACTTGGCACCTATTTGCATTTTTGCAACATTGATTGACAACTTTTGTTAAGATTCTACAACTTTACAATTTATGCCTAAAATGACTACCAAATACCATTACAAACTCAAAAATGGCTATTTAAGCCTTATTACATCATGAAAATACCTATACAACCTCAAAATCCTAAATTTGCCTCATGGAGGCATGCTCTTGTAAAGGTGCACCTGCACCACTTTTTCAAACAACTCACCACCTTTTCTATGCTGCCACATTTTCCATACATGTCTACCAAAGCATTTTATCAAACATTTAATTTCGTCACTACTATGGCTAAAATATTTAAAAATGTGCTTTCCAACAAACTATGGATGCTTGGAAAAAATCTATCAAAGTATAATACTAAGCAATAGCATAGACAAGATAATTAGTAGGTTGAAAAAATGCCTCGAAGAAATGCAGTCTCATGGTGATGGAATGTCATTTCATCACCATGAGACCAATTTCTTTGAGGC
Organism: Sequoiadendron giganteum; assembly: GCA_007115665.2. Lineage (NCBI taxonomy): Eukaryota > Viridiplantae > Streptophyta > Pinopsida > Cupressales > Cupressaceae > Sequoiadendron > Sequoiadendron giganteum. Next base: position 299,267,814 of record CM021100.1, on the reverse strand, counting down.
ATTTCTTCAAACAACTCACCACCTTTTCTATGATACCACATTTTCCATACATGTGTACCAAAACATTTTATCAAACTACTCACTTCCTTGCTGGTATGGCTAAAAGCCTAAAATAGGTGCTTTCCAACAAACTATGTGGATGCTTAGAAAAATCTCTCTCAAAGCATAATAGTAAGAAATAATAGCATAGAGAAGGCAATGAACTGTTTGAAAAATGCCTGAAAGAAATGCGGTCTTATGGTGATGGAATGCCATGACATGCATATGTTTGTAATGGAATTCCATCACCACGAGACCCCATTTCTTTGAGGCATTTTTTAAAATAGTTCACTACCTTCTCTATGCCACCACAATTATCATACATGTCTATGATATCATTTTATCAAATGGTTGACCGAATTGCTGCTATGGGTAAAAGCCTAAAAAAATGTGCTTTCAAACAAGATATGGATAGGGAAAATAGTAAGGATGATCGTAAACAATATATAGTTTAATAAGTACTCAAAGTTTTGTTTATTATCTCATACATTATAATTCATGACGTGGATCGCTATTGTAGTTTTTGTGATCGAATAGTTTATTGTTTTATTTTCAGCTGTTGTAAGCGGAGACACCTTTGAATGTGACAAGGGCAATGAATATTGGTGTGTCATCTACTATAGAATCCTCGATGGCTCTAACAGGGGAGGTATGAGTAAAATTACTAAATTTCCATTTACATTTGTTGTTATAGATGTTAGTTCTAGTGAAAAATCAAACCATTATTGATTCTAGGTTTAATTTCTATTTGGATGGTTTATACAGGATTTCAGCACACCTCAACCTAGGCGTGCTAATATTTCCCTCGAGGAGAGTGATCATCAGATGGTGGTAAGTGATTATTTTTTAAATATATAATTTCTTTTATAATGTAATTTCTATATATTAATGTATTTACTTCTTATTGTAACGTATACAACTTCACGAAGAACTAAAAACTACGAGGAGCACCAGGAGCACCACCTCGACCACAGCTAAATGAGTGATAGATGTATCGCCATCCAATCAAAAATCAAAGGGCAAGATTTTATTTTGAGGGGATGTAGAGCGATGACTTTTGATTCCAGAGCCCTTTGTTGTATGCCTACATGGCATTTTTGTACATATTTTGTATTGGATAAATTTGACATTGTATGGCTATATGACATTCTCATAAGCCTATATGGATATTTTGTACCTATATTTCATACTTATATCAACATATTTTGATGTATGCCTACATGGCCATTTGGTTAATACAAATCATTTTTTATCGATGTTGTCCATATTTGCATTCTAAATTCATGGTTCAATAGATATGAGTTACGTGTATCTAAGTGTATACTTTACAACTTATGTGTATACTTTGTGACTTACGTGTGTTCCAATGTATACTTTGTCACTTACTTGTTTTCATGCATATACCTTGTATTAGTGCATATGTTTTGTATTAATTTGTGTATACTATGTATTTGTGTGTATACTTCAAGGCTTATGTGTTTTTGAGTACTTGTGCTTCCCTTTTTCACATGTACATGCTTGAATTATTCACGTGTATACTTATTAATTGATTATCCCTAGCATTGATCATTGTTTTCCTTCATGGTTTGTCTTGAATATTAATTGATTGATGCTAAACAACTTTATGTAAAAGAAAAAAACCACATTTTCAATTGGTATTGCATGAAATGATTCATAAAAATATTTCAAAAAGAATCCTTGATATTACAAGAATATATGTGTTTATACACTTCAATTGTGCAGTCACCCTTTGGTTCTTTCAAAGAAAAATCTGCCTATGCCACTATTACACTGCACGAGTAAACCAAATTTTGTATTGTGGAGCTATATTAAGCTACCACTCTCAAGACCAATGTAACAATGATACAAAATAATGTTTGAGACTGCAAGAAGACATCAAAATGGCTAGTGTACTGAACAAATTATTATGATTTCTGAAGAATGCTGATAACTCTACTCAGTTGACTTATTTTTTCAAAATCATACAAATTGAACCCTGGCATCAATAGACTATGTCTATCAAGCTACCACAATTCAAGTTTCAACGATGAATATTTATCATGCATGTTTTAAATGACATTCAAATTTATGGTGGTTTTGATGTTTATATGATGTTATGTGATATTCTAATCCTAATTCATGCTTCTAGGCTGCATATATATATATATATATATATATATATATATATATATATAGTTTTTACATGTTTTTTGTACTAACGAACCCAAAATGAACCGAACCCCCCTCCAAATTGTTTTGGCCAAACCGGTGAATTGAACCCCAAAACTCGAACCCAAACTTCGTACAACCTCAAAAAATCTTCCAACACTCTTCATTATGCCTACACAAACTTAATTGACCACCAAATTATGCTGCCCCTTGACTTTACCCACTTTTACTCCCTCAAACCTCTCTTTTTAATTGAAAACCCCTCTTTTCCCAGCTAGGGCATCATGCCATAACATACTTTTGACCTCCCCTATGATTGAATACCTTTTGAACACATAAAAATCCACAATCTCACTCTATTTCCAACCTATTCTAACTTATTCTCAAGCAATTTCTTCCTTTCACCTCTTCTAGCCTTGCTTTTAAGGCCTAAATTATGAATTTTCAATAGGGGCAATGTTAGTAATCTCTTCCAATGCCTTTACCAATGATATTTTATCATACCTACTCCCTATCCTACTTACATCAGGCCCATTCCATTGAGACACGACCTGAACAATAGGTGGAATGGCCTATTTCAACATATTACACTCAAACCCTTATATGACAAGTTCAGACCTATTTCAGAAATCTACTTCTAAGTTGCTTGTAACTTAATAGAATTCCACAGGAATGGATTCTAATCAAAGCTAAAACCATTCTACAACATATTCAAATCATCTTAGAGAAAACTCCTGTTGTACAGACCCGTACATAGGCTGGAAATGAAGAAAATGCACATAAATTAACAACGAAACAAATATATTTGATTGATATTCTCCTTCAAACTCTTCAACAACCACTAACTTAAAATTGGTATCGAACCTATTTATTTCTCATCAAATCTACCACAATATTATAAGATGTTTGATTGGGTAAATAAGGCATAAGGTAGCCCATGAATGGGGCACAAAAATAATTGTTTGAGTTGTTAAACTAGCATTTCAACATGCCATTTGAAAGACCTTTTCAGATGTGTTTAAATTGCCAGCAAAAGGAGAGGATACACAAGCAATCCTAGGAGGAGACTGAGTTGTTTTAAGAGTTATTCTTTAACTATATTTTCCCAACTAAGTACCACAATTGACAAAGAAGTTTAGAGGTGGAAACAAATAAGCAAGGCATAGCTGTTTGAAAGGGATCAACCACTTCTCCATTTCATTATAAAAGGATGTAGTTGCTCAGAGTTTTGTTGTTCATTGGGAGTGCATTCATATTTTTATTTAGAGCATAGAATATGTGTGAGATTGTGAGGAGATGTGTATTGTGAGAAAGTATATTTAAATCAACATTTTTAATTGTCAAGACAAAGTGAAATGGTTTTTCGTTTATAGTTCATTTGCAGATCATTGCAGTTCATTTTGTGCATTCATTTTTTCATTTGATCACTGAGTATAAAGAACGTAGTAGGCTAGATTATTGAGTTTTAGATAAAGGAGTTGTAGGAGCTATTTCAATCTAGGCATTCAAATAATATATCTCTTTTCCATTCATTTTAAATTTTGATTCTAAGTTTTATTACTGCTTGAATATGATTGTGCTATCATTATATGCATATTATGGTTATTGGAAATTATGTGAGTGCATGTAAAAATAGCTAGAATGTCCATACATAGAGCTATATGATAAATACAAGAGACAAACTGGATTTAGGGAATTGAAAAAGAATGATAAGTAGTTATCTTGAAATAAATTATTAGATTATGAGGCATTACGTGACTATAGGCATTATCTATAAATATAGTTGAGAGAAAGAAAATCCATGTGAAGGATAATTCTGTTTGAAGTTGTGTGAAACCTAGATCACCATCTCGTTAGAATAACATAGCAAGAGAAGCTAAGTAGGGTATACAACATTAATCACATTAATATATTATTGTATTTATAATATTTGAATGAGCTTATATTGTTTTTCAAAAAGAGGGTTAGAACATGTATTAGAAGTAATACATTCTCATTATCTATCAAATAATATTATCTTATATACTTTGACCAAGATTCTATATCATTACCTATTTACAATAACTTAATTCTAAGAAGAGGACTTCATATCTTGGCAAACCAAAGCCATAATGCGAGGAGATTTTAAGGTGCAAAAGCATAGATTCCTCTCAAGTAGAAAATGTTCTCCAAATAGGATATGAACTTATCATGCATTTTAACATGTGAATATATGTGTCATATTGAAGGAAAATATATATGAATGTCTATGTACATACAAATTTAGGAATCTTATATAAATTATGCAAAGGATAACTTAAAACGAATCGTGAAGAATTTGGAGATTAGTCGAACAATTATCAGTTGAGTTATTAGAAGTTAAATAACTTATTATGTTGACTTATTATTGGATAATACTATGAACACAAGATTTTATATCTAATCAAATTAAATGATATTTAATGTCATAAATTATCATATTGGTTATGGCATCCTAGAAGGACGAAGCCATACTAGGCATAACATAATTCAAAGAAGTCATCTTCAAATCAAGTTTAATACTAGATTATTATACATATTGACATATTGGTAGTTCTTTAGATTGAGACTAGGTGTGTCCAGTAGGTGACATGTCTCATCGGTATTAACTAATTATGCATGAACTAGGAGATTTGTTACCCCCACGATTAAAAGAAAGAACTTGAATAAGAGGCAGTTGCCAGTCCCAAATTGTTATGGGTATGTAACAGGGTATTCAAGAGGTTTTGCCAAACTAATTGATTAGTTAAATCATTATTTGTATGTCATCACTTTTGAATTTTTAAAGTCTTGTTTATGATATTTAAACCTTGGGGTCAAACCAAGGGAAGAGTTATTCATAGGTCAGTAGAGTCTCCAAGTTGAGTAAGGGGGTGGGTGAACATACAACACTACTTCATAGAAATTGGATTTATTATAGATATGAAAAATTTAGACAAATTAAGTGTAGAAGTCACTACATACACTTTTTCGATTCATTGTGTGCTAGGATTGCATAGATAGATAGGAGCATCATGCATAGTTGGAGGGTATCCATAGTTGTATGACTGTACTAGTTATGTAGGACAAAACACCATACTCAGGTAGGCATTTCTATAAGTTTCCATACCAAACTCTTCGTTGAAGGGTAGGGCCACTTCCAGTTAGGAAGGTGTGCAGAGGACCACTATGTTTGTGGTTGGAGAAAAATTGCTTGGGTGATTCTCCCCCTCATGCAAACGATAGTCAAGACTTGCAGAATAGAAGAAGTGTGATCCAAATGAGGACACCTTGACCTTGAACTCTTGTAAGTTATGAATTTGTATATAAACATGATCATGGATCAATTATAATTTGTATTTAAAAATGAGTTTCATCTACTTGGAATTATGTAATGTTATTTCATTTATGCAATGACATGTGGAAATAATAATAATTTATTAAATTCAAAGTAGAGCATAATTTATATTGGTGGAAAGCTGAGAATCTCCTTTAAAAACCCTTTTCGTTTCATCAATTTTGGGTAAAAAAAAGTTGTCAGCCACATGGGCCATCATATCAGTTAGAGATCCCCACTTTTTGGCCCATCATGATCCTGCACATACCCTGGAAGGAGATATAGTGATTTATGCAATGTGCAATTTTTGGAAACTTGGCTTATTAATTTTCTAAGTTAAAACTTAGGTGAAAACTGTTGATTAAATATTGGGTATGTTATATGTGGTATTAGAGCTACAAGGTTCAACACTTGGCCCTATGAGATCATTACAAAGGTTTTTCCTCGGACATTATTAGTAGAAAATGTTTGAAAAGTTCTTATGCCAAGGTGGTAGGGAAAAAGAAGAACAAGGAAATCAATAAGGAATCTAATTTCCTCAAAACTTGTCTAACTTTGGGACTAGGAAAGAGTCATCCTCGGAGCTTAAAAATTCCAATCCAACAACTCATAAAGATATGCCCTTCAGTTGTAGTAAGAATGCACTTGGGTTAAGTAAGAAGGTCATGGATTAAGTGCATGTACATCCACCCTTTAAAATTATTTTAATTGAATCTAAGGGTAAGAAAGAACTAAAGAGATCACTCTTACTAATAACAACCTATAGTCACAAAGAGTTAGAGATTATGGATTAAATAAGGATACTATGTAATCCAAAAATTGATTAATGTCTATTGATACAAATTCTAAATTAGAGGAGCTAATTGTGTGCATAAATGGTAAACTTCAGACATAGTAGAAAATTCAACATATTGTGAATTTGAACCAACTAGGGAGGTATCTATGAGGTAGGACAATCTTCTGACAATCTTGATTCAAAACTAGATTAAAACCTAGCAATGATAATTGAATTTACAAATAAAAGATGGTACTTTAGAGTAAATTCCATAGAACAGAATGGGTTAGAAAATGAAGCAACTTAGAAAGGTGTAGATGAAAGCTGACATGATCTTACGAACCAAAAGGGACATGGTTAATTTGGAGTCAAGACTTTGAGAAAAGAAACCGAATAACCCTTGAAGTGTATAAAGTTATGAAGAAGATGAAACCACTGAGAATTATGGACAAAATTTCTTAGAAAATTTTGTTGCAAGGCAAAAAAAACTTGGACAGTAAAGTTGACTAACTAAACAAGAACTTAGATAGAGTAGTAGTTGGTTGAAGTTTAGATTGAACTTACAAGTTTTTCAATGAGAGTAAATTTATAAGTGGCCCTTTCGGATATTTGATGTCAACCTTGGGATAAATTAGTTATGAGGCTTAGACCTAAGGAAGATTTCCTCCTAAAATGATAGGATGTCTAGTCAACCTTGGGAGTAAGGAGTATCACCTAATGAGGGTAATTCAAGGCAAAAAACAGCCATTCAACTAAAGAAGGCCAAGTAAAAGGATGACCACTCCATAATGAAATGCTATGCAACAAAGAAAATACATTAAATACAAAAAATATCATCTAATTCCCATGCTTGCTTGACTCATCTCCATTATTCTTCTCAGTTTTTTTTAAAATTGCTTCTATGCCCTCAAATTGTGAGTATGCAATATTAGCCTGTAAGTATTTTGACAAAAAAACTTTGAAATTTGTGGTTCCCAAAAATAGAATTGAAAAGCTTCTTTTATAGAAGCTTCACAGATTTGATGATCGAGATTTATTTGAATTTGAATGGTCCAAATCAAGTGTGAGGACCTGATTGCATAGTTAACTGACTTGATTGATTAGATTGATTGAATAGTTAATATAAGAAGATTTTGTTATCAATAAAATACTTATTTTTATCATGAGGTAAAATAAACAATGGTGTTAATAATTGTTATTAGTGTTTATATAGGGTTAACGTTAGCATCATTTAAAATTATGATGTTCATAACTAAGGAATATTGTGAGTGTTAAGTCCATAAACAATAATAACTAATATAAAATCAATTATAGTAATGCACATGATAATAGTATTATTCTTACAATCATCCAACAATAAATTTTAAGCAATTAATTGAATAGTTAATGTAAGAAGATTTTGTTATCAATAAAATACTTATTTTTATCATGAGGTAAAATAAACAATGGTGTTAATAATTGTTATTAGTGTTTATATAGGGTTAACGTTAGCATCATTTAAAATTATGATGTTCATAACTAAGGAATATTGTGAGTGTTAAGTCCATAAACAATAATAACTAATATAAAATCAATTATAGTAATGCACATGATAATAGTATTATTCTTACAATCGTCCAACAATAAATTTTAAGCAATTAATTGAATAGTTAATGTAAGAAGATTTTGTTATCAATAAAATACTTATTTTTATCATGAGGTAAAATAAACAATGGTGTTAATAATTGTTATTAGTGTTTATATAGGGTTAACGTTAGCATCATTTAAAATTATGATGTTCATAACTAAGGAATATTGTGAGTGTTAAGTCCATAAACAATAATAACTAATATAAAATCAATTATAGTAATGCACATGATAACAGTATTATTCTTACAATCGTCCAACAATAAATTTTAAGCAATTAATACCAATGATAGTTTGGAGTTAAGTTGCAGTGTGTTATTCTAAAAATCGACAATATTGCAAACCCTAACCTTGTAACGAGTAGTTAAATGCCAAGTAAACTTTAATGAACTAATCTCATTTGTAAATTGATCAAATGAATTACTGTATAACCTAGATTATAAAGCCTACACTATGTTGATCGAGGGTGCACACAATGGACTCTGCACACCCGAATTCATTCTTTCCCTCACCCTGATCTCGGGTGTCTAATCACCATCTTGTGAAATTCCTCTGTATACTCCTTCACACTCATGTCTTTCTGCTTTGAATTTTGAAGCTTTTTTAATAGCTCCAACTCATAATATCCTAGAATAAACTTTTCCTTCAATCTAGCAACCATCTATATCCACCATATTATTCACATCTCACCATTATCTACTCTTTCTTTTTGCAACTCTTTCCAACACAATGCAACATGTCCCTTAAGCTTTGTTTGTGCCAACCTTACCCTCTATGGGTATCTAGTGTTTTTAAACTCAAAATAATCTTCCAACTCTCAAATTCAATCTATTAGATTCTTAGGATTCAATGTGCCTGAAAAATTAGGGACTTACATTCTATGGCCTCTATTGATTTGGGCTATTGCTCTCAGAAATATTTCTTCTCCTTCATCTATTGGCTCCCCATTTTCTCTCTCAAGATCATCTACAACTTCCTCATCTTTAGCATATGCATCTTCAAGCTTTGGATTTCTTCCCAACCCTATAACTATATTTCTTAGCTAATTTTTCATTTCATTACGAAAATATTCTAGCATTTTCTCTACTCTTTTAGGTATTATCCTTCTCGAAGGCATCTCGAAAACCTCTCAACCTCTCTCTTGCAAAGCTATTGTCTTCTCAAATCTCCATAGCTACAAGACTCCACACACCTTAAACAAACTCTGGAGCTTTGAAACAACTTCAATAATCACCCATAGATCCTGGCATAAGCTACCTCACATTCGGTGCTCTACTTATGCACTCAAGATCACTTACTTTGATACCATTTGATGCAAGATGCCAATGTTGCTCATAAACTTAAAATATAACAAAACCTCTACTAAAACAAAGAAAAACTTTGGGCGGGAGAATTCAACGGTCTCCGATGTTTTCTGCGAATGGCGAGGAGTCTCTAGGCGAGAGTGAAACTGTTCGTTGGTCTACTTCTTTTTTTACAGACAGCGTGGATTCTGCTTTGCTCTGTGTGGGCGCGACCTTCCCTGGTGCTGTCTGCAGTGGGGTTGTGTGTGCTGCATAGGGGTTGGGTTTACCACTATCCAAGGTGTGTGGTGTGAATGTATCTCTGGTGGTTGCCCCCCCCTTTGCGTTCAGGTTGGGCATTTTTCCTTCTGCTCCTATCCTCCTTGAGGTGCCACCATCTATTCCTGTTGCTAGGTTTTCTAGTGGTAAGTGGAAGTATTTTTCTGATGTAGTTTCAAAGAACTGTTCATTTGTGCCTACTTCAGCTCCTGCTAGGGTTCATCATTTTCCTTGTGCCCGAGACTCCTTTGTAGTGGTTTGTGGCCCTGAGGTAGCTAAGAATGAAGCCTTCTACGTGTGTCAAGGGGTGGTCTACAGGTTTAACAGTTTGTGGCGCTCCCTGCCTGATCTCCACTCCATGAGTGGGTGACTGGTTCTTGGAAACCTTTGGTTTTTGGTCAAATTGGCCTCTATCCCAGTGCCAGAGGTTTTTTCTTTGCAACCTTCTCTACCCCTATGGACCGTTACAGAGTGTTGGACCGCGTGTGGATGTGGGGTGTTCATTCGTTGTTCATCTGGTCATGGAATCACTCTTTCGATCCTCTTACGAAGCCTCTGAATATCAAACCTATTTGGGTTTGTCTGCCGAATCTCCCTCTCCAATTTTGGGAGGATTCTTGCTTTGAAGCTATTGGCAATTCAATTGGCAACTTTTTGAAGGTGGATTCTACATCTCGGGATCTTGGGCATACTATGGTAGCCCGAATTTTGGTTGATTTGGATATCTCCAAACCTCTCCATGGTGATGTGGTCTTGATGGTGGCAAACCTTTCTTAGAAGAAGCTCCTAGACTTTGAGGGGCTCCCTTTTCATTGCAGGAGGTGTTTCTTTGTTGGTCACTTGGCTTTTAGTTGCCCCCTTACTCGCCGAAAGAGTGATACTACTTGGTGGAAGAATTCTCTCACGGATCATCTTACTGTTGGTTTGCCCCCTTCATATGTTTCCTCTGAGGCAGGTGATCCTTCTGAGCCTACCCCTGTTATCCTACCGAATTTCATTTCCACAGAACCTCAGCCCTCTACTGTCTTTGTGTCGTCAGAACCTTCTGTTGTCATTGTTATGTTTGAACCTATTCACCCTCTTTTGAACATCTCTATTTTTCCTTTGGTTGATTCGATCTATGTTGCTTCGTTGCCGACTCCCTCGCTACTTGGTGGCTCCTCTCCCATGGTGGTTGGGGTGGATCCGCTCCTCTCACCTTTCTCGTTGATTCCTTATTTCGACCCTCCCTGGTCAGTTGTTCTACAGAAGAAGAAGTGAATCCCCAAATCTTTTATTGGTTCTCGACCTCTGGTTCGTGGAGTCAACCTTGACCCCTCTATTTTTGGGGTTGCTTAATTTCTTTGTTATTATACAGTTGTCAACCAACTGTTTATGTTTGTTCCTATAGTTCAAGTTTTATTTTAACTATGTTTTCCTTTGGCCCTTTGGGCTCTATATGAAGGGTACAACACCCTGTAAATGCTGCTTATCTTTTCAAAAACAAAGAAAAACTCATGAAACCCAAACAAATGGAAAACACAACTAATTTTTTTATTACATTCAAATATCTTCAAACAATTACATCATTTTCTCAATATAAAGGCTTCAAATCTGCCCCACATACTCTCCCTACAACTTTCCCTTCCCTGCTCCAAATTATTCCTAAAACTTCCTCTTCTTGCTACTCAAACCTCCATTCCAATCCTCTATTTACTTGCAACAAATTATTTTGATTTTGAACTGCTCAAATTCTTCATACAACTCTTTATTCTTCCATGTTGTTGCACACTTTAAAATTCCCATAGATTCTTTTCCAACTCTACCCCAAAATCCTACACAACATCATCTCCCCTTTTTTTATGCAACAAATTTTGTTATTTTTTTTACTGTTCACATTCTTCCCACTCCTCACAAATTTCCCCAACTCTTAGCCACTCCCAAAACACCCTTTTTTTTATTTTAGTTTATGAAATTTTTTATCCAAAAATGGGTTGCCACTCCCTTCTCCTCCACGCCACCTCCCTCTTACATTTTTTGCTTAATTAATTTCCTCTCTTTTTGACTTTTCCAGCCACAAATTTCACCCCACACCTCCCCATTTATGTAGTTTTAAATCATTAATAAATTTGAAATGAGGAGGAAAAATTCTCATTCCCACGTCCCACTATCTTTACCATTATGGGCATGGAATTTCTGCCATTAAAATCCCTTTTCAAAATTTTATACTTCTTCCTTTAATAAGGTGTTACAATCAGCTATCATGTTTTATAGTTTGATTTTTAAAAAAACTAAAAATTTGCCACTATGAAACCTCTTCAATTAGCCTTTGAATAGGAATTTCAAACTAATATAGAACTTTGGACAAATTAAATTTTAAAATTTCAAAAATTGAGTATTAATCATCCCAACTTAATTTTTTAAAATAATGCCTTGGACCTGCAATGAGAGTTAGGAGAAAATTAATTATGTAATTGCAAAATAGTGTCAAGAGTGTACCCAAGTGTTAATAAACCAAAAATCAAAGTTCTCTTATTTTGACGAATTTTTTCCCAAAGGTGTAATATGACTTCCTCAAGTCCCCTGTAGAAGAATTTTTTTCCAAACTTTCAAGGATTCTAAAATTTTACTTTTTTTGAAATTACCAGCCGAAGTCATAAAATAATTAATTCTTCAAAACTTGGAAAGATATGCTCATGAAACCTTCACCAACCAAATCAAGGAGCTCACAAAATATAGATAGACACCAAAATACACCACAACACACCAAAAATGAGAAAATAGAAAGAAGATATTTTTGGGTGATGCAAAATTGCCCATGGACCCAGATGCTCCTACATCACAATCATGCATGTTTTTGGAGCTAACATTGTGATGTAGGTTTCAAAAATTCAAATCAAGCATTCAAGTCATATTTTAAGTATCAAGATCCACATCCATTGGAGCCATTTCATGCAAGATCAAGCTCAAAATTTTAGATTTCCAAAGTTTTATTCAAGGGTTTGGTGAATTATGGCATAACATTATTCATTCATCATTCCTTTCATGTTTCATTATTTCAATTCAAGGTTTAATTACCCAAATGGGGTTTGACCAAGGAAAACCCCTATTCGCCAAAAAAAACAATTTTTCCCTCTTATTTTTGTGTTACAGATCTTAGGTTGAAGAAGGATTAGAGATCTCTTGAAGAGCAAGATTGGAAAAGTTGTCATAGTTACAAAGGTTGTCAAAGTTGTCATCAATTCACAAAATCTCACCTATAGATCTGATTTCTAACTTTTTGACATTGAAACCCGAATCAAACAAAAGCTATAGACTAATAACACCAGAGGCTCCCAAAAGCTGATTGAAATCCCTAACAAAAGACCCATTCGGCTATAGGAGAATTAGTCCTAGTTAGACTCTTGAAATTGCATTTTGGTGACTAGTAGACAGTTCTTAACCCTTCTTAGTTCTACAATATTTTTTGTTTCTATTTGTATTGAGCTTCAAATTGATGTTTCAAGTTTGAATGAGCATAATTTAATTGATTTACTATTTTTAGTTTTTCTCCCAAAAGTGTTGTTTAGGTTGATAGCCCCATCCTTAATCATAAGGAAATCAGTAGATTCTCTCATTGACTTGACTCACCTAAGGGTTGCAAGTCAATTATTTGTGCGGATCTCATTTCCTAATGAAATAAAGGAAAATAGGTACCTTATCATTTTGGTGAACCCCTACACATTCCTTCCCACAAAACCTATTTCTCATTGTTTTAAAACCTAATAATGAATGATCCAGATTTATAATATATCATTAATTTAATGTATGTCAACCATTTAATGGTTTTTGTTAACAAAAAATGTTAACACACATTCTACTCCTCCCCTCCACCCTGTTCTCCCATTTTCTATTACACCTATCGATATAAATAGGAAATATATATATAGATATCTATATATAGAATACATATTATCAACAATAAACCTTATATAATTTCAAGGTTCAGACATATTTTCCCAACAAATCTCCCACTTTTTGAACGCCTTGCAAGAGAAATGGGAGGGATTAAACATTGACTCTTAATTGCTAGGGGTCGAAAGGGTCATAGTCTTTGAACACCATCTAAACTATTGCACAAAATTTTCAACACCAAAGAGAAAACCTTGTTGCATTTGGTATGACTATGTGAGAGTTTGGAAGGCTTGTGTGGAGGTTGTTGTAGTGGGCACTAAGTTTGAAACTTGAACAAGCCACGTGGAGTGAGGATCTCCTCCAGCTCGTGCCATATTTGGCACTAAAAATGTAGTGTGATGGGATTAAGGGGGTGGGTGTAGAACATTGCGTAGGAAGAGATAATGTATGCACAATGGATGATTTTGCAGGCTGCGAGTATTGAAGCTACAAGTTACCTCCATTTTTTGGGGTCACATTTGGATATGAAAATTGTGAATTAGTAATGTCCGATAATGACATGTATACTCCTTTGCTTGTGTCCCTTGTGCTTGCAAATGTGGAAACACCTTCTCATTACAAACCACATCTCAATTGTGAATTAATTTATTTGCAATCGGATTCTACAATTTGAAGCCATATTGTTCTTCTCCATAGCCAACAAAAATACATCGTTCAAATTTGGGATCTAATTTTGTTCTCTTCTCCTTGGGAACATGAACAAATGCTTCACAACCAAAGACCCGTACGTGATTGTGGGAAATCCTTTTACCCAACCATGTCTCCTCTGGAGTGTCAAAATCTAATCGAGATGAAGGATATTGATTAATCAATTATACTAATGTATTTACTACCTCAACTCAAAACTCCTTGCCTAAACTTGTATTAGAAAGCATACACTGAGATCTCTCCAAAATTGTTTGATTCATCCTCCTAGTTGCACCATTTTCTTGAGGAGTGAATGAAACAATCTTGGTGTGTTGGATTCCATTATCTACACAAAATTTATCAAATTCTGAAGATGAAAACTCCCCACCATTATCCACTTTTAAACATTTGATTTTATTGTCAATCTAATTTTCAATAATATCTTTAAATTTTTTAATTTTGCTAAATAATTTTGATTTCCTATTTAGCATATACACCCAAAATTTGTGAGTGCAATCATCAAGAAAAGTTACAAAATAGTTTGCCCCTCCAATAGAGGTTACCTTTGTAGGACAAAATACATTTGAGTTTAACAAGCTCCAAAGGCTTTGACTTCTTGTCATGTCTAGACTTCAAAAAACTAATCTGCCTTTTCTTGTCATATATACAATGCTCACACAACTCCAAATCAACTAATTTCAAACCTGGAAGTTGATTCCTTTTGAGCAAAACTTCAAGTCCCTTTTTTTTCATATGTCCAAACCTCTTGTGCCAAAGCTTTGTACCACTGTCCGCAATCGCCTTTGCATCTCCCACTTCAACGTTTCTTTTTAGAACATATAAAGTTCCCAACTTGTTGCCATTTGCAACCACTAAGGCTCCTTTGGTCACCTTCCAAGAGTTTGAAGAAAAAGTAATGCTACATCCTTGAGCATCAAGCTATCTCATGGAAATCATATTTTTTTTAGCTTGGGAACATGTCTAACATCTCACAATAACCATTTATTTCCATTTAAATTCAATGTCAACATCACATCACCTTTGCCAAATATGTCAAAAGGTTCATTCTCACCAAGGTAGACTCTACCAAGTTTACCTTCTTGATAGTTTTTTAAAACTTCTCGACATGAGGTTGCATCAAATGAGGCACCTGAGTCCAATACCCATGAATCAACTATAGTTTTTCTTGTTGACAATACTAGAGCATCTTTATCTTGTTCATATGTTGCGTTAGCTTTGTTGTCCTTTGGCTAATTTTGCATCTTTTTGTATGACCAACAATTCTTTTTGGTGTGACCTTCTTTACCACAAAACAAAAAACCTCCATTTCTTCCCCTTGACTTGGATCTTCTTGCAGATTTTGATCTCCTCTTATTGTAATTTAGGCCTTCTCTATTGCCAAATATCAAGGCATTACCCAATGAATTTCCTTGACTCTTCCTCCTCATGTCTTCGCTTAGAAGAGTGGCAAGAACATCATCAAATTTTAGTGTGTTTTTGTTGGATAACGAATTGTTGATTGCCATGACTACTCCTTCCCAACTATCTGGTAGAGAACACAACAATAGAGTGGCTTTGATTTCATCATCCAAATTAATGTGTATAGAAATCAATTGGTTGATCAATTTATTAAATTCGTTTAGATGATTTGACATGTTTCCTCCTTCATCTTTAAATTGTACAACTTTTTCATGAGGAAAACCTTGTTTGAAGCGGAAACCACCTCATACATGCCAACCAATTTGTCCCATAATCCTTTCGATGTCTTTTTCGTTGAAACATTGAATAAAACATTACTAGATAATGAGAGGATGATGGTTGCTCTCACCTTCTTATCCAGCTTCTCCAACTCCTCATCAACGATCGTAGTTGGATTCTTTGCTTTTCCTTCTAATAAGATTGAAAGGTCTCTTTGAATCAACAATAATTTCATCTACATCTTCCAAAGTCCAAAATTTTGCTCTAAGAATTTTTTAATTCTCCATTTATCTACATCTTCCATTTTTTGAAAAAAGTTTTGCAAAATTTTCGATCAGCTACTTGACCGAGCTTTGATACCAAATGTTGATAAACAAGTGCAGATACACAAATTGTAGAAATAAATAAAAAATGCAAGACTAAAAACAATAAGAACGCAAGACACTAGAATTTACATGGTTCATCATGAAAGACTACATCCATAGAAGTAGGGGAAACCTCTATTTTATTAATTTTGTTACACGATATATTTACAGTAGCATCATATTCAATGTATTAATAACATTATGCACATATCATAATTTGCATGTCATCGAGAAAGGACAAAGAGATATTTGTGGGAGAAGAGAAGGAAGTGCAAGGGACAAGAGTCCATTAGACTTCACACTTCCAACAATTTTGACATAGGGGAAAGGACCCAATAGTTGAGCATGTTTCAATAGTTGTTATAGTATTTGTTGATTTAATGGCCCCAATATTTTTAACAATATTGAACCAATAGTTGTGACTTTAAAGTTGTTAGTATTGATGATAAATACCAATAATTGAGTAAGTTGTATTCCTTAGATATAAAAAGCAACAAATCACGTGATGCCACATCAGCGCACCAATAAAACATGATTGAGTGCACAACTATCAGTCACTTTTTTTTGGATCTTTTTGGACACCTCGATAAAAAGCATGCTGATGTGACATCATATTTGATGATGTGGGCTTGAAACCATAGTTATAAGCAGAGGCATTGCCAAGCAAATTGCTGTAAAAAATTAACAATTTTTTGAAATTTCCACATAAGATTTTGAGAAACGTGAAATTAGGGTGCTCAACTACGAGGTCCTCTCCCCTACATATTCTTTCACAAATGAAGAGAAGCATGGAGATGAATTTGATATCCTCATGAAGTGAGGCCATAGATGCTTGTGTGGACATTCTACCCCTATTCATCATCTACATCATAACCTTCCTCGAACCTCTACCTCGCATTCATCATCTACATCATAACCTTCCTCGAACTTCTACCTCGCATTCATCATCTACATCATAACCTTCCTCGAACTTCTACCTCATCATCTACATCATAACCTTCCTCGAACTTCTACCTCGCATTCATCATCTACATCATAACCTCCCGCGAACTTCTACCTCATCATCTACATCATAACCTTCCTCGAACTTGGCACAGTCTTTTTTTGCTTGAGCTCGTACATCAAACAAAAAGGTACTCCAGTAGCTTTGGTGAACAAAATTTATCTAGTTGTAGATTGCCGATGTTTTGAAGTACGTCTAACAGAAAATAGAAGTAGTCGATGCTCTTGGAACTTCTTCTCGACCTCTTAGTTGCTATTCATCTTCAGTCCATTCTCCTTCTACCACACTACCGCCCTTACTATTGTCATTGAGCTTCCTCATCATAAATTGAAGAAATCATGGCAAGCCCTAAAGTGTGATATGGCCTTTGACGCAAATGGTGGTGGCTCTGAAAACTCTCACGCGAAACTCCTTCCACGCTGCAAACTTCATCTGCTACTACCTTCACATGGACGCGCAAAAGAGATGGCACTTTTGAAGCTCAATCCATAAGCAATAACTACAAGGGGGGCGTCATTTTTGGTTGAAGCTTGAAAGTGTTAAAAGACCAGATAGCAAAAATTGAAAAAAAAAAACAAAAGAGATGACCACAGCTCGAATTCTGATACCACTAGTATATATATCTTTAAGATAATCTACATATATTCAATCATATATTTTTTCCATCAGCAAACTTAAAATAAATTAAAAAATTGTGTGACTTATTAGATGGAAAAAACAAAAATTATTTTAATTAGACAGAAAATAAAATTTTGTGATAATGTCCACTTTTAAAATAATTGAAAAAATCAATAAAAAATCATTATAAATTTTTTAAATAATTAAAAAAATAACAAAAAATCATTGCAAATGAAAATAGAAAGTAGAATTTTAAATTTCTTTCACGAATTTGCTAACCACCTATATGTCGTGCTGTCATTGTAGAGTTGTGTCTATCGATGTAATAATAAAGGAAGAAAGAATCTCAATACTTGATTGATCAATAGACTCGACATAAAACACACATATAAATAAAAATGAAGTTGTGCAATGATTAAGTGCCAACCGCTGATAATCGCCTACATAACTAAACAATGTAATAGAAATCTACACTAAATTTATTTTTGGGTATTAACAAATATTCCTTCTTACTATATATCATTCCATATAATATTTTTTTAGCCTCCCAAATCTTTTTTTTTAATATCATTGGGATCCTTCACACTATAAATGTTTGCATATTAAGAAGAAAGAAGAAATTCCATAACCCAATAATCATGCCATAAAACTAGATTGGCAGTGAGGTTTGTGGGTACTTCATATGATAGGAATAATTCGATATAATTTACAAAACTCTCATCACTAAATCAAACATTTAAGTGTATAAAAATGTAATAATAACCAAAGAACAATCATAACATAAAAAATTAATGTTCTACTCCAACCATCTTATTATTCAAAAATTTACTAAATAGACATTGAATTCAATAAAAAATGCATAATAATTAAATTTTATCTAACTTCTAAGCAACAACTAAATCTTCCCAACTAAGATAACTATCAACTATATGAAACATTCCTTAAGAAAATGAGGGAAAAACATATAAGGTAAAACATACCATATCTTGATCAATCTTTCAAAATACTTAAAAATATTTATATATAGGCCACCTCACATATTCAATAAGAAATTTTATGTGCCACTTACTTTTCATAGACTTCATAAGTGATAAAATAAAAGCTTCATTCAAATTTAACACCACCTTATATCATTAAATAAGTATGAAAAAAAAAATTCATTTTAAGGAATTTCTCTTAGGGTCGGAAAAAAGAAATAGACTATGCATATAGCCTTCCATTAAGGTAAAAATATTTCATTACTCAAACCAAATTTTTCGTTTGTAGGAACCCATGAAGTTTTAGCTATATAAAATCTTTAAGGTACAAAAAATATTGATTTCTTATAAGTCCCCTTCCTTTTGGTGGGCCTCTATCTTATACTATTTTATTCATCTAAAAAAATCTCTCAAAATGTGTTCTCATTTTCCTTCTACATCTTATGATTTTTTACAAAAGAAAAGTCCACCAATACCTATCATGTCACTACAAATATGCACTATACCTATGCACATAGACCACCACATATTGGAAGGATAAATGATGTGCACTATTTAAAGCTAAAATTAAAACCAATTTGTAGGAATGGACTTAATTTATTGCAAGCAAATGCATTGATAATAATATAGCCTATTCCTGTTGTAATTGAATAAAATAACAAAGCATGCCCTTAAGATGTTGCACATGAACCAACAATAATGACATCAAGTAAAGACACCACAAAGAATATATATATTTCATTTTTTCCAAACAGTTGATAATAATATAGCCTATGCTTTTTGTAATTGAATAAAATAAATAAATCATGCTCTTAAGATGTTGCACATGAACCAACAATAATGACATCAAGTAAAGACACCACAAACAATAAATATTTCATTTTTTTCCAAACACAACATATAGATAAACCTATGAGCATAAAATATCATATTTTTTAATAAGGACCAATATGACCACTTGATACAAAGGATTGTAGGTTCAAATTTGATGTCCATGATGAATAGATTTTCCAAATAAAATAAAGTGGTGTTCAAGGAGTATAAGAAACAAAAGACAAAATTTATAATTTTGTGGTGTACTTATGTCTATGTGAGTTGGACTCCAAAACTTTAGGATCCATCTTCAAAAGAATAATGGTGTTGTGTTTGTAGGTTTAATTAATAAAATCATGGTGATATATAGAGATAATATTACCATGTAAGGACAAAAAGGGTCATTGCAACCATTTGAGATTGATCTTCTAAAGGTTTATAGGGTGTGGGATTTCATTGGATCCTAAGATATGTATAATTGGTCTGGAAGAGGGTAAGTTTTTTTAAACATATTATATATAAAGATGGGGGTGAAGGTAGATATGAAAATAAAGAAACAAATTGACCTCATCCGTCATCATAAGATATTGTAGAGAAGGCTAATGCCATCTCTAAGATGTTGAAGAAAATGTAGTATATTATCTAAAATAAGAAGTCATTTGGTTCATTATTGGGGATCCAAAAAGCATAAACCTTGGTACGTCTAGACTACTCTAAGTATTAAATAAATCCTAGCTTGATCATTTATTCTATTGTGTTTGTTTCCTCCCTAGTTTCTTTTACCACCACCAAGCTTTCTTACTCTTCTATTACCCTACTAGTCCACAATTCTAAGATTTTATCTTATTTTTCTTAAGTATTCTATATCCATCTCTTCTATATAGAGGAGTGGAGACTTTGTGGTGATTATAGATTTAAAAAAATCCTAGCTTGATCATTTATACTATTGTTTTTGTTTCCTCCCTAGTTTCTTCTACCACCACCAAGCTTTCCTACTCTTCTATTACCCTACTAGTCCACAATTCTAAGATTTTATCTTATTTTTATTAAGTAGTCTACATCCATCTCTTCTATATAGAAGAGTGGAAACTTTGTGGTGATTGTAGATTTAAAGGAATCCTAGCTTGATCATGTATTCTATTGTGTTTGTTTCCTCCCTAGTTTCTTCTACCACCACCAAGCTTTCCTACTCTTCTATTACCCTACTAGTCCACAATTCTAAGATTTTATCTTATTTTTCTTAAGTATTCTATATCCATCTCTTCTATATAGAAGAGTGGAGACTTTGTGGTGATTATAGATTTAAAAAAAATCCTAGCTTGATCATTTATTCTATTGTTTTTGTTTCCTCCCTAGTTTCTTCTACCACCACCAAGCTTTCCTACTCTTCTATTACCCTACTAGTCCACAATTCTAAGATTTTATCTTATTTTTATTAAGTAGTCTATATCCATCTCTTCTATATAGAAGAGTGGAAACTTTGTGGTGATTATATATTTAAAGGAATCCTAGCTTGATCATGTATTCTATTGTGTTTGTTTCCTCCCTGTTTTCTTCTACCACCACCAAGCTTTCCTACTCTTCTATTACCCTAGTAGTCCACAATTCTAAGATTTTATCTTATTTTTCTTAAGTATTCTATATCCATCTCTTCTATATAGAAGAGTGGAAACTTTTTGGTGATTATAGATTTAAAAAGACAAGGATACTTAGATAAATATCAACATGGATAGAGAAAGGTCAATTTGAGTAGAAATGAAGACATGATTGAGCTTTGAGAAGAGCAAAGCAACAAGATACATGGAAACCCAAAGAAATAGGTAAATATCACAACCCAAAATTGGTTGACACTTCTAGTAGAAATGATGCTTTTATTTACTTAATAAATCATGAAATTTATGATGATTCTACTGATAATAATGTGAGAATTGTAAGAGAAACACAAAGGCTTAGGTCAAAAATTAGCAAAAATAACACTCATTAGAAAACAAGATAGAGACAGTGAGCAAAGATATGGATATGGTGATAATGATTATATTAGAGAGGAGCATATTTCCCACTTAGGTGCATCTTCTTTCAATGTTTCATATATAAATGAAATTGAAAGAAACCCTCATTTTTCAATGTTGATGTAATTTTTGTACCTTGCACTCACACCCCATTTTGTTTTTTGAAAAAATGGGGGCCCCAAATCTTTTTATTTGAGTTGTTTTCTCTCGTTCCTGCCTTGTTTCCAATTTCTTTCTTTTCTCTCATTTTTTGGTTTGTTTCCTTTTCCCTTCCTTTCTTTCTTTCCTTTCTCCTTTCATTTTTCCTCTTTATTTCCCCTTTCTTCTAAGTACCTTGTTGAGTTTCAAGATTTTGGGCCTCTCCATGTTGGCATACCATATGGGTCGGGCCCAACCCTCGATGCCTGTCAGGTACTTGGTTTTGGTTGTCACAAATTTGGGCATTTAGGAATCAAGTATTCGTTAAAATGAACACCTAAACTTGAAATCCTGACGGTGGAAATGTCTTGGTGCCTCAAGTGTTGTGCCACTTAGATCAATTGGGAAAATTTATTTCATTGACAAAGAACATTTATGGTAATTAATACAAGTTTTTTGTGGGTTGTCAAGTAGGTTTATTAGTTGATTATGCCTCATTTTGACATTCACCTTATGAAATTTGTATTTTTGAGATCTCCAAATATTTTATAACGTGCAAAGAAACCCTTCCCTTGTGTGCATATTATTAGCCATTGTTGCTTCTTACAACTGGTTGTTGGCTCAAGTTTTTTCATGTTTATGTGTGCATTCTCATGTGGTGTTGTGTTTATTTTCGCTTGTCTTTCCATGCATTTTTACTAGGTTAGATCTTTTCTCCTTTCAATTTTTCAATCATTTTAATGGTCCCTCCTTGGTTTGTGTGTGTGTGTCATTGTGTTTTGTTTTGAATTGGTTTGGTATTATGGTTTTTTTCTTCTCTTCATTTTCCCTTTTTTATTATTTTTTTGTTCTTCTATGTTTCTGTTTTGTTTTTTCCCTTTCTTGGGTTGTTAAATCAATTTTGACTTGGGAACATTGATCAAGGATGTTTGTGATATCATTGATTAGGCGTTGGGTCATGGTCCTATTTGTTTTTTCTTGCCTTAGCATTTTATCTAGGAAGTTTTTGGGTGTCGATCATCAGAGGTTTGGTATTTTCCTTAACCACCTACTTGATAAGAGTTAGATGAAACCTCTAAAGTCCGAGTCTCGTTCTTTCCTAGCTTAGAATTTCTTGCATTCAAAGCATTGGATTTTGAGTTTTGGTGATAATAGTTATGTCTTACTTATGATTCGATGAACAAAAAACTAAAGTCCTAACCCCTGAAGCCCAATTTGAAGCCCTAGTAAAATAATATGTTTTTGAAAAGCTTTTTGGGTATCATTGATAGGGTGTATCCTTTGCTTAACTTCAATCAAGGATTGATGAGGTTCTGGTGGCACTTGTGAACCTCAATTCAAGATGTTCATGGGTCATTATTATCTACGTTTGTAATAATAATTAAGCATTCTAATAATCCTAAATAAAATTATTAAATAGGTGTAATATAGTGATTTTTTAGTGGAAAATATTCACCAATTGGCTAATAGTTGAAACTAAGGATTCAAAATTTAGCTAATAGTACAAGATGTAAGGCGACCTAAATCACCACTTTTTTACAAAATTTTATTTTAGTCCTATTCAAATTGCCAAAACATTTATTTTATTAAAAAATTTAACTAAAAAAATTGTGACAATATTTTGTACCTAATTACATTAGATTTGCCTAATTTTTATAATTCATAGCAGAAAATGAAATTAATTTGATAATAATATTATATAATAATTGGATGCTTTAGGGCCATATCACAAATTTTTAATCACCACTATTAATTTTATTTATAATATAATGGTTGGGTTTGTATTCCATAGGTTAAAATCTAGCCACAGAGCTTCAATGCCCATTGAGCTGAAAACAAAACCCAAACCATTAGATTATAAATAAAATCAATGTTGGTGAAAAATAATTTAGGGCCAATTTAAAATATTCAATGTTTTGTTTAAAATATCAAGGAATTATAGACATGAGCACTACACCTTAAACTATTCAATCACTACAACACTCAAGCCCTTACTTTTCCATAGGATTTTTTAAAGTAAATATTCACCATGGTAATTAATGCATTTACCTATTTTTCCTCAAGATTCACAAAAAAATTCTACAAATTTCTATCAATTTTAAAATATTTTTTCAAAAAAAGGAAAGGTTAACCAACAAAAATTAATATTTTTTCTAAAAAAGAGAAAGATTAACCAAGATTTGATTTCTTTTTGAGGGGGGGTTTCTTAAAGTTATCATTGGTGTAATATCACACTTAGGATATAATATATATTTATGATGAGAAATATATTACACCCAAGCTCCTTAGAATGAAACTTAAGAGAAATAGAAATAGAAGTAGGTCCCAAAAAATAGAATGAATTAGGTACTCATGTAAAATAATAATCCACTAGAAAAGGAGAAAACCCATAGGAAAAAACTCCCCCAAGAGAGAATGAATAAATATGGTCTAGGTGATCCCGCTTCAAAAAAAGTAAGAAGGATAAAACCCCATGTGAGGAAAAATTCCCTCCAAAAAAAGAGAGAAGAAGAGAGACCACGTAGCTCCCTCACAATGTGTATTTTCTTGGGGTAATGATGTATGCTTTAAATTGATTGCTCAAGATGATCCAAGATCACTGAATAATGTTTCTATCCCTAAGAAGAAAAAATTAAATATGTATGTAGGATATCTTCCCATTCCTAAAATGAATATGAGGGAAGAAAAGCCAAATTGTAGAATTTCTTTGGAAGTAAGCATAAGTGTTACCATATTGATGCTGAGGGGTATCACAATCAAGTCAAGAGTCCCAAGAATAACTAAATTTAAGGTGAAAAATAAAAACCGTGTGGAAATGGATGTAGAACAAAATCCAAATATGAAGATGAATCTATTGAATCTTACTCATGCATCTCCAATAAAGTGAAAAACTATGATAAATAATTTAATAAGATACATTACGTACCATGCAATATTTGGGTATAGTCACCATATATATATGATGAGAATTTGGTAATATTGAAGAGAGTTTCAACATGAATGATGATTGAGTTGGTTATGTGGGATGATGAAAGTTTATATAATATATCTATATAGAAGTAGATATAGGTGGATAAAGAACAAGAAGGTCTAAATGTGCCCTCATGAAATCTAAATAAGATGATGTAAATCCATAGGAATTCTCATCAAAGAGTAGATAAATGTACTCTGTTAGCTCTCAAAAACGTAGGTTGAATGCCTCAAGAGGCTGCCAATCTCTTGATACGATTTAGGGTAACAGACAAGGCCAAGAGAACTCAACCTTCTACTCTTTAGGTGCTGCTAAACCCAGGCGGGTGTACCTTTCTGAATACTGCATACTTAACTTGTGATTAACTTTCTGAAATGCTTTGTCCACAATGGCAGACAACAGTGAACAAATAAAACCAAACTTGATAGCTATCTTCTGATCTAAATCCTAAAATGCTTAATTAACTGATAAAAAGAGATTGAATGAATTCAAATAATGAAATTGCAGAGACCAGTGCCTTATTGGGTATGTGGAGTCAAATGAAATATAAGTGGGCAACTTATTCTGGCAGAAAATCAAATTGCAGGCATATGATCTGTTCATAACTTGTATAAACGATGTAGGATTATGACTACTAAGCTCTACTTTAATAATCCAGATGAATCTCCCTGATCACTGTGATCAACAAAAAGGATTTAATCTCTACTTGAGAGAACCCATCAATTAATCACACAAATACAACAAATGTGCATTGACAAACTGAACATAAACTTGTTATGCCAATTTAAACAACCAGAAAGAATCAAATTGGAGACAGCTTCAACAATACTTTTCAATAAACTCAACAGACAATTGATACCAAAAATAACCTTCCGCACCAGCTGATGCCCATTGAATTCGCCATTTTAAAACATGCACATAGTCTTCAGAATGAGAAATTTATTCTATTGTGCCCATTCCTAATCTACTGTCTCTATCTATTCTAAAATCTGATCACTAATTACAATCGGGGTGCATATCTATACACTAGCATAAAAATAAATAAATCATATTGAAAAATCATGTCGGCCTCCCACAGAATTCGGGCTCCAAATGAGTCGGCCAGCAACGTTTAAAATTATGTTATCCATCAGTGAACCAGTCGGCGAGACATATCGTATTGTCCTGCCGAAGGCAATTCAATCGCTATCTCCCCGTGCTCCTACTTGCTTTCGCTGTGACTTCTACCATCTGGGAGACGTTATGGAAGTATTCTTTGTTATACCAAAAATCCACATGAAACAATACGGTCGTCGTGACATTAGTCTTTTCTCGCCAACAAGTCAATCTGCCCCATATACGTCGCTGTGACTTATCGCTCTCAGGGAGACGCTATGTAGAGTATATTGTTATACCGAAAACCCCGAGCTCACACCCGTTCGCCAAGAGAAAGCCAATCCTTCACCAAAAGCTGTCACCGAGACACCTTAATTTCGGTAAGACACAAGCCCTACAACCTGACTCCCGCTGATGAACCTTTCCATGCACAAGTTGGGGAGACACACCAAGTTCGCTGAGACCATATACTGACGGTATGACATGTCACCGAAACAAAGGAAGTGTTCCGCCGAAACGACCCTCAATGCATAAGTCGGGGAGACATATCAAGTTCACCATGACGCTCCACCAAAGAACTTAATTCATGCCGATATACCAATCCTACCAACGTTGGTCGATGAGACAATAGAATATCGTTAAGACATAATGCCAATATCGCCCAGTCTGGCCGAAGGGAACCCACATACGTTGTTCGATGAAACCTGACCCATTTGGGGAGACCACATGCAGATGAAAAACACTCCTGCCGAAAGACCATTCCGCAATCACCAAAACAATGCAAACGTCCCGCGATAACTGCCAACATGAAAACTTCAATCGCTGTGACACCAAAAACGTCGTGTCGATTGGCAACATAGACGTTTACAAGCAGGAGAATAGATCGGGGAGACCCTCATACTGTCACGTCGATGCGCCTGCAGCAAACATATGTTAATACAAAAGCAATATGGGTCGGGGAGACAGTTAAGGACCTATGCCGATATGGAGCACAATATGAAAAATGCATGACTCGATGGATTCAATGAGGCAATATGGCAAAGAATGAGAAGAATGTGCATATGGTAGGACCAAATATGGAGGTCTATGAGTAAAACCAACATGTGAAAACATCGGATTTTTACAGTTCCAACAGTGGCTCCGTCTGGGGATGAATGATAGTGAGATCATTGCAAGGATCCAAAATCTTTGGGTGAGCAGACCAGCCCTAAACACAAAATGAGCAGAATGGAAATGGACCAAAAGCATGATGGAATGAATGCGAAATGAATGCAAAATGGAGGTGAAATGGGTGCAAAATGAAGGTGAACCACCATCCTAAACTACTGTGCATGGAACATAATCTTAGAGAGAACAAGTAAGAGTTGTCCATGCACTAGCAACCCTCAATCCTCAGTGTGCTAACTTCTCCTGTCTTGAGTCGTTACAATTTGAAACTCAAATCATACTTTCTCCTATCAAATACTTGGTTTTGTTTTGAGTTCATTAGATTTCTCTTGAAGACACAGATGCAATCTTTCTTGTCACTGAAAGTTTTTAGAGAATCACCATGCTCAACTTGGCCCAAAATCCATACACCATTCTGTAATTTATATTCTTCATTATCAAACAAATCTCTGCCAGTAGACAAAATGCATACATATTTAATGCAAAATTTTGTATTATCTCTCTCACTATTATGTATTATAAAATACTCTCCCAGGATGACATCATGTTGATTTTGATAGTAAAATATTCCAAGATGCAACATGAATATTTTATGATATAGTTTATTTCAATACCACCATTTTTTTAGAGAAAAATGACATTTGTACATTATAAACTATTTATTTCAAAATCAAAACCATAGAAACCCACTTTTCAAAAAACCTACTTGAGAAACTATGGAGGGTAGTATCACCAGATGAGTGAAATCACTACTTATGATGGTTGCAAGTTCATCAACTATCCCTTTAGTGGTGGTGGTATAGATTCTAGCCACTGCCTAATTAATGCAAGCAATATTGGTAATGGAAAAGCCAATTTCCACTAATACTACAATAGCTAATGGGCATTATGGGTAATCCTATAGTACTATTTTTTTACAACTATAGAATCTACACAGTTGAAGAGGATGATGAAATTAATAACAAGTAAAAATTATCTAATTTTGATTATTTGAGAAGTAATCTATGGGTTTTAGGGCATTCTAAGAGTGATGGCATGGTTGGATTTGACCAAAGATGCTATGAAGGATTAAAGGTATACGATTTCTAGCATGTACCTCTCAACATCAAACCCTTATAGATTTTGCCTTACATTTTACAATTTGGATGAATCAAAAGGAAATTATGACTTTCATCAACACTATGAACTCATCCATGGGCTTAAGCAGTTTTATTCCAAAATTACCCAAATCTACCTAAAAAATAAATCCACAAATAAAAAACCTCAAATATTGTATTTCTATCAGTATTTTATAATTCGAGCTAAATCATCATTCAATGAAAGAGAAGAGCATTACTCAAATGTTTAAGAGTAATTCTTGAAATATATTCCTAGAAATAGACTATCTTTGGGGCATCATGCATTTCATACCATGTTATATTTTTTATTAAAAATAAAATCTACTTGACTAAATACCTATAATATAATCACAAATCCAAATGAGTAGAATAATGCTCATCTATATTCAATATTATAATATGAGTTTAAAATAGTAATATATAAATATATAATGCCTATTGGATGTATGAATCAAGGGAATGACATTTCCAAGAGGTGTGAGGTAACTCTCAATCACTCTCAATCAAGAGGAGACATAACAAAATATAATTGAGACAAAGTTGGCACCTAACTCCCATTACTCAAGGATTGAAAAAGTAGTGGTGATCTTTGTGTACCTCAAGTCAAGTTATTCACATGTAATTAGTACCTATTTTGGAAAGAATATAATTTTTTTCTGAATTATCTTAAGTAAACTTATTAAATAGGGGTAATATCATAGTTTGGATATAACTTATCCAAGGTAAATAAAATATTAAACCAACAACTGGAGTCACAGTGTGACATGGCCATATCAAACATGCCATATCACATTTTACACACAAATTGGTCACATTAGATTGTCATATAAAATGTTCCATATATCACATTTTAACATTGGGTGGAGGGTCTTATCAAATGGTGATATTTAATGTGTCATATCATATTATCACACCAAGTGGAGAATTATCATATAGCTTCCTAAACATGTAAAATATATAACCCTTTCCTCTATGTGGTTCAAGATCATGATGGGAAAAATAGGTGTAGTGTCAATAAATCTCTTGGATGAAAGAGTGATAATGGGTTAAGATTTGGATTTATATGGAAAATTTGATAAAGTATTGACCTCACTAATATTGAGGAGATGGTGTTAATACATGGTAGTATTGAGATGAATATCATGATAAAGGGGGAGAGTACAAAGGTAGGAAAGACACAAAGTGTATTGAGAAGAGGATATAAACTAGGAGGAAAATAAACATACATCAGTAAAGTGATAGGTAGAGAATAAGGAGATATGATAATGGGTTAAAATGGTAAAGCTAGGTATGGAGTGCTAGTGTAAATAGGGTCATTATCGATGTAGTTAGTTTATCACCTTTTATATATTGACCTATTAACACTTGGTTTAAGTTTACTTACAGGTTATTTAAAAAATTTCTCACTTTATATGGACTTCCCACATGTTCTCACATTTTTCCCAGGTGGTTTTAACATTTATTATGACTTTGGATGATTAGTGATTTAATCTTACCTAACTTCGTCCCTCATTTTCCTATTTAAACAAGGAGTATCATTGTATATTTTAATATAAATATGCTCTTCTATTAACATAGAGGGAGATGTGAATTCTAAGGATGAGACAAATGGTTTGGAGCTGGAGCTTCCTGATAGCTAGTTTATTAGAGTTGGAAAGGAAGTGAATGTCATCTCTTTGGTTGTTGTTGTTGATGGTTGTCCTATTTTAGATATTCTAGCTTTTTTTCCTACTTGTGGAAGGTTCATGTGGTTGCATCTTTGATTGTTTGTAGTGGGGAGTAGAGACTTTACTTCTGCTAAATGATGTACCCTATAAGAATTTGGTTGCTACCTTTTCCACTTCCTAGTGGTGCATGGGTCTTCTACATTGGTTTGTTTGTCGATCTAGTTGTTTTGGTTCCACCAAGCTCAAGTCTTTGAGTTTTGTTTTGTACCCCAAGTGGTTCTTGAAGTTTTCAAAGTTGTTGGGGTTTGTGTTATTTTTTTTGTAGATGCTCTTTTCCTTAAGGTGTTGTCTTGTGAGGCCCCTATTAAGGGTGTTTAGGGGAGGATTAGTTGCCCCTATTTGGTTCTAGATGCTCCTTCCCATTAAGGATTTGTTTTGAACCCCTTATAGTCATTGAAGACTTTGAGGTTGAAGGGGTTAGGAATTTGGTTTTTTGCAGATGGTTATTTGATGACAAGATTTTTGAAGAATGCTTATTTTTTGGTATTCTTGGTGTTGTGGGTCTTGAATGTGAGGGCTATCTTGTTTTCTACTCTTTTTTTTGAGTTTGTTCAAAATTTTGGGTGGTTCACATTTTTTATATTTTGATCTAGAAGTGTGTCTTCATGGAAGGTGGTTAAGGGTGATTTTTTCCCAATTTTTCGAGCCTTCTCTGGCTAGGCTAAATATAATGTCTACTTTAAATGCACAAAAAATTATGTTGTTGGTTGGGTCTTTTTCAATGTTTTTCTTGGTGCCCTTGATGCCTACAATGCCTAAGGAGATTATGTTCCTCTTGCTACTGGAGTGTTTTCTTTCTTTATGTTCCTTCAGTTTGTGTCTTTTGTTGAGGTGAAGACCACTCCTTTTGAGGTAGAGAACTCTCCTATTCAGGTGGAGATGGGTTTTGTGGATGAGATGGGAAGCTCACTTTGTTGTTGATTTTTTTGTTGCTCTTATTGAGGAAGAGTTTATGTTTGTTGGAGAGACTTGGTGATGGTAGTAAGGGTTTTCATATCTTCCTCTCCTATATAGGGGATCCTACTCCTATTGAGGTGGGGTCTAGTTTGGTGTGTTGGGATTAGTAGTGTTGCAAGGGGAATATAGACTCCCAATGGTTTGTTCTTGTTAACTCCCCTATTGAGGTGATGAGTTGGAATGTGTTGATAATGTCGAAAGGGAATTCTAGCTACCCTCTGTTGTGCATTTTTTAGGTTCAATTTTTGGTTATCCTAAGTGATTGGTTTATTGTTTCTTGACTGAATCGGGTTGTTTTCATGTTTAATTTGGGTTTAAGGTCCATGCAAAAACTTGGTTGTATAGAGTTTCAAGGGCCCTTCAAAACCTATTATTTATAGTTTGAGTAGTCTCAAGTTTACCCTTTTATGGTTGATGTTGTTTGGTTGTTTATTGTCTAAGTTGTATCTTCTTGCATCATTCTTTTTTTGGATAGGGTTTCAAGTCCCTTCAAAACTTTCTTGTAAAGGGTTTTGGGTCCCTTAAAATACTGTTTTACCCCTAATCAAAAACATAGATATGATTCTAGGCTTATAATTATCATTGTGGAAGTTATTATTATTATTTAATTCTAATATTGATTGCTCCAATATGGTATCAAAGCAATGAATTACAAGTTCCTTCTTGCATTTTGGTGAATCTAACACCTAGCCCTATCATCAAAGTGTCATAGAGCCAATCAAACATTACCATTGATTTTAGATGGCTAGATAAATGAAGGATGGCCTTCTTTCATTGAAATCAATAAATTTTAAAAAAATTAAAAGAATTTTCTCTTGTACCTTCTATTGTATAGTCATACAACCATACACTATATAAAATTTCATAATTATACATAACTTTTAGTTTCCAAGGATTTTTTTGTTTTACAAAATAATATTTTGTAGATCTAGGAAAAAATATTCTAGTTCATGGGCACATTTCATTCTCAATGGATTAGTGAATTTTCCTTCTGCATATTCTTCAAAGACAAGTTTTTTTGGTCACCTTTCCTTGAAATTTTGCATGACTAGCAATATTCACTATCCCAAGCAATATCAAAGTAGAGTCATGATTTGAGCCATAAGAGCTCTATAATTACTTTTATTCCTCATTGTCCCTCTCCACATATCTCATGCAACCACAAGCCATGCTCTTTTTTGCTTAACCTCTACATTTTTCCTCATTGGTAATGACCTCTAAGATTCTCTTCACATGGTACATTTATCCATGGCCTCCCAACACAATAGTGCCCATATATGACCTCTACAAGTGACTCACACTAGTCTAGTTTTCATCTATCAACAAAAAATTTAATCGGTTTCCACTTTTGTCCTTCTTAGCTTAATAAACATCCACCAACCTCCCACGTGACTTTTCCACTCTTTAGAAGTGGTGCCAAGACCATCACGAAGACAATGAAATAAACCTAAATTTTTTTTATTAACATTTTATGTTTTTTTCCAAAACCTAAACATTTAGTGTTAATCATAGGTAACTACAAGCCAACATCCCACATTTTATGTTATTGTAGTATTTTTGCAATAACAACATTTGATGTTGATTATTAGTGCTTTTCTAACTACCAAATTAATACCACAAAAATTGCTAGAGGTTAACACTAACCTCTAGGTCTCCAAAGTGCTAAAAGAGGAAAATTATTTCATTTTATAGTGCCTTGCAATATAGGAGTTTTTTCTCAAGTGTTATGGTAAAAATTAAAAAGTCAGTTTCATTATTGTTGATGTGTTACCAATTTTTTTGTAAAATTGTATCATTTTGACTAATTTGTAGACCTCTAAAATATGTACTTTACATCAAATTTAGATAGGTCTTAACATTCATCAACGATATTAAAATTTTATAAATATTTTTTTAAAGTTTCAAAATTTCATAAGGAATCCATATATAAATATAAAATTAAAATTTGGATAACCTATTTTTATCAATTTTTATACAAATCAAAATGTTCTATAAATGGTTTATTTAGCATCCAATTTTAAGAAAATTGTAAAGTTTCTTGCATTTTTCGAGGGGCCTATTTTTAGTCTAATAAAATTAGGGGATGGGGGTATTGATTCTTAGATTAAGTTTACTTATAGTTTATTTTCTTTTTTGTCTCACTTTATAGAGACTTCAAACATGTCCTCATGCTTATATCAAGTGGCTTAACATTTTTGCATATTTGGAGGCTTACTCGGTGATTTACTTCTACGTCCATTCCTCTCTCCTTTTCCTTTTTAAAAAAAGGATTATAAATTTGAGTAAAGGATTACTTCTCATTTTATGATAGAAGTTTTTTAATTCTCATTATTCTTAATGTGGAATTTATCATTGGTCTTGTATTCTAATCTTGGCTCGTCCATCATGGATTAGGGGAGAAGAGTGTTGGAATAAGTAAACAATGTATTGGGGATAGGTATGGAGGTGTTAATGAATAAAAATTAATTGTTATTAAAAGGGAAAATTTAGAGTGAGTTATTAGAGAAGGAGATAAGTGTGTTGATTATGAAGAAATAAGATGTTAAGATTAAATAATATTTTCTAAGGTGTTGGGAAAATTGATTGGAGATTTTATTTAAGAAATGAATGTTTATTTTTTCATAAATAAAGTGTGTTAAGAATAAAGTTTAGGTATTTATTTTCTTAAAAAATATAATTGAAATGTGTAGTAATTTCATGTTCAACATATCAAAAACATGTTTTAACTAGGAAATAGTAAATTTATTTTTATATATTTTTCATGCAATAAATTAGATTGTAAATAATATTTAGATTTAAAACTATATGACTTTAATGTAAATAGTAAATATGAGAGTTAGAAATGGAAATTGTTAAAGAAGCTATAAAATTATAAAGATCTAGGGTAAATATTAGGAAGATGTGTTTTATTATTAATTTGAAACTAGAAATGAACTCAAAAGATCAAAGAGAAGGTCCCCAAAAATTTTGAGCAAGATATCAATACTTTTAAGAATAGGTTGCTACTATACTCAAGATGTTAAATAGAAGCTTCCCAATAAATGTGAGCAATATCTCAACACTTTTGAGAATAGGGTACTACTACCCACCCAATGAAAATTTATTATTTGTATATGGGAATGTTCTTAAAGTGTCTACTCAAACACTAATTTATATGTGTTTTATAGAATTGTTTCTATAAATTCTAGTAAAATAAAGTCCAGTTTATGTTTCCAATAAAAATGTATCAAATATTGTATTCAGTAGGATTTATCCTACCACTTGTTGAAATAATAAGTGTTCCCTAACTTGAAATTTAATAACCACAAGATTATTTTATATTTGTTTGTGAGTTTAAGAGATACTTGAATAACTTGGTAGGTGAATGGTTTGTTTGTCTCATTGAGGGAGATCCAATAGAAAATGAAATTACATCTAAAATTTTATTAGTTGTTTAGTTGTAAAATATTTAAATGTTGTACAACAGTCTATATCACTACAATAAATTCCTTCTTAAAAATTAAAAACCAAGTTCAAACATTAGAATTATTCTAAAAATTGATCAATTTCTCACAACTAGTTCCATGAAAATACACACTTTGTTGCTCAAAATATAAAATTAACTTTATCCCCCAATTTAGAATTTAATAATTTGAACATGAATGTTTTTTAATTTAAACCTTATATTAAAAATGAAATTGACCATTTCATTTTTATTTCAAACCCTAACATAAACTTCTAAAATTCAAATCAAAATAATTCCTAACTAATCTTAATCTAATCATATTATAAAAAAATTCAAAAGAAAGATGAGATATAGAGAAGGGTCGAAATGAGCATGGGAAGTAGTGTTCTAAATAGCACTCTCTCAAACCAAATTATAACCCAAGTAACTTGACCCAAATACTCACAACTGGTATAAAGGAGGGTGTAATCATTTAAGGAAAATTGAATGTTAAAACACATAATTAGTCGGGTAAAAGCACAAACCTATGTCACACTTTCGGCCAAATAAATAGTTCTGAGTGAACTAATTTCAGCCGAAAAAGTTTCGGTCGAGTATGTTTCGGCTGAAACCATGTGGCGTATACGTGGCACACATGGTTTCAGTCGAATAGGTTTCAACCGAAACCAAAAAAAATATTTTTTTCCCTTTCAACTTTGGAATCGACTTTAAATTTGGCTTATTATATGTGTGGGGGTTTCTATCAAAAGGGTTTCGGCCGAAACCCTTCCGATAGAAAGCCTTCCGGCCGAAACTGTCTAGTTGGCATCCTAGTTGGCAGCCAACTCAACATTTTTCATAATTTTCTGAAACTTTCAACTTTAACTAATTATTTCTCCAGTCAAAATGATTTTTCTGCAAAAAATAAAATAAATTTTTTGAAGAGCTCGGAGTGGGGAATCCAAAGATATAATTTTTTAAATATTTTGATTAGTTTTAATATATGTTATTTTTGAAATAATGCAAGTAGGTTGTTAAAATTAAAAAAAGGTTGATCAGAAATTTAAAAAAATAGTAAAACAATTCAAATTTTTTTAAAGCTTATATGGTACAGTAGAGGAGAGAGTCTTCTTCAAAAGGGTATAATTCATTTTTTGAAAATGATTAAAAAAATTGAAAATAGTTGACGGCCCATGAAAACTATCAAATTCTTATATGTTTGACTTTAAAACATTATTATGAGAAAAATATACATCAAAATTTGTTTTTTTTTTCCATGTAGTAGATATTGAAGTTATCTATTTGGAGAAAAAAAAAAGGGAGAAATGAAGTTTTTTTCAATTTGTTTCTTGATGGCCCGTGAAGTCACCCTTTTATGAAATTTTCAGCATTCCAAAATTTGTCCTTAAATTGAAAAAACATAATGAAAACATTTTTATTTTTATTTTAAAAATTACTCAAATAAACTTTATCAAAAGTCTTTACATTTCATTAGTTTACACCATTTTGAAATTCAAAACATAAAGACCACTTTTATGTGGTTGAAGTTCAGATTATTTTTTTTGTTGTTGGTCGATTCCTTTATAAAGTGTGACACAGGATTGTGCTTTTACCCAACCACCACCTTATTATAGGTGTATATAGAAAATATAACTCCCATAGATATTGTGCATAGAGTATAACTAATTTTATGTCCACATGAAATTATTCAAATTGAAAACATAAAATAATTTACCATTAAAAATATTAATCAATATAAAACATGCATTAGATTCATCAAGTACTTAATATTTTTAATATTGCAAAGAAGAAGCTACAAGCCCACGATTACAAAAGTAGGAACAAAAATGAAATAAAATAGAAAAATGAACTTTATTCAACCATAATAGATTTTTCCATATTTACATATGTATAGGTTTTAATGCTAGAAAAGATGATTTTTCTCTTATAATAGGCCATATAAGAAAAATGTATAAGATTTTTTTCCCTATAATAGGCCCTATAAGAAAAATGTATAGGTTTTAATGCTAGAAAAGATTTTTTTTTTTCCTACATTAGGCCATATAAGAAAAAATTATAAGATTTTTTAAAATGTATAAGTTTTAATGCTAGAAAAGATGATTTTTTTTTCTCTTATAATAGGTCATATAGTTAGAGATTTTATTTAGTCGTGTTTGTAGATCTATAAGTGGATGCATAGTTTATTTGAAGCTATCACTTCTCCATTGAGACCTTTTTGTTGCACAAACATCTTTTGATAAATGACCTACCAATTGACCTTATATACTACACAAATGTATGCAA
This sequence comes from Sequoiadendron giganteum, assembly GCA_007115665.2. Taxonomy (NCBI): domain Eukaryota; kingdom Viridiplantae; phylum Streptophyta; class Pinopsida; order Cupressales; family Cupressaceae; genus Sequoiadendron; species Sequoiadendron giganteum. The sequence goes on along the minus strand of CM021100.1, from coordinate 299,231,365 downwards.
AAAATAGATCATATTTTTCCCTAATTATTAATTAACCTTCAACATACCCAAACCAGTTTTTTCCTTAATTAACCTTCCACACCTCTTCAACATTGCACACCAAGATGCAATTGCTAATTAATTTTTAAATAAAGATTATACATTTAAAACGTTGTAATATGCAAATTAATAATATTTATTTTTAAAAAATTGCTCTATTCTTGAAAGATTCTAGTTGTAAATTAATAATACATTCTTGATAAGTACTGAATAATATATTTAGGAAATATTTTAGTCAAATCAATATTATACTCTTAAAAGACTAAATATTATATTTTTAAAATTTTCTAATTTGTAAATGATTGAAAAGATTTTAATCAAATCAATATAATACTCTTAAAAAACTAAATATTATACTCTTCAAAGGTTCTGAATATAATATTTTGAAAGGTTCTCCATATTATATTATTGAAATATTCTAGTCTACAAATTCACATTATACTCTTGAAAGATTTTGTCTACAAGCCAAAACTAGTAATGCTTGTCTAGATAAGTTTTAATTAATTACTATTCTAATAAAAGCACATCTAAAATGAGGATCAGGTTTTACAGATATTGTCGAGAAAGACAACGAAAACCCAAAAAAATAAGGCTAGGCTTAACCAACCCATTAAATTTGATGCTTCCACCGACTCTCGTTTTTGTTCCCTAAACAATCCCGTAAACTGTAACGGTTAGCGGTCAACCACTCAATTATCGCGCATAAGCAAATTCAAATCACCGTTGTCGCGTTGCAGAAGTTTGACAAGATTAAAATTCATCGTTGGCAATTCATCGAAGGAAATTATCATCATGGAAAATTCACCATCAAGTAAAATTCACCACCAGCAATTCATCATCACATAAAATTATTTTTTAATTTTTCGTGATGAATTTTCCATGGTGGTGAATTGCTGACAATGAAATTTCCTACAATGAATTGTCTATGATGAATTTACAGATGCGATTAAAATAAAAAGAGCATAAAAAAGAATGGAAAGGAAATGCTTTGATCATTTCACCCAATTTTTAAATTGGACAAGGCAAGTAAACTTTTTTTGTTTTTTGATGAATAAGCAGCTATCTATATATTAATTAAAAGATAAGAATACATATTCACAAAAAAAGGCGGGTGGTGAGAAGGCACACCTCAAGAGTCACATGGGCCAAGCCCAGAAACAATAGAAAGCAAAGTCACATGGGCCTAGCCTAGAAATGTAAAAAGAAAGGAAAATAAAACAAACATGCCATTAAGCAGCCAGAGCAGTGCCGATAGAGCCTAGGGGGTCTCTGTCATCCATGCTTTTTTCCCATACATCAGTGGGGTTTGGAGTGACGTCGGGAGGAGCACCCCAACCATCATCATCCTTTTCTTTATCTTTATCTTCTTCCTCTCGCTGGGGCGAGATTGCAAGCACCAGCCGCAGAAAGATTTTACCACTAGCAGGCTAGCCAGATCCAGAAGCAGGTGGAGTACCAAAGGGCCACCCAAAACCGCCACTGTCGCTCCCTGAAGCACCACCAAAAGGCCATCACTTACCAGGCCACAGCGGAGGAGAGCAAGCATGCCGAGGAAGGCAGGAATCTCGTCGAGCAGGAGGCTAGGAGCGGGGATGCACAAAGCCACTCCGCTACCGGCCCCGAGAGGGCAACCAAATGCGAGAGGAGGAGGGTGAGTTGGAGACCTGAGCCATAGTACAAGGGGTATTTCCCTAGTGGTCTAGGAAGACCTGTAGGTGAGCCATCTCTAGTGCAACTTTGTTAGCTTGCACCTGTATCTATAAGAGAACATTAGAACAAATAACTTCTTTAGCATAAAGAGAAACATTAATATCCAAATGAGAATGATCAAATATGCAAGAATTTATGTATTTCCAAATATTGAAGAGGATTTCCACCCTGAAAGTGTGCCAAAGTTGGGTGAACTTAGCCGGGATCCCAGGCGAATCCCTCAGTAGAACCATATGCCAAGAAAAGGGTTTCGACCGAAAAGGCCAAAAGAAGTCATGAATCCAAGTCCAAAGCTGCTGAGCTTTGGGTCAAAACTAGAAAAGATGCTTAGAGCTTTCAGACTATGCACAAAAAGGGCAGCGAGGGTCTGGAACCCCCAAATGAACAAGTCGAGAACCCACATGCAAGCCTTGGAAAAGAATACACCAAGCAAAGTGGGCCAACTTTGGATTAACAGTTGCAGACCAAGTGGCATCAAACCTCTTTCACCAAACATGGGTAGAGGAATTAAGAAGCCACCTCTGGTTCAAATTATTGATCATAGGAAAATGGGGTGAGAGACAACTATAACCAAACCACAACTTATAACTCCTAAGAGGAGTGTCGGGAAACCATTTCCAGTCTTTCCACCAAGGTTTGTTCCCATGAATACCAATTTTGTAAAGCATGTCCACCAGAATGGCGCTCACTAGCCCGTCAAATGTGGCGCGGTCTTGGTTTTGAAGTCTGTACTGGGCTTTAAAAACATCCCACTGCATGATACACATAGTGGGCCAGTGAAAGAGTTGTTGCAAGGTTTGAATGCCCTATTTATGAAATATGAAGGCTTTGAGCCAAGATGACTTGGCCAGAGGTTGACTATTCTGAGCAAGAAGGGGATACCATCGTATGTTTTGTTGGTTGAGTGAAATCCAGCTCAGGCCCACCAGAGCCAGGGCTTAACAGCCTCCCAGGCACGCCAAATGCTCTTGGCCGCAAAGGTGCCAACAATTTGAATCAACTCCCTAATAACCAGGAGGGTTTGGAGACCTATTCCTTTCTAGGCAGGTCTGTGAACAGGAAATCTGAACTAAATACAATATCTAAGAAGAATCTTCCAAGATTCATCTCCGGTGAGGGCCCGGATAATCCACTTGAAACAAAGAGCAGTCCCTTGTCATTGAGTGGAGAGAAGCCCAAGCCCTCCACAGTCCTTAGGGAGACAAAAAAACTCCCAAGCAACACGATGAAAACCTTTGTGGGTTTCAGAGGATGCCCATAAAAATCTTGTAGCAATTTTTCAAGCCTACTGTAGGTAGATTTGGAAGGAGCCCAATAGGAGGAGTAGTAAACATGAGTAGCTACCAAGATTTTAGAGCAAACATGAAACTTACTAGCCAACGAAAGAAGCTTAGTAATCCAGTAGGAAAGCTTTTGTTCGACCCTAGAGAGCACGACTTGCCATAGCTCCTAAGGGGAAGCTTGGAAGGCGAAGGGGACGCCCAAAAATTGAAAGATTTCTCCCTGCCCAATCCACTTCCAGTTATAAGTTTGGAGCCACGCAGGAGTGTGTAAAACCGATTATCTTTAGCATAAGGTCTTGTGCCATTGAATTGTAGAGCCGAAGGCAAGACAAAACGTGTTATGACAATCAAGGGGATAGTGATAGATTCTTCTTCTTCCAAGAGAGTGAGAAAGGAATCATCTGCAAAGTGGCCGTTAACAAGCTGCTCTTGAGAGTTTGGGAGAAGAATCCCTTTGACATGCTGCTGAGAGACAGCATGGGCTAAAAGGTAGCCAAAGCCTTCAGCTGCCAACACATACAAAGAAGGGGTGAGAGGGCACCCTTGGTGAATTGAGCGAAAGATACCAAAAGCAGAAGATTGGCGGCCATTAATGGTAATGCAAGTTGAAGCATCCGAAAATAACATACGAATATACTGAATGAAGTTGGGTCCAAACCCCAAGGCTAGCAACATCGCAAGAATGAAAGGTCATTGAATGCGGTCATATGCTTTGGCAAAGTCAATTTTAATGAACATAACTTTCTGGTTGGAGTGTTGGGCCCACTCCATGCCTTCCCAAACAACAATGATATTATCTAGAATAAACCTAGATTTGATGAAACCAATTTGCTCAGGGCGCACAACCTGAGGCAAGAGATGGCAAATTTTCAGAGCCATGGTTTTAGCAATGATTTTGTAGGAAACATTGAGAAGCGTGATGGGCCTCTAGTTGTGAATATCCTCCAGATCACCAAGCTTAGGTATTTCCTTTATTTATTAAATTTCCTAGAGAGTTGGTTTGAAAGGCTTCAAGATAAACATGATGCAAATCACTCCCAAAGGGCTTTGTAAAATTCATAAGGGGAGCCATCAATCCTAGGAGCCTTGTCATCTGCCATAGAGGAAACGACTTCCTTGAGATCATTAATTGTTAACAATTGATCACAAAAATTAATCTGCGCTAAAGAGAGCCTATGTGGCACGACAGCAAGGCAGTCCTGAAGGGCTTGGTGTCGCATAGGTGTGGAGTCGTGTGCAGTGAAAACCTGTTCATAATGGCGCACAAAGGCTTGGAGAATTTCGGGTAGCTCAAAGAGCACCCGGTTGCCATCTTTGATTTTTTTGATGTCTAGGGATGAGTGCCTAGCACGAAGTGCCAAAAAAAATTCTTTGGAGGCACAATCACTGATTTTAAGCCAATGTAGCCGAGCTTTGATTTGCGCTCCTCTGGCAGCATAATTATCAACCACTTTATTTTGGTGCCTTAAATCCGCCACCCTGACTTGATGTGACAGGAAAAAGGACTAGCCGCCAAAGCCTCCATAGCAACACGCAAGTCGGCAGTGGTGGCCTCATAAGATCACCAGTGAAAGATAGCCAACTGGCACCCATAAATGCACAAGAAACATGTAGTATGAATGATGGCATCATTCCACCAATCAATCCAGCTTGTTTGACTAGCTGGTCTGCTCTCCAAATTCCACACTTGATGAATGTGGGCTAGGGTGGGCTTATGACAAAGCAAAGACGTGTTAAAAAAGAATTGAGTCTTACACATGCGAGGCTAACAAGACGCCCAATCAATGCAAAAATGAATTGGGAAGTGATCAGATAGAGTTACATCCACTAACGACTTCATTGGCAAGGCCAAACTAGCAAAGGAAAAAAAGATTGAGTTGAGATCATGGCACGATCAAGGCATCTAAAGACTCTATCAGAACTAGCCCTGTAATTACACCAAGTGTGCTAGAGAGAATGAGAATGGCGGTAGCCCATATTGGGATCAAAAAGTCCCAATTTATTACGCATGTAAAACCATGCATCCCTTTCACCTGCAACCCAATGGAAAGGCAAGGTTCCATCCTTGTCATATGCCATCTCAACCATAATGAAATCCCCGCAGAGCAACCAAGTGGCAACTGGTAGAGAATCAACAATCTAGCACCAAAGCAAAGAGCGCTCCACAACATCATTAAAGGCATAAACATTAATAATCTAGAAGGAATGATTCTCAATGTTGAGAAGAACTTGGACCACCCATTGGGAAGGGTCAGCCCCATGATCCACCACGCAAGAATGCAATCGTGGGGACAAAAGAGTGGCAGCTCCACCACGCTCGACCTCATGCAAAGTACAAAACATAGTACTGGTTGGCCAAATAGAGCGACAAGCCGAAGCAAGCAAAAAACCTAAGATTTTAACTTCTTGGAGATAAAGCACTTCAATCCCTAAATATTTTTGTAAATTATCCCTAACAAAATACTTCCTGGAGAGGTTTGTTAGACCTTGAACATTCCATGAAATAAAATTCATGGATGAAACTCTTCGATGCTTGCAAAATCCAGTCCCTCCTCAACCGGGGAAGAGAAAATATTCTTCAAAAACTCTTGTGGAACAGAACCAATCTGAATAGCGGGAGAAAACCTCTACTTTTCTGGCATATATTCTCCTTCTTCCGGTGGTGGAGACGGGTTGCGAGACTGTCATTGAGCCCTCATTACGGGAGGAATAGTCAGCTGAGCACACATAACAGTCGCAGGCTGAGGCACGACCTTTGACTTGGGTTGTATAGAAATAGAAGTAGCTCCAAAAGGAGTGGTTGTCCCCTTCTCTAAAGGGTTTGAAACCACTTTGGCTGGTTCAGGGGCCTTGGGAGCCAACCCAGAACTAGTAAACTTATTTTTTCGGTTTGTAACCATAGTCCACTTTGTTTCAGTCTTAGCAGAAGGATTTGCTTAGCGAGGCTTTTCAACATCTCATGACGATGATGGTGTAATAGGAACTGTCAAAGGGCAGTCTTTGATCTTGTGGTCAGTTGATTGGCATCGAAAGCACGTGTTGGGCAAATTGAAATATGTGACTTTCTGGGTGTGCCTAATAGCACCTATTTGAATGTCTAGAGACTCCTTCAAATCCTTGGATAAATCAACTTCCACACAAACCCTCTTATGTGGTCGGGGTTGGAAGAACCTATCAGGTTTGATGCAAACAACCCTTCCCAAAGAGGAAGCAATATGGTTCAGAAAGGGAACGCATGGAAAAGGTAGACCGGGAAACTCAATCCAGACCGAGACTCGCATTTTGCTGTCGTTTGAGACAACAAAATCTTGGGTCCATGTCTAGAAAACCAACAAGGAGGAGGTAACATACCAGGGCCCATGGCCCAAAATAGCTTGGACATTATTAACTTCCGCAAAGCGGAACAAAAAAAAGCCTTTGGTCATGTTTTGGACCATATCAAGGCGGACCCCATGAGGGACCCAAGCCTTGTTGACCCACTCTTTCAGCACACTTTTAGGGGAGTCCTCCACACAAAACAACCCACAAGGGTGTGTTGTTCAAGCCATTGGCATGCATAATCAAAATCAGGTAAAGGTAGAACTACATCAGCAGGGGCATCATAATGCTTACCTCGTGAAAGACTTTCAGAACAAATTTCTAAGGATGTTTATTCAGTGGGGGATCCATTGAACCACACCGATAAACCACTAACACCAACATGAATTGTTGGGTTAATACCAGTTGAAGGCATAATAAACCCATAAAACTGCAATAAATGTGGTCGTACTCAATGAAGGAAAAAATTTCCTATGCAGGAGGCGCAGTATGACACAAGAGGGGCCAAGGATGACCTCAGAAAACACAAAACCATAGCAGAGTTCATTCACCCATTAGTTTTTTTGCAAGTGAACTTTTTGATTGAATGCCTCAAAGAAATGTGATCTCATGGAATGCCATGATTGCAGGATACACGCAAAATTGAATTTGTTGAAAAGGCTTCTAAAACTTTGCCAGGTGTAAAGCCAGACTTCACAACTTTTCCTGTAGCCTCCCTACCTGTGCCAAAATTTGGGCTTTGTAATAGGATGTGGAATCTTTCAAAGGATTAAGGACGTGAATCTTGTCAGATTTTGTAGTGTCAACTACCTTGGTAGACATGTATGCAAAATTTGGAAGCATTGACAAGGGGTATGAACTATTTCACCGAACTGAAAAATAAGTTTTTCTTTCAATTTTTGTTTTCCAAACTAGCCAGCTCCTAGTATTGCTTGGAAACTGTGAAAAATAATTTGTCCCATTCACATGATGGAATTCGAATATTGACTATGATTCCCAAGGCTAATAAGAATATTTCACACGTTTTTATGTTAATATTTTTGGTGATAAATGTGAGGTGAGGTGTCAGAAAGTTTGGCTTAAATCATGCTTAAAATATTGGAACGATTGTTGTAAAGTGTCAAACTATGTTTCAAGCAGGTATTATGGTAGGGGAGAGGATCGAATAGTTGAGAACCCTAACTTCGTGCTTCTCAAAATCTTATGTGGAAATTTCAAATCATTCTCATTTTTTTTACAACTTACTTGGCAATTCCCCTACTTATAACTAAGGTTTGAGAGACACATCATCAATTATGATGCCACATCAACATGCTTTTTGTCAAGGTGTCCAAAAAGACCCAAAAAAAGTGAGATCGCTACTTGTGCATCTACATCATGTTTTATTGGGCATTGATGTGACATCACATGATTTGTTGCTTTTTAGATCTAAGCATTACATTTCAGTTAATTATGGGTAGTCATCATCAACATTAACAACTTTAAAGTCACAACTATTGGTACAATATTGTTAAAAATATTGGGCATTATATAAACAAATGCTATCACAACTATTGGAACATGCTTAAGTACTAGGTCCTTTCCCCTAATAAGGATGAATGTCGAATATGAATAATATGACCTACCAATAACTCTTACATAATTAATTTTTCATCATACACAAATGCTTAGCACAACTAGAATAATTTAAAAATTAAGAATACTGGACATTCTAATTAATGAATCTTAATATTAAAACTATTTTAGCCATATCATGAAATTTGGAAATTTATTTCAGATTGGTTTCATATTATCCTTCTTTATGAAACCAATGAAGTACAAAAATTGATAAATACATACATCCACTTTAAATTCAATCAAACTTTAAAATAAGAACATGTTGACGTTTTCAAAATAGACAAAATAATATTAAATAACTATACATTCATACCTCATGAGTGCTAGGAACTGTAAGATAATATTAATACATGACACCAACCAAGTGATTATTAAAGTCAAAGGAGAGGAAGTATATCATGGAAATAACACACCGGGAGAGAATCAAATTGAGTACATAACATAGGGAAACTACATGTCATAACAAAAATCAAGAATAAATTTAACATGTATTTGTAATGTTTCTTGGCTAAGGTTTTGGTGTTTGATACATAATAGCTTTACCTCTATAGTTTAATAGTTAAGATGGTGTGCAACACGATTATATAAATCTAACTACCATGTGGTGACATCTAACCAACACATAATAGTATAATACTATTGTATAATGAGCGATAGGGGTACTACCTCACCTCCTACCTTTAGTTCTTTATGTAGATAACCCCTCAACCTTGACCCACTAGACTCTCCACAATATTTACACTTAACTAGATATGACTATCAAATTATGCATAAGGTGACTAAGAACATATGAGAATAGATGGGGCTCCATAAGCTTCATCTATTACCACTATTTATAATTAACCTATAAGTAACCACTTACAAAACAATGTGTCCTTATTAACAACTAAAGTCAATAAAAATTGTTTGAATCATTAAAAATAAATAAAAATATCAAACTATAAGGAATCTATAATTCCTAATTATAAAACAATATGTATAAGTAACCGACAATGATAGATTAATGAATAAATAAAAGTAAAATACTAATCTTATGATACATTATCTATCAACAATTACGACCTTATGATAATTCAATTAGCAATGAGTGAACATGATATGGTTTGACTATCTTTCATTATCACAATGCAACATTGAGAGAAAGGTGAAATTTAAATATATTTAAGACTAAAGCAAATACAATAATAATTTAAAAAACTTAATTACATAGCATGTTTTCTTAAACATAGTAGTGATAGTACAACTAAATCAATTTTCAAGTTTAGTAATGTGACCATGACACTTCTACATGTGAATAGGAATATTCCATGTTATCATGTAATTGTATCAATTTATGGTTCAACATCATGTAGTCATAGATTAAATACATTAGAAAATATGGTTTATCCCTCCCATTCTATCACATTCCTATAATAGGTTTTCACTACTAATTAATCATTATCACAATATATCATTAACATACAAGAGTCTAAACACTAGGATGCATACTCATTCACCATTCATTCATCTTAGGGAACCCTTTATGACATATTTAGACTCATTAACTATGATAACATGATGTTCCAAGGGTCTTTAAAGAGAAAAATATATCATAAAAATCATTCTAATGGGGGTATCTCATACTTGAGTACAACAAAATCATAACCCATTGATATGATTGGCTCTAATTATGGTTTTATAGTTGTAAATTGTAGGAAAACAATGTATTGAGATAGTGACCAATATAAAATATTAACAATATAGTTTCATAAACAAAAGGAAAAAATCTACCCCTTCATATCATTGTTACTAACAAAATATTTTAAATAGACACTTAATACTACCAAACCCTACTAGTGTACATATTTTACAGGGCGTAATAATTTATTGAAGGTAAACTATAATAACAATACAAAGCATCAAATCAAGATTTAAATTAACCAAAAAATAAATCATTCTCCTTATGTTAGTTAAAAATAGTAATAAATAATTGAGATTGAACACATAAAAATAATATTTAAAAAATACATGTATTATATATTAAATGATGCTAAGAAATCCTAACACCTAGTAAACATGATGGAATACCAAATACACAAATAAATCATCCCAAATGAGCAATATGCCAAGAAGCCTTTGAATTGAATGATTCCCAATTCTATTAGACAATAGGATTTCTTCATACAACTACTTAAATAAATTATGAACACATCCAAACATAGTTCATATCTTCTTTTCATGTTAATACAAGTGCTTAGAGTGGAGTTAACTAGATTTGGGTAGATTTCTAGGTGACCATTAGCTACCAAAACTCCCAAACAATCACATATTCATGAGAATATTAGGGATTTTGATCCCATCATGAAATGTTCACAAAAAATAATTTAGTGATTGAATCACAAAATTTAGATAGACTACCATGGGTCTAAACCTTATTTCCTTTATTTTTCATTTTTTATCCTTCACCTCACCATGTACCTTTCACCAATCACATGGTCCAATAATTTTGAATCAAAATTTGTTTACAAATAGTTTTAAACACAAGTGACCCCTTTAAAATTATTTTATGAATTCAATTCAATTAATTATACTAAAATATGAAAATTAAGATTAGCAACAATAAGGAATATTAAACTTGAGTGATGATCAAAACATAAAATGAAATCATCAATACACTAAACCATAATGAAATAAGCCATTATGAGATGAATCATTTGTTGACACTATAATTCTTGAATAAACAAACTATCAAAATGTTTTTATCTTTCATAATAGTACCTACCATGGGATATGGGAATGAACATCTGGATCTTTACCTATACCATTTTCAAGTGATGTGCATTTAGAAAGAAAAAACATAAAATAAGAAAAACATGACAACATGCATAAATGATGCAAAAAAAAGAAAGATGTTTCACCTAGGCAAGATAAAATTGATTGATCTGATTGATAATGATGATGATGATGATGATAGAATTTTTGGCAATAAGAATAATTGGAGGATTGTGAATAATACATCCTAATAATAGTATTTTTGAAAATGAGTCAAAAAAAGGATTGGGAGTGATATACTCCTAATGATAATTTAAGTAAAATAGGTCAAGGTTTGCAATGAAGTTGGGAACAAAATTGTATATTATTTGGATGATGTACTAGATTGTTAATAATATATTGCATCGATTATGATTGCATGCATATGGATTGTGTTGAGGGTTCTCAATTGTTTGGAACTAAAGACAAGGGAAAACCAAGTTGATGGAAAAGGATGAAGTGATAGAGGATTTTTTTAGATAGGGGATGGGATGGGTTATGGGATGATGTATTAGGGATATTGGAAGGAGTGTCAAGATGCAATCTCTAAGGACTATGGTGGATAGGAATAATATGTCTCATGATACTATGTGTAGTGTAATGGATATAGAAGGTTGCAAGAGGGATGGTTAGTAGAGAAAGTAAGGATTGTATTGTCCACAATATTTTTAGATATTGTTTCCTTATCCATATTAATATTAAAGCATGAAAGGAGGATGTATTGGATATAATGAGATAGGTATGGATGGGGAGGATGGATAAAGAGGATGACTTGTAGGATGGATAAAGAGAATTAAGTAAATAAGATGGAGCTTGATATGATGGAATAATATTTTCCCCCACATATAGGATGTGAGTAGATGTGGATTTTCACATTACACCTATTTTCCCAAGTTTCATCATGGAACTTATCAAAGGTGCCATACTAATTATTTTCACCATTAAATGATGATTTCTCTTTACTTTTTTATTTTATTTTGATTTGTTCTAAATTTCTAGTTTATAGATGAAGAAGAATTATTTGGATAAATTAGTTTGGATGAGGGTTAGGGAGATGGATGAAAGACTCAAATATTTGTTTCCATGATGATAGTATCCCTTTCCAAATAATTACTTTGACAGTCATTGTATGGATGGATGTTACTAGAAATAGAGCTAAGTAGGCTTCTTTAAAATTTAAATAGTGTACCAACATAGCTCTAATATTAAAGGATGCTACCAAGGTAGATGGAATGGATAAGGAGATGAAAAATGGGTAATGAGTTATTTAAAATATTGAATTACAAAGAAGTGATGGTGGATGTATGTTGGATAATGGATAGGGGGTGGAAATATGATTGGATGAAAGGATGGGATGGTAGTAACATGAGGGAATCTCATGAAACCAAGGGGAATAAGGACTAGCAATTGCATACACCATGTTGGAAGCTAAATATTTGAGTTATGATGTGATTTTGGATGTTGGGAGTTAGATGAGGTAATTAGGATTATAGTTATCGGATGTAGGGGCCCAAAATGGATTTAGGATACATTTAGGAGGGGAATTTGGGATTTTTTTATTTTGGGACATAGGGACCCAAAATGGATGTAGGATGCTTAGGATGGGGATGCTTGGATTTATATGAAGAAATGTAGGATTAAGATGAAGGGTATGAATGTTTGGAATCAGGGAAAGAAGGAAAATTTGGAGGAGTGGATGGAGATGCAAAGTTTGATTATCCTTTTCGATGTGTTTCTTTTTATTAAGGATCCATATTATTTTTTATTGGTGGACCTTGGTGGCCTTTTCAATCAATTTTAATATTGGGTCAGATCTTACATTAATACATATGGTGACATGTTATGATGTGGTTGTCCTTATATTTTTGTAGATTATTTCATATGTATATGTGCTTCCAAATAAGATGGTTTAGTCTCGTGGAGAGAAAGTATCTTGATATCACATGGATTGTGTGATGGCTTCATCATGTTGGAATATGTCCAGTGGTGTATGCATAAATGTTGGTCTTGATTGAGGATTATAGGGGATGGATTGTTATAGATGCAGTTGATGAAATGATTAGTGGGGGATGATGGGATTGATAGGTGTAATGTGGTTGATGAAATTATTGGTGGAAACAATATTGTGAGAGGAGTGATGAGAGGTACCTATTTTTATGTTGGAAGAACTTTTCTTATCCTTATTTAAGGAGTGAACAATGTACTTGTCATGAGATATATAATTGAGGCCCTAAAATCTTATATTTTATTTTGTTTGGATGGGTACTAAGATGACTTGATCATGAAAGCCTATTGCTTTTCCTTGATAATGCATGTTTTGAAAAATATAATTATTGATGTGGTACTTGTTACTTTGGAAACAAGAAAAAATTCCATTTTTAGATGAGTAAGGAATATCGGTAGTTCTAGTTTTCTCCACAATAAGATAACTGGGTTGAATAAAGATACAAGAATCAAGATGATAGGATTGTCATTCATGAATTGATTCGATAGGGATTATTAGATCTTGAGATGGTAATCAATCATGGAAGGGATTAGTTGGGATACTTGGATCTTGAATTAGATGTAGACATATGTGGGAATTTTTGGAGAAAGCTCTTGACATAGATGGATTATTTTGGATGATATAACGGAGGAGTGGTGTTTCATGTTATTAAAAGTTAGTGCATGGAGGGACTCTTTGAGTTGTGCACATGGATGGGAAGGGAAATTATTTGAATAAATAATTACAATAGTAGTTTATATTTTTACACATTTTTCTAGACACTAGTTGATGTTTATTCCTAGACTATCACATTATTAAAAGATAAGAATTTGGTAGTGTATTTAAATTTAAATAAATTTGTTTGAATCTTGCAACCCTAGAATAATTATTTTGATATGCATTCACCCTAATTAAAGGGTGTTATTTTTAGTTCCCTAGTCAAGGAAATATTATTTTGATTGATAAAATTGTCCTTATACAAGGATTCAATAATCTTATCTAATATTCCTATAAAACATTTTATTATTTTCCACAAAAAATATATCATAATTTTATTCCTACTTTAACACGTTTTCCATTTTTAAAATTTATTTTGAGATTTTTCAAAAAATTATCTCACACTACTTTAACAATCTCAAACAAAACATCTACTAGTTCAACAAGACAATCTAGTAACAAATTATATCAAATTCCTACAATTTATTTCATTTGTTATGCAAGCTTATGATCTAGTAGTGCATATTATTCTTGTTGTCAATGTGAAGGGGCTCATGGATCTATAGTTTAACTTAGCTTTCACACTTTTAATCTACTATATTGGTTCAAACAAAATGAATGGCTAGTGATCATTTTCTTTTTGTTAGGTGATTTCTATGATTTTGTTTGCATCAAATAGTCTAGTGACCAAAAATCATTACAAAGGTAGAGAACTATAAGATTTGATCTCATGGAAGGGGCTTAAGGTCATATTTTTATTTTGTGAACTATCCCATAATGCAAATAAAGAAAGTTCTACCACTAACTTAAAGACTTTTATGTCTCAGTGGTACATTACATGAAATTTATTTAAAAATTAAATTAAAACAAAATAATGTTTATTTGATGTAGCTTCTATAATTTCTTGTGTGAAATTATTTGTATTCACTCAATTTTTTGAAGTGAAATTAATTCAAATATCTCGTAGAACAAACTAAAAAAAGGATTCCAATTTTTCATAGCAACACAAGTAAAAAAAAAGTAACTATAAGCTCTCTCCATCATTACTATAACCTAAAAGATCTTAATTATGATGTTTAGATCTTTAAAATTTCAAAACAAATTCTTTTCCATTGGAAAAAAATATTTCACAAATAATTTTTTAAATTTTTTATAATAAAATCCAATATAACTTTATAATTAATTTTTTATATATATAATTACAAAATAAAATATTGAACAAGTGATTTCATGATAATTTTTTATTTTTATTTATTTTAAATAATTAAAAAATATATATTATATAATCATATAAAAAACTTAAAATTAAATAATTACATAAATTCAATCTCTACTCTCCAACTAAAATTTAAAAATTAATATTCCAACATTCAAACAAATCCAAAGTTATGCTTCCTTCAGCTAGCTTCAATTGAGATGCATCAAAAACTTGTGGCCAAACAAGGCATACGCTGAAACAAACCTTAAATATTAAATTAGCCTTTAAATGCCTGTTTGGTGGTAAGAAATGCATATGAATCTGCTTAGAAATGTATAATGACAGACCCATATTACGTGATTTGAATTTACTTATGTGCGGGAATTGGGCGGCTGATTGCTGACGATTACAGTTTACTTGACTGCTTAGGAGAACGGAAACGGGAATTGGTGGAAGCAAACAGGAGTTGGTGGAAGCATCAGATTAAATGGGCCCATACCAGCCACCACGTTTAGAGTGTGCTGGTTAAGCCAGCCCAAAAAGGAATAACATACAGTGAAATGGTCGTGATCCTTCTCGTTCCAGTTTTTTCTATAAATACCTTCATTTACTACTACTCTCTTCAATTCAAGTATTTGAAAAAAAATGGATGTAATCACCACAAATTCAGTGATAATTCGTCTTGCACGCGATATTCCTAGTGAAGAGTTATGGTTGTCAAATATTGATTTGTTTGTTAGATATTACACTCAAACCTTATTCATTTATGGGTCAAAGGAAAGATCCACATCTGTGTGTGGAGGAGACTGAGAGAGGCGCTTGCCAAGGTGTTGGTGTATTTCTATCCTCTGGCGGGCATATTAATGAATGACAGCACCAGAGGAATTGCTATCAACTGTAACAGCGAGGGCGTTGTGTTTTTGGAAGTAGTTGCCGCTTCAGATATCAAAGACTTGGGAGATTTTTTTTCACGTTCACAGCTTGGGTCGTTTGTGCCCACCATCGACTACAGCCAGAGCATCACCTCACTGCCACTGCTGATTATTCAGGTAACCATTTCTGGCTTATGTCTAGGAACTATTGAATGATCTTTCATGGTAGAGTTCATTTATTAATGTGATTTCAGATGAGCCATTTAAACAAGTCAAAGTTTAGAATGTGTTGTTTAAGTCAAATCTCACTTATGTCATATTCAATTTTCAATTAAATTGTACATACATGATGTTTAAGTCGAATCTCTGCAGCATAAAAGATGCCAAAGGCAATTACATTCAAGATCAAACTTATGATTGTCGTTATTCTTAAGGAAAAGAAAATATTTTGTGTGTATGTATAGTCATCATTAAATTTTTATGGTGATTGCAATTTTGTTACATTTTTGTATTGTGTAACTTGAAAATGTTGTGTGCAATATGATGAAGTTTTTCTTATGTATTAGTGATATCAGATTTCCACAATCCATAAAAAATGCTGCAAATTTATTTCTGGATTTGATTGTGTAAGTTTTCTTTTTTTTCTTTTTTGCATCAACATTTCGGATCACACACAGTGATCCATCATCAGGATGAAGAGTGATCCCTCAGTGATCAACTCTTCATCCTGATGATAGATCATTGTGTGTGATCCAAAACGTTGATGCAAAAAAAAACAAAAACTTACACAATCAAATCCAGAAATAAATTTGCAGCATTTTCTTATGTAGTTAAAGTCTTTGATCACCTCTTGCATCAATGTTTCGGATCACACACTGTGATCCATTAGTGATCAACTCTTCATCCTGATGATGGATCACTGTGTATGATCGGAAACGTTGATGAAAAAAAAAAACTTACACAATCAAATCTAGAAATAAATTTGCAGCATTTTCTTATGTAGTTAAAGTCTTTGATTTTCATAATTTTTTGGTTATGTTTATGTGAAATTTGTTTTATATGATTCCTTTTCACTTGGTTTTTGTCTAATTCATTATTTGATGTGGGCTACTCTTAAACAGCACATTCCAAGTTTTGACTCATTTAGGTGGTTCATCTGAAATCATTCTAACTTCTCATGTAGAACCCGTCTATTAGTATGATTTAAAATAAGTCACTTAAACAAATAAAAAATTAAAATATGTTGTTTAAACCATGCTATGTTAGATACTGTTCATATGCTGATTAAATGTATGTTTGAGTTTCAGGTGACTAAATTCAAATGTGGAGGGGTGACAGTAGGAGCGGCAATGAATCATGTTATGGTAGATATAGTTTCCTATTTACATTTTTGGAATACAAGGTCTGACATGGCTCGTGGGATAGATGCGATGGTACCTCCGTATATTGACCGTACTTTGCTTCGAGCACGAGATCCTCCTCAACCTTCCTTTTCTCATCTAGAATACCAACCTTTCCCAACTCTTCTCCACGAGGAGAGACTGGAAGAGAGACAACTCCCACTTTCATATGAACGATTTAGGCTTAGCAAGGAACAATTAGATTACTTAAAAGAAAAGGCCAGAGATAATCCAAGTAAGGAACCCTTCACATCTTTTGTAGTATTGTCAGCTCATGTTTGGAAATGCACCTGCATTTCAGGGAATCTACTGGATAAACAGGAAACTAAATTATTCATGCCTGTCAATGGGCGAGAGCGCATCCACCCAACATTGCCTCGTGGATATTTTGGTAATGCTGTATTCCCTACTTCTGTAATTGCTATTTCAGGAGAAATAGTGTCACGCCCAATTTGGCACATAGCTAAGAAAATAAAAGATGGAGTGGAGAAGATGAATGACCAATACATTCGCTCTCAATTAGACTACTTGGAATTAAAGCTCGATAAAAGTGGACAACAAATATCGTACCCTAACTTGATTATCAATAACTGGGCTTCTTCGTCCTTATATACAGAAAAATTTGGGTTGGGGAAGCCTTTGTTTATGGGAAATCTGTCAGATCTGCCAGAAGGATTTTGTTTGATTAAACCCAATTCTGAAGAGGATGGAAGTCTAATGGTTGAGATGACCTTGCGGATTGATCGCGTGGATCGATTTGGCAAATTGTTTTATAAACTCTTTGATGGAAACTCTGGCTTCAGTAAACTATGATTTGGAGCCATCCTGGCAGCCAAACTAGTCACACAATCAATAATTACATGGAAGATTTTTAACTGTTTTTCTAAATGTTGTATGTGATTTCTTTCAAAACATTAGAGTTAGAGATTTCAAGCATATAAATTCGATGCCTTTGCAATTAAGGAAAAGGTGATTTGGACAACAAAATATTGTAAAAGATTATGTATCATGGTTGTTTTCGTGAATTATTCTATTGGAAAGTGCATTGTGTTTGAACTAGCTCAACGGTATGTGGAAATCTTACTATTTACTATGTAACTGCCAATTAAATTTGATCCTTCCTCTGGTTAGCTTTAGATCTCGATATTGTGTCATTTTAGTCTTATATTTTAAGTTAGCTTAATTTGTTTAAGAGGTATTAGATCTTGATATTGTGTCATTTTTGGATGAAAGGGGATATGACATGTGCTTAATGATAGTGGAGTATGTTTTGATTCACAAGAAATATGATGTAATTATTTGATAATTGAATATATTTTTTGATAAATAGATTTAGAGAATTATATTTAAGTGGAAGCATAAAATCATGTCTCATTTGTGAACTATTTATGAAATTTGACGTTATGAATTATATCCAGATGGAAGCATAAAGTCATGTCTACAAAATATTATTATATATCTGAACTGTTGTATTGCACATGATAAAATCATATTCTTGAAAGCTTCCAATATGCAAATTCATAATTTATTCTAAAAAATCTTGTAATATATGCTTTCCTTTACTGTGATTCTGCGTTTCTTCCACCTCATTCTCCCACATATACCAGCCAAAACCAGTAATGCCTGTCCTGATAAATTTTAATTAATTGCTATTCTAATAACAACGCACCTAAGATGAGGATCACGTTTTACAGATATTGCCAGAAAGACAACGAAAGACTGTTCTAATAAAAGCGCGTCTAAGACGAGGATCCCGTTTTACAGATATTGCCAGAAAGACAATGAAAGACAAAATTAAATTAAATTAAATTATAAAAAAAAAGCTGGGCTTAACCAGCACACTTTAAGCGTTGACCTGCTTCCACCGACTCCTGTTTCTGTCCCTAAAACAGTCCCGTAAACTGCAACGGTTAGCAGTCAGCATAGCAGCGAATGGAAAGGAAATGCGCCTCTGATCATTCCGCCGACCAATTTTCAAATTGGACAAGGCACGTGAACTTTTTGGTCGAATGCCTCAAAGAAATGTCATCTCATGGAATGCCATGATTGCAGGATACACGCAAAATTGAATTTGTTTAAAAGGCTTCCGGAACTTTCAAGCAAATGCAATGGGCAGGTGTAAAGCCAGACTTCGCCACCTTTGCCTGCAGCCACCCTGCCTGTGCCAGAATTCGGGCTTTGTAATAGGGTGTGGAATCTTTCAAAGGATTAAGGACGGAAATGTGAGGTGAGGTGTCAGAAAGCTCTGCTTAAAATGCTGGAACGATTGTTGTAAAGTGTCCAACTATGATGCAAGCGGGTTATATGGTAACAAGGATGAATGCTCATATCAAAATTCTTATTTAATTTTATTATGTAAAGTTTATTTTCATCAATGTTTTAGATTTCATTCTGTGATCCATCAGCAAGATGAAGAGAGTTGTAGGAGAAAATCAGAGTGTGATCCAAAACATTGACGCAAATAAACTTTACACAATAAAATCCAGAAAAAAGCACTCTCACTGTATATGGACTGTGGAAAGCTAATGTCTCTTATTCTTACATAACTCGTTTTTCGTCATACACAAATGCTTAGCGGAACTAAAATAATCTACAAATTAAGAATACTACCTTCTAATTAATGAATCTTAATATTAAAACTATTTTAGTTGTATCATGAAATTTGGAAATTTATTTCAGATGGGTTTCATATCATCCTTCTTTATGAAACCAATTAAATACAAAAATTGATAAATACCTACACCCACTTCAAATTTAATCAAACTTAAAAATAAGAACATGTTGATATTTTCAAAATAGAAAAATAATATTAAATAACTATGCATTCATACCTCATGAGTGCTAGAACTTAAAAATAAGAACATGTTGATATTTTCAAAATAGACAAAATAATATTAAATAACTATACATTCATACCTCATGAGTGCTAGGAACTGTAACACAATATTAATACATGACACCAACAAAGTGATTATTAAAGTCAAAGGAGAGGAAGTATATCATGGAAATAACACATTGGGAAATAATCAAATTGAGTACATAACATAGGGAAGCTACATGTCATAACATGATATTCATTCTCTGTCCATCAGGTCTTGGTCTCGTTCTTTCAATCCCCTTACAGAGTCATTGAACACCAAACCAGTCTAGGTCCATCTGTCGAATCTCCCTCCAGTTTTGGGAGGAATCTTGTTATGAAGCTATTGGCAATACCATTGGACGCTTCTTAATGGTGGACTCTACAACTAGGGAACTTGGGCATAATATGGTAGTTCGGTTGCTAGTTCATTTGGACATCTCCAAACCTCTTCATGGTGATGTGGTCTTGTTGGTGAAAGGCAGACCTTGGAAGCAACTTTTGGACTATGAGGGTCTCCCCTTTTGGTGTAGGAGTTTCTTTTCAGTGGGTCACTTGGCCTCTACTTGCCCTCATGCCCACCGCAAGGGCGCTACAACTTGGTGGAAGGATGCTCTCTTGGAGCATCTCATTGTTGGTTCTCCTCCTTCAGAAGCTCCTTCAGTTAGTTCCTCGATGAAGGCTGACCCTCACATGACTACCCAAGACTCTCTTCCAACCATCCTTACTATGAAGCCTTTTGTTGTCTTTATTCCCTCAAACCCTTCTGTTGTCACTATTCTGTCAGAACCTACACGCCCTTCGTTGATCGACTCTGTTGGACCTTTGTTAGCTCCTATCTTCGCTTCTTCATCGTCGGCTCCCTCGCTATGTGGTGGTTCCTCTCCCAGGGTGGTTGTTGTGGATCCACTTCCATCGCCTCGCTCGTTGGTTCTTGATTTTGAGCCTTCCTGATCAATTATGTTGAGGAAGAAAAAGGGTCCCCCCAAATCCATTGCCTCTTCATGGACTTAGGCATGGGGAGTCAGTTTAGACCCCTTTGTTTTGGGGGTTGTCTAATTTTCTGGTTGTTCTATAATTGTCAGTCAGTTGTTTTTGTTTGTTCTTCTAGTTCAAACTCTGTTTGAACTATGCTTTCTTTTGGCCCTTTAGGCTTTTTGTGTGAAGGGTATAGCACCCTGTAAATGTTTCTTATCTTATCAAAAACAAAAAACAAAAATAAATTGAACATGTATTTGTAATGTTTCTTGGCTAAGGTTTTGGTGTTTGATACATAATAGCTTTACCTCTATAGTTTAATAGTTAAGATGATGCACAATACAATTATATAAATCAAACTACCATGTACCAACATTTGACCAACACATAATAGTATAATACTATTGTATAAAGAGGGATAGGGGCACTACCTCACCTCCTACCTTTAGTTCTTTATGTAGATAACCCCTCAACCTTGATCCACTAGACTCTCCATGTTATTTACACTTAACTAGATATGGTTATCAAATTATGCATAGGGCGACTAAGAACATATGAGATTAGGTGGGACTCCATAAGCTTCATCTATTACAACTATTTATAATTAACCTATAAGTAACCACTTACAAAACAAGGTGTCCTTATTAACCACTAAAGTCAATAAAAATTATCCCAACGATTGAAATAAATTAAAAGTTATTGAACTATAAGGAATCTATAATCCCTAATTATAAAAAAATATTTACAAGTTACCATGTAGTGATAGATTAGTGACTAAATAAAACTAAAATACTAATCTTATGATAGATACATTATCTATCAACAATTATGACCTTATGATAATTCAATTAGCAATGAGAGAACATGATAGGGTTTGACTATCTTTCATTATCACAGTGCAACAATGATAGAAAGGTGAAATTTAAAGATATTCAAGACTAAAACAAGTACAATAATAATAATTCCAAAAAACTTAATTACATAGCATGTTATCTTAAACATAGTAGTGATAGTACAACTAAATTAATTTTCAAGTTTAGTAATGTGGCCATGACACTTATACATGTGAATAGGAATATTCCATGTTATCATGTAATTGTATCAATTTATGGTTCAACATCATGTAGTCATAGATTAAATACATTAGATAATATGATTGTCCCTCCCATTCTATCCCATTCCCATAATAGGGTTTCACTACTAATTAATCATTATCACAATCCATCATTAACATAAAAGATTCTAAACACTAGGATGCATACTCATTCACCATTCATTCATCTTAGGGAACCCTTTTATGACATATTTAGACTCATTAACTATGACAAAATCATGTTCCAAGGGCCTTTAAAGAGAAAAAATTATCATAAAAATCATTCTAATGGGGTATCTCATACTTGAGTACAACAAAATCATAACCCATTGATATGATTGGCTTCAATTATGGTTTTATAGTCACAAATTGTAGGAAAACAATGTATTGAGATAGTGACCAATATAAAATTTAACAATATGGTTTCATAAACACAAGGAAAAAATCTACCCCTCTGTATCATTGTTACTAAGAAAATGTTTTAAATAGACACTTAATACTACCAAACCCTATTAGTGTACATATTTTAAAGGGTGTAATAATTTTTTGAAGGTAAACTATAATAACAATACAAAGCATCAAATGAAGATTTAAATTAACCAAAAAATACATTGTTCTCCTTATGTTAGTTAAAAATAGTAATAAATAATTGAGATTGAACACATAAAAATAATATTTTTTTAAAAATGTATTATATATTGAATGATGCCAAGCAATGCCAACACCTAGTAAACATGATGGAATACCAAATATGCAAATAAATCATCCCAAATGAGCAATATGCCAAGAAGCCTTTGAATGGAGTGATTCCCCATTCTTGTAGACAATAGGACTTCTTCATACAACTACTTACATAAATTATGGACATGCCCAAAAATAGTGCATATCTTCTTTGCATGCTAATTTACAAGTGCTTAGAGTGGAGTTAACTAGAAATGGGTAGATTTTTAGGTGGCCTTTAGCTGCCAAAACTCCCAAATAGTCACATATTCATGAGAAGATTAGGTATTTTGATCACATCATGAAATATTCACAACAAATAATTTAGTCATTAAATCACAAAATTTAGATAGTCTACCCATGGGTCTAAACCTTATTTCCTTTATTTTTCATTTTTTCTCCTCCACCTCACCATGTACCTTTCACCAATCACATGGTTCAATAATTTTAAATCAAAATTTGCTTACAAATAGTTTTAAACACAAGTGACCACTTTTAAAATTACTATATGAATTCAATTCAATTAATTATACTAAAATATAAAAAAAAGATTGGTAAAAATAAGGAATATTAATCTTGAGTGATGATCAAGATGCTTTTATCTTTCATAATAGTACCTACCATGGGATATGGGAGTAAACATCTTTCATAATAGTACCTACCATGGGATATGGGAATAAACATCTGTAT
The DNA here is from genome assembly GCA_007115665.2 of Sequoiadendron giganteum. Lineage (NCBI taxonomy): Eukaryota > Viridiplantae > Streptophyta > Pinopsida > Cupressales > Cupressaceae > Sequoiadendron > Sequoiadendron giganteum. The sequence goes on along the minus strand of CM021100.1, from coordinate 299,208,099 downwards.
CTTTACCCATACCATTTTCAAGCAATCTGCATTTAGCAAAAAAAAGTTAAAATAAGAAAAACATGAAAACATGCATAAATGATGCAAAAAAAGGAAAGATGTTTTGCCTTGGCAAGCTAAAATTGATTGATTTGATTGATGATGATGATGATGATGATGATGACGATGATGATAGAATTTTCAACAATAAGAATAATTGGAGGATTGTGAATAATATATCCTAATAATCCTATTTTTGAAAATGAGTCAAAAAAAGTATTCGTAATGATATAGTCCTAATGATGATTTGAGTCAAATAGGTCAAGGTTTGCAATGAAGTTGGGAACAAAATTGTTTATTTTTTGGATGGATCACTAGATTGGTTAATAATATTGCATCTATTATGATTGCATGCATATGGATTTTGTTGAGGGTTCTCAATTGTTTGGAACTAAAGACATGGGACAACAAAGTTGATGGAAAAGGATGAAGTGATAAAGGGATTGTTTAGATAGGGGATGGGATGGATTATGGGATGATGCATTAGGTATATTGGAATGAGTGTCAATATGAAATCTCTAAGGACTATGATGGATAGGAATAACATGTCCCATACTAGATGTACCATAATGTATATAGAAGGTTACAAGAGGGAGGGTTAGTAGAGAAATTAAGGCTTGTATTGTCCAAAATATGTTTAGACATTATTTCCTTATCCATATCAATATTTAAGTATGAAAGAAGGATATATTAGATATCATGAGATAGGTATGGATGGGGAGGATGGATAAAGAGGATAAAGTAGATAGGATAGAGCTTAATGAAGGTGAATGTACTTGATCAATTTATTCATAATTTTGTATGAAAGGATACATATAGGAGGATTACAAACTATCATAGAATGCAGTTTTATAAACCGTCATAACCACATTAACTAATAACTAAAAAATGGAATAACCATTACACTAACATTAATAGCGGGTTGATGCAAGAAGTTGGGTCCACAAAAAGCTCAAAAAGTGGAAGTGTTTTTGCTATTTTTTAGAATTTGTCACACTTGGACTGAAAATTTGAGGCACTTACCCAATGAATCTTGAAAAAAGTCACAAATATGAAATTTATCATTTTGAATCTAGTTTCCAAATACGTAATCTATTCAAATACTCATATGATAGAAATTAAATCTTGATAGGGATGTATAAAAACCACTTTTTAAAAGTCCCTATTTTTGTACCATACCATGCACGTGTACGGACACCACTTTTTGACCCAAATAAAAGTATTTTTCTAATTCATTTTTGGGAAAGAGATCTAACAACATGAATATTGATGAGAAATTTTTTTTGTAATTTATTTTTGAATTTTTTTTATTGATTTTTTATTGGCCTTAATTGTTGTTTTTAAAAATCAACGTGTACAAACAACATAATTGGACTTAAACTAAACATTTTTTGAATATTTTTTTTCATTGTGTAGATAATTATCTTAAGATTGACACCATATAAATTCTTTTACAAGAAACTTAACCAAAAAAAATTATAAAAAACAAAAAAATCCTAATATTTCAAGTTTAAAGACTAGTTTGCTTAGAAATTAATTAAAAAATAATAAATATAATCCAATATTAATAAAATTATATATTTTGAAACTATACATCATGTTATCTAATGGTTTTTAATTTTATAGATTGATTCAGAAAAAAAGTCCATCAGCCATATTGCCAAAGTTGGACATTCTTCTTCAATTTGCCTTAGTTTTTTAGTTGCGGGTCAAAGGCTAAGGATTGGATTCCTAAACATTTCTTGAGCCTAATACCAAGGCTACATGTGGGTTGGAGATTAAAATTTTTAATAATGCGTATGTGTTTTTAATTAATGAATATTTGACTTTTTACTAATTTGCGAAGTGGACATTTCTTGAAAAACGGAATTTTGGTCGTGCTACCCCTACAAATTTTGGAAACTAATTGACTTTATTTTTATTTTTATTTTTATTTTGTAGAAAGGAGTCTAGTTTCTAAAAATGTAATTTATTTGAAAAATTGATGAACGGTTAATTTATAACAAAAAAAATACCAAACATTGTTTTTTGGCAAAAAAAAAGACATACAGATAAAATAAATTATGGATGAAAGACTTAACATTTTCTTTAAGTGAAAACAATTACATCGTTGGATAGCTAAGAGATAACACAACATTACCCATGTGTTCAATTTTTTCGATATTGAACCACGTGCAATCCTGACGGTGAGCACGAACTCGATTATGAGAAATATAGTAGATTTTATAAAAACACGTATTTGGTCATTGGGAATGCCCTCCAAGTCTTTGGGTTGGTATTCCAAGGCAAATACCAAGCCTAAGGCTTGGGAATTCCCAAAGAAAGATATAACATGAGCGTGTTATAATGCGCTCACGTTATATCTCACTTTTGACATGGTTTTTGCTTCTGTGGGAAACATGTCAACTAAGACATAACGCAAGCGCATTATAACATGCTCGTGTTATGTATTACTTTATGTTAAATGCCAATATATTGAATGTATGCTGATATATTTGTATATTTGTATGTACATGTATGTCATGTATGTAAGTATGCTTGTATAGATGTAAGATTATATGTACATATGTATTATGCTTGTATGTATGCATTTATGTATGTCTTTAGATGGAGGGAGAATTTAGAGAGAGAGAGAGTCTAGAGAGATGGAGAGGGGTTGGAAGTGACAGGTTAAGAGAGAGGGAGTGGGAGAGAAGGGGTTGGAGTGAGAGAGACTTAGCTAGGTAGGGTGGGAGAGATAGAGGGAGGGAGGGAGAGAGAGGGGGGTGTGAGAGAGAGAATTGAGGGAGAGGGAGAGAGAGAGGGGGTAGCAGAGAGAGAATTGATGGAGATGGAGAGAAAGAGAGATTTATGTAGGTAGGGTGCCAAAGGGAGAGACTTGAGAGTGTGAGGGGGGTGAGAGGGAGAGACTTGAGAGATAGGTAGTGAGAGGGAGTGTGAGAGAGATGGAGTGTGAGAGAGAGGGAATGGGAGAGAGAGGGAGTGTGAGTGAGAGACCTAAGAGAGGGAGAGGGTATGGGAGGGAGTGACCTGATAGGGGTAGAGAAAGAGGGAAGTGGAGTGAGAGGGACTTATCTAGGTAGGGTTGGAGGGATAGATAGAGAGAGGGGAGAGAGACCAAGAGATAGTTACCTAGGTAGGTTGCCAGAGGGAGAGAGAGGTAGTGGGAGAGAGTGGGATGGAGTGGGAGGGACATAAAGAGAGATGGATAGAGGGAGCGAGAGAGGGTGGTAGAGATTGATTGAACGAGAGGTACATAGAAAGAGGGAGACGGTAGATAGAGACAATTAGAGAGGGTAGGAGGGAGGGAAGGAGGGAAAGGTGAGATGTATAAATAGAGAGAAAGTGATAGGGGTTGACGGTATAGGGTTGAGGGATTAGGGTGGAGGACCTATAGGGTTGATGGTTTCTAGGGTATTAGGGTTTAAGGTTTGAGGGTATTTGGTTGAGGGTATAGGGTCTAAGGTTTTAAGGGTTTAGGGTTGAAGGGTTTAGGGTTAAGGGTTTAGGGTTAAGGGTTTACTTGGTTGAGGGTAGAGGGTTTAGGGTATA
>CM021100.1:299104359-299204408 GCA_007115665.2 Sequoiadendron giganteum | reverse complement strand
GGTTGAGGGTTGAGGGTTGAGGGTTGAGGTTTGAGGGATTAAGAGGGTATAGGGATTAAGGGATTAGGGTTTAAGGGTTGAGGATTGAGGGTTGAGGGTTGAGGGATTAGGGTTTAAGGGTTGAGGATTGATGGTATAGGGGTTGAGGGATTAAGAGGTATAAGGATTGAGGGATTAGGGTATAAGGGTTGAGGGTTGAGGGTTGAGGGATTAAGAGGGTATAGGGATTGAGGGATTAGGGTTTAAGGGTTGAGGGTTGAGGGATTAAGAGCGTATAGGGGTTGGGGGATTATGGTTTGAGGGGATGAGGGATTAAGAGGTTATAGGGATTGAGGGATTAGGGTTTAAGCGTTGAGGGATTAAGAGGTTATAGGGGTTGAGGGAGTAGGGTTTAAGGTTTAAGGGTTGAGGGATTAAGAGGGTATAGGGATTGAAGGATTAGGGTTTAAGGGTTGAGGGTTGAGGGATGAGGGATTAAGAGGTTATAGGGATTGAGGGATTAGGGTTTAAGCGTTGAGGGATTAAGAGGTTATAGGGGTTGAGGGAGTATGTCTCTCAGCCTGATCCTGACCCTCCTCTCTCCACTCCACCCTCCTCCTCTTTCCTCCTCCTCATCACCCTCCACTCCTCTATCTTTCTCCATCTCCTCTCCTCCCTCTCTATTTCCCTCCTTCTCCTCCTCCTCAATCCTTCTCCCTCCTCTCCATCTCTCCCTCCCCTCCTCCTCTCTATATCCCTCCTCTCCCTCCCTCTCTCTTTCTCCCATCTCCTTCTCCCATCTCCTTCCTCCTCCTCCTCTTTCCCGCTCGCCTCTCCTCCTCCCTCTCCTATCTCCTCTTCTCCCTCTCCCTCCATCTCTCTCATCTCTCTGTCTCTCCTTTCTCCTCCCTCTCCTCCCTCTCCCTCTCTCCTCTCTTATCCCCCTCCTCCTCTCATCCTCTTCTCTCCTTCCCTCTCTCCCTTTTTCTCTCCCACTCTCTCTTTCTCCCACTCTCCCCCTCTCTCCCTCCCTATCTATCTCCAAGTCTCACACTTTATATTTCTAACCCTCTGCCTCTCCCTCTCTCTCTCCCTCTCCCTCCCTTCCTCCCTCCCTCTCTCTCCCTCTCTCTCTCTCCCACTCTCCCTCTACCTCTCTCTCTCACACACACAGTCACCTCTATCTCCTCTACTATAAGGGTGCAGGGGACATATATAGAATTAGGATAGAGGGTAAAGACAAAGAGGGAGAAAAAAAATATACTAATAAAACCATATTTTACATAACGTGCTCACGTTATAATGCGAGCGCATGTTGTACTCCAATAAAATGGTAAAAAAATCTATATACCTGTGATTTCAAGGCCCACAGTCTGCATATTCCCCTGGTTCTATGTGTGCTCTGACAAAAAGCAGCTTTTTGATGATGTTGTGAAGTGTGCAAGCATGTTTTTCACATTCCATCACCTTTTCCATGATCTTTCTACCACCTTTGCATGAAATAGCAGAGTTTCCACATTGAAAGAAATATAATATCAATTGAAGTTTGAATTCCATTGAAAACTGATATACAATTAAAGTATGGAAGGGAACAAGCTTTTGAACAAGTCAAATTGTTGTGGAGTTTGAAGAAAGAAGAAGCTAAGGCTACATAATTGGTTTGAACTCCTCCATTTGAAAGTCTGGTTTTTTAGGTATGTGAAGTCTTTACACATTTTCTTTCATTCTATTATGGCATGCTTTCATTTTTGTTTGTCATTATAACCTTAGGTTGTCAATGCACATTTTAAATTACCATTATATACACAATTATATACACTTGCCAATTACCATTTTAAACTTGATGCAGAGCATCTACCAGGATCCACAAATCATCAAGGGTACTTCTGACCTTAACTTAAATTCAAGAAGATCAACAAACAAACCCAATCATCTTTTCATCAAAACATTAGAACTTGGTTTCAACTCTTTGTCAGACTTAAAAAAATAGATTAACCATCATAAAATTGATTGTAACATAGCATAAAGTTGATTAGAAACTTAGAACCATTTATGAAAATTCATCCTTTAAGACAACTCCAAGCCTCTCCCATTCCTCTGAAGGGTCCAAACACCTTCCTTTACCTCTATGCAAATTGATGCAGTACAAAGGAAGAAATTAACACCTTTATTGACACACTTATTCAACTATATTCCCTTCACAAAAAAATTGATTTGTATACTCAAATTAGCATTAAGAGTTCCCAATTCCTTAAGGACCTTCAAAACACCTTGAAAATCTTGAAAATAACTAATTACAATCAACTAGGTTCCTCAAAACATCAACCAATGATTATGTCATTCACAAGTTGTCTTAAATCTTCAATAATGGCACCATTGTTTACAAACACAAACTATAATTCTTAAGGCACAACCAAACCATTATTTGCTTAATAAATATTTGTTTGAGTTAGTACAACAAAAATGAAACCTTTCATAATTTTGCCCTTACACACAAACTTAGTTCCTTTTTTCACTGTCCACATTACTAGTAGCCAAGCATCTACAAACTATCACATGTATCTCCCAAACCATGCACACACTTCAGACTGTGATACTCATTTTTGATGCAGAGTTAGAGGACCCAAAACCATTGAAGATGTCAACTTGCCTTCAAGAGGAATCTAACAAGATTAAAAAGGTCTAATGGACCAATCCCAACACTCCTCCAAGTTGGACAACAGACATAAACACTATTTCCCACATTTCACCCTTGGAATCTAGTTATTGTGCAAAACCGGTTTTGGGCCCTTAACTCCAAAACTTTCCAAAACACCAAGAAAATATATAGAAAGTCACCTTTTTATTATAAACTATCTTTGCTCAATTACTCCAGCTCTATTCCATTGATCTATTCCATTTATAAACTTATTATATGTAGCACCCATTTCAGAGTTGCAAGACATACCTTAACCCATCACGTGACTCCTTTGGGACAACTTTAAGAAAACTGACCTTTTCACTATTTTAGGCCTCCAAGTAGGCCAATTTTACAAAGGAACTACCCTTAGATCCTCACACCAAACTTCCAAACCCAAAAACAATCTTTAATTAGGTCTCAAAACAAGATATTTTCTAGGTCTTAAGACCTTACCCGCTCAACTAGGCTTCCAATACAAAAACCCCCATTTTTCAATGCAAAGAGGAAGTATTTATAGAAACTCCTATACCTGGGCCTTCCCAGACCATTCCAAAGCATCAAAAATCTTCAAAATACCCTACACAAGGTCAAAATTTCATTACATAGACCACTCCTTCAACACTTTTTCAAAATCACTCCTTGGTTCCTCAAATTCTCATGGAAAAGTGCTTGTTTCAGCCTAAGAACCCCATCCTATTGTCATTAGTTTCATTCCAAGGAATGTTCAACAATAAAAAACCCTACTCTAACAATTTACATGCCATCCCACTGAGAAAAAATTCATAATAGTAGGTGGGATTGTCATTTCATAATTAAATCCTTCTCAATCCATTGACTGGCTTGAAATGAGCAGTTTCAGAAAATTGTCAATTGCTCCCTTCAAACGTACTATTAAGCCCTCATAAATCTGATGCATTAGAGAGTTAAGACATGTGCATACAATATTATATTATTTTTCTATCAAGGGGAGGCTGTACAGATTTGTACAAGTGCATGAAAGTGCAAAAAAACCAGTGAATTTCTGGAAAATAGCATTTTTTTATCAAAAAAATGGATTTCAAAATGAACAAAAATCCTCCCTTCGAGCCAATGGAGGTTGTTTAAACCTTTTGAAATTACAACCAACTCCCCCAAATTCCTATAACTAACAAACAACCACCTTTGAAAGCTCATATAACCGGTACATCGAAAATGTCTTTAATGACCCTCTTACAACATGAAGATACCCAAAATTGAATCAAATTTAAAAATAGAAGCATAGATTGTCAAGGTGCTCCTACACCACAAAATTATCAAACACTCACAATTCCATTACACTCATTATTTTTCAGAATCACCATCATGGTTATTCACTTTTAGTTAGAAATATGCTCTGGCCAGCCTAGTGCTTCCATAGTTTGTACACATTTTTCTAGATGCTAGGTTAACTTTTGTACACAATGATTGTAAGTATTATTTAAATGAAGACTTGAATGACATATTTTTCAACTAACTTGAATGGATACATTTTTTAGGAACTAATATTCATCTCATTACCATGGTACAAATAAAATTATCCACCATGTCGAAGAAAAAGACAAAGAGGAAACTAACAGATGAAGAGAACAAAAACTTGAAATAAAAGGAGAGAGTTCGGGTAGTGGCATATCATGAAAAGAAGAAATTGGAAACTATTGATGAAAACAACCCAATTGTAGATGAACCTCAATCGTTAAAAAGAGAACGGGAATTGGCAGCACAACAGGCACGAATGTGAAAGCATCATTGTAAGACAGATTCAGATACCGTAGTTGGAGACACACCCTCTACGAAAAGTGGATATGAAGGGAAACCATTAAGAACAAGTGAATATGGAGGGACACCATCTAACACAAGTGAATATGGATGGACACCATCTACTGCAAGTGAATATGGAGGGACACCATGTACCGCAAGTGAATATTGTTGGACACCATCCAACACATCTCAAGTTGAGAGTACATCATCACTCGGAATTGAAGAAGAAGGTATGCCATCATCCCCATGCGAACCTCAAGGTATGTCTTCTTCTCCACCCTCGATCGAAGGTATGCAATCTAGCACACCTCAATTAAATATTGATGAAATTCCTAATGTTGAGATGTATGTACCTAGGAGAACACCACCTAGAATTTTGCGTAGAAAGCCAAAGTATTTGATTAATATTGATGATGAGATTTTGCAGCACATGGAAGGTAATATTTCAACATGCACTTGTAGAAGATATGTTGATAAGATTTGGGAATGATTCTTTGAAAGGATAAATGAGACTACAAGATGTCAACTATTTGTTGAAATGATGCAGGGTGTAAAATATAGGAACATCATGAAGACTTTTGGGTTGAGAACATCGAATGCATCGAGTGAAGACACTATTGTGAAGAATCTAATGGATGCTTATGAGAGTGTGGGTAAGACCTCATGCTCAAAGGATAGTAATGTCACCCGACGTGTCATTACATCGACTTTGGTAAGTTGTCAAACAAAGAGAGCTCATATAATTAAAAAGACCAGTGAACAAACAAGAATTAGTAGAAAAACTTTATCAAGAACCATTCAAAGGTGAAAAATAATTGTGGGCAATGATACAAATGAATTATGGGAATTCTCGGGGAGACTATCACAAAAAGATAAAGAAGTTGTCAAAGCCTTGAGAACACTAATTGAAAAGTATTGGAAGAATAACACAAGGCCATCTCTGAATCAAAGGGATGTGGTAAGAAGGAGAATCGGTAGTCGGAATCATGGGCCACATCCAAAGCAATTTTTGGATGACTCAAACCCAATTTTTTCAGAAATTTGAAAATGATTATCCTCAAATTAGTATTTCTCAAAGATTTTTTGAACTGCTTAAACCTTTTTATGTCAAGATAAATCACACATGCACTACTTGTTGTTGTTGTAGACTACATATTGAATTTTCGAACCATTATGATGTTTATCGTTCTATATGTTTAGATTTGCATACTAACGATGTTTTGCAGGATTGTGGCATAGAAGGCCCACCAAAATCTTCAAGAGATTTCTTATCAAAAAAGTTATGTGAAATAGAGGATGGTAAGATATTCTATAGGACAACATGCTTGGATGGTTCACGCGAGCATTGCGGTGGCTTCTACTGTATGCCAGTATGTCAACATATGAAAAGCACAGATGAGGTGGGACAAAAACTAGTAGAGTTCGGGAAGTTTAAAACAGTGGCATATGCTACAAAAGATGGGTCTCAAGAAAAAAGGTTTGATTTTGTTATTGAGAAGATTCCAGTGTACCAATTTATTACCACATTTCGTGACAATATACTGTCTGAGTATGCAATGCATACCCATAGAGCCCGATGGTTGGACACACAGTTCAAGCTATGCAAGGACACCTTTCCAGTTGGAAGCATAGTATATGTGGTTGAATTTGCAGAGAACTACACTCTACAACCACAACATGAGGTGTAGTCACAGTATTACAACTCCACACAAGTTTCAATATTTGTGCACATAGCATTCATTCATGCATCTGATAGTACAGATGAGCAAAGGAAGGTATTGAGGGAGTACCACTTTTACATTAGTGATGATCGCACACATTCTCTAGAGTTCATGCAAGGTTGCTTCCAAATGTTCTACAGTGGTTTGGCTCAGAGGGGCATAAAATATGAACAACATATAATATGGTCTAATAACTGTGCAGCACAGTTCAAGAACTCGCGCATGTTCTACTAGTTGTGCAGGATGCATGTCATTACAGGTGGTCAACATATGTGGAAATTTTGTGAGGTCGGAAATGGAAAGGGGGAGGATGCGTGAAAAGAGCATTAGCGCGAGAAGAGTTAAAGTATAAAGACAGTGCAAAGTTGACAGATGCAAAATCAATCATCGAGTGGTTTAATGCTTTGATGGGTCTAGGTAATGAAGGTACATCTTCAGTTCGTAGATTTTTTTGGTTGATGGATGATACTAACATTACACCATATGAAGACTATTGTACACTAACAGGATCAAGTGAGGTACACTCTTTCCTTAGCTAAAATATAGGTTCATGGAGTATCAATACATGAAAGATGACATGCTTTTGTTCTTCATGTACAATGCAAGCCTGGAATGATTGTGAGTCAAGGGAGTCGGTTGAAAAATGGTTCACCAGTTATCTTACCCCACTCACTACAGGATTTGACCCCAATTTCCAACGGCCTTTCGTCGGAATCTCGACGAAACATTGTTGGTCAGCCGACAATTAATAGAAGTTAGCATCGTCACTCAAATTTTGTCTACATCCCGACGGGCTGCAAAACGTCAACCTCACGACGTACGCACGTCGGAACCACGACACAAATTTTGTCAATTGCACGACGAATAGTGCACGGATGACGGGAGGCATACCTTCGCCAAACTATCAGATTAACAACGTAATTCTATCACCATTACGACACAAATTCGACGTATTGGCAATATCGTTGAGAGATCAATATTGTTATAGCGATCAAAATTGCCTGAGAAGATATTTCGAGAGATTGGATTTCTGTCTCAGCGATAACTTTTCATCGTTGAGATACACATCTTGTCTCATCGACAAAGCACGAGGGAAGCATATCGGCAAGACATATATTATCGGAGTAAGTTCTGAAGGTCTACCCGAGCAGCTATATGACGCCGATAAGATTACATCAGCAGGAGTCTTGGAGACATAATTTAGATTGAAATAGCGACAGAAGTTTGTCGAACAAGCGACGAAATAGGCAAGTCATTACGGCGAAACTTCGTCGGACATTTTTGCGATTCGTCGTATATTAGACAAGAAAGTGCACTTTTAAAAAAAAAACCTATTCATTGAAAGATCAAGACTATTACAGCGATCAAAATTGCCTAAGAAGATATATCAGGAGGACTGGTTTTTTTGTCTCAACAATAACTTTTCATCGGCGAGATAGACATATTGTCTCACCAAGGAAAGCATATCGGCAAGACATATATCATCGGAGTAAGCTCTCAATGTCTACTCGAGCAGCTATATGACGTTGATAAGCTTACTTCAGCATGAGTCTTGGTGACATAATTTAGATTGAAATAGAGACAAAAGTTTGTCGAACGAGCGATGAAATAGGCAAGTCATTACGATGAAACTTCATCGGATACATTGCAAATTCGTCAGACGCTTTTTGGGGTTTGTCGTAAAATTGATGAGAAAGTGCACTTTTTTTTTAAAAACCTATTCGTTGAATGTAGGCATATCGGTGAAAGATGAAGACTATTACAGCGATCAAAATTGCTTGAGAAGATATATCGGGAGGACTAGTTTTTTCTCTCAGCGATAACTTTTCATCAGTGAGATACACATATTGTCTCATTGAGGGAAGCATATCGGTAAGACATATTTCATTGGAGTAATTTCTGAAGGTCTACCCGAGCAGCTATATGACACCGACAAGATTACATCGGCAGGAGTCTTGGCGACATAGTTTAGATTGAAATAGCGACAGAAGTTCATCGAACAAGCGATGAAATAGGCAAGTCATTACGGTGAAACTTCGTCGGATACATTGCAAATTCGTCGGACGTTTTTTCGGTTCATCGTAAATTTGATGATAAAGTGCATTTTTTTTTAAAAACCGAGTCGTTGAAAGATCAAGACTATTACAGTGATTTGAGGCCTGTTTATAGCAGCAATAATGATAACTATTTTCTTGGCTGTCATACAAGCCATCTCCATCAACAGAGCTTTGAAACCAAATCCACACACAACACAATGTTCGTAGTGAAAAGTTAGCACTTTCTTTCATCTTTGCAGATTGGTTTGATGCTTCAAACGATGCATTTCTTATATTGAAAAGTACATTACTTACCTTTTTGAGCTTCTCTTTGTTTTGAGAGTAGTTTAATAATCTCTACTTAACAAGGCCAACCACGTGAAGGTGGAAGCTCATTTGGCCCTTCCCCCCCCCCCTCACATCACTCTCAATTCCCCATACCCGATCATATAACATTAATCATTCATTCATCCATTAATAACATATAACATTCATTCATTAACATATAACATTTTTTCATTAACATATTTCATTTTTTTAGTTCTTACATATTATAAAAAATATGGCTATCATAATATGATTACAATCACTTTTTTTTTGTTTCTTTTTTGCAGCTATAAATTGTTAAGTGGAGTATCGTTTTCTAAATCATTTGTCCCCCCTTCAGTTGTTCTGAGCTCTGCTCGTGATCTTAATGTATGCCTAGTTGTGTACTCACAACGTGGAGGTGGCTGCAAGGGGGGGTCTGCTGCAATAGCAAAGAAATGTTAAATTGATATGTTTTATTATTATTGTTACATGTATTTCATTAATTAAAAGAACATAAGAGTGGTGCTCTTTACCTGATTGGGCCACATCATGTTCCTGATATTGTCTTATAGCCTCATGCTCAACATGCTGAACACCCTCTAAATCCTGATATGGAGTTGAAACACGAAAGATTACATTAATTAATACACCAATTGCAATTAAAAATGTTTAAAAGAACATTAGAGTGGTCCTGCTTACCTGATGGAGCCACATCATGTTCCTGATCTTGTCTAGCCTGATCATGCTCAACATGTTGATCACGCTCTACATGCTCTAAAGTTGAAACACAAAAGGTTACATTCATTAATACACTAAATGCAATTAAAGATGTTTAATTGTATTAATCCATACTGCGTTTTGTATAGCACATGAATACATCTAGTACCGGGATGCACACCATGGCCTTCATCGGCAGGTTGTGCTCCACCCTCACCAGGCTGCATTCCAATGTCATGTGTAGGATTATCATTGCTTATCTATGTAAAAACAATAGGCACATTATTATGGTGGAAATTAATATTGAACAGATTGCACAAGTATTCAATTTGAAATAAACTTTATTGAGTTTATTTACCTACGTGTTGGATGCAGTGGAAGATTGTGTTTGCCTAGTCAAGACTCTTAGTTATTCAATCAGGGCTCCATAGCCTTGGTCGAAGGCAATCTTCAGTTCCTCTTCTGTGGGCACTCTGTTGAAATCAAAGCCCTGCATTTTTGCATGCGATCATGAATTTTAATTCTATGATTTGATAAAACCAGAATTGTTTGCAATTTATTATTTGGATGCAATATTTCATTTATTGATACTTACAAATCGTGCGGCTACTTTCATATAACCACCAGAGCCAAGTTTGTGCTGCCCGTGTTTTTCTAGTCTTGCGTTTGTTGCCTTCGATGTGTCAGGCAGCCTATGAAAATTTTGAAATACGTTAGATTATGTAAAAAGAAAGATTAATCAGTATATAATTAAATTGTTGATAGTATTACATACCTTCCTTGGCATGGTAGTATCTTTCCTTTCTTCTTTTCAGCCTTCTCCTTTCCATCTGACACCAAGTCCTTCAACTCCCTTTTCGGAATCATGGGGGGACACTCATACTTTTTGTTCTTCTCTAAATGTGACCTATATTGGTCCCTCACATACTTTAGATAGGTACCAGCTTTCTTAAGGACCTTGGTTCGGTTGAATGTTTTATCACCGAACAACACAACTAAACGGTTAATGAGCTCATCTTTTAAATCTTGATTTTGGGCATTCCATCGTGTACGTATGGTGGGCCCGAAAAGCTCCAATGAAATATCACTTAGATGTTTATAAAAAACATCATTTCCTGCAATTATAATTTAGGCAAATATTGTCGTTTTGTAAATCAATATAATAGGGCGCTATCCCCACTGTTAGCACTTACTTAAAAAATAATAATAATAATTAAAACATTTTCAAGTACCTAGGACCTTCTCTATCTTTATGGGAAGGAAATCCTCGGTCACCACAAATGTGACTAACAATGTTCCCGTACTAGTAATACAGGAAGATCCAGAAAATGCTGCTAAAACATCACCAGTAGTAGTGGCCTCTACATCCACAGGTACTGACACATGTAGTGGCATGTGTTCGCTGCCATAGGGTGGACTACCGAATGCCTGCATGGTATGTGTTGCCGACATTTCAGACGACAATATAGGCATAGATGATGGGGTCGGATGATGTGTTGTATGCGTAGGAAGATCAGGATTGACACTTGCAATACCTTGATCATGGCCAGCAACATGATCATGAGGACGCAAATAATCTTGTAAAAACAACACATATTTTAGTTCATGACATAGAATAGTACAAAATATAAAACCTGAATGAACTTATGTTATAATTAAAGATCTCATGACAGCTTACTTCCAAGTTCTATGCTCTCTCAGACAATATTTTAACCCTTTCTCTTATCTCATCTGTTTGAGGCACTACGAATACCAACTGAACGATTTCTTGATTTCATTTTTTTTGGGCCTTCCTCATCATATCCATAGGGTTTGTGGAAAATGCGATGTCATCATCGCATAATAGTGACTGCACCTCCATATGGATGCTCTCCTGTACTGCTGGTGCCTTTCCTTGATCAGCCAACTGCAACAAGAATATTAAAAACATTATCAAAATTAACCCAATAAACTCATGAAAAAAATATAATAATAAAAAAATTTGCTCGTATCTAATTTGTACAATTACAATGACGTGAACCTATCAAATAGAAGCACCTGAAGATGGATCGTGATCTGTGCTCTGGGCTGGAGCCTTCCTCGTATGATCAATGTCCTGTTGTGACAAAAATTAAATATAAAAAACATTACCGAAATGAAACCAATAGACTTACGAAAAAAAACATAATAATAAAATGGTATATTGGAGTCATTAATTGGAGGTTGGGTAAAATGGTATATATATAGTACATACCACCACCATAGTAATTTTGTTTGTATCTAAGCAATTCAAATTGTAATCGATACACGGTTTCCCTCTCGTGCCTCGAATATACAATTGGGTTGCTTATTTGTTGACCCAGGTCGTGTACTATTTATAAACCCTGCAATATTCCCTAATGCTTTTGGCCTCTTGTCAATGTACCTAGCCACTCCTTTATTTTGATCCTTATCTTTTAGTTGTATATAATTTGCTGATAGTGCATACCTACGCATACTTCGTGTATATCGAACTAGCTGCATCCAATCTTTGTAACTATAACAGGGTCCAATATACTCCATCAACTTAGTAATTTTTTCGTAACAAACTTTTATGCCGTCCATGCAAAATAGGTC
The DNA here is from genome assembly GCA_007115665.2 of Sequoiadendron giganteum. Classification (NCBI taxonomy): domain Eukaryota; kingdom Viridiplantae; phylum Streptophyta; class Pinopsida; order Cupressales; family Cupressaceae; genus Sequoiadendron; species Sequoiadendron giganteum. The sequence goes on along the minus strand of CM021100.1, from coordinate 299,192,595 downwards.
CAAACCATGTAATGACGATGGTGTTATGTGATATATCCTCTCGTTGACACAAAGATTAGTGTTTATTGGAGGAAGTTCCTTGGGTACCCATTGTTTCCGTAGATTTTTGTACCTCAAGGGCACCTCGATGTCACCTATGCTCTCATCATCATAAGAACATGACCCCCCTTCAGTAAGAAAAAATTCCATGCATTTACAGAATTTTCTTCTAATATTTTGACCTCTAGTTGATCTCCCTCTTTTAGACCTACTACATGTCTCGCTTTCCTCTTCTCTTCCTGAATTTCCCTCGCTTGAGGAAGACAAATCTGACAAATACCTATTTTGTGGTGCCTGCACTCATAAGGATGTTGGATGAAGTTCTTTCATGGTGATGTGATCTGAAGGTGACATTATGATTAATTTATCATTTCATCGCTAGAAATTGACAGGTTATAAGGTAATCAAGTCTTGATAGATTGCAAGTTATTGTTACTACTGTCCAAATGTGTCCATCACAAATCAAATCTACTTAACGTCTTTGTGCAGCGTCTTTGCAAGCATAAAGTAACTTCAAATGATAGTTTGGAGTTAGTTCTTTCTTCTTTCAGCAAGTATTGTAGCTCATTTTTGGAGCTTTCAAGAAAAAGATAGCATTGTAACTCATTTTCACAGACTTGTACTCAGCTGTATTTTTACCTTTCAATCAATAAAAGCAAGCTATTTTTCCTTCTCTCTTGTCTAAACTTAGCCATGAAATAGGACAACCATAAAAAAGGTAGAAAGGTTTGAAGAATGTAGTCATGATAATATTATATCAACCTTATTGGGTTCTTTGAAAGAAGAAGAAAACCATGAAGTTCCAAATCAATTTCTTGTACCACAAGAGCACCATAAGAGTAAGATGAAGGATATGATCACACCAAAAGAGGAAAAAGGAAAAACCAATCTAAAGCTTTCAAGGGGATGTCCTATCAGGCATCTAACTAGGATGGAAACTAGCAATGCATCACAAGTCATTATTGCACCCAAGCATGAGGACTCTATCCTACTATCCTATCCATTTTAAGATAACATGAATGGTAAGTGGATTTGTGGATTTGATTTCTCCATTTATGAAGCATTGCAATAGTTGGTTAAACATCTATCATTTCTTCATTTCCTCTTTGATGCTCACAAACATATGGAGCATTACAAGTTGCAAAGAAAGGGTAGCTACTTTCATGAACCAATTCATGGTTTTATTTAGGTATTCCTTTCCTCAGTTAGTCTAGGTTAGGATAGTTTTTGTTTTAAGTGAATAAGTTTTGTTTGCACAGTTAGTTTGTTTTGAGTCATTTGGTAGGTTGAATAAGGTTGGCAGGTGTTATGTGGTGGAGCTTTTATTTTCCTTCCCTTTGGGGTGGTTTTATCTTCGTTATTTTTCTATTGGTCTGGTATTTGGGGGTTTTTTTTTTCTGGTCGTTGACTTGCTATCAGCAGTACTCAGTCACTTAAGTCATGTTTTATCTCTTTTGGTCATCACTTCACCAGCCCCTTTTACCTATCCTTTCAGTTTTGCATTTTGACTTATGCATCCCTGTGGTTTTCGGCCTATTAACCTTTACAATGTAGCCTTTGAATTATTTTTTGACCCCGTGGGTTATTTCCCCATTTGCCTAGTGGTCTCGTTTCTTTAAAGTAACTATTTCGCATGTGCAGATTTGTATTAGCCGACGGATGCAAGAACTGCAATCTTGACCGTTCATCGCACACCTCGCAAGGTTTGTGCTTGCGTCACAGAAAATGTTGCGAGGCTTGCGAGATGCTGCCACCTATTGTGTAACTTGGTGGGGCTAGTTTTTGAGTGCTAACTGATGGATGGGTGATGATGCTAACAACTGTGTACTATCTGATGCATCTGGACCATCCCTTGCTGACCTCGTGCAATTAAAACTTCAGTTTCAATAATGTTGTGAGGTACATGATGTGTTGACGCGTGGGTGCTGGTGTTATCGATTAACGAATGAAGTGGGACCCGTTCCATGCTGATGGGCAATATTCTTGCTCGCTTGCTGACTGGAAGGAGGATGTGTCATTTTCAAACTGTTGTTGACCAAATTTGGACCGTCCGTCTGGCCAACTGTATCTTTGATCAACGGCGTGTTTTCAAACAAACTAGTGTTGTACTATAGCCGTTGTATCTCGCACGAGCGAATAGTAATGGTCAAGTTCAACTCGGCCTGTGTAATTAAATGCTAAATAACCAGTGGATTGCTATTTTAGTATTGCATTCTGGTTTATAAGAATTCCTCGGTGTTTAGAAAAGCAGCTATTATCTCAGTTCTCCATTATCGTGACAGTTGACGCTCTGCAAAATAAACAATAAGTGATACGAATGCCTTCTTTTGTAATTTCAGAATATATTAGCGTTGCTTATTGAATAATTGGTGATTGTGTCCTTTTCGATTCCTGGTGAATTGTTAAGTGAATTGGCTATTAGAGCTTATATAGGTCATTGCTAGTGATTTGTGTGCATATAAAAAAGTTTTCTGTAACGGCAGTCGAGAATAGGGTGTAATTGTTTGTTTTTCTTTAAGAAAACCCTAGTTCAAATCCCCTTCTATTTAAAATATATGGCATCCAAGGCATGAACTGTTGGTCCCGAGGCTACGCCTAGGGGTTACTCACAAGAAGCAAGAAGGAAGGATATTTTTCTATGGACCCGTGATTCACGAAGGTTTAATGGACAAACAGTGTACAATCCATGATGCCGAATTGTCGTACACTAGTTGGCAGCTCTTTTCCAATTGGTTTGGAAATAGAAATTTTCCTATTCCTTTCTGTAATCCATGGAGACTGGACTTGGGTAAGCTGGTGGTACCGAATGTCTATGAAGATGTAGACTTATTAAAAGATATTGTTGCAAGGTACGATCCTGTGACTCGAATTGTCAGAACATATCTTGGCAAGCCTATGATTAAAGTAACCAAAGAGGAAATTGCAGAGATTTTTGGCTTACATGAATGGAGCCAGGATATGATTCCCATCAAATTGAAGGTCTTCAGGGAAGAATATAGAAAAACTAAGGGTTTGATAAGGACATCCCTTTTGATAACCCATTTGGTTGTGTTGGGAAGAGGGAAGAATAAGAAAAAAGTTTTTATTGGCAAGAATGAGCCTGAACCTTTCCTGGTAGACTACTTTGCCCCTCATTTCAAGAAGACCATCTGTGCACTATGTCAAGTTTTGGGGATTGACCTGAAGAAGACTGTGCCTATAGAGATAATGTATATGGCTATCAACCTCCAACACCCTGGTTATAATATGGTATATGACTTTGCCACTTACCTTGCAGAGAACATAGATTCTGGCTTAGCAGCTTTGAAGCTAGGAAAGAATTGGGTAAAATTCATATGGTTTTCACTGTTGATTCATATGTTTTTATATAGGGGTCAGAAGGTATTTGAAAAAGATATGGAGTTGACGAAGATGGAAGGAGATATTGAAATGTCTGTCCAATATTGGACTACGGTCTTAGACAAAAATGATCATAAGTTTGATTATGTCACCTTTCATAATATTTTTGGATCTAAGTTAAAGAAGGCTTTAGTTGTTGATCCACCCAGGATTCCAAAAGAAATTCATGAATTTCTAAGACCTATGGAGAGGAGGCCTGAGTTGAATCTAACCCACAATTGGGGTGATATTATCCCCAATCACAATACTACAATCTTCAGGGTCTTTGACACCAATGCCATCCCGTCTGTCCTACCTAAAGAAGTTCCTCTCAGACTTGGTTTTGTAGAGATTATGAGGCAATTGGGAGAATCTCAAGATTTCCATTTGCTTGCTGAACACAAGAAAGGATCCTTTTTCCCTGAATATACAACTTTTGCAATTTTGTTATGATAAAGGGAGGGTGGAGAAATTTACACTTGTTACTCAAGCCATATAGATTGAAAACTGTACGCCCTAGGAATTATGATCCTGAGGGTTTTATCTCCCAAATGAAGGCTAGACATCGGACTGGAACCTTTGTTCACAATTTCTACTATCCTGAAGATATCATTAAGAATATTTTTGATGAGGACTTACAGGATGAGAGAAAGGCAATGTACATTGCCTATTCAAAAATGGTAAGAAGTAAACAAGAGAAAATACCTGGTTTTGATCCTGTACCTAATGCTAAAGATGAGCTCAGTAGGGAAATCTATGTTCTTGATAATTTTGAGAGCATAGTAGGAGTCTTGAAGGAGGAAAGGGAAAGTCACATGTTACTGAGCAACACCCTGAGATAAGAATCGAAGAAAGGCCTACCTACTAGCCTCAAGGGAAAATAAAAGTGTTTTCAAGAAGGAAGAGAAATAGGACAAAGGAAGTTACGATGAGTGATGCATCATCCATCCTAAGGAAATCAGTATCTATTATTATTGATCTAGATTCACCTCCAAAGAGTTCAGAACAGATTAGTACATCATCCCCAAAGAGGCCTAGAACTGATAGTATGGGGGATGTTGGCCAGAAAGGTAATGATGAGGAGGATATTATTGTAACTCCAGATGAAATAAATCCAGAAATGCCACTAGATCTGATTGACATTGCAACGAGCTCAGGAGCCATCACCCTAAGATTGGGGAAGGATGAGATTAAAGGAATTACAAATACTGATGATTTGAGAATGGAAGCCTGCAAAGAATTCATGATGGATGACTCTTTTATCCATACCCGTGCTTTTGAATATTTTGTATGGAGAGCTCATCTCTCATCTTATACTGAGCAGGTAGCACATGAGAGAAGTTTGCACCCAGAGCTTCCAGAGCAAGTAATTCAGTCAAAGGTCAGAGTACAATTGAAGGAGAGGTTTAAAGAAATCACACCAGAGTCAGGCAGAACATTGGTTCAAAAGTGTGGGATATTGCTACTTCCTGAATGGGATATTGTTGATGTTGTAGTATTTGATACAGTAAGAAGGGAAAATAAACCACTTCTTGCAACAGAGGAGGAGGCGGCATTAGCACTTAAAGGATCAGCTTTCAGTAAAGAGTGGGATTCTCTAGCAATATGGTCACTATCTACAAGGTCTCGAAAACCTATTATCACTGAAACATCTGATTTTAGTGGTCATTTGATTATGAAGAGAGTTGCTGATACCCCTGCCTTGGAGGCTGTTGACATGGTTGTGAATGTTGCCAAATTTACTAGGGAAACCGTGGAGGATTTAACTAAAAACAAAGATACTCTGAGGAACCAGTATAATGACATTATTATTGAGTATAATAAGAGTCAGCAAAGGGTGGCGGAATTGGAAACAGAAATGGCCTTATTAAGGCAACAAATGGAAATCTTGAGATCCCAAAAGCAGGTTAGCTCTAGCCAATTATTGTTGACCCACCAATTGATCAACCCCAACCTCCTGCACAGGTTCAATCTTGGGCTATGGTCTTGTATAATATGGGACAAGTGCCTATTGTGGTTGAGAAGGCCAGTACCTCGAGTGAAGATCCTTCTAGGCAAAAGTTACTCCAGCAGATTGAAGAATATAAGGAGATGGTAAATCAAATCCAGGATGCAACAGGAAGGAATAATTCAGAAATTGTTGATACTATGTTAAGGCATCTACATAAATGGGTCCAAAGTAAGTTGAATGGTGTTCATGCGAATTATGCCTTGATGCTGCAAGCACTTGAATTGTTTCCAAGGGACAGAGAATTGGCTATCCCTTTGCTAATAGATGGGGCCCTAGAATGGAAAAATTGAAATTTATGGCAGTTGGAGCAAACTAGCATGGGAATAAGTATCCTACAGTCATGACAACATATCAATTTGTTAAGACTATTGTTGAGAAAAAATTCCAGGGGTTTGCTGCTCCTATGGAGTCCAAAATCAAAGCACTGAAGGATATTTATGATGGAAAATATTTGACTCCACTACCTCATATTTTGCATATTCAAGATAGTGTCAAGCCTTTGCAAGAGTGGAAGGAGCAAATGAATAATATAATGACCGCCCAAACTCATGAGATATGCAAAAATGCTGATATTCGCACGTTGGAGAACACTCTAGAGAAGTTATCACTTGTCATTAGTTTCCTGGATAATTTTGACAAGACAGCCACGTCATTAATGATAAAGTATGTACCTTATCGAAAAATGGTTGACTGGGTGGTGGCTTTCAATTGGCCGTCGGAGGAAGATTTTGAGTCATGGAAAAAGATGTTTATTGATGAACTTGAATTATAAATAATGGGGATGAGAGCTGCAATTTGGTCATGTAAAATATAGGTCTGGCCTACGGTATTATATTTTGAAATGTATTCTCTTCCCAGATTCAGGTACAAATTGCGCAAATAAAATCAGCACATGGAGCGGTTAAAAGATGCTTTGGAGTCAGGGAATCAATACTTGGAACCACACTTTCCTTTCCTCTGTAACAAATTAATCATCATTTTGTTTTATGCTTTTCTTCTCTTACCAAGCAAATGATGTAAAGATAACTGATTAGGAATTAGCGGTCCAGTAAAAAATAGACATGTGTATCCTTCGGCCTAAAGCTTGTTTGCTCCCTTGTTTTTATAAAAGGGAATTCTGGGCCGAGGAATAGGTCTGTTGAAATTACTTAAGATACGTAAGAGAAGAATCAAGTAGAGAGAGAGAAAAGAATATGTCCAATTTTTTGAAGCTTTGAGTCTGTTTGGGAACTTAGTAAATCATGGGGTTTTGGAGCATACTTATGCAAATCTTGTGATTGTTTTGAGTCTATTTTCTCTCCTATTGTAATAATTTGCATGAATTTTTAATGAAAATTCTATCAAAGATGATGTTCGTTAAATTTCATTTGTCATTTCCTGTGGATTATGTTCGACTATAGCTCTAGTTCAATGGACCTGTTAAATGCTTCAGTTGTTCAATAAGTTCATGCAAATTAGCACATAGGATTTGCTAAAGAGTAATAGATTCATGTATTGATGAAGGGATGGTAATGCCTTACATATAGATCATAGATGCTCTACATGAAAGTTACCTTGTAGTTTAGTTTCCAGTTTGACTCTGTGCTTTAGGATATGGCACTGGTACTCTGACTGCTTATTGTTCTTGTATTTTTTGTTATAGCTTCAGGCAATTTCACTCGAATATTTCATAAAAACACACTTAGGTGTTATTTCAATTCCTTGTTAAATAAGAGCTGAATTCTCCTGAAAAATAGCCAATTTCTTGAAGGATTATCTTGTTTAAACTTAGACTAGAATTTATCTATTGTTTATCCACGTATGAGCAAATCATTCTCATCATGAATGACAATATATTTTAGGGATACCCTCTTGGATCTTACAGAGTCTAAAGTGTACGAGAGATAACAGTTTTGTTGCATTTTTCTCGTTAAGTTGGCACAGTGCCTTTAGGACTTTTAAAATTGAGTATGGCAAGCTCATAGAAGCTTCTATAGGTTCTACTTAGGTTGTAAAAAAATGCCAACATTATGCACTATTTTGGATGAGTTACAACATTATGCAAAACTATTTCTCAAGTCCTGTCAAGTTCCAAGAGTCGACACCATGCCCAATGGATAAGTTTAGGCAACTGGTGAGGATGTTTAGCAGGCAAACATATAGAAGATGTCACCAATTTTTTTATCTAATTTAGCTTCTAACTCAATCAAGTAAAGTTGGGATAGTTTTTGCAAAAATAAAGATGAAGGTACACATTCAATTCTACTAAGTTCCATTCATATACACAAAAGTATTATCAAATGAATTGCAGTTCATTATGCAAATGTATACAAGAGAAAGATTGCACAAAATTCTCACAAATGTCTTTTATTGATAATTACAAATGTATGGTGTCCCACACAAGTTGTGGGAATAACTATTTCAATACAATATAAGACATAAACTATACATTTGAAGAAATAGAAAGGAAAGAGCATATGGAAAGAGTAGGGATCCGTCATTGCCTAAATGATGAACCCCAAAGTTGAACTGTTGCCTAAATGATACACCCCAAAGTTGAATTGTTGCATCATTGGAAAAGTATGATCAAATTCATCTATTATGAAGAATTGGTCTATGTGCCTCTAGTAATCACTATAAAAATGTGAAAGACAAAGCTATTTTATTTTTTGTCTTATCTTATACCATTTTACGAGAATGGGGGGGCCAATGTGCGAGAAGATCTTTGGAAACTAGGCATGAAAATTGTAGGTTAAAGAGAATGGGGGTGCCAAACTTACAGTACTCATTGTCCCTTGGTCGTCGATTTTCCCTGAGTGCCCTCAACCTGGTCCTCGACGCTGGTATTGACCTTGTTTTCACTCCTCCAAAGTCTTCCTCAGCACTGGTATTGACCTTTCTCTTGTCCAATTTGATGAGCTACAACCTACTTTAGTTAGGTTTTAGAGTATGTTAATGAAATTTAAAAAAATTATGGCACCATTTAGAGTAGTGAATATAAAGCAAGCAAAGCCTATTATGGCACCATTTAGAGTAGTGAATATAAAGCAAGCAAAGCCTATTATGGCACCATTTAGAGTAGTGAATATGAATATAAAGTAAGCCAAGCCTATTATAGTCATGAGGGAAATAATAAAACTCCTAGGATGCTTTGTGAAACCATTTTCCTTGGTTAAAGGGAGGCCATAAAATATACCTTTGGATTTTTTCAATCTTCAAATATGAGGATTTGCAAGGTTCTTAGCAACGTGAGTAATGGAAATGTGTGCAACAAGAATTTTTGAACACACATAGAATCTCCTTGCCAAAGAAAGGGGCTTCATAATTTAATATGATAATTTTTCTCAGCTCTAGAATCAACTTTTAAATCTTCTCCTAATAGGGCCAAAATCACATCTTGTTGTGTTTGAGAAGTCACCAGCACTGAACATAACCGTCAAGCAACTTTTCATCAAGATTATAACATCACCATCGATTTTGAGCATGTACATCTTGGAGCCGCTTTAGTAACCTGTCATATAATGTACTAAAACTCGACATAAATATTAAAGCACTTTGATTAATAGTAGTGTTATAATATTAATATATTATATAACAATATTATATTACATTATATGAATTATAATGATATATTTGATATATTAAGATTATATATAATCTATATATAGATTAATAGTAATTATATTAGATTATTAATATTATTGGTATATTATTAATAATATTAATATTGTATTAGATTAATAATAATTATAATATTGTTAAATGATTAATTATATTACAAATGAACGCTGCTTTCAAATTCTTAGCTTTGAATGAATGGTTGAAGCACCAATGTTGAATGTTGCAACTCTAGTAGGCATGAATAGAAGTAGAGGAGATTGTTTGGGAGAAGAATTTTTTCTAGTGCTAGGTTATGTGTTAGGTTATATAGTGTTTGAGCCTAGCCTCAAACACTACAATTAGGGTTAGGTTATGTGTTTTCTTTAGGGTTAGGTTTGGGATTAGGTTTATGGTTATGGTTAGAGTTTAGGGTAATCCAAATCATAACCTAACCCTTTCTCTCGAAACCTTAACCTTGACCCTAACCCTCACCTTTATCCTATCTTTATAACCCTAACCACAACCAAAACTCTAACCCCAACCCTAACCCTAATTACCTAACCCTAAATATTATTTATTTTATTAATTAGTTGCATTCACTCTAATAACCCTAAACCTATCCCTAAACTTAACCCTAGCCCTATCCCTGGCCCTAATCCTAACCCCAACTCTAAGCCAAATATAAAAACAACCCTTAATCATAATTACAATAACCCTAAAACTTCATTCTAGATACAACCCTAATACTATAATCCCTAATTGTAATACTAAACCCTAACCCTAATTTCATATCTAATCCCAACCATAACCAAAACTCTAAATCTAACCCTAACCATAAAACATAAACCCTAATCTAACCCTAACCCTAACATTATTTTCCTAACCCTAACCCTAACTCTAAACCTAGCACTAACCCGAACACTAAATCCTAACTCTAATTAAATACCCAATCATAACCCTAAATTGTAACATCATCCTTTGAATTGGATACTACATCAAAAATTATGTGTTACAATCATTGCTTCCATTGTTGGCATTTTTACATTGGGATGCATATATTTTTAAAATCAACAAAATCTCTTAATGTCTTGCCAAAATTAATATTATTAATTGTAATATCAAACTTATAAACATGTATCCAATTTAGAACATAAATAAGAAATATATGGTAATAGTTTCTTCAAAAAACAAAGTGATGTGGACTAGAAGGACTATAAGGACTATAATGATTTTAGAATATACACATAATGGATTTGTTGAAAAGGTTTTAGAAACTTTCAAACAAATGCAATTGGTAGATGCAAAGAAAAATTCCACAACCTGATGGAACTTCAATAAATTGAAGCTGGGGTTAGAGGGTTTCTAAATTACTCAGGGTAACCTTCAGTATGGATCATTCAAAACCCTCTTGTTATACCGAAGGCGTGTCCTATTTGAGAATAGGGGGCTGAGTTTGTCAATCAACGATGTGCGCTGCTCAAGAGGGGAGGGAATACGGTTGAACCGTGCATAGCCGTTGATGATGATTAACTGTGAAAAACATAGAAATTTGGTTATAAAGGAATGAATATTAAAAAAATTAACAAAATTAAAATATTATAATTACCAAATTTTTTGCCTTTTACAGCCGTATATTACTATTTTTGGATGTGTATATAAAGAAAGCTTCATGGTTAAGAAATCAATGGAATAGGTGGAAAGCAAAAGTTTATTTTTAGCTTAATTTTTTTTTAAAGGTAAAATAATAGTTCAACTTTCTAAAAAATAGGCAAAATAATAGTTAATTTCCATTTTTTCTAAAAAATAGTCTTTATTATAATATAATATAATATAATAATAATATAATATACATAATATAATCATAATATAATATACATAATATAATAATAATATAATATAATATAATAATAATATAATATAATATAATATAATATAATATAATAAAAATATAATATAATATAATATAATAATAATATAATAATAAAAAATATATAATAAAATTAATATAATATAACATAATAACATTAGTATAATAATAAAACAATAATTTAATAATTTAATACTACAATTAATCATATTTTATTAATAATGTAATATTAAGGATAAATATAATTTACTAAGTATAATATTTCAAAAAACATATAATTAGAATAATAATATTATAATAATAAGAATAATAGAATATTATAATAGTAGAATAATATAATAGTAATATCAAAGTAATAATAGAATTATGAATAATAAAAAACATTTCTTAAATGACCAACCAATTTGATCTTATGTATTGCACAAATGTATGCAAAAAAAAATTAAAACATTTTCCCCCTAATTAACTTTTCATACCTCTTCGGCGTACCCATTGCACACCAATGTGCAATTGCTAGTTATGTTTTAACGGTGACCTATTGCCACGGTGGATCGGTCACTTAAGTGAGGTTTCATCCCTCTCAGGTCTTGCTTAACCGGCCCTATTTCACCTGATTTGATGGTCTCTTTGGTGTAATGGCCTAGGTATTACACCGCCAGAAATTTCAATGCGGGCCCCGCTTAAATATTCCATCTGAGGGCTGATGAGTCATCCGATCACATAATTTGATCTTGACCGCTTCTCGCAGACCTCGCAGGTTTGTTTGATGGCGTCATCAAAGTAGTGCGAGGTTCGCGAGATATGGCCACGTGGCATGAATGGATGAATGGGTTTTCTTCCAGAGGTGTTCGATATGACAGCGGGCCGTCTTTTCACCTGTAATAGCTATCAATAACAGGGTACTCATGATCTCTCGCACACCTCGCACAGGAAGAGTAAATATCTGGGAGCGTGTTGCGAGGTTCACGAGGGAGTGGCACGTGGCTTTTCTTTTTGTGCCAGTGGGATTATATGGGACCCATTGTGCGGTCTGGGTCTATTCTTCCGTGGATTTTTTATTGGATATGTTTTCTGAAGGCGTTGACGTGGATTGTCAACATCCATTGACTTGATCTCCACCCTTTGTTTGTGAAAGTGCCTCCCGAATCGGTGGTTCATTTATAGGGAAGAAGTGTGTGAGTTTCCTACGTGGCATGTATTACTTTGTTGTTGCTCATGTCATTAATGATATAGTTTTCTTTTCTCCCGAGGATCTCCACCTGATTTCCTCCTACGTGCGAATAGTTCCATCCTGCTGAGGGTATTCATAGTTATCTGGATCATTAACTATGCAAGTGGCTTGAATCGCCTTCAAGTAATTGTACCCTGTATACTGGCTTGCTCTATAAATGCTAACTGAATCGTATGTAATCAGCATTGCATTCTCTTGTGTCTAAGTGCAATAAGGTTTTTCTTCTATTTGTGGTTGCACTCTATTTCTATCATGAGTAAATTAGTTAAGCGAAGGAGTGCGAGGCTGGCTTCACCAGTCATGAAGAAATCTAATTCTCCCATGTCTCGCAAGGCTATTATTAGGAACACTGGGAAGAGGCCAGTACATTGTTCATCCCCGATAATCATCTCGGATTTTGATGAATCTGAGACTGATTTTGAGTATCGGTACTATTTGGCTTCCCTGGCCGATCTTATGGGAGTGGATGAGGAGGTTTTGGCAATTGAGCCAGTGTCTGCATTAGCACCAGGTCCAGTTGTTCGAGAATGTGCTCGCAAGGTTTGTAAACAGGAGGTGGTGCCATCGCTATCGCAGGCTCGAACTCGGAGCGGTTGTTTGTACCGGGGCCGTGTTGCTTCTTCATGATTACTAGCAGTGGGTTCATTGGACGTGTCTTCTCTTCTCTTGTTTTTCTATCAAGTTGATGTGGATGTGGATATGGATGTGCGCATGCTTTACACGAAATTTTGTTTTTCAACTGGTTATTTCATAACCGTTTTGATTCCTTTGTTCATGCACGGTATCATTATGACAAGGAATGTAAATTTGAATTTCATTTTGGTGCTGAAATTCAATTTGGTGTCACAATGTAGCCTAATGCTTGTTGCTCTCCTATTCTATAAAGGAGATTTCATAGCTCATTATGAAGGGTCAAAAAAATTTTGCAATCCGATGCTTGGAAGTTATATAGTCCTCTTTATTGTTAAAGTGTTATGAACATTTTGTTTCAAGAAGTCATCCTGGGGTTAGGTTTATAAACAGATTAGTGTGATATGCTTTTTTAATTACTGATATCGAAACAAATCTATAAAATTAAGATGGTTTACTCTCCTAGGTGTGTGCCATGGATTATGAATAGCTTTATCAAAGATTCATCTATTCAGTTTCAATAGTTAATTGAAAATGTGATTCATTTTCTTGCTTTAACTCAAAGAGTTAATCAAATGCTTGAAAAATAAGTTACATGTTCATGGTTGTATATACTCAGGATGCTTTTAGAAGTAATATCTTAATATGCTAAAATATCTCATGATAGTAATGCTATATGAGATGGGTTCATCATATTAGGATTTTGTTCTGTATGACTCTGTTGCCCTATGGATGAAGAACTGGATAATGTTTGTGTCATTTTATTAGTTCAAGACTGTAGGTTCTAAGCAAGGATATCCAAATACTGAACACAAAACACTTGAATACAACCTTGTCCTCCTCAGGGAGGTATTGTAACAAATAAGTGGGTCAATTCCGTTGCATTTTGGTACTGGTAGTCATTCTCTGGTCTACCAAAACCTTGAGATGATCACTATCCCTTTGAGTGTGTAGGAATTGTAATCTGTACACAGGAAGTGTTCTTACCAATCATGAGACATTCATGTGAACATGTTTAGGTTTACCCACCTTGGTCCTACAGAGCCAAAAGTGTAGGAGAAGTTAGTCCTTTACTGACTCTCGTTAGTTGGCCATTAGTGGTTGTAGTTGTCCTAGATAGGGGTTGGCTACCTCTTAGATATCTGCAACCTCTACATGGATTGCATTTTAAACACCAACACAACCTTCACCAAAATCCTTATTGGTTTCCTTAATATGGGAGATTTGGAACAAGGTATAGACATCCATCAAAGCATAATATGAAGATGATTTTTTTCAAATGTTGTGGTTGTAGACGCCCTTTTAAAATTTATACAGAATGTGGAAGGATAGAAAAAGATTGTGAACTATTTGACAAAATGTCTCAAAGAATTATAATCTCTCAATTTATTTTAGTGTCTATTTTGTTATACCCCATGTCCCAAATTGGGTATAACACAATAGACACTAAAACAAATTGATAGATTGTTATGAGGGCAGTGATGAGACTTTTCTAATTAGAGTGTATTCCATGAGATTACAATTATTCGAGGCATTGTGTCAAATAGTTCATGAGCTTTGTCTATCCTCCCACATTTTGCATAGTTTTCAAAAGGGCATCTACAACCACAAGATTTGAGGAAATTCATCTTCATATTATGTTTTCCTTATGATTGGTTGACTCTTATCCTAAATTAATATGTTCAATTTATGTTTCCTACTTGATCTAACTATCCACAAATGGCAATTTAATAGTGGAAAGATATGATCCTACTTTGGTATAAATTGTATATGCAATATCAAGGTATGAATTAATATGTTCAATTAAGAGATGTTAAATGAAATGAATAAAACTAATGTAATGTAAATAAGGGAGACCAGTGCCTTATTGGGTAAAACGGAGTCAAATGAAAGCCTTTAATGAATGGTTTCTATCTAGCAGGTCCTCTAATTGTTTGGCATATAACTATGAGTTTACAATTGGTATAAACATGCAAGAGTGTAATTGATAAACCCTAGTTGAGGTAGAATATCAAATCTAATAATCTGATTCTTCTTAATGATCCAAATGGCATTCGCAGATTACTATAATTTATTGAAAGGAATTTTAATTCTTCTTTAAAGAATCCAATAAACCAAATCACACAAAAACAACAAATGTGTACTGATAAATAGAATATATACTTGATACTTCAATTTAAACAACCAAGAAACATCAGATTGGAGACAATCAAATAATTGCAAGAATCCAACAAACAATTGATACCAGAATGAAGCCACTAAATCAACAGTCTTTCATTATCTCCTTCAAAGTTCATACATGCAACATAGTCTCCTTGAATGTCATCATTTCTAAAAATTTAATGCTTACAGCAGTCTAGCCTATTCTAATTCTATCTTCTACCCCTTAAATTTATCCAACAACGGATACTTATACATCAGTTTGTAAAAGGACGTGCCTTTTCAAAAAGGTTTAAAGCATAAAAGGTTTAACAAATCCACTATTAACTAATTTCTCTTGAGCCACAAATGGATTGCAGACATATGCTCCGTATAATCCTGGCGCTCATGAGTGTCGGCATCTCCCAATGCATCGCAGATCACAATCTCCATCATTTTCATTTGATCATTTTGCTCACATGCTACATCCAATATCACATCTTTCACAGTGGCTGTCTCCAGCATCCCTTGGAGTATTGTTTCGCACTCACTTTTCCATGTAGTCACTTCCTTCATTTTCCCTTCATCATCACATAACTTGGTGAATCTATCTTCGGCAGCCTCTGTCAATTCCTGCATATCCCCTTGTAACTCCACATAGAAATCCTTGTGCCTATCCATAATACAATTGGTATTTTCAATCTCTTCATTACTAGTAGTGTCCTCCTCCAATTCCTTAATTCTTTCCTGAATTCTGCTATCCACTTTCCTGTGTTTCTTTATTGCATCTACGTACTGTGAATGTTTTCCCTAGAGTTTATTTAACCAAGTGGTTAAAACAACCTGCCTTTTTATTATTATTGCAGCAAATGCATCCATTCTCCCTTGAGAGTATGCAGTTGACCCTTCCCAACGGTCTTTTTTCTGTGAACTCTCACCTTGAGTGAGCATCCTTGTTGGTTCTGTTACACCACCTACCAAGTCTTTCAAGCGTTCATTCTCTCTCAACATCCTCTCATTATTGGTTTTGTACATCTCCCTTTCCCTTATCAATGCTTGGATTTGGGCTTTATTCAACTTGGCTATATTTATCCCAATATCAGCAGTCGCTACAGGATCAACCTCCCCAACCTTCAGGGTCATGACATGTCCGAATGCCTTTTCAGTATCAATAACAATTGATTTCTTGTGAGGAGGATACAAGGCCCAAATCATCAATGTTTCATCATCAGGATTGTATCTTGATCCTGTGTATACCTTTGTCACCTTCTCTATACTGAGCTTGTGGGTAGCATTGTTATCTTTTAAGAAACTATCAAAAACTAATGCATAATTCATATCCAAACCTAGAAAAATCATAACACCTGCCTTTTCAAGCAGCTCCCTCCCCTTTTCAGGGGTCATGTCAATCATCTCTTTGTCCACTTCATCCTTTAAGCTTTTTAACAGTTGATCCTCATTCCCTGGAGTGACATTGTCAACTTGTCCCCTTATCTCTTTCCCTTTTTGCTTATATAAAAATGTCTTAAACTCCGAGGTCTTTATAAATTCATCATCTGATATGAAAGACCTATAGTCTTCATGTCTTGTATCTACATCCATGGTTTCCTCAACATCTATTTCTTTGGCAACATAGGCATACTCCTGAGTCTTCATTCTTGAAACTTTCCCAGATGAGCTTTGTGGCTTGTCTATTTCTGAAATCCCCTTAATGGAGGATAACAACTCAACATCCACCAACTCCTGATTATGTTTTTCAATCACAATTTCAGCTTCCTCTACCTCCAGGTTTCTGATTATGTCATCATATTTAAAGGGCACATGATGGTACCCTCCGAGATTTACTTTTTGTCTGGCATAGTGGATATACCCTTATGGATCAAAGTTCTTTCTCACTAGTGCTCTGCTCATGTTGTAGTGCAATAATTTGTCCAGAATCAGATCATAACCTTCCTTGGCTAATACAGTGAAATCACTAAAACACAATGTACTGGGCATAAAAGCCTGTTTCCCATATGAACTTAAGTTCATAACACTGGAGTAATCCATTTGCCTAACAATTTCAAGGTATGCAATTCTATCTGGGACAGTTCTGGGTAGAATGAAAGGTGTATCCTCAAAGCCATAAACCCTAATCATTGTGGCATTCTCTAAGCAATACCAATCCCCCCAGTTGTGGTTAATTGGTCCATTGTAATCTCTAGGCCTAAGAAACCTTTTCACTTGTTCAGATAAAGAATAATCACAAGGATGGCTAAAAAATCTATACAAGGGTTTCACAAAGAATTCTTCAAAATGCAAGAAATTTGAATTGGAAAACCTGCTATCCCAAACAGTAGTCCATAATTGAACAGGCAATGGCCTACCTTCCTTGTCGGATTGTGAAATCCTCAGCTCCTGGGGCCATAAACCTAACTCTTGTCCAAAATACAACACTAAGTGCATCAACAGTGAGTAATTTCTGAGATGGAGAACAGAAGCACCACTCTTTATCACCATCAAACCTGCATCCAGCTCCTTAAAAACATGTGCAGCATAGTCAAATGATCTGGAATTGTGGTACTGAATGTCTGCAGAAATCACCATGGGCACAACCGCCATATGCTCAGGTACCTCCATCCCTAATACCTATCCCACTGAGCAGTAAGTATATTTTAGGTAAGGTTCGAAGAGGTCTACATGAAAGGGTGGCCCCTCACTATCTTCCATTGGAGTAGGTTTTCCATGACACCTAATTCTGTGCAGAGGTAACCTCCACCCTTTATAAATGGTGTCCATCCTTCTGAACTCACTATCGAGCTCTTCACTTACTACTTTGTCACTGCATATTCCCTCCATTCTGAAAACCTCAGCAATTGCATTCTCATATACATGTATCAATGGATTCCCTGACAAATCACATATAGCTTTCTTTTTCAAATCATAGTGTCCGACTAGCAATTTTACCAGTTTGACGTTAATAAAAAAATTAGGGCACACTAATTTCCCTGAATTGAGCCTCCATGGATTGCATACTGGTTCAAAGTGATTTCTCCTGTGGTAATGGAAATTGAATAACTCATAGCCTCTAATCGGAGTCCAAACATCACCTATAAATTTGCATTTGTCATCCAATTTTTCAACTTCCACTTTGAGCTATGTAGAACACCTAGCTTTAGGTCCAAATACAGGTAACTGGTCTATGAGGTCTTGATTTAGCTTCTTTTCAGTACCTTCTGGTTGCAACTCAGTCTTTTGCTTTTTTGCTTTTGATTGGCTTCCCTCCCCGGGTTTTCTTCCCTTTAGTTTTCCTGAACCAGTGCCTTCCATAATTCAATTTTTTACGAATTCGAAGAGGACGAGAAACTTAATGTAACTTCTTCCAAACTCAAGCCAGGTGAATGCCTTAATTGCTCTGCTGGTTCCCTTGCTCTCCTTCACTTTGAATTCTGTGAGACAATGATTTCAATTGATCATACCCTGATATGCAAAATCTCCTACGCTCTGTGGTGCCATTAATGTCTTTACCGATCCAGACATGAATGCTGCAAGTTTTTTTTTTGAAATTCTCGCTGTCACATCAGGGTTCAATGATCACCCACCCACCAAGACGTCTTCCAGTTTCCCCGACATCACAAGTCTCCCCGATAGTTTCTTTCTTTCTGCTTTTTTATCGCCATGACATTCACTAAAAAAACTATCGCCCAGACTTAATGAATCGGGGCAACAGTTCTTCACCTTACTCTAAAAGGTTTTCGTCTCACCGAGATGCTCACTTTATTGATCTATGTCGCCATGACGAATTATTTGTTTTGCTGACAAAACGATACTCGTCGTGATGTCTCTTAGATCTCCCCACGGTGACATGTCTCACCGATACGCTTTTTCTTCGGCGAGACCATGCACATTGTCTTCTCGACACCCTTTATCTTCGTATGCTCAGTTCTGTCGATGTAACCCGAGGGGTCGGTAAGACTTTCTGAATTCTCCCCGGCATCATTTGTCTCACCGAGTGAGTCCTCCCCTTGCTTTATCGGCAAGACTAATAACGCTACGGGCAGTGTTTTAAAATCTCTCTCCGATGACCAAAGTCTCTCTGATAGACTTTACGTTACTCCAATTGGCAAAAGGTAATTTAGCTCAATGTGACCTTACATCGTCTCATCGATACTTTTTTTCTTGCTGATAAGATATAGAAACCCGCATTCTCTCTGTGTATAACTTGATCGGTGTGACCCTTTCTATGTCTTGTCGATACATTTAGGATATGTATATTAGCATCGATGAGACCTGCATCAACTTATGCTGATATTTTCATATGTAAAGATTTTAATGTCAGATAAAATTTATGGGGCGTTATGGCACAATTTTAAATTGGATTTTGGTAAAATATGCTATGTGAGGATTTTTTTGTTTGCATTATGAATCTTTTTTCGGAGACTAATAATCATGAAGAAATAATGAATTTGTCAAAATTTGACAGTTCCAATAGCATGAAGGTTTGATGTTTCATGACAGTACTAGCATTTCGGTTATAATGATATATTTAGAGCTCATGGCTCTCCTTTGTATAAACATATCACAATTTTGAATAATATAATCAAGGGTTATGGCGTTCATCTCATTGTTATCATGGTGTGTATGATTTCCATTTTTGCTTTAATTCAAAGAGTAAATTAAAATGCTTGGATGGAGTCATAGATGGATATGTTTGTAAAGGGATTTGATAAGAAGTATTGAGTTAGGATAGAAATTTGATAAGAAGTATTGAGTTAGGATAGATCTTCATTAGACTCCATACACCCAACAGGGCAGTGGTCTCACGCTTTCATCTTTTGGTTTATCCATTTTATTTTTTACATTTGTTAACTGAACATATTCTAATATAATTCAAATATAATTAAAATTAAAAACATCATAAATTAATTATGTAACCACATAAGTCAAATATAATTCTTTCAAGAAATTAATATCAAATAAATAATACAAATTAATTTCATTGATCTTCTTCTTCATCCAACTCTTTGTCTGTATCATCTGATCCAGATTCAACATTGTAAGGATTGGTCATATCATCATCGTCGTCATTGATATCAGTTTCGATAATGTCATCATCCACATGGATATCATCTTCATGAACATTAACTCCTACATCATCATGATCTAGTTCCTCCTCTTTGACATCTTCGTCAGGCACATCATCAACTAACTGTTGATCCTGATCATCATCTACATCATCTTCTATTTCTTTAGTATCTTCTTCTTCCACCACATTATACTTTACCGGCCTTCCTCTTGGATCATGTCTAACAACATATGACCAACCTGCTTTACCTGGAACCTCTGAGTAAAATACCTGCTCACATTGGCTTGGAAGAACAAAGGGCTCATTTCCAGTTCGCTCAAAATACCTTGTATTAACCATGGTAAATCCATTATCATGTTCAATAACAGCTCTCTCAGGATCATTTTCATTCAATCGTATCCTGTACCATAGGACGACGAACAAAACTAATTTGAAGGACTTAAATTCATACTCAAGTATATCATCCAAAATCCCATAGTATTGATTTTCTGAGACTTCTAGATGTATGTCGCTTCTAGATGAAACATTAGTCACCTGGAAGACTGCAGTTATCCCAGAATCACAAGTTTTCTTCGTGTCATCCAACTTTTTGATTCAAAATTTACGACCATTGCACCACATAGCCTTGTGGTGTTTCACCTGCAATATGTCAAACATGCAAAACTTATTGCAATATCGTCAGTTGATAAACATATTTATTCTTGGCCGAATGTATGCAAAGAAAAAAATCTCAACATATATATACATCAATATAATTGAAAATAATTAAATAATATGGGTGATTAATATATTTATACATACCTGTTTATCTCTTAAACCATATGCTAAATCAATTTCCCTTGGTGTAACATTGGAATCTCCATTACGATGAGGTTCTTTAACCAATGAAGCCACACCTTCCCATGTTAATGCGCGACTAAATTGTTGACATCGTTCAATCCATACCATCATCCAATCAAGATTGTTTGCAATGTACAAATCTAGTGCATCCCACTCTCGACCAACTATATTAAAAAAAATAAAATTCACAAACAACGTATAATTAGTTAATTACCATGGTATACGACCTTAATTTATAAGTACAATATACATAAAAACCAAATGTAAAATGTATTCTAATTAATCTCTGGTGCAGGAGCACACCTAGGCTAACCTCCATAGTTAGGATATTTTGGGCTTGTATCTGACATTAGCCAAGTTAGAGTAATTGTATGTTTGTTTTGGACCTTAGAATGTCATTGTTGTGGCTAGGTGAGTTAGTCATTAGGACTAAGGTCACCAAAGTTAGTCATTATTAATAGTTTTTACATTGCTTAGCCTTAGTAGCTTAATTTGGGATTTGAGTCTTAAATGTGTTCTAAACACATGAATGATGTTAGAAAGATTCCATGAGGCCTTTAATGGTGTTGGTTACTTGAAATATAGGAGATAGAGGTCCTAAGAGTTAGGAAGGTGGCATAATGACAGAGTTGCCAAATGTTGTTACAAAATTGTCATGACAACAATTGCCATTATGGCAAATGTTGCATGCAACTCGGTTACTTAGGATCCCCTAAAGGATAGGAGTGGGGGATCGACCAACATACCCTACAAACATGGTGAATGACATCTAATATGAAGCAGGCTCAAATTCAAGAAAGAGGGAGATTGTAATCAAGTTTTTGGAATAGAAGATAGCTCTGCAATTTCTGTTTTTATGTGAACTCCGAGTGTTATTGAGTGACAGTGATACTAAGTGAATTGGATGTTTTGATTTAGTGTTAGAGTCGTGTTCATGGGATAGTATTAAACTTTTTTCATTCTGCAAGTAAGTTGATTTAAGCTATTTTAGTGTCCTAAATAGATAGGTTAAGGTTTAAGGGTTTAGTGGTCCTGTCCTAACCAGCTTGTGTTTTTATGGCTCCCCCATGAAATCTAGTCACGGGATTTTCCTGAGGGTAGATGGATGTGTTAGGGGAGCCATTGGTCTATACATATGTAGAGTTAGGAGTCATGGAGAGTGGAACAGCTGTGTTTAATGTCAAGTCCTAGGCGAGCTTAGAGTTCCCGGTTAGAGGTTTGACACTAATGAATTAAAGAATTTAGGCAAGGGATTGAGGTACAGTACAGAAAAATTACAGTTCCAGGTAGGGTATAGACATATCCTAACATGCTCAAGAAATAGGCCTCCTCAAGACCAATTCTTGAAACCGGTAGGAAAGGAGTTTGGAGATCCTCCAAGATGGATCCAGTTGGAAGTACATGGCATGTTTCCAATGTGTTTGGCACCCCTGCAATCAATTCAATGTTTGTGTGATGTTGGCACTTAGAGTCTTCTAAGTGTAGGAGAGAGTTTGCACATAACAAAGTGGTGTTAGTCCTTCAAGGTGAAGCACAAGGTGTGAGACTCTTGGAGAGGAGTTGGATTAGGACTTAGTTAATCATCTAAGCCTAACAAGGACCTAGAAAATATTAGGTTCCCAGAAGAAGACAAGGAAAGGTCTTCTTAGCTAGTTGTGCAAGAAAGCCTTGGAACACTTACACCAATCTCCATGACCATCTTATAATTACCTGACACTTTCCTCAATCTACCTTTCCCCATCAAGTACTCCCCTTCAATTTGTTAATGGAGTTGGGATCCCAAATGTGATCTACATGGATCTTTGCTGCAAACTTAGGAAGATATTCAGTAATGTACACCATGGTCTGGTATACCATGTATCCCTCCACCATAGAACCCTCGGGATGTGCTCTTTGTCTAACCAAAGCCTTCAAAAATTTCAAGTGCCTCTCAACCATCCACATTGACCTTGTGTGTATAGGTCCACACAATTCAATCTCCTCAACTTGGTGTATGAGGTAGTGTTCTTGTGCATTGAAAAATGTCGAAGGTAGACACTTTTGCATTTCACACATTAGACGAGGAATTCTTCTCTTCCAATAATTTATATCTTCTTTATGGATTGCTTTAGATGACAGCCATCTACAAGTGATTCAAGGCACAAATATATTAATGAGATTTAACAAAAATATACAACGAATTGAACAAATATCGCTACTTACCTCATGTATTTTCCAAGATCATATATAACTTGCTTGACATTGTTGTCGAAGTTGTCTGGGAGAGATAGAGGTAGAACGTACTACAACAATTATAAAATGATCTTTTCATTAATATTTTTCTAAAAGTAGTAAACATAATACACTGAAAAGTACATGCAGTATACAAATATATATATAATATACCAGAATAATTACCTTAATGAAGGTATGCCAATCATGCGTTTTCATCCCTAACCCAAATTCACCTTTCTTTGTTATGATATTGTTTATGTTGGCAGCAAATCCTGTGGGAAATTGAATTTTTCGTATGACTTGTTTTATAGCATTGCTTTGTTGCTCTGTTAATAACCAAAGAAGGGCACTTATATTAATTTGGTCTCCATCGCTATTTAATTGAATGACATTTTTCATTGCATGACTGGCTTCCTGAATGTCACTACAAATTTTGACAATTTTTTCTTTGTCATGCCTTCCATCCAATATTTTCCATAACATTTCTATCATATTCTTTCCGATATGCATTGTATCAAACAAATGCACAATTTGTAGCTGCTCTTAGTAGGGCAACCTACTAAATTGTCTGGGATAACTTTTCAGTCCCTGTGGAAGCCGACCATTTATGCCTTGACGACCTTCATGAAGCATATAAGTTAAACAAATTAACAACGACAATCATTGTCAATTACAGCATGATCACAAAATAAAAATAAAAATTCAAAACATATCATAAATGATAAATAAACAATTTGATCCGATGTATAACCTTGACGATTAATTCTATTATATTCCAACTTCCATAGGCGAGGTGTCATTCTTTGTGGTTTTGATGTAGTCTCTTCTTTCCCATTGAAAAGATGTTTTTCAGTAGTTTGATACTTATGATTTTTGTGTAGGAAGTGCCTATACTCATCAAATATCTGCTTTCCTAAACTTGTTGAACGATGAGATTTCATCTTTGGAGCACAAATTGGACATGCAAATTTTCCCTTTGTTTGAAGACCTACAAATCATATATAATTGGATTAAATATGTCAATTTTTATAATTATATATAATGAATAGATTATTTAAAAAACATGCATGATATCTAATTCATAAAATTAAATATCGTTAAAGTCATGCAGTCGAACGTTATAACATACCAGAAAAATGTGTTAGCCCTGGGGCATCATGAATTGTCCATACAAGCATTGCATGGAATTGAAATTGTCTTTGTCCTATTGGTCTAGATACGTCATACATAGTGACGCCATTCCATAACTTTAGTAACTCGTCGATAAGAGGCTCAATATATACATTCATATCTTTAACTTGGTACTTACCTAGTTGAATGAACATAAACATTACATAATTATTATAACCATTTTATTGCAATATATATAAATTCATGTACATGACCATTAAATGAAAAAACATATAAGTCATTATGCAACAAATAAGACAAATGAGATGCTACTACGTTAAAGAAAATTGATGTAAACAAATACCTAGAACAATCATTGCCAACATTATGTGCTCCCTCTTTATTGACATCCATGGAGGAATGTTATTGTTGATAACAAAAACAGGCCACACCGAGTAAATAGATCTCAGCTCTCCAAATGGATTGACACCGTCCACTGCCAATGAAAGCCTGAGATTACAAGGTTCTTCATTAAAGTGTGGCCATTTTTCCTCCATGTCCCTAAATGCAGAACCATCCACAGGCATTCGAAGAATCTCATCTCCACTGCTATTACGTGCATGGTAATCCATAAATTGCACTAAGCTTTCGCACCTAAATAATTGTTGCATACATGGAATAATGGGAATATAACGAAGAACCTTGTGAGGCACCTTTTTTGTTAGTTGATGTATTCGACATCTATTGATATGACATTCTGGGCATTCTGTTGCAAATTCATGTTGTTTATGATATATAATATGATCATTGGGACATGCATCTATTGCTTGATACTCCATTCTAATATCTTTCATAATGCTAGATAAATCTTGGTATGAGCGAGGTAAAATATTTGATGGTGGTAACAAAAATTCACCAATCAATCTACAACAAAAAATAATTTCTTAATATAAAGAATATTAATTGTACATACTTCATCCTTTATTTACTAGCGATGAACTAACAACAATTAAAATAGATGAAAAAAGATGACATATATGACATACCTTAAAATCCATGAGATTGCTATGTTGGATAAACCATTCATAACCTTCAATTTCAACAACAACAATACAGCAGAGAGAAGAGTTGTTTGGGAGCCTTCATAAAGGGGCTCATATGCCTTCTCAAGTGCAGGTAAATCATGAACATCATCAAAGTCATCTCGATCAACATGATCAGATGTGCCACTACATGTGTCATGGATCAATGTATTTGTACAATCATCTTCAATTGTGTTTTCTGGTGCATGATCATCTTCTTCCATAGGATCATTAACTTCATCTTTGATATTCACAGCTCCATGTTCCTCCACTTGCAAAACCAGATTTTCTGGGCCGTGATAATCCATATCATGTGCCCTAGGGTGCCCCACCTTTATAATAATGACAAACACAAATAAACCATGATCATGATCAAGTGATTTTATATATATATATATCAAATGTTAAAACAATATAAACATTTACAAATTCAATCAATATAAACACATATAATGAACAACTTACCAATGGACGATAATCATGCCCCCCTTCAACGTGACCATGCTGCCTACAATGTTTCTCAGCTGTTGTGATTAAAAGTCTTCTCATCTTTAAGCCCTTGCAATTATTGCAAGGACAATAACATTTTCCATCACCCTTTCTTTTCAATATAGCCCACAATCTAGCAACTGTCTCTTCATTTTGATCTGGACTAATATTATCTAACATGATTTTTCTTTATGAAGCTTGAATATTTAGATCTTCAAAAAATATCAAACTCACATGCACTCCAATAATTTTTAATCATACACAGGTAACAAAATATAATAATTATGATATTTTACACCAAAAAAAATCGGCATGCAACCACCCCTGCAAAAGAGAAGATAGTTTGAAGTTAATGACCCCAAAAAACACTTTCAAATGCTAATTCCAGAAATTATTAAATTCTGATTTTACAATGATTTCCAACTGTTATACTCCTAAAATCGGAATATTGAACTTGCACAACAAAATCTGGAAATGAAATTCTCAAAATGCAGCTAATAGGCCTCAACAATTAAGGCCTACTCAAGACTTTGTGAAGTCACTGCAAGGTTTCCAGGCCTTACCTGATGATTTGAGCAAGAGGATTAAAGAGTTGGTAAAGAGTTTTGATGACTGGAGTGGCACATCTTTACCAGATATTGTAGATGCCCAAGGAAATGTTAGATCACTGCAGCAAAGGTAGGATAGGGTAGATGAAATCATTAACACTAGCATATTTTTGGGATCTTTTGAAAGGGAGGCGAATCAAGTAGCAGTAAAGTATACAACTTACAGTGCAAAGGTAAATTAGGTGGTAAATTTTAATTGGCCAATGGATGAGGAATATCAAGGATGGGTAGAAAAGTACTTAATTGAACAAGAATAGGACAGAGTCTACAACCGGTAGTTAACAGCTCAGCGGTTATGATTATAACAAATTTTGGCTATGTCTTGGTGGCAGTTTTGGTGCAAGTTTTCAAAGTTTGGAAAATGAAACAATTATTCTCCAGTGGACGAGATGAACAAGAAGATTCTCCAAAGACTCAACTGTTGTAACCAATTTTTGAAATGTCATAAGGTGGTCCAAGTGACCAATGACAGGTGTATTTCTGGTCTGATGCTTGTTGCTCCTTCATTTTCCCTATAAGAAGGATTTCAGGACCAAAAATATGGTCGGTTAGCAAGTTAGATATCTTTAGGTCAAGTCTAACTGAAGTTACAGAGCGAATTTGTAAAGAGCCTGATATTATAGTGAAGATACTATTCTTAGGTTTGGTGATGTGAGTGTTCCAAGTCTTGCTTGCACTGCAACTAAGAGACCCAGCTTGTCTCTTCTAGGACCCTAGTCTCCTCTAGGTCCTGATTGGCTTAGATGATTAACTAAGTCCAATTCTAACTCTTCTCTAAGAGTTCTATCCTTTGTGCTTCACCTTGGAGGACTAACACCATTTGAGAAGTTCAATTTCTCTTCCTTACTTAGAATGATCTAAGTGCTAACTTCTCACAAACATCATTCTTCATTGTAGGGGTGCCCATCCTATTGAAAACATTCATAACCTTGCATATTTGAACCATTTTAGAAGGTTCTTCAACCCTATCCTTACCGGGTTCAAGGTTTCACCATTTGAGACCTTAAACAAGCCTATTCCTTGTAGCCTTTACCAGTCCTATTTTGTCAATTCTTGCTAAATTTTTCCGAAGACCCTACAAAACTAAAGGCAGATTTGGATACTCATTTGGAAGTTTTAAAAGGTTCCATGGGGATTAGGGCCTGACAACCTTCGTACACTAGTTTCCTACAACTTAGGACAATAGGGCTAAAAGGCCTAATTTCTAGGACTAACTGTAATCTTGCTTGGAACCTGCTCAAACCATAAACTAAATGATTGGCATGACCTCAGTCCACCTATTATGATGAGCTATGATGAAACCCTACTTGAACCTATACCTATTTTGTACAGTACCTCTTTACCCTGCAAGAAATCTTCAAAGACATTCCTAGACCTCTAATCGGGCTCTGTCTACTCGCCTAGAGACTAGTGATAAAAAAGAGCTCTCCACTCTTTCATGCTTCCTAATCCTAAATCTATATACACTAATGACTCCCCTAACATTTCCACCTATCCTTAGGTGTTTCCCAAGACTAGATTTCATGGGGGAGCCATGAAAGCACCGACTGGTCAAGACTGGACCAATAAGAACTTAAAACCAAAACAATTTGCCTAACACCAAATATCCTACTCTAAACAACTTGCTTATCAAATGAAAAAGACTAAGATAACCCTATAGAACACTAAACAAATACTAAACTTAGTCTCTCAATCCATTAAGCATCTCTGTCATCACAAAAGTTCGAGTTGTTCTTGAAAACATTGTTGCAGAGCTCTCTATTTTACTTTCAAAAACTAATTACCAATTACATCATGTCATGAGATTCGAGTCTTGGGTCATAATAGATTCCATCCCCATGATTCTAGGGCCTATTGGCCGATCTCCCACTTCCTATTCTCAAGGGAATCCAAAGGTAACCGAGTTGCATGCCCATGCTAACTTCTTTACAACATTTGGCATCTTTCTCTATGCCTTGATCCTATTTCTTAGGACCACTATTCCCTCTAGATTCCGAGGAACCAACTCATTTAATGGCCTTAAGGCATCTTTACAACAACCACTAAGTGTTTAGAACATCTTTAAGACTCTAATCTCCCATAGACAACTAACATTAAGAAAACTTAAATTACTAACACTCGCTATTTGTGTGACCTTAGTCCTAATGACTAACTCACCTAGCCCACAAAAGCAATGACCTTCTAAGGTCTGAAAACAAACTAACATCCTGACTTGGCTAGAGTCAAGTACAAGCCAAAATAACAAACATGGAGGTTAGCCAAGGTGTGCTCCTACACCATTTGGTGTCATTCTATTGTAGGTTTTAGTTTCATGGGTACTTAATTTTAAAGACAGTACTAGCATTTGAATGAAAATTACTCATTTCAAGGTCATGTATCTCCATTGTATGAATATATTATTATCTTGAATAAAATGATCAAGGGTTATTCTGTTCATCTCACTGTTATGGTGTGTGATTCTCATGTTGGCTTTAATTCAAGGAATTAATTAAAATGCTTGAGTGAGGTTATAGGTGACTATGTTCATATAAGGATTTGATAAGTAGTATTGAGTTAGAATATAGATTGATGGTATTGTAAGGCAATATTATTTGAGATTTTATATGCTATGTGTCTAGAAGATAAACTTGGTTACAGTAAAAAAACAACCAACAACTTTGATATTATCTAGCTATGGCTCCCAAATCTATTGCAAATTGAAACCTTGCAAATATAATCTTTGTCCAAATCCATCAAGAATTTTCCATCAGTTATAAACAATTCCCTTATAAAGAATTTGTGAAGCTAGGTCTAAAATCTGGAAATGAAATTCTAAAAATGCATAAGACTATAAATGAAATCTGATGAGATGTTGCTTTCAAATATGATTTTCAAACCTGGAAGTACAAATCTGACTTCACAAATGAATTCTGGAAAAAGACAATGACTTCCCTCAACCTGGCGATATCTTCTTGAGTTTCTTCTGATTTTCCCCAAGAAAACCGTCGAGCAAAACACTGTCGCAATAAATAGTCGAGCTCATTTCAATTTATGCCCGCCACAATTTAACTTTGCAGGACCGCCCTGATTTTGGCGAAAGATCTTTGTCGAAACGTACACAAAACAACGGCTCGTCGAAATTTTGATGAACATCGCGGTAAAAAAAATTTTAAAAATGGAAATTCGCACAAGTGCTCGCCGATACATCTGATTATATAGGTTTCATCGGAAATTGAGCTCAAATGAGTTAGTGAATTCACACGTATCGCCCTCCGATGGCAATGGAACCAACACAAATAGAATCATTGGTTGACTTTGACCACATATCATATCTAGTTCAACTAGGTGATATATCTACTTTCTTAGTTGTTGAGAGTCCATATCGTTATCTTACTTTGTACTGTATTTATAATGTTGAAAAATTTCAAGAGATTTTTTGCACATATCAATGTAGGGCATGTTTATGCAGTTATTGCAGATGAAGACAATGAAGAGGGAACAGACTATTACTTGTGTTGTTTTGTTGAGGCCAAAAATAAATTGGAGGCCAGGTAGTTATAGATGGAGAAAATATTGAATACCCTACAGGCTCAGTTGTGGTTACTGGAACATGGCTTAGAAGGTACCCACATTCAAGTGTTAAATATTGGCTATCTCAGGACTTTGACATGCAACGTAAGATTCTTCATTACTCGAACCTTGTCATGGCATCCAATGTTCATTTGACCAAATATGAGGGTAGACCTTTGAACAAGATGTTATGGAAGGTTCGTGAGTCTGACCATGAGGCAATACTTGACACAATAAAGAGTAGAGCTGATCCAGATGGTTCATTGGATTAATTTGTAAGTATATGCACATTGGTTCTTATTAATTTATACTTGTATGCACATTAATTTGTTTGATTCCAATGCTATCATCTTCTTTTACAGTGATTGGTGTCTCCTTGCAAAAAATGTAGATATATGAGTCATCCAAGAGAATGTCAGCCAGAAAAGCAATGCAACATCCTTATTTTGATGCCTGCATGCAACATCTGTAAGTGCCTTCCATCTATTTTTATTTCATTTCCATTTTTAGTCTCTTTCTTTTTCTCTTTTACTTTGTGTATTTGGAAGTAAACTTTTAAAAATTGATTGATCTTTCATTGCAGAAAATGTTGATTTAAGAGCCATCAAAGAGAATCTCAGCCAAAAAAGCAATGCAACATACTTATTTTGATGATTTTGAAAAATCTCAATTTTGATTTCAAGCCATTATAAAAGAGTGTGTGAAGCTTAGAGAGGGAATATCAAGTTACTCATTTGAAGTTAACCTCATAATGAGCACCTATGATGTAGACATTTAAAGAGAATCTCGAATGTATGAGTGACATTGTAAAAGATCTGTGAGAACGAAGTGCTCGAGGCGTTGTAATAAGATTTAATTACATAATGAGATATACTCAAATATTTTAAGGTTGGAGTTCATGTTTGGTGTAGTAGCACCTTGTTCTATAAATGCCTTGAATAGGAAAATTTGCAAACTTTGAATTTTGAAATGTAAACAATGTGAAAAAGGTCATATAAAGGTCATGTAAACAATTTGCAACTTTTTTTCTGCAACTCGTGTGACCAAGCGGATTGTTCCAACATGTCCAAATAGGTATTTTTATTCTAGGCATGGTCCTCTTTCACACCTAAACACGTAGAATCACTCCGAGCTATGTTCCATTGGATCGATCCCTTAAGGGTCCAAAGTGCAAAATGGCTGAAAACTCCAGCATGCTATTACTTGGATACTATGACATTTAGAAACTTCTCATTTGATCCTACAGAATCATGTTGGACCCCTCTAGAAAAACCTCTCTCGGTTTTGGCTATCTCAGAGTGGTTTTCTCGTGGTAGCGGATTTTCACTTGATGGAAAAAGTATCAAATTCAAGTTGTGCAAAGTTGCAAAGTCGTGCAACTTTCGCTCTGCAACTCGTGTGACCAAAATAACTACTCCAACGCATCCAAATAGGTATTTTATGCTATTCATGGTCTTTTTTCACACCGAAACACGTGGAATCGCTCTGAGATACGTTCCACCGGATCGATCCCTTAAGGGTCTAAAGTGCAAAATGGCTGCAAAATTCAGCATGCTATTACTTAGATACCATGATGCTTAGAAACTTATCGTCTGATCCTATAGGATCGCGTTGATCCCCTCTACAAAATCCTCTCTCAATTTTTGCTATCTCAGAGTGGTTTTCCCATGGTGGCAGATTTTCACTTGATGGAAAAAGCATCAAATGCAAGCAATGCAAAGTTGCAAAGTGGTGCAACTTTCGTTCTGCAACTTGTGTGACCAAGCAGACTATTCCAACACATCCAAATAGGTATTTTTACACTAGGCATGGTCCTCTTTCACATTGAAACACGTGGAATCGCTATGAGCTATGTCCCACTGGATCGATCCCTTAAGGGTCCAAAGTGCAAAATGGCTGCAAACTTCATCATGCTATTAATTGGATACCGTGACACTTAGAAATTTCTCGTCTAATCCTATAGAATCATGTTAGACCCCTATAGAAAAACCTCTCTTGGTTTTGGCTATCTCGGAGTGGTTTTCTCGTGACGGCGGATTTTCACTTGATGGAAAAAGTGTCAAATTCAAGTTGTGCAAAGTTGCAAAGTGGTGCAACTTTCGCTCTGCAACTCATATGACCAAAATAATTTCTCCAACACATCTGAACAGGTATTTTTATGCTAGGCATGGTCTTTTTTTGCACCGAAACAAGTGGAATCGCTCTGAGCTATGTTCCATCGGATCGATCCCTTAAGGGTCCAAACTGCAAAATGGCTGCAAACTTCAGCATGCTATTACTTAGATACCGTGATGCTTAGAAACTTCTCATCTGATCTAATAAGATTGTTGTGAGCCCCTCTAAAAAATTCTCTCTCGGTTTTGGCTATCTTGGAGTGGTTTTCCCATGATGGCAGATTTTCACTTGATGGAAAAAGCATCAAATGCAAGCAGTGCAAAGTTGCAAAGTGGTGCAACTTTCGTTCTGCAACTTGTGTGACCAAGCGGACTGTTCCAACACATCTGAATAGGTATTTTTACGCTAGGAATGGTTCTCTTTTGCACCGAAACATGTGGAATCGCTTCGAGCTATGTTCCACTAGTTCGATCCCTGAAGGGTCCAAAGTGCAAAATCGGTGCAAAATTCAGCATGCTATTACTTGGATACCATGACACTTAGAAACTTCTAGTCTAATCCTACAGAAATTCATTGGGCCTCTCTAGAAAAACCTCTCTCGATTTTGGCTATCTTGGAGTGGTTTTCTCGTGGCGGCGGATTTTCACTTGATGGAAAAAAGTGTCAAATTCAAGTTGTCCAAAGTTGCAAAGTGGTGCAACTTTTGCTCTGCAACTTGTACGACCAAAATAACTACTCCAACCTGTCTAAATAGGTATTTTTATGCTAGGCATGATCTTGTTTTGCACTGAAACACGTGGAATTTCTCTAAGCTACGTTCCACCGGATCGATCCCTTAAGGGTCCAAAGTGCAAAATGGCTGCAAGCTTAAGCATGCTATTACTCAGACACAGTGATGCTTAGAAACTTCTCGTCTAATCCTTTAGGATCATGTTGAGCCCCTCTACAAAAACCTCTCTCAGTTTTGGCTATCTTGGAGTGGTTTTCCCGTGGTGGTGGATTTTCACTTGATGGAAAAAGCATCAAATGCAAGCAATGCAAAGTTGCAAAGTGATGCAACTTTCATTCTGCAACTTGTGTGACCAAGCGGACTATTCCAACACATCCAAATAGGTATTTTTACGCTAGGCATGGTCCTCTTTTAGACTGAAACATGTGGAATCACTTTGAACTATGTTCCACCGGATCGATCCCTTAGGTTGGAGGAGTCTAAAGTTGAAAATTTGTAAGTTGCTTAAAGCAACAAATTTGAAATGCAACGGTTACTTGTTTTGAAAGTTGGTTTTTAGTTAGTTGAGGGCGTGGATTAGTTAGAGAAGGGTGTAAAACACTATTTAAAGCCTTGAGAGGCTCGAATGGAGGTTGTTGATGAACTTTTGGAGAAGATAAGATAAGAATTATTCACATTGTTCTCTATTTTTTAGATTTTTTATACAAACTTGTTGATCCCATACTTGGTACGACCTCCAACTTCCTGTACGGTCCCAAGGCTGACATGGATTGAAAGAGGGATGAGTTCACAAGAACCAATCTCTCATGATAAGGAATGGCCCACTTAGCACTCATTGCATCTAGGTGATGCTCACAGAGGTGAGGCACTAGGCCTTCTTGGGAGATCACCCATCCCAGTACTACTCCAGTTCAAGTGCTTAACCATGAAGTTTTTTCCCCAAGGTTAAGCCCACTTAGATTGCAACCTTATTTGCAAAACCTTTAGCAAGTGTTGTGCCTTATGAAACATTCATTATAGAGCCCCTTTAGCTCATCAATTGATAAGTAGGAGGTATTTTCTACAATGTGTCAAATTGTGATATTGCTATTAGGATTCCATTGTGTATTTTTTGAGTATAAAAGAGAATAAGGGAAGATTAGGGTAATCAATTTGCAGACTTGTTTTTATTATTGAATTACCTAGTGTGGGATTGGTCTATATGAGCAAAAAATTATAATATGGGAGTATACGTTTCAAGCATATAATCCGGAAAGGACTCAAAGTAAGATGCATGAGTACAAAGTATCGATTAGGAAAGGCATCCCAATTCTCAAGGCCTATATATCAATGATAGGCAGATTCATATTCAAAGCTAGCACACGATTTTAATTGATTAATTAGAAACAACTATTATATTTATTTATCAAATTAATATTTGAATTAGATTTCATATTCAGAATTTATTTCATTTATAATTTGGGGACTCTATTATCTATCTTAATAATATTGGATGACAACCTTTGTCAATCCAATAAGAAATAAATCAAAAATATATTGATCTAGAGCTCGAGTCATTACAGTGGTATTAGAGCAAATGAACCTGCTAGCCTTTGGGTATTGCAACTAATTGACTTTCCATTGGAAGCATGGCAACCGATGATAGTGGTTGGCAAGATTACTTTATAAATCAGGTAGTAAAATTACTAGTTTATCTTAAAGGAATTCCATTATGGTCACACTGAATAGAATAGAGGAATGTTTAAGCTTCATTGAGCAGTCATTTGTAGTATTACATATAGCTCAAGCTTCTACAGTATTACACATGATTGCAGATAGTTTCAAAGATCTAGATGACATCAATAGTTCGCATTACTCAAGAAGGATGAACATCTTAAAGACATTCGCAGAAATTGGGACAAGTAACCTTCTTATGGACTTAGGGTTGCAATATTTGATCTACAACATGTTCCGCCATTTTTTCACTAGGATCAAGAACACACATAATGAAGGTGTGTTTGCAGCCATGAAAGATTATGGTTCGAACTATCTAGAAGAGTGATGTTTTATCTCGACCAACCATATCTATACCATGGTTTGTTTGGAAATAAAGATGGGTTCTCTCTTCATTAGCATATACATTATTCCTCAATGTGTTCACACCAGTGTTACAAGACTTCGACTCGCCTTGAACTTGACAAGCCAATTTTTGACTTGGACTCGGGCTCGGAGCCCAGACTCGACAAATAGAAAAACCTAAGAAATTCAAAGATTTTTAAGGATTTAAAACTTGTTTCATGCACCCTTTAATAAATAAACCTTAAAGACACAATAGCATCATCAAATAGAAATTACTATGATCCCATACACAAACATACATCAATCACATAAGTATAAGCGCAAATTTTAGCTGAAGTAAATAACACATTTAGATATATAAATATTGTGATATTGCTATCAGGATTCAATCGTGTAGTTTTACAAGTCAAACTCATTGACCCATGATTCATGAGTAGTGGTTCACAAGAACCCATCTCTCATGATAATGAATGATTCATAAGGAGGAAGATAAATCTTCATACATTTCTTCTATCACAAATGAGATAAGTGCTTGGTTTCATGAAGGTCATCAGATAGCCATTAATGGGGAGTGGATACATGAAGAATCGACGGAGAATGATAATGGCTTCAAACCTGCTATAAAGGATTAAAAAAAAAATCAATGATGCAAGAGGTTTTTGGTTTGACTACCAAAACGAGCCTATGAAGAATGCATGTGAAACTCCTTTTGACCTTGAGGGTGTTCTTACTCCATCTCAAGGATCATGCATTGAGGATGACATAGATCAATGCTAGGGATAACCAATTAATAATTATACACGTGAATAACTCAAACATGTACATGTCAATAAGGGAAGTACAAGTACTCAAAAACATGTAAGCCTCAAAAAGTATACACATGAATACATAGTATAAATAAATTAAAACAAAGTATATGCACGAATACAAGGTATACACATGAAAACACGTAAGCCACAAATTATACATTCGAACACATGTAAGTCACAAAGTATACACTTGAATACATGTAACTCATATCTATTGAACCATCAATTTAGAATGCAAATATGGATAGCCATCGATAAAATATATTTGTATTAACCAAATAGCCATGTAGGCATACATCAATATATGTCGATATAAGTATGAAATATATGTACAAAATAGCCATATAGGCTTGAGAATTCCATATAGGCATACAATGTCAAATATGTCCAATAAACAATATGTAAAAAATTGCCATGTAGGCATACAACAAAGGGCTCTGGAATCAAAAGTCATTGCTCTCCATGCCCTGGAAATAAAATCTTTCCCTTTCCTTTTCAATCGATGGCGATAGGTCTGTCACTTTTTTTTGTTGTGCTCGTGGAGTGCTCATGTTGCTCCTCCTAGGGTTTAGTTCATGGTGAAGTTTTAACTATTACAATAAGAAGTAACAACATGAATATATAGAAATTACATTATAAAAAATGATATATTTGACAAAATAATCACCTACAGACATCTCACGATCTCTCTCCATGAGGGAAATATTCTCACACCCATGCTCAGGCATGCTCAAGCCCTGTATAAACCATACAAATAGAAATTAAACTACGTGAATCAATAATGGTTTGATTTTTCACTAACTAACATCTATAACAACAAATGTAAATTGAAATTTACTAATTTGCCTCATACCTCTTCTGTCAGAGCCATCGAGGATTGTATAGCAGATGTCACACCAATATCCATTTCCCTCATCACATTTGGAGTTGTATCATCTCGCAACAACTGAAAATAAAACAACAATTATTCAACATAATCAATGATGTGCATATAAACTACACAAATCTATTAAGTACTTGATTCATTAGTTAAACTCTTTATTCTATTACCTGCGTGAAGGTTTGAGTAAATCCACTGCCACTGGGAATTTTTCCATCAAAACCTCCAATATTAGTCTGTTCAACATCCAAAATCACATATTAAATTACCATTCATAAAAAAATGCTATTAATATGTAATTAATTTATAATTGTTTACATATCCTGCATACCAATCTCTTGAGTGTCAGTGGGTCATATGAACAAGTAGCCCCAAAAGATTGACACACATGTGTTCGAAGGCCACCACTCGAAGACTCCCCTAGATGGTGTTGTAGAATAGGGCTAGTATGATGGATGACACTCTGGTTCAAAGTGTTGATTGCCTGCAATGTCTCTACGTCAGCACTTTCCTTTGTGACGAAAGGCATAACAACATGCTCACGAGGTGGCCTAGTGAGAGCTCGTTTACCTTGCCGTGTAGGATCCGGCTGTGCACCAGGTCTATCCTGAGCTGACCCCCCACCTTGCCCTAGAAATCCCTCATATCAAAATAATTTGGGATTTTGTTCAATATGAACTCACTGTATAGTTTCCTAAGGAAATATTGTGGGACCTTGCAATTGTTGCATGGTGGGTAATTGAAGACCATGTACCACCTATCATAAAACCAGTCCCTAATCTGTTGGTGGTGGCACCAATGGATAGGAAGCCTCTTCGCATTGAGGGTAAGATTTTGATTTGTGCGTGGGTCGGTGAATAATGAGCACAAATCACCTTTTGTAATTTTTAAATCCTTCACATCCTTGTATGATAGTTTATTTGCATAATTTAATCTCTAGTTGCATCCCTCCTATCTTTCCATCTAGTTATTTGTTTGATAATTGAATCTACATTTTTTAACATATCTTTCAATGAATTTTCTAGGGTCATTCTTTTTGTGGTTGAACCATTTGGATCACTCAACCTACTGATCAAATCCTCAATTTTCTTTTTGTTGTTCTCAATTTCACTCATTAAATTGTGTTGAGTGCCAAGAGGGGGTTGAGTGATTGGTGGAGGAGGTTGATGTTGTGATTGATTTTGATCTTGAGGATTTGGTTGGTCTTCCTATTGAGGATTTTGAGAGTTTGTAGGTTGATTTGCATCTCCTAAAAATTCAATCAAATAGATATCAAATTCAACCTAAAACTAACAAATTCAACCTAAAACTAACTAATTCAAAACAAAAACCATAGAATCCTTACCTCTCATAGCTCCTCCTCGTCGTGGCACCATCGTTGCGAAGAAATAGGGATTTTTGGTGAAGAAATTTGTTGAAATTCCCCTCCTAGAACGCGAGCGCGAAATTGTGGGGGTTTTTGCCGCAGCTGCAAAAAAAAACTAGTTGAAATGCTAATGATAGATTTGCATTTCTTTTTTTTCTTTTAACAATCAATAATGTGAGTGCATTATAACGCGCTCACATTATTGGTTTGTAGCTGATGAGCCTCAGGCTCGTCATAATGAGCCATAACGCGAGCGCGTTATAACGCAAGCACATTATAACGCAAGCACGTTATAACGTGCTCACATTATGGTTTTTCAAAAAAAAAACTAGAGGGTGTCCACAGAATTGCTACCCATTTCCATGAACCCACCCTTCTTTATTTGTTTGATTATTTAAAAATTTAAATACTTTTTAGAAACGCATATGCGTTTTAAAATGTGTATGCATTTTGAAACACAAAAAATAGATATGTTTTGTATTTGAAAATGTGTATGCATTTTGAAACACAAAAATCGTATGCATTTTGTGTTTGAAAATGTGTACGTGTTTTAAAACGTGTACGCATTTCTAAAAGGTATTTTTTTTTTAAAATAAATGACTTGTATGTGTTCTAAAATGCATACGTGTTATATAATGCCTACGCATTATAATGTGTATGCTTTTTTAGCGCATAGTCATATTTTTAGGCTTGGGTACTCAGTGCATAACACATACATGTTTTTGAATAACGTGTGCGTATTTTTTAAGATATATTTTCAACGAAAACTTCCCCTCTTCATGGATCCAACTTCTTTCTTTTACCCTAACCATTACACTAACATTCCCCCATTATTACATAGTTCCTACAACTGTATCCTTGAGAGCTCTAATTCACCTTTTTTAAGGACCCCCCCTTAAGCTTTACATAATAAAATTTTTTGATTAGAAAAAATATGTATACATTCTTGAGAAGATTTTCATTTTGAAGAAACAAATCTTGAATCAAGTGGAACTCCTCCAAGTTACCTAGCGTAACCCTCAAAAAGGTGTAGCTCTGACTTGAATTCCCGAGTTCGTCCTCCCATGAACTCTCAAATCATAAACCATAATTATTGGACAACCATCCTCCAAGTTGTCTCCTCAACCCTTGTAAAGATATAATCCTTGGTCCATACCGTAATTATTGGACAACCATCCTCCAAGTTATCTCCTCGACCCTCGTAAAGGTATAATCCTTGGTCACAGTCTCATGAACTCTCTAGGAAAAAATCTATACTAATCTCTTCACCAAACCCCTTACCTGTCTCCAAAGATAAAACTTCACAATATATGTATTCTTCAAATCTGTCAACAACGAAAAGAAAAAACAAGAAATGAAATCCAAAAATGGTTCTCATGCACAACATCATCTCAAAGTGAGAAATTGACTTGAGATGATAGAAACTCCCCCATCCTCCAATGCCACTAGCCTTGAGTAGAACAACCCATTACATAAATAAATTTTATTTGTATGTCTTGAAGGTTGTTTTCAACTTCTTTCTAGTGCCTTGATTTTGCAATGCACCAAATGAAACTTGATATTAGGATAATGAAATTTCCTTAAATTTGAATGCAAGATTGTCACATCTTCTGATAAAAGTCCATCTCAAAAATCTCATTGATAGCAAGTTTTTTTCCATTTCTCTTCTTCACCTTTCATAGCTTCCTCAAAAAATACCAGAACTTGGACGAACATCATTTTTCAAAATGACACGATACTGAATAATATTGTCCTTGAGACAAAATTCTTTGATGCCATTGGTATCCTCTATGAATTTGCATAGTAAGTTTAATATTTGAGTGGTTAGGGTAACACCCACATTGGGTTGCCAGAAATAAAGTCATTTCATATGCATATAAAACTCTCTAATGTTCAAATCCATGAGTAGATATTTGAAAATTCTATTGTAGTTACTAATTATTAATATCCTATCTATATCTAGATTATTTGACTGCCGAAAATTAATTCATAGCAAATATTGAAAAATAACACAACTACAGCTTCACAAATAAAACCACGGGAATATAGAAGAAAACATGCAAAATAATGAACACAATATTTTTGGAAAAATTGTCCCTAGAAAAACACCAGAGGGAAAACCAATACTGTAAATGAGGAATTTTATTAAACTTCAGCAAATCAAGAGATACATAAATTGCTTGCCTTTTACTAGTAGAGCTTCGGCAATATTCTTCTTTGAAAATTCTTCCCTCAATTTCTCCTGTTGAAATTCAACTAATGCTGCCTCCAATGCTATCATTGCACCCTTGCTATCACTACAAAACAATTTTCTCTCACTGCAAATTTATTTGCTATCATTGAAAATCTTTCTCAAGTGTATATTCTACAAATGCCCATTAATCCCCTTTTATGCTATTCTCATTGAAAAACCAATGGCCATGATTTAATCTTAATCAATCGCTAAGATTAATTAAACTCTAACAAACCCTAACTAACTAGTTTCTAGAAGTCTCTAAAGGAATCAATTAATTAATTAATTAATTATCTCTAACTAACTCCTTTCTAGAAGTTTATAGAAAATCAATTAATTAAATATTTTTTCTTGGGAATGGAGATAATAGCTATCCAAGCTACAATAAATTAACACTCCCTTTTAGTGAGGAAGGTGTTATGCATGACACCCAACATATCTTTGAAGAAGATGAATTTTACCTTCCCCAATGCCTTTGTCAAAATGTCTGCTACCTACTGATCTGTAGGTATATACTCTAGCTAAACAATCCCCCACTATACACAATCCCTGATCAAATGATACATGATGTCAATATGCTTATACCTATCATGAAACATTGGATTCTCAAACACCCTGATGCAACTCTGATTTTTACAATGTTTCACTGTAGTCTCAACCCTCTAACCAAACAAGGCTACCAACAACTTTTGAACCCATATCGTCTCACACGTCGCCATTTTAGCTACTATGTATTCTACCTCTGCAGAACTTAAAGCCACAGACTTTTTCTTCTTGTTGTACCAAGAGACAACTCCTAATCCCAAGCTGAAGTAGCACCCTGAAGTGTGTTTCCTATCCACTATACTCCTTTCCCAATATGCGTCAGTATAGCCTATCAACCTGATACCATTGCCTCTAGCATATCTGATCCCATACTCAATTGTACTATGTAAATAACGCAACACATGCTTTGTCATTGTCCAAAGCACTCTCTTTGGCTCAACCATGAACTGAATAAGAGAGTTTATTGCAAATGATATATCTAGCCTAGTGTTGACCAAATACATGAGAGATCCAATCAACTACTTGTATAAGGTGGGGACTACATCCTTCTCCCTGGATGTGTCTACCTTCTTCCAATTCATGATCATAGGAGTAGACATAGCTCTGTAATCCTCCATCTCGAACCTCCTCAATATTTTGATGTAGTATTTCCCTTGTCCAAAGAAAATATCTCCATCTATCTGTCATACCTCCATGCCTAGAAAGTAGTGCATAAGCCCCAAATCCTTCATCTCGAACTTTGTTGTAAGGTCCCTCTTGCACTCCTCTATGAGCCCCAGTGAACTTGTTAAAAACAATTCATTCACATATAGAATAAGAATGAGAACCTCACCCCCAACTACCAAGTAGTGGAGGTTAGCATTTGCATCACTCTTCACAAAGCCCATTCCCTACAAGTATCTATCAATGCGCTCATACTACACCCTGGGAGCCTGCTTGAGTCCATACAAAGATATCTTCAATCTACACACGTGGTTTTCATTTTTGTGTGCTACAAATCCCTCTAGTTTTTCTATATATACCTCCTCTACCAATTCACCATCAAGAAATGCCATCTTGACATCCATCTGATGGATCTTCCATCCCATTTGTGTTGCAAGTGAGATCATGGCTCGTATAGAAGTATACCTAGCCACTGGAGTGAATGTCTCCTCATAGTCTATTCCCTAATTTTGAGAGAACCCCTTGGCCACAAATCTTGCCTTGAATTTCTTGATGCTACCATTTGTACTATGCTTGATCTTATAGATCTAGCATGATCCAACCACTACCCTATCTATCAGTCTAGGCACAACCTCCCACACATCATTTTTCACTATTGAGGTATATTCCTCAACCACCGCATCTCACCACACTTTCTGTTGTGTGGCCTCCTAATAGCTAGAAGGCTCACTATCTACCAACTGACTAACTAATGCCATATAGTCATTGTACCTGGCTGGTTGTCTCTATTGTCTATTACTTGTCCTACAAGCTCCCACAAACTCTTGAATAACTCTATGTGTCTGTTGGTTCTTGTTGCCAATTGTAGAGGATGAAGTATCAACCTCCATGTGTTCCTGATGCATCTCTTGGATTTGCTACTTTTGTTGCTCCATACTCTACGAACTCTCAGCACCTAATTTTGTGCTAGTAATAGTCATTGTACTCAAGCTTTGTTGCCCCTAATCTGATTGCACGATCCTTGGAGCTACTGTTGGTTGCTCACTCTGATCATCTACTGGGAAATATTTGAACCTTCTAAATTCCTTGTCCTCCATTAACTTGACATCATGCCTAACTATAATCTTCTTGGACCCTAAAATAAATATCTGATATTCCTTTAAGGTTTCATTGTACCCCACAAAGTACCCTCTCTCTACAATCTTATCTAACTTGGAACGTGTAGCCCTTGGAATGTGACAATATGCCAAACTCCCAAATATCTTGAAGTGGTTGACATCTAGCTTATGTCCTGAGAAAACCTCCTCTTGTGTCATCTTGCTCAATACCTTATGTGGAACCATATTTTGTATGTATACTAACGTACTACATGCCTCTACCCATAAATATTGTGGCATATCCTAGTCATACAACATAGCCCTTGTTGCCTCTTATATAGACCAATTCTTCCTCTCAACAACCCCATTCTGTTGAGGGTTGTAAGGAACAACCCATTCTCTCTTGATTCCTTCCCTAGTATAGAATTATTGGAACTCTTTACTTTTGTACTCACCTCCATTGTCTAACCAAAGAACCTTTATCTTCCTGCCTGTCGAATTCTCCGCAAGAGCTTTGAACTCTTAGAGATGACTAGAGACCTCATCCTTGGTCTTCAAGAAGTGTATCCAGGTCTTCTTAGAAAAATCATCAATAAAAGTAACAAAGTACTCATATCCTCTAAGAGACTTTGTATACATTGGTCCACATATGTTTGAATGTACTTGATCAAGAAAACCCTTGGATCTGGTGTCACTCCTTGAAAAAGTTTCTTTCACAAACTTCCCCAACACACATCCCTTACATGCATCATCATGCTTTGTGCTCACCTATAGAACACCTGTCACTGTCTCACGAAGAAATTTAAGTGCTCGATGATGTATATGGCCCATCCTCCTATTCCATAGCTCTCCTTGATCTTTATAATTGCTATTGCTCATCAATTCCTTATGAGTATAAAACTACAACTTGTAAAGTCAGTCACTCCTAACTCCAATAGTTATGGCTGATTTCCTATCCTTATGCCTGATTAACACATGTGCCCCTCTAAAGAGTACATTGTAGCCTTTATCCTAAAGGATAGATACAAAAATTAGATTCATGCCCAAGCCTAGCACATGCAACACATCATGAATGGGAATCATCTTGTCATTCTCCCCCTAAAATAGAATAGACCTTTTCCCAATTGGATTGAGTTTGGACATGTTCCCCATAGAAATTTGGATTTTGATATCTTCCTCCTTATAATTGGAGAAGTATTCTCTAACCCCTGTCATATGAAATAACACCCCATTGTCTACATACCAAACTCCCTGTGAGGTTGAGCTAACCATATATACAAGCTATGAGTGCAAACTCATCCTCCATTCTACTAGAGAGCTCATCTACACTTGTAGAATCTACCTTCTACTTCTTGCCTTTCTTTTTGTTCTTCTTTCTTTGCGGGAAATCACTAACATAGTGGCCAAAATCATGAAATCCATAGCATTTGATCTTAGATAAGTCCTTCTTCTTCTCACTTTTAGGATTTGATCCTTTGCTAGAACCCCTCTTCAGTTTTCTTTTTCCTGCTAGGGCAACATTTTCTTGTTATGCCTCACTTTTTTGACTCTTACTGCTGGTACCACTAACAAGACTTAGTCTAAGCTCCTCTTGAGTGAAGTCACTCCATAGCCGAACCCAACTCAGTAAGGTGTCTCATCTATTAATAACTTGAACAAAAACATCCCACTACTCAGTAAACCCATTTAGGTTATTTGTACTAGCTCGTGATCATCTAGTTTATCTCCAACAGCTGCCAACTCATCTTTGACAAGTCTAAGCCTAGTGAGGTAACTTGTAACATCTTCTCCCTTGTTCATCTGGGTATTATGTTGGCTTTCAATTGTTTATGTGCTTGTTTTTCTTTGATGCCAAAACTAATTTATGGGGTTCATGACAAAT
The DNA here is from genome assembly GCA_007115665.2 of Sequoiadendron giganteum. Taxonomy (NCBI): domain Eukaryota; kingdom Viridiplantae; phylum Streptophyta; class Pinopsida; order Cupressales; family Cupressaceae; genus Sequoiadendron; species Sequoiadendron giganteum. Next base: position 299,148,385 of record CM021100.1, on the reverse strand, counting down.
TACTAGTTCTATTCTTTGGATTCTTAGTCTGATGAATGCATGATATGCAATTCACATGGTTGGTAATATGCAAATGACAAGATAATGATGAAAGAATCTTGATGCCCTTGATGTCAAAGACACACAATGAAATTAGATTATTGGCATGGTTCACACAACATGTTATTTCTACATTTGATTTAATACTTGTTGTGAATGCACTTTTTAGATTGAGATGTTCTTGATGGAAAGTTGGTGACTATAGCAGGTTGGTGTTTATTTCTTGATAAAAATCATTATATTTTCTATCGACTTGTTGGCAATGGTGATACAGTTGGTACTATGACATCATTATATATGTTCAATATGGTACTTGTGCTCTTTGGTATAGTGAGCATATAGCCTAATGGCATTTTTATATTCGTGGACATGAGCCTTTATTAAGGATATTAAAATAAAAATTGGCATTATAGAAGTTTTGATCATAGGCATCTTAAAGGTTTTGGGTTGGCAATAACAAGGTATCAATATTGTTTTAAATAATCATTTGGGCTTAATGTTTGTATCGAGCAATGATAACTGAGGTGTTGAGATACATCATACAAAGCATGTGACATTGGCTTCACTCATTAGTGACCTAGCAGTACTGACTTGGCACTGATAGTTTATGTTTGGTTATGATGTGGAAATAATGTATGTCAACATCCATGGTAGAAGACTTTGACATCAAACTCGAAAAATTTATGATGTTTTGTTAAATCATGTGTATTATTGTGTTTTTTCATACCAAACTTCAAAGCATCATTATGTTTGATAGTCTTCGAAAGACTTGAGGGAAAGAAAAAGATAGGGAAAACAAACAAAAATCACTGTGTGAAGGGTTTGGAACCCTAGCCATCATGATGATGTTTTTCTTCAACTGTAAATCTATGTTTTTAGCTCATTGTAAGCATGGACAATAGGTTATGAGCTAATGAAATCTCGACAGCGGATAAGGAATTTTCAATGGATTTTTTTTGTTGTTGAGAAATTATGGTTGTCTTCAACGAATTTCTCTGGTATTATTTTGACTTATTTACACCTTAATCAGGTAATAACCCTGTTGCTTTTAAAAATTGGTTTGAAGCAAATGATTAAAGAGATTTAGAGCTCAGGATATAACTGAAATAATTTTCTTATTTTATTAAAAGTTTTGTTTTGAAAACAAGAAGATATTATTGGGCAGTAACTAAAATAGTTTCATTATTGTGTAATCTCTATAAATTTTTGGTGTGAGAGTTGGTTTAAAGAAAGAAGAACTAAGGATTGTAACTGAAATGTTTTATTTTTGAAGGGTTTGTTTAAGAGAGATTATTTTAGGGTTTTGCATTGAAAACCCTAACTCGAGTTGCCTTTATATTATAAAAACTCTATATAGAGATTATCATGCATCTATTTAAGAAGGTTTTTTAACAAAGTTATTATGTTGAATGTGTACACAAAATTCTGTAATTGAAGTTTTGTAAATATGATGCAAAAAAGAGTATATAGCTGATATATTTGGTATTTTAGAGATTTTAGAATGAATCTTTAAGATATTGAATGTATTAGAATTAAATTAATATGTGAATTGAATGAAACAGAGTAACCTTCTAATATATTATTGTTCTATATTTTTGTATAAGGGGTTGGTGCTCCTTGGAATGCGTGATCCTAAATGTATAAGGTTTGGTGCTCCTAAAGGCTGTAAGGGGTTGGTACTCCTAGAGTGGGTGCTCTGAATTATGCTAGTGAGGCATTGTAAATAGTGAATTTTTGAGTTTAAGCTAGTGAGGCATCATTTTTGGAGTGGTTTTTCTACCCCTAGAGGGTTTTCCACTCATCAAATTCTTTGTTTTATGGTCTCATTGCTTTGATGTGATAATTTTTTATGTGATGAGTCCTTGGGTGATTTTTTTTCATGTCTATCTAATTTTCATAACTTATCAGATGCATTAATGTCTATTATCAGTTCTTATTTCTGCAATGTTAATGTATTCTGTTGTTACAAGTACTTTCACAGTCATATGTTGCAAACTAGTTTAAAAGCTCTTATTAACCAATTTTTTTTTGCATATATTGTGATGAAAAGCATTTAATCTATCACATCACATGTTCTTTCATTGACTCATAGTTCAAGATTGCTATGTTTCAATCTGTCATAATGAAAGCTCTTCGTTGTTCCAATGCTTATCATATGTCATTTTGTCACACACCTGTTGTAGTGTCTCCTAAAGCTGCATTGAAATCTAGTGGTCTTAAAATGATTTAATGATGTTGGTTTTCATGTACATAGTCTTATGAGTTGCACCTATTTTTTCATCATGCTCTCATTGTTAAACAATGTCAGTCACATCTTTTGCAAGTGCAAGATATCTCACACAAGTTATAATGGTATAATTTATCTGAATAAACCAAGTTAATGTTGTCATATCTTTGTTTACCTCTTATCATGAATTCTCGCAAAGTGATTACTCTACTCTGTTATCAATAGATAGGATATCTAAATTAAAATTCTTTGTTGAAGTTTAAAAGGTTTAAATTTTTAAGTCTTACTATCAGACACTGATTCAGTCCCCCCCCCCCCTCTTAGTGATTTTCCATACTCCAAAAAGTGGTATTAGAGCCACACCCATGCATAATTCTAACCAACTTAAGATTTCATAGTCATGGAGTATTCGTTATGGCTAAGTGCAAAAGTAATAAAGGTCAAAAGAAAACCACTAGTGTCAAGCAAAAAGTTGATCAATCAACCCCTATCATGTCTAGTGAAGTTTTGTCTCAATAAATACCCCTGCCAGTTGATACTAAAAGTGATCTTGTAGTTGGAGAAGAAAGAGATCACTTAGTAAGTGATTTTGAACGAGAATTTGGTGAAAAGGAATTTGAAAGTGATGAGTTTGAGGTTGATTTGGAAGTAGAGCTGCTTGCTGCCTTAGATTAACTTAAGAGGCTTAGAAAGGAAAATCAGGATCTCAAGGTACGCTTACAACAAATTATTCATGTCAATAAAATTGTAATAAAAAATCATAATGATGATAAAGAGATTATTTTCTGAAAGCTCAAATGGTTGATAGAAAAAGGACTGAAGAGGGACTGGAAGTCAAGTTAAAATACAAGGATGAATTGTGTAATAAACTAGAAAATAAGGTTGCTTCTAGAAAATAAGGTTGCTTCATTGAAGAAAAGTTCAGATAATGATTCCTGGTTAAAAGAACTAACTCTTAAAGACAACATGATTATAAGTCAGAAAATTGAAATTGAAGAATGTAAGAGGTTAGTAGATGTTGTAAGGTCTGATTTGGAGGTTAAAAATATTGATTGTCTAAAACTTGAAGGAGAATTAGTTCCATTAAGAAAAGATCTTGAAAGTGTCAAGGTTCAATTAGGTAAAATCAGAAATTTGATCGTAGTACTAATCTATTGAATGAGATTTTGGGTAGACAAAAGCATTCTAAGGATCCTACAAGAGTGGGCTATGAGGTTGGACAAATCTCTGCCAAAGAATCTAAAAATGAGACAGTGTTTGCTACTGCAGATGGCAAGAGGTTTACAGCCAAGCAAACACCAATAATGAAGGTTGATCTTGGTTACCATATTGTTGCACCGAAGGCTAACATTGATGCTAGAAGACAATTTAAAGGCATTCATAGAGAAAGGAAAAAAAAAATCAGATCTTTACATCCTTGGCATGATCAGTCATTTAGGTACAATCATTTTTTTCAAGTGTATTGTTATGTTTGTAATGAATTTGGTCATAAGGAAATTGATTGCATGAGATGGTCAAATAAGAATCATTATAATGTCTCTAGAAATGAGATTGTGATGTGTTACAATTATAACAACTTGGGTCATTTAAGAAGAGATTTTAGAATGAATTACAAGTGATAATTATGAAGGGAACAAAGTTGGAAATGTTTATAGAAAGTCTTTTGTTCCTCAGATCAATCATAAGATCATTTGTTTCAGATGTAATAACATTGGGCATAAAGTATAGCAATGCAGATTTAATAGAAAAATAAGCATTTTAAACAAACAAATGAAAAAATTTACTTTGGTGTGGAGAAGAAAGAGAAATCAAGATGACAAAAATAGCAATAAAGATAATTTTTTGAAAACTCCTTGTGCACTCCTTACACATGTGATGCCATCCAGGTCCTGAGAAGAAGCAAAGACTCAAGGGGAGTCTATTATGGTAACATATTTGACCCCTATGAAGTCAAGAATGAGGTATGACAAGATGCATTTGCTATTGGTGGTATAAGAAGTAAATAGCCAACTTTTTAAATAAGAGGTCTCAAATATTGATAGCTTTGGATATAACAAAGATCATCATGATTATTGTATTGTGCATAACATATTTTCTATTACAGGTTCTTAAGGTTTATGTGTCGATTTGATGGAGCTTTTCATTTCCTATCATTCATGCAACAAGAAGGTTTAAGCTATTGAATATTCTTGTATCATGATCTTCTAAAGTTGTTCTCACCATCTTTTATGTGTTTCCACTAACACATTCATTGTAGGAATTCAAGTTTGAAAGTACATTTACAATTCTTTGGCAAGTTTGATGCTTTGATGGCTCAATTCATAAGGTGTGGGTATGAGTTTGATAAGAGTAAAAAATTTTGTAAACTACAACAAGTGGTATCAGATGAATCAGTCATAATGGTGATAGATCTTATGTAGTTGTAACAAGCATTATGTATTTTTTTGTTGGGATAGTTCTCTTTTTTTAAGATATCCATGGAATGTGTTCAAGGTGTGCAGAATAATGCTTGTATTACAGTGAAAATTCTCTATGATGTTGCAAAAAAAATTATGCATATGCAAATCTTTGAGTGTTGGTGCAATATTTATAGGTGAATGATTGTTTGAGCAAATAATTGATCTCTTTGCATTGTTTTTCAGTAATCAAGGTGTGAGCTATATGTTTTATGGATTTAATGTCTTAAAGTGAGCTTTATATCTGAAACAGTGATGAGACTGTAAAATATTTGTGCATCTATGATCTTCAACATTTCACAAGGTGTTGTAACAGTGATGGGCTCTTACAAAGGGAAAAGCATGTGTTCAAGACTGTCATGTGGTCTCTATGTTATTGTTTTACAATGTGAGCATTTTTTTCTCTTGATGGTTTGCATCTTGTACACACGGTATGTTGAACTGAGAATGATGGATATGGTTGTAGTGAACAAACAAGGACTATGAGATATTGAAAGAAAGCATATCATAACAAATAGTGGTGGTGCAGGGTATTTGTTTGAGTGATATCAATTAATTTTTATTTTTTTGGCTCTTAAACATAAGATGTCTAAGCACTATGATTTCTTGATGTGCATACCATTATATCTCCATTGTTCTTCTTTTGGAATGTCTTAACTTTCAATGAATATAGAGTACATCAAGCTTCAATACAGGGGTGTTTGACAAATACCATTGTTTGGACAGACCATGATACATCTATAAGTATTGTTGATTTTGGAAGTTTTTTTTTTGTAGCCATTTGATTGACAAGTTTCTAAATGATAGTGACTCTTCTTGGACATAGCCTATACTTAATAACAATGGTATTGATTTTTAAAATTTTTTGATACAAGTCATCTTTGCTACTTTGGAATCATGTATTCATGATAGAAGTTACATGGGGTTTCCGACTTAATAATGTGATTGGTGATAGAAAATATTGCACTCTTAGGACAATGATCATGTTGTGTTTATGTATCCTAATATTGTTGCAGTTGCAAGTGTCCTAGTAAATAAATGAAGAAGAAGGTGATAGTATGTTTTTACAAGGTATTGTTGCAAGGTGGAGTTTTAATTTTGTATGGCCATGATAGACATGTATGTAAGAGCAGTAGTTTGTGTGAGACTATAATTGTGATTTTTCTATGACAGTGTTATAATATCCTTGGTTCAAATATGTGTTTCATGTTTGATATATGTTGGATTCTTGATATCTTCATTGAAGCATGGTAAATGGATTAGAACAATAATATGCCTATAAAATGTATTGGTGTTTCTTTCCTTGGTCATGAGGAATGGATTCCAGGAGTCCTCAATCACATGAGATAGTAACTCATATTAGCATCTTAACACCAATGCTGAAATTTTTATTGATAGGGGGAGTAGCATAAGTAATGATCCTATGTTTTCAAGAGTAAGTAAAAAATGGGGAGTAAGACTAATTGTACCATGCTTGAAAGAAGGTTTTTTAACAAATTTATTATGTTGAATGTGTACACAAAATTCAATAATTGAAGATTTGCAAATATGATGCAAAAAAGAGTATCTAGCTGATATATTTGGTATTTTAGAGATTTCATAATGAATCTTTAAGATATTGAATGTATTAGAATTAAATTAATATGTGAATTGAATGAAACAAAGTAACCCTCTATTATATTATTGTTCTGTGTTTTTGTATAAGGGGTTGGTGCTCCTTGGAATGGTTGTTCCTAAATGTATAAGGTTTGGTGCTCCTAAAGGCTGTAAGGGGTTGGTACTCTTAGAGTGGGTGCTCTGAATTATGCTAGTGAGGCATTGTAAACAGTGAATTTTTGAGTTTAAGCCAGTGAAGCATCATTTTTGGAGTGGTTTTTCTACCCCTAGAGGGTTTTCCACTCGTCAAATTCTTTGTTTTATGGTCTCATTGCTTTGATGTGATAATTTTTTATGTGATGAGTCCTTGGGTGATTTTTTTTCATGTCTATCTAATTTTCATAACTTATCAAATGCATTGATTTCTATTATCAGTTCTTATTTCTACAATGTTAATGTATTCTATTGTTACAACTACTTTCATAGTCATATGTTGCAAACTTGTTTAAAAGCTCTTATTAACCAATTTTTTTTTGCATATATTGTGATGAAAAGCATTTAATCTATCACATCACATGTTCTTTCATTGACTCATAGTTCAAGATTGTTATGTTTCAATCTGTCATAATGAAAGCTTTTCAGTGTTTCAATGCTTATCATATGTCATTTTGTCACACACCTATTGTAGTGTCTCCTAAAGCTGCATTGAAATTTGGTGGTCTTAAAGTGATTTAATGATGTTGGTTTTCATGTACACAGTCTTATGAGTTGCACCTATTTTTTCATCATGCTCTCATTGTTAAACAATGTCAGACACATCTTTTGCAAGTGCAAGATATCTCACACAAGTTATAATGGTATAATTTATCTAAATAAACCAAGTTAATGTTGTCATATCTTTGTTTACCTCTTATCATGAATTCTCTCAAAGTGATTACTCTACTCTGTTATCAATAGACAGGATATCTAAATTAAAATTCTAGGTCGAAGTTTAAAAGGTTAAAATTTTTAAGTCTGACTATCAGACACTGATTCACCCCCCCCCTCTTAGTGTTTTTCCATACTCCAACAAGTGGTATTAGAGCCACACCCGTGCATAATTCTAACCAACTTAAGATTTCATAGTCATGGAGTATTCATTATGGCTAAGTGCAAAAGTAATAAAGGTCAAAAGAAAACCACTAGTGTCAAGCAAAAAGTTGATCAATCAACCCCTATCATGTCTAGTGAAGTTTTGTCTCAATAAATACCCCTGCCAGTTGATACTAAAAGTGATCTTGTAGTTGGAGAAGAAAGAGATCACTTAGTAAGTGATTTTGAACGAGAATTTGGTGAAAAGGAATTTGAAAGTGATGAGTTTGAGGTTGATTTGGAAGTAGAGCTGCTTGCTGCCTTAGATTAACTTAAGAGGCTTAGAAAGGAAAATCAGGATCTCAAGGTACGCTTACAACAAATTATTCATGTCAATAAAATTGTAATAAAAAATCATAATGATGATAAAGAGATTATTTTCTGAAAGCTCAAATGGTTGATAGAAAAAGGACTGAAGAGGGATTGGAAGTCAAGCTAAAATACAAGGATGAATTGTGTAATAAACTAGAAAATAAGGTTGCTTCATTGAAGAAAAGTTCAGATAATGATTCCTTGTTAAAAGAACTAACTCTTAAAGACAACATGATTATAAGTCAGAAAATTGAAATTGAAGAATGTAAGAGGATAGTAGATGTTGTAAGGTCTGATTTGGAGGTTAAAATTATTGATTGTCTAAAACTTGAAGAAGAATTAGTTGCATTAAGAAAAGATCTTGAAAGTGTCAAGGTTCAATTAGGTAAAATCAGAAATTTGATCGTAGTACTAATCTATTGAATGAGATTTTGGGCAGACAAAAGCATTCTAAGGATCCTACAAGAGTGGGATATGAGGTTGGACAAATCTCTGCCGAAGAATCTAAAAATGAGACAGTGTTGGCTACTGCAGATGGAAAGAGGTTTACAGACAAGCAAACACCAATAATGAAGGTTGATCTTGGTTACCATATTGTTGCTAGAAGACAATTTAAAGGCATTCATAGAGAAAAGAAAAAAAAATCAGATCTTCACATCCTTGGCATGATTAGTCATTTAGGTACAATCATTTTTTTCAAGCGTATTGCTATGTTTGGAATGAATTTGGTCATAAGGAAATTGATTGGATGAGATGGTCAAATAAGAATCATTATAATGTCTCTAGAAATGAGATTGTGATGTGTTACAATTATAACAACTTGGGTCATTTAAGAAGAGATTTTAGAATGAATACAAGTGATAATTATGAAGGGAACAAAGTTGGAAATGTCTATAGAAAGTCTTTTGTTCCTTAGATCAATCATAAGATCATTTGTTTCAGATGTAATAACATTGGGCATAAAGTATAGCAATGCAGATTTAATAGAAAAATAAGCATTTTAAACAAACAAATGAAAAAATTTACTTTGGTGTGGAGAACAAAGAGCAATCAAGATGACAAAAAGAGAAATAAAGATAATTTTTTTAAAACTCCTTGTGCACTCCTTACACATGTGATGCCATCCAAGTCCTGAGAAGAAGCAAAGACTCAAGGGGAGTCTATTATGGTAACATAGTTGACCCCTATGAAGTCAAGAATGAGGTATGACAAGATGCATTTTCTATTGGTGGTATAAGAAGTAAATAGCCAACTTTTTAAATAAGAGGTCTCAAATATTGGCAGCTTTGGATATAACAGAGATCATCATGATTATTGTATTGTGCATAACATATTTTCTATTACAGGTTCTTAAGGTTTATATGTTGATTTGATGGAGCTTTTCATTTCCTATCATTCAAGTAACAAGAAGGCTTAAGCTATTGAATATTATTGTATCATGATCTTCTAAAGTTGTTCTCACAATCTTTTATGTGTTTCCATTGACACATTCATTGTAGGAATTCAAGTTTGAAAGTACATTGACAATTCTTTGGCAAGTTTGATGCTTTGATGGCTCAATTCATAAGGTGTGGGTATGAGTTTGATAAGAGTACAAAATTTTGTAAACTACAACAAGTGGTATCAGATGAATCAGTCATAATGGTGACAGATCTTATGCAGTTGTAACAAGCATTATGTATTTTTTTGTTGGGATAGTTCTCTTTATTTAAGATATCCATGGGATGTGTTCAAGGTGTGCAGAATAATGCTTGTATTACAGTGACAGTTCTCTATGATGTTGCAAAAAAAATTATGCATATGCAAATCTTTGAGTGTTGGTGCAATATTTATGGGTGAATGATTGTTTGAGCAAATAATTCATCTCTTTGCATTGTTTTTCAGTAATCAAGGTGTGAGCTATATGTTTTATGGATTTGATGTCTTAAAGTGAGCTTTATATATGAAACAGTGTGGAGACTGTAAAATATTTGTGCATCTATGATCTTCAACATTTCACAAGGTGTTTTAACAGTGATGGGCTCTTACAAAGGGAAAAGCATGTGTTCAGGACTGTCATGTGGTCTTTATGTTATTGTTTTACAATGTGAGCATTTTTTTCTCTTGATGGTTTGCATCTTGTACACACGGTATGTTGAACTGAGAATGATGGATATGGTCACAATGAACAAACAAGGACTATGAGATATTGAAAGAAAGCATATCATAACAAATAGTGGTGGTGCAGGGTATTTGTTTGAGTGATATCAATTAATTTTATTTTTTTTGGCTCTTAAACATAAGATGTCTAAGCAATGTGATTTCTTGATGTGCATACCATTATATCTCCATTGTTCTTCTTTTGGAATGTCTTAACTTTCAATGAATATAGAGTACATCAAGCTTCAATACAGGGGTGTTTGACAAATACCATTGTTTGGACAGACCATGATACATCTATAAGTATTGTTGATTTTGGAAGTTTTTCTTTTGTAGTCATTTGATTAACAGGTTTCTAAATGATAGTGACTCTTCTTGAACATAGCCTTTACTTAATAACAGTGGTATTGATATTCAAGATTTTGTGATACAGGTCATCTTTGCTAGTTTGGAGTCATGTATTCATGATAGAAGTTGCAAGGGGTTTTCGACTTAATAATGTGATTGGTGATAGAAAAAATTGCACTCTTAGGACAATGATCATGTTGTGTTTATGTATCCTAATATTGTTGCAGTTGCAAGTGTCCTAGTAAATAAATGAAGAAGAAGGTGATAGTATGTTTTTACAAGGTATTGTTGCAAGGTGGAGTTTTAATTTTGTATGGCCATGATAGACATGTATGTAAGAGCAGTAGTTTGTGTGAGACTATAATTGTGATATTTCTATGACAGTGTTATAATATCCTTGGTTCAAATATTTGTTTCATGTTTGATATATGTTGGATTCTTGATATCTTCATTGAAGCATGGTAAATGGATTAGAACAATAATATGCCTATAAAATGTATTGGTTTTTCTTTCCTTGGTCATGAGGAATGGATTCTAGGAGTCCTGAATCACATGAGACAGTGACTCATATTAGCATCTTGACACCAGTGCTGAAATTTTTATTGATAGGGGAAGTAGCATAAGTAATGATCCTATGTTTTCAAGAGTAAGTAAAAAATGGGGAGTAAGGCTAATTGTACCATGCTTGAATGAGATTTGCAGTAAGATTTCTTTGTTATCTCAAATAGGGGGAGAAGCTCATATGTTGTAGATGCTACCCTGCAAGTGACAAAACTTATTGAGAAGTGCAGAGATGATGCCTTGGTCCATAGTTATTCATGTTGGTAACATTGTTTATACAATTGATATTTGGTGCAGACAGGTTATTTGACAGCTCATGTGATTAACACAAGGAGATATATGACATAGATTTATTTGGTTAGGACTGAAGTAATGATATGTTGATAGTCTTTTTTTCTTGATTTCTCCTTCCACATGGTTACTGTGTTGGTTGGTTTCAATTGTTTATATTCATGGCATCTTTCATTCTTTGTCATTGAGGAAAAAAGGGGGAGAGATGATATGTGTTTTTCCATTAAGGACAAAGGGGGATTTTGTTGGCTTTCAATTGTTTATGTGCTAGTTTGTCCTTGGTGCCAAAACTGTTTTATGGGGTTCATGACATTGTTGGTTCTAGTCTTTAGATTCTTAGTCTAATGAATGCATGATATGTAGATTCACATGGTTGGTAATATGAAGATGACCAGATAATGATGACAGAATCTTGGCCCTTGATGTCAAAGACACACAATGAAATCAAATTCTTGGCATAGTTCAAACAACATGGTATTTCTGTATTTGATTTAGTACTTTTTGTGAATGCACTTTTTATATTGAGATGTTCTTGATGGCAGGTTGGTGACTATAGCAGGTTGGTGTTTATGTTCTTGATGATAGTCATTATATTTTCTATTGACTTGTTGACAATGGTGATACAGTTGGTACTATGGCATCATGATATATATTCAGTATGGTACTTGTTCTATTTGGTACAGTGAGCATATAGCCTAATTTCATTGTTATATTCATGGACGTGAGCCTTTGTTAAGGACATTGAAATAAAAATTGGCATTATAGAAGTTTTGCTCATCGACATCTTAAAGTTTTTGATTTGGCAATAACAAGCTATCAAAATTGTTTTAAATAATGATTTGGGCTTAATGTTTGTATCGAGCAGTGATAACCGAGGTGTTAAGATACATCATACAAAGCATGTGACATCAGCTTCACTCATTAGATGACCTGGCAGTATTGACTTGGCATGGGTAGTGTATGTTTGGTTATGATGTGGCAATAATGTGTGTCGGCATCCATGCTAGAAGAATTTGACATCAAACTCAAAAACTTTATGATGTTTTGTTAAATCATGTGTATTATTATGTTTTCTCATACCGGACTTCAAAGAATCATTATGTTTGATAAAGTCTTCGAAAGACTTGAAGGAAAGAAAAATATAGGGAAAAATAAATTAAAATTCACTGTGTGAAGGGTTTGGAACCCTAGCCGCCATGATGATGTTTTTCTTCAGCTGTAAATCTATGTATTTAGCTCATTGTAAGCATGGACAGTAGGTTATCAGCTAATGAAAGCTCAACAGTGGATAAGGAAGTTTCAATGTTTTTTTTTTGCTGGGCAATTATGGTTGTCTTCAACAAATTTCTATGGTATTTTTTTGACTTCTTTACACCTTAATCAGGTAATAACCCTATTACTTTCAAAAATTGGTTTGAAGAAAATGATTAGAGATTTAGAGTGCGAGCTATAACTGAAATAGTTTGTTTATTTTGTTATAAGTTCTTATTTCTCCAATGTTAATGTATTCTTTTGTTACAAGTACTTTCGCAGTCATGTGTTGCAAACTGGTTTAAAAGTTCATATTAACCAAACATATTTTGCATATTATGATGAAAATAATTTAAGATCTATCACATCACATGTTCTTTCATTGACTCATAGTTCAAGATTGTTATGTTTCAATCTGTCATAATGAAAGCTCTCCATTGTTTCAATGCTTATCATATGTCATTATGTCACACGATTGTTGTAGTGTCTCATAAAGCTGCATTGAAATCTAGTGGTCTTAAAGTGATTCAATGATGTTGGTTTTCATGTACACAATCTTATGAGTTGCACCTATTTTGTCATCATGCTCTCATTGTTAAACAATGTTAGTCACATCTTTTGCAAGTGCAATATATCTCACACAAGTTATAATGGCATAATTTGTCTGAATAAACTGAGTTAATGTTGTCATATATTTTTTTACCTCTTTTCATGAATTCTCTTAAAGTGATTACTCTACTATGTTATCAATAGAAAGGATATCTGAATTAAAAGTCTTTGTCAAAGTTTAAAAGGTTTAAATTTTTAAGTTTGCCTATCAGGCACTGATTCACCCCCCCTCCCTCTCAGTGTCTATCTATACTCCAACATATTCCTCAACTTTTCTCTAAGAATCAGCTTCCTGTTAGTGGTAGCATTCCAGTACAGATTCAGAATGGTGTCCCACATCTTCTTCATTGTATCTGACTCTACGATATGGAGAACAATATGATCCTTAACACCATCAAGAACCAACCTCCTCGTCGTGTCATCTTCCTTCTTATATGCTAAGAGTGTGTTGGATCTGTAGGTACAGCTACAACACTAGTCACATATTCCTTGATACCATTCTCTTCTAGCAATAAAGAAATTTTGGCTTTTTGGATGCCAAAATTTGAGGCTCCATCTAATATGTCCTAATCTCTTAAACCTGCTGAGGCCATCTCAAAAAAAACTAAAATAAAATAATTTTGAAGAGGTAGAACTGGATTTTATAAACCCTTGATTTTTCCTTCTTATGCTTGTGTTGAGCCTTTTTTTCCCTCAAATCTGCTCTGATACCATGTGAAAATTCTATTGCAGTTACTAATTATTAATCTCCTATCTATATAGATTATTTGACTATCGAAAATTAACTCACAACAAATATTGAAAAATAACACAACTGCAACTTCACAAATAAAACCACAGGAATGCAAAAGAAAACATGCAAAATAATGAACACAATATTTTTGCACAAATTGTCCTTGGAAAAACCCCGGAGGGAAAACCAGTACTGCAAATGAGGAATTTTACTAAACTTCAACAAATCAAGAGATACATAAATTGCTTGCCTTTTACTGGCATAGCTCCGACAATATTCTTCTTCAAAAAAAAAATTCCTCAATTTCTCCTACTGAAATTCCACTGATGTTGCCTCCAACACTATCACTGCGCCCTTGCTATCACTACAAAACTATTTTCTCTCACTACAAGTTTATTTTCTATCACTACAAATCTTTCTCAAGTGTATATTCTCTGAATTCCCATTGATCCCCTTTTATACTATTCCCATTGAAAAACCAATGGCCATGATTTAATATCAATCAATGGATAAGATTAATTAGACTCTAACAAACCCTAACTAACTAGTTTCTAGAAGTCTCTAAAGGAACCAATTAATTAATTATCTCTAACTAACTCCTTTCCAAAAGTTTTCAAAAAATTAATTAATTAAATAATATCTTGGGAATGGAGATAATAGTTCTCTTAGCTACAATAAATTAACAAGATATTGGTATAGTAAGATTCTCTAAAATTCTTATTTGTAGTTGATGACTCTACTTACAATCCATTACTGAAGAAAGATGACAATAAATAATTTTTTACACTATGGTTGTAGCATTATACTTACAGCATTATACAACTGACTCTAGGTCAATACTGCAGTGTCGTTGGTAATTCTCTGATTTGAACTTACAAGAAACTCTCATCTTAACATATAGCTCTCTAGTCACCAAATGCTCCAGAGCATTTCCACCTCCCAGCAATGAAGAATGCCTAGCAACAGATTGGACACATCCTTACACTGTTGATTCACATGCCCTTGATTCTCCTCCTAGCACATTTTTATTTTCATTTTCAACTCCTTAACTGGTGTTGGTGACACCACAGAAATTTGAAAATATTTTACCGGTCATGGAAAATAAATTGGACGATAGTGATTATGAAAAACGTATTTTCTCTGTAGTTTCCAATGCTATATTACAAATCCTCATTCCACTTAATATGTATGTTGTGCTCTTCTGTAGATTTTAACACTTCAAGCACCTCCTACTAGTCTTCTTTTTGAAGGCCTCCATTTCACCAAGCATGAAATCAAGTGGCTCTGATACCATATGAAGGTGAATGTACTTGATTAATTAATTCATGATTTTTTATGAAAGGATACATATATGAGGATTACAAACTATCATAAGATGCGGTTGTATAAATTATCATAACCACATTAACTAATAACTACACAATGTAATAATAATTACGCTAACACTTGATATGATGGAAGAATATTTTCCCCCACATATAGGATGTGAGTATATGGTGGATTTGCACATTACACCTATTTTCCAAGTTTCATCATGAAACTTATCAAAGGTGCCATACTAATTATTTTCACAATTGAATGATGATTTCTCTTTGTTTTTTTTTATTTTGATCTGTTCTTAATTTCTAGTTTATAGATGAAAGAAATGATTTGGATAAATTAGTTTGGATGGGGGTTAGGTAGATGGATGGACTCAAATATTTGTCTCCATGATGATAGTATTCCTTTCCAAATAATTACTTTGGCAGTCATTATATGTATGGATGTTACTAGAAAGAGAGCTTAGTAGGCTTCTTCAAAATTTAAATAGTGTACCAACATAGCTCTAATATTAAAGGATTTTACCAAGGTAGATGGAATGGATGAGGAGATGAAAAATGGGTGATGAGTTATTTAAAATATTTAATTACAAAGATGTGATGGTGGATGTATGTTGGATAATGGATAGGGGGTGGAAATATGATTGGATGAAAGGATGGAATGGTAGTAACATGAGGGAATTTCATGAGACCAAGGGGAACTAGGACTAACAATTTCATACACCATGTTGGAGAAAAAATATTTGGTTTATGATGTGATTTTGGATGTTGGGAGCTAGATGAGGTAATTAGGATTATAGATTATGGGATGTATGGGACCAAAATGGATTTAGGATGTTTAGGAGGGGAATTTGGGACTTTTTATTTTGGCACATAGGGATCTAAAATGGATGTAGGATGCTTAGGATGGGGATTCTTGGATTTATATGGAGAAATGTGGGATTAGGATGAAAGGTATGAATATTTGGAATCAAGGAAAGAAGGAACATTTTGAGGACTAGATGGAGATGCAAAGTTTGATGCTCCTTTTTGATGTATTTATTTTTATTAAGGATCCACATTATATTTTTGCATTATTTTTTATTGGGGACCTTGGTGGCCTTTTCAATCAATTTTAATATTGGGTCAGATCTTACATTAATATTGTACGGTGACATGTTTTTGATTGAGGAAAAAATGGGTTTTACAAGGACCCGAAACCACAAAGTTTACAAACCAAGAAAAGATAGATCAAAAGTAAATCTCGGACAAGACAAGCTGCATATTAAAGATAAATAGAAAAGACCAGTAGCCAGCTGAAAAAAACCAACAAAAGGAAAGCAAAAGACCAACGACAGTAGAAACACAACCAAGACTAACCCAGAGACTTTAAGGTCTCAACCACTTATGTTTATAGGATGTCCATATCCTGGGCCACCATTCTAAGATCCTAGGTCTCTAAAGGCGTAGTGTCTTGTCTTTTCTTCATGTTGGCCCTGGTTCTCTTTGAAGGTCCCAAATCCTCAGCTTTGTTTTTGTTCTTCTCAACGTCTAGATCCATAATTAAAAGTCCCTATTGAGTGTTGTCCATTATTTTTGCCAATGCTCTCAAGACAATAGATTTATTCTTAACTATTCTATGGTTGTGTTCCATCGTGGCTTTCAAAGCTTCCCTGATCTTCTCAATCTCTCTTCCACGAATCTCCCCATCTTTCTTAAGGCTTTTAGTAAATTCTACCTCTTTTTGGAGGTAGTCCACCATGGCCATCTTCTCTTCCGTCATCTGCAAAGCCTCAGCCAGGTTCTACTCTGCCATCTTGGTTTCCAAAATTTCCAATTTTCTAGTCAGGGCTCTATTTTTTAGGTTTAGGTCCTTAATTTCGTGAAAGGCCCACTTCAGAATTTTGAAATTATCAATTGCACCATTTCTAGCCAGAGACAGAATGTCACCATGAAATTCCCTATCAGGTTCAAAAGCTGGGTCATCAGGGTTCAAGTCCATGTAAGGGTTGGGCCTATCTTCTTTGCCAACACAATGGAAAGAAGTGGAAGAGAAATCCTTTCTAGAAGGTTCTGCAATGTCATCATCCGGAGAGTCCTCCATGTAGGCCACCAATTTATCCACAGGGGGATCTTCCCTACTCTTTTCCTTCGACACAAATGCTTCAAGAGGAAGTTTCTAAGGACAATCTTTTGTGTTTGAAGGCTTAGCAACAGGAGTATTCTTTCTTTTTTTACTAGGAGGAGTAATCTCTTCCACCCAGTCTAGGTCTGAACCCTTGACATCGTCAAGCGAGCTTGACTCAGTGTCATAACCCTCTGAGGCAGATGTATGGTGACATGTTATGATGTAATTTTCCTTATATTTTTATGAATTATTTCATATGTATATGTTCTTCCAAATAAGATGGTATAGTCTCATGGAGAGAAAGTGTCTTGACATCACATGGATTGTGTAATGGTTTCATCATGTTGGAATATGTCCAATTATGTATGCATAAATTTTGGTCTTGATTGAGGATTATAGGGGATGGATGGTTATATATGAAATTGATGAAATGATTAGTGGGGGATAATGGGATTGATAGGTGTAATGTGGTTGATGAAATTATTGGTGGAAACAATATTGTGAGAGGAGTTATGAGAGGTACATATTTTTATGTTGGAAGAAGTTTCCTTGGCCTTATTTGAGGAGTGAACACTATACTTGTCATGAGATATATAATCGAGGCCCTAAATCTTATATTTTATTTTGTTTGGATGGGTTCTAAGATGCCTTTCTCATGAAAGCATATTGATTTTCCTTGATAATGAATGTTTTAAAAATATAATTGTTTATGGGGTACTTATTACTTTGGAAACAAGACAAAAATCCATTTTTAGATAAGTAAAGAATATTGGTAGTTCTAGTTTTCTTGACGATAAGATAACTGGGTTGAATAAAGATATAGGAACTAAGATGATACTTGATTGTCATTCATGAATTGATTTAATGGGGATTATTAGATCTTGAGATGGTAAACAATCATGGAAGGGATTAGCTGGGATACTTGGATCCTAAATTGGGTGTAGACATGTGTGAGCATTTTTGGAGAAAGCTCTTGACATAGATGGATTATTTTGGATGATATAAGGGAGAAGTGGTGTTTTATGTTATTAAAATTTAGTGAATGGAGGGACTCTTTGAGTTGTACACATGGATGGGAAGGGAAATCATTTGAATAAATAATTGCAATAATAGTTTGTATTTTTACATATTTTTCTAGACACTAGTTGATGTTTATTCTTGGACTATCAAGATTAAGAATTTGGTAGTGTATTTATATGAGTAAAATTTGTGTGAATCTCACAACCCTAGAATAATTATTCTAATATGCATTCACCCTAATTAAAGGGTGTTATTTTTAGTTCACTAGTCAAGGAAACATTATTTTGATTGATAAAATTATCCTTATACAATGATTCAACAAACCTATCTAATATTCCTATAAAACATTTTATTATTTTCCACAAAAAATATATCATAATTCTATTCCTACTTTAACACATTTTCCATTTTAAAAATTTATTTTGAGATTTTTCAAAACAATCTCACACTACTTTAGCAATCTCAAACAAAACATTTACTAGTTCAACAAGGCACTCTAGTAACAAATTATATCAAATTCCTACAATTTTTTTGATTTGCTATTCAAGCTTATAATCTCGTAGTGCATATTATTCTTGTTGTCAATGCGAAGGGGCTCATGGATCTATAGTTTAGCTTACAAAAATTTCACACTTTTAATCTACTATATTGATTCAAACTAAATGAATGGCTAGTGATCATTTTCTTTTTTTTTGGTGATTTCTATGATTTTGTTTTCATCAAATAGTCTAGTGACCCAAAATAATTACAAAGGTAGAGAACTATAAGATTTGATCTCATGGAAGGGTCTTGAGGTCTTATTTTTATTTTGCAAACAATCTTATTGAATTGAAATAATGCAAATAAAGAAAGTTCTACCACTAACTTAAAGACTTTCACGTCTCAATGGTATCTTGCATGAAATTTATTTAAAAACCAAATCAAAACAAAAATATTTTTCTTGTGTGAAATTATTTCTATTCACTCAATTTTTTGAAGTGAAATTAATTCAAACATCTTGTAGAATGAACTATCTTAAAAAACAGATTTCAATTTTTCATAGCAATGCAAGTAAAAAAAATGTAACTATAACCTCTCTCCATCATTACTATATCCTAAAAGATATTAATTATGGTGTTTAAGACTTTAAAGTTTCAAAACAAATTCTTTATAATTAAAAAATATATTTCACAAATAACAATTTTTTTTGTTAAATTTTTATAATAAATCCAATATAACTTTATAATTATTTTTTTATATATAATTAAAAAATATTGAACTAATTAACATTCATATAAAAAATTTAAAATTTAATATTCATATAAACAATTTAAAATTAAATAATTACATAAATTCAACCTCTACCCTCCAACTAAAATTTAAAAGTGAATATTCCAACATTCAAACAAATCGAAAGTTATTCTTCTTTCAGTTGGCTTCAATTGAGATGCATCAAAAACTTGTGGCCAAGATGACAAGGCAGTGGTAGGAAATGCATATGAATCTGCTTAGAAATGTATAATGACAAACCCATATTACGTGATTTGAATTTACTTATGCGCTGCAATTGAGTGGCTGATTGTTGACGGTTACAGTTTACATGACTACTTAGGAGAACGAAAACGAGAATTGGTGGAAGCATTAGATTAAATGGACCCACACTAGCCACTACGTTTAGAGTGTGCTAGTTAAGCCAACCCAAAAATAATAACATACAATGAAATGGTCGTGATATTTCTCGTTACAATTTTTTCTATAAATACCTTCAGTTACTACTACTCTCTTCAATTCAAGTATTTGAAAAAAATGGATGTAATCACCACAAATTCAGTGATAATTCATCCTGCAAGCGATATTCCTAGTGAAGAGTTATGGTTGTCAAATGTTGATTTGTTTGTTAGATATTACACTCTCACATTATTCATTTATGGGTCAAAGGAAAGATCTGACATCTGTGTGTGGAGGGGAGGCCGGCTTAACCGACACAGTCTAAGCAGTTGACTACTTAGGTGGTCGGGTCCATGTGGGGCCCTCTTAACCCACGCTTTTCCATTTCCCTTAACCCGAGCTTTTCAAATCTTGGCTGCAGTTCAGATTTGTTGTTCCCATTTGTCCATATCCTGCAACCATTGCAATCCATGTTAGCACATTTCTTAGAGGCATGTTGTCTAACAGTTCAAGTGCCTTTCTGTTCTTCCTCATTTTGCATACATGTCTTCCAGGGTAGTTGCAACTACAACATCTAACAAAATCTTTTTATCGATTTCCCTAAGAGCAAAAATGTAATTGAATAAAATCTATAAATTTCTTTGAAAACTTTAAAAGGGATGCGATGTGATATATTACAAATAAATATAAATGAGTTGCACAGATGAGTCGCTCTTCCTTAGAATGATTATCAAAAAGTTCTAGAAATTTCTTGACAGATAACAGATAGACCCTCATGGTAACACTGCAAGTAATGAACAGGAAGAGTTGGTGAGTAGGACAATTAAATGTAATGGCTGCAAAATAAATTTTAAAATTCTATAATATTATAACAATTTATGTTGATTGCTCATTTAAGTGATTAAGTGCAATTTCTTGTTTGTTTTTCCTGACAACGGCTCATGTTTCTCGCTTCAACGTGCAGCAACACTCTGCAAATCCTACACGCAGCTCACATAGCAGTCACATGTCTACCATGCCAGTTGCAACTACAATATCTAATAAAAATTCTTTATCGTTTATGCTTTGATGGATGTCCATACCCTGTTCGAAAGCTCCCATTTTGACAGAGGCAAGGAGGATGCTGGCACAGGTTGTGGAATTTGGTTTTACATCCACCAATTGCATTTGCTTGAAAGTTTCTAAAGCCATTTCAACAAATCCATTTTGTGCAGTATCCTGCAATTAGGGCATTCTTTAGACAGTTTATTTGCCTTTGTGTATTCCTGTTAAGGAAACACACAGCAACCGCTCAACAGGAATCCACCTCGTCGCTTTATACATGGCGTCCATATTATAACTGCGCGTGGGGTTATTGAGGACATTCTCCATTTCGTAGGGATGCCCAGAATGTGATCAAACAATGCTCGAAAGGGGATCCATCTCTTCTCCAACTCTGCATTCCTTCGAAACGGTGTAAACATGAATGGGAACGGGAACTGCAACTTCGAGAACGGAATCCCTAAACGGTGGAAACGATAACGGTAACGGGAACGGCATAGGCGAAAACGGAAAACGTAAGGATACGGGAAAGGTAGAGTTAAGAGGGAAGGGTGGGGTTAAGAGTGGGCCCGGCCACTTTGAGCTAGTTCAAACACAATCCACTTTCCAATAGAATAATTCAAGAAAACAACCATCATACATAATCTTTTACAATATTTTGCTGTCCAAATCACCTTTTCCTTAATTAGAAAGACATCGAATCTATATGCTTGAAATCTGTAACTCTAATGTTTTGAAAGAAATCGCATACAACATTTAGAAAAACAGTTAAAAACTTGCCATGGAATTGTTGATTGTGTGACTAGTTTGGCTGCTAGGATGGCTCCAAATCATAGTTTACTGAAGCCAGAGTTTCCATCAAAGAATTTATAAAACAATTTGCCAAATCGATCCATGCGATCAATCCGCAAGGTCATCTCAACCATTAGACTTCCATCCTCTTCAGAATTGGGTTTAATCAAACAAAATCCATTGGCAGATCTGATAGATTTCCCATAAATAAAGGCTTCCCCAACCCAATTTTTTCTGTATATAAGGACGAAGAAGCCCAGTTATTGATAATCAAGTTAGGGTACGATATTTGTTGTCCACTTTTATCAAGGTTTAATTCCAAGTAGTCTAATTGAGAGCGAATGTATTGGTCGTTCATCTTCTCCACTCCATCTTCTATTTTTTTTAGCTATGTGCCAAATTGGGTGTGACACTATTTCTCCTGACATAGCAATTACAGAAGTAGGAAATACAGCATTACCAAAATATCCACGAGGCAATGTTGGGTGGATGCGCTCTCGCCCATTGACAGGCATGAATAGTTTTGACACTATTTGTCCAGTAGATTTCCTGAAATGCAGGCGCATTTCCAAACATGAGCTGACAGTGCTACAAAAGATGTGAAGGGTTCCTTCCTTGGATTATCTCTAGCCTTTTCTTTTAAGTAATCTAATTGTTCTTTGGTAACCCTAAATCGTTCATATGAAAGTGGTAATTGTCTCTCTTCCAGTCTCTCCTCGTGGAGAAGGGTTGGGAAAGGTTGGTATTCTAGATGAGAAAAGGAAGGTTGAGGAGGATCTCGTGCTTGAAGCAAAGTACGGTCAATATACGGAGGTACCATCGCATCTATCCCACGAGCAATGTCAGACCATGTATTCCAAAAATGTAAATAGGAAACCATATCTACCATAACATGATTCATTGCCGCTCCTACTGTCACCCCTCCACATTTGAATTTAGTCACATGAAACTCAAACATACATTTAATCAACATATTATTTAGTATTAGAAATTTGGTTTAAACAATATATTTTAATATTTGATTTGTTTAAGTGAGTCATCTTAAATTATACTTAATATGCGGTTTCTACATAAGAAGTCAGAATGATTTCAGATGAACCATCTAAATGAATCCAAACTTAGAGTGTGCTGTTTAAAAGTAGCCTACATCAAATAATGAATTACTAAAAAACCAAATACAACACTAATTACAAAAACCATGTGAAAAGGAATCATATAAAACAAGTTTGACATAAACATAACCAAAAAATTATGAAAACCAAAGACTTTAACTACATAAGAAAAACTTCATCATATTGCACACAACATTTTCAAGTTACACAATACGAAAAATGTAAAAAAATTGCAATCTCCATAAAAATCTAATGACAACTAGACATACACACAAACCATTTTCTTTTCCTTAAGAATAACCATAATCATTAGATCGGTCCTGAAGGGTGGGTCTGTGGGCGCTCTACGACATATAGATCGGTGGGGTTTTTGCGAATAGGAGGGAGGTCGGTCCCGAAAGGGGGTGGGGTTGGGACCGACCTGAGGCGTATCTGTATGTGGATCCCGAAGGGCAGGTGGGGTTTGCTTCACTACCGCTAACCCCACCAGGGGGGCGTGAGGATAGCCGGGATACACCTTCGGGTACTTTGAAACAAAACGATATCTAGATGGCCGAGCAAATCGAAGCTATTTATAGGCCCAATGTAGAGGTAGGGCTTCCACGGAATCAGTTCATCCCCCTTCACATCAAAACATTGAATGCTAAAGCGGAGCTGAATGAACCTTCGAGTAGTAGATACCCTTTTCTCATTCATTCAGAAGGAGGCCCTACTATTCTATGGGGGATTCGCAGTGAGAGATCCTGAGCGAAGAGATCTGATAATGGGGGTTGCCTATATCGGCGAGATTCGATGGCTGCCCACGATCTCCTCGCTCAAGAGCGGATTACCAAAGATAAAGAAGTGAATGCCCAGTACTCTAGCAGGTTAATTAATTAAAAACCTCACTGATCTATTTGTTTTACCCCACCGATCTATTAGTCTGAATATAACTTAGTTGAAATTTGGCTTAAACAACACATTCTATACTTTGATTTGTTTAGATGATTCATCTGAAATCGCATTAAAAGATCGTTCAATAATTCGTAAACATAAACCTAGAATGGTTACCTGAATAATCAGGAGTGGCAGTGAGGTGATGGTCTGGCTGTAGTCGATGGTGGGCACCAACGACGCAAGCTGTGAACGTGAAGAAAAATCTCCCAAGTCTTTGATATCTGAAGCGGCAACTGCTTCCAAAAACACAACGCCCTCGCTGTTACAGTTGATAGCAATTCCTCTGGTGCTGTCATTCATTAATCTGCCCGCCAGAGGATAGAAATACACCAACACCTTGGCAAGCGCCTCTCTCAGTCTCCTCCACGGCCGGGCTTAACCGGCACACTCTAAGCAGTTGACTGCTTAGGTGGCCGGGTCAATGTGGGGCCCTCTTAACCCATGCTTTTACATTTCTGTTAACCCGAGCTTTTCAAATCTCGGCTGCAGTTCAGATTCGCTGTTCTCATTTCCGTACCCGTTTGCGATTTCCGTTTCCACCGTTTGACAGATTGCACCGTTTGAACGCTGGGTAATAACTTTAGTCCCACATTCGTTCCTTACAAAGAATAGGATCAATGCAACTCTTTATATTAAGAAACCCTGTTTACATATTTGAGCGAGCTCACAAATAAAATAATAGAGGCTAGGGATTGCTAAATAGGAGGTTTTTTATATAGCGTGTCTATTAATTATTTTATATTCAATGATATTAAAATGTTATATTTAATTTAATTTACTTGTATATATGAAGTATAAAATGTTGTATTTATTTTAATTTATTTGTATGTATCAAGTAATAATTATTTATTTAATTAAAATATTGTGTATTTTAAAAATTAATATTGGTTGTTAATATTTATAAATTTATTGTTTTCTAATGATTATAACTTATATTTAGTAAAAATATATATTTAATTACATATAATTTATATTTAATATTTTTTAATGAATATTATTTATATTTAATAAAATATATATTTATTTTTAATGAATATTACTTATATTTAATAAAATATATATTAAATATATATTTAATGATGCTATTTTATTTAGTTATTTATTTTAATGAAAAAAGTTAGTTATTATGATATTATTTTAATATGAAGGAATTAATATTAAAATTAAATAAACTAAATGTGATGTTTACTTTAAAATTCAATGATACAAATATATTTTATAAATGCTTTAAAATACATAAATAAAATGTTTTTTTCTTTGGTATAGATATGTGTCTACAAAATAGAACTAGTTTACAAACCTAAACCTATAGTTGCAACAATCAACTAGCAAAAATAATAATTATTGGAATTCACTCACTTTTATCTTCTAACATTTACATCTCAATAAAGCTAACAAAGATACAAGCCTAAACCATTGATCCTTGAGGAATATAGAAAAAATGCAAGGTGAACAAATAAAAGTGCCCATTAATTTACAAGATAATACAAATACTAATATCCAAGATAAGCAAACTAAATAACAAGTCAATAAGGATCAAGGTCCAATTCAACAATAACAAGTTGGTGATAATCAAAAAGATATTCCATGTGCCTTAACATTCATACTTCCAACTCCACAAAAGAATGAAAAAGATGATAAAATTGTAGGTCAAGAAAAAGAGCAAGTGAGTAAAGAAGTATCTTAGCTAGATATTTATTTTATATGGCCACAATGACAACAACAAATGGTAGACTCTTTTTCATAGGTGTCTATTTTGTTAGAGTTAAATATATAATATATAGGTAATCAATAGTAAAGATTGCATCCTAAGATCTTTCTAGCATCATATCAATGATTCATACACCTAGAGCTAGAAAGAAGCAAAGGGTTTATCTACAATAACAAGGGAAGGTACAAGTTCTAGGATAGATGAAATAGTTAATCCTATTGTTGAAAAAATTGATAGAGACCTAAAAGATGAAGAATACCATATGATTATAATAAATCTTAGACAACACATTAGAGAACAAAAAAATTCAAGAAGTCCAAATAATCACCTCTACTATTGTGTCAAGAATGAAGAAGGTTGAAAAGATCAAGAAGAAATTAAAGGATCAAGTTGCAAAATTCCAAGCATATATCAACTAGTTCATCCCTTACAAATAGTAGCTAGGTCTATTAATCCTATAATCATCATCTCTTATGTAGAGGCATCATCTTTAGAGAAAATGAAATGTATTGATAAAGTAACAAAGGATTGAAATAATGAGATGAGTGATAAAGGATGTAAAATGATAGTTGAAGCTGCAGATTCTTGCATAAATTCAAGCATTTGAACAAAAAAACATTAATTAACTAAGGATTTCCAAGAAGAATAAGAGATAAATGATGAAAATATTCCTCACTTGAATATCATTATAGATTTAAATACTCAAGTGTTGATTAAGGATGGATTTTTAAATTAGAAAACTTTTAAATAGTTTAAAATATAGATAGAAATCATCAATTTTAGAAATGACTTGATTGTAAAATATATGTAAATGCTCAAAGAATTCTTTCATTTTGAATTCATGGACATGGGGAAGAAATAAAGGGCAAGGCTACAATTGAAGGCATTTCTAATGCAAAATAAAAATTCTTGATTTTTTTAGAGTTCAAGCATTTTACTTTATCCTATTTTGTTTTAAAGTTCACATTTTACAAGATATTGTTCAAAATAGGCATTGAGCCTTGCAATTTGTGTCATTTTCATGTATTTTTATAAGTTGTTAAATTTTATTCCTTTAATAGGAATAAAATCAACAGCTTGAGAGGGACTATTAATAACAAACCAAGATACAGGATGAAGAACATCATTCTTAGCCTCTTTAGAATCCCCAAATGAAAATAAGATAGAACATCAATGCCATCCACAAGAATATTATAATTAATATTCTTCCAAACAAACTTCAAAAATAGAAGTATCTACATGGTGCTCAAAACAAAGAGCAATATTCAAATATTATGATCATCACTACCAATAATCACATCTTTCTACTAGTGTCAACTATCATTATCAAAGGATAACTAATTAAAGATAGCTTATGTGTGAGGGTTGAGGTTACTAAGAGCTTTGGAATCATCATAAATAAACTTTGTTATGTCTTTCCTATTTTTATGCAACTATAACCCCACATTATTGACCACCATATTAAATTTAACTTTCTTGAAAGGCTAGTGAGCAAATGATTCTTGTCTTGAGAAACATGATTATTCCTAGCAATCCATAAAAACTATAGAATCTCAATAGAAAATTTGTCAAAGGAATTATTTAAATGTGGAGAACTAACTATTTTCCCAAGTAAAATATCAAACAAACTTTCTTATTTGCATTTCTATTCCAAAAAGGATGAAAGAAATTTAGAAAATCTTAGCTCAAGGACACTAAAAGAATACACCAAACATGTCCATAGGCTAAATGTAAGATTTAAAATCCTTACTTAAAATGACGATGCACACACTTATTTTTTTAATAAAAAACATCCACTTAAGAAAAGTGCTTCTTAGGTTCAATGTTACTAAATCATAGAATAAGCTCTTTTCTATCACACGGGTATATTAGAATTAAATTAAAAGGTATCTTAAGGATTAAAGCTTTCGTTAACTAAAATATTGTTCATATACTTGATAGATTTACAAGACCTAGCTTTAGATGAACACACCCTAGTAAAAGCAAGAAGGTAACTCTTACCATTCACTAACCAACACAATGAACAAAATCTCAAATATATTTTTTTCTCTAATTGAAGACCTCCTAACCCTTTAAAAGTCCTTAATAAATCACCAAGCCTTTCACAATGGACCAAAAAATAGTAGATCCAAAAGACTTAATATCAAACTTACTAAATAAAATTTCTTCATAATAGAGACTAGATCAATTTTAACTTTGCTTAGGGATAAGCTTTAAAAACCTACTTAATATAAAAGAAATAACATAAAAAATATTTTTTTAAATCCCAAGATTGCATAAAGATTTTTATTTCCCTTATCATGTAACCAAAAAAAATTATAAGCTTATTTAACTAGCTAACCTTAAAAGTGCGCAACAAACATAAAGAGAAATATATTGTTTAAAAAGATAAAAGAATTTACACAATTAAAATTGGCTCTAGCCAAAGAAAAGTAACACAATTTTAAAATCCTTAAACTAATTCCACTTTTTTAAGAGGGATTAAGTGAAAAAAGGACCTTAAAATATCTTATAATCACATTAATACTAAAGCAGCTCCAAACTTTTTCATTTTTTTAATTGCAACCTTAAATTCAAAAGTCAAACAATAAATATAAATATGAAATGCCTTTTATAAATATAAAGTAATTAAGTCCCTATATTTATTTTAAACATTTGATGGATGTTATACATTACATATTTTTTTAATTTTGCATGTTTTTGGTGGAGTTATTATTGGGAGGAGAATATAATGGTGAACTATATGTTTTAAGTAAATCTATATCATTGTAGTATTTAAAAATATTTAAATAATCTCTTTGTTGATATATTGTTTACTTTGACATGCACCATCATATAAGTTCACACGTACATCAATATGGGACAAAAAATTAATGATATATCTAATGCCATTTTTCATTATTTTTGACACACTTTGACTAGATTGTCCTTTGTGTAATAACAAGTCTACAAGTGGCCAATGTTTGTGTGGAATTATCTCATGAAATTACCCTATCTTGGATAAGATCTACTAGTGCAAACTTGACCTTGATCATCCATACTTGTAATTTTGAACACTACACTTTTAAAATTCAAATTTTAAATCCTGACAACACCCTCCCATTAGTCACTGTGAGCTTACCTAGTGCATGTTTGTGTTGATTTGCATGCTACATTTTATTTAAAGACATTCACTCAACCGTTCAAGATTATTAGGATATTTATCAAAAGAGAACTTTCATTGAGAGTAATGTAATAGCACTTTATCATAACATATATCATCATGCCTTTAATCATTATTTCTAAGTCATGGAATTGGTTTAGTTAGGGGTCTAATTGGGGAGAGCAAAACCCTTGCAATTTAGCACATTCCTTAAAAGTATTATTAAACATCATTAATCTATATTGAGGTTCATATATTAGAAGATAAAGGCAACTAGATTCTAAGCATCATTTTTTGCTAGTTGATTATTGTAGATAGGCTTCCTTTTTGCACACTAGTTCAATTTCAGACATGTATATGAACCAAAGATTTTTTTTGAGACATTTACTTATCATCTAAGAATCTATACGAGATAACACAAGCCTCACAATTTAGTAGATTTCATAATGGTGTTTCTAATTATTGTCAATCCATATTGAGGTGTAAATGGTAGAAGATAAAATCTGAATGAATTCCAAGAATTATTTTTTTGCTAGTTGATTCTTGCAATTATATATTTAGACTTTGTACACCAATTCTATTTTGTAGACATATATCTAAACCAAAGCAAAAATAAATTAACTCACATATTTTATAACATACAAAATCAAACCCTAAATTCTATTTTGTAGACATATATCTAAACCAAAGCAAAAATAAATTAATTCACATATTTTAAAACATACAAAATCAAACCCTAAACCTACAACACTTTAAATAATGAACATCTATATTCAACCCATTGAATTTTAATATTTCTTCTTATAAGTCTTATATTTATGACTAAATACAATAACATTATTAAATATAAATAATATTCTTAAATACAATAACATTATTAAATATAAATAATATTCTTAAATACAATAACATTATTAAATATAAGTAATATTCATTAAAATATAATGAACATAAATAATATGTTATTGAATAAGTATCATTAAATATAAGTAGTATGTTATTAAATATATATTTTACTAATCATAATTAATCATTACCAAATTTTAAATATTAATATTAATTTTTAAAATAGAAATAATTTAATTAAATAATTATTACTTAATACATAGAAATCAAATAGAAAAGATACGACATTTCTATCTTTTATTAGTTTTGTCTATAAGTATACTCTTTGCTGTAAACTGGATATAAAGAGCTGCATTGATCCTATTCATTGTAAGGAACGAATGTGGGACTAAAATTAAAACCCAACGTTCAAACGGCACAATCCTTTCAAACGTTGGAAACGAAAATCACAAACGGGTACGGAAATGGGAACAGCAAATCTGAACTGCAACCGATATTTGAAAAGCTCGGGTTAAGGGAAATGGAAAAGCGTGGGTTAAGAGGGCCCCACATGGACCCAGCCACCTAAGCAGTCAACTGCTTAGAGTGTGCCGGTTAAGCCGGCCCGCTCAAAGGTATGTGGAAATCTTACTATTTACTATGTAACTGCCAATTAAATTGGATCTTTCCTCTGGTTAGCTTTATATTTTTTCAAGATAGCTTAAATTGTTTAAGAGGTATTAGATCTTGATAATGTGTCACTTTAGTTTTATATTTTAAATTAGTTTAATTTGTTTAAGAGGTATTAGATCTTGATATCGTGTCATTTTTGGATCAAAGGGGATTTAACATGTTCTTATTGATAGTGGAGTATGTTTTGATTCACAAGAAATATGATGTAATTATTGATATTTGAGTATATTTTGATAAATAGATTTGGAGAATTATATCTAGGTGAATGCATAAATTCAAGTCTCACTTGTGGACCATTTACGATATTTGACATTATGAAGTATTAAAATGTGATGACCTTTGATTGAATGTTTTTCTCTAATTGAAGTTTCTCAGATAGAAGGTTGTGGCAAAGCCACTTGGACATGACCTTCAATTGAAAAACCTTTGACAATGATCCTTCAACCAAAATTTGTTCACTAATTATATATATGAGATTATTTAACTTTAAACTAGCTATATATATGTTGGGTGAACCTACAATAGTGAGTCTAGCTTATGGAACATCAAAAATTTGGATTGGGAGGGGGAGAAAATCTACCAAACACCTTCATTCAAAGGCTTTCCTTAAAATGAAGGTACCTTTAAATGAATACAATGTATGCATCACCTTCATTTGAAGGTCCTTGCAAATAAGCAAGGTTATTTTATTATTTTCATGGGTCATGAAATTACCTTTGAATGAAGACCCCTTAATTTGAGGGTTGGATTTTAAAAGGTTCCTTTTGGCCCTTATGATCTATTATTTGGAAAAAATAGTAGTAGATCCATCACCACAACATCTCACAACATGAAAGTTGAAACCTACTACCCTAATGTCGCATCTTACCATGTTGATGCCACATCATTCATCCTATGCTATGTGGGATGCAAACAAAGTTTGAGAACTCTAGACATGGATGGCTAGGGCCAGTGAGGGAGGAAAATGAAGTTTGGAGCTAGGAAAAGTAAAAATGTGTAGTTGAAAAAGTCTTTTGATAGAATTGTATATCTTTTATTAATTTGAATGAAATGTGTATTTTTATTTTGAAATCCTAAATGCATTCTAAAACCCAAAAAAAAAACCTTAAAACAATGAAATTTAAACCATAATCCTAAATGTACATGCTAAAACCTAAAATATAAGCCATAAATCCCATCTCCACCAAAAATAATAGCATTCATAATCAAGTAAGTGGGTATACATAATTTATTCAATCTAGCTACAAAATATTGCACTAAGAAGAGCCCATTTATATGTTCTTTTAGCTCCATGGAATTTTTGGTATATAACATGGATGCTCACTCATATTATATTTATTACTAAAATCACAAACGAAAGCTAAAATATTGAGAGAAAAGGTATACTGTTTGTCTCAATATGCACCCTCTACCATCTAAATGTGTAGTCTAACATGCTTATTTTGGAAATCTAGGATTACATAAATGAAATGGATATTTTGTTCACTCATCATTATATCCCCCTTTGTTGCATGCCTCTACCTCTATCTTTCACACATGTGTCATAGTTAAATTCCCTTTTCAGTTTACATTTTCATACGCATGTGATAACTAAACAGAAATTCAATCTATAAGAGTGTAGTCTTTTAAAGTGTTCTAGTTATCAAATAGAGAAGCAACACTTTTCATGAAGTTTTGCATCACAAGTAGTCAATATAATTGTTATCACAATTTTATGTTCATAGCTAAGATCTATTCAATGGTAATCCAAAATTTATGACACATTCTAAATCATTTATTCTCATATAATATTGTAGGTATCTTGATTTTTTTTTAAAGGAGCACTTATTAGTGTAGATATTTGTATATATTAATCATTCAATCCACCTTTAAGAACATACTATTTCTTAACATCCTTAGCAAGAAATTTTTATTATTTAAAAAAAAAACATGACTATTTTAATGTTGTCATCAACAGAAAGCATGCATTCACATGCCTAAACTAGCTCTCACTAGCCATCCATGTACATTTTCCTTACATTACACATTGTTTCTATCACTAATAATTGTAGTGTTCATTCATTACCACAATAAATATATATATCATTGCAATGTTTTGTGTATGATACATAAACAAGATATAGAAAGGTTGATAAAGAAATTCAAAACATAAGTATAAAATCTATAATAACAACATGAAAACACATAAATATCATAACCATACCATGTGGGAGATGATACCATCACATTACAGTATAGTTAGTAGTATAAACATAACATCATGTTAAAAATATTTTTTACATATTTACAATTGAATATAAGACACAATTGAAAGAATAATTTCATTATGATGTAGGAGCATCGTAGGGGTCATACAATCTTGCATTACTAAAATTATTTTCTTTTGATTTTTAGTTTATGAGAATCTTTTTTGTACCTAATATTTTTTAATGTGATGTGTTTTGTTTTTGTATGTGAGGTTGGTAAACCTACACAATATTTCACCTGGCACAACTTATTTGTGTCTTACACAAATTTGAATTCACGAACACCCTATGCGATTTTTTCCACATACACTAATATGCTAAGATGATAGCTTGGTGGGCCTTGCGAATAAGATTTTATAGTGCCAAAACTTTTCTTTTTTCTGTTACCTCATAAGTTATTATGCATACTTTACATATTTGATATTTCTATGGTATTTCACAAGCTCGCGTATCATTTGGGTTACAAGATAAGTTGTCACAAAAAAAATTGGTTTCTTTCATAATTACATCATAACTATCCATGTATCATTTTATACGAAGATTAATAATTGCATGCAATCATGAGTTCAATGTATATGTGGTGAAAAGTCTAAATGTCAGCCATTATCCATGTATTCAATCAATTCTTGTGGGTAAATAGTCTACTATCAATGTAAGCTAGAATGAAACTAGAGCTCAATCAAATTCATTGAAGCATTAGTCATTCAGTAAATTATAAAAATGTTTAAAGCTATACTTAATTCCTAGTTACATTTGAAGCATAATATTCTTTTTTATTCATTATAAAAAGGTTTGAGGGTTGCAAATTAGAGGGTAGTGCTTAGGCTAGGAATTTCGTAGAAGGACTAGTATTTCAAGAGTATATTTGGTCATTGGGTTTTTCCATGCTTGGGTATATTGTATTGCATATATTCAATCCTTAGGGGATTTTATTTTTTTGGTATTCATGTTGATGGAGTCCATGTTTAATAAAGAGATTATGTGTGTGTAATATATTCAATAATTTAATAAAGGATAACCTTTCTTGCATTTCCTTTATATTTATTTTGTGATTTTATTGTGATTATATGATTTTTCCACTAGTTTTTCACTTGACTTATGATGGTGATGAATCAACTTAAATGATTTTGATGGAAGCATTTACTCTTTCATTATAGGCATTAGAAATAAATCCAACATGATAGTTGAACATAGTGTGAAACTCCACCAATGAAATTGTCTGTAAGGCCTTGCCCTATATACAATCGATACAAGGTTCTTAATTTACTATGTGTATTTTATTGATTACTAGTGAATCACATAGAAGCTGATGAATGAATTATGTGTTGTCATTATTGTATTACATTAATAAATCTTAGGGTAAACTTGTACTCTCTAATATATCAAATGTGAACATGTTTAAATAACAAAATGGAATTGGTTATTGGATTATGAATTGCTTTGAGTAGGGAATAAGTAAACCTTGTGTCCTATTGTGTGTTTTATAAATGAGGGTTGCTATCTAGTTAAATTATTGTTCTTTAAATCTCTAACTTCTCAAATTTGCATCTTATAGAATTATGATAAATGATTTGGCGATATGTAAATTAAAAAATGAACATCTAGTCTAGCTAGGGCTAAAGTGTTATGGTGAAGATGATCATGATTTATGAGTCACATTTCAATGAACTAATTGATTTAATACGAAGCTAGAAAGGATATTTGAGTTAGATCTTACTTGATGAGTACTAATGAGTTTTATGTCCTTTAAGGTGGATACTGGTAGTGAGTGTGACTAGAAGATTGACAACTTGCAAATGATGGCACATGAAGGTTGGTTGACTACAACCTAGTATGCATGGATAAAACATCGATCAAGTATGGTAAGACCACAAGTGTGTGGAAGAGGTGAGTAGAACATAATCTATATCTAATTGAGTCTTACTCAATAATGAATAATCAGATAAAGGTAGATTAAGTGGCTAGATGAATGATTATTTCTAATTGTAGTATTTAACTGATTAAAGATAGACTTTGATTGATATGTTTGATAGACATGAATGGTATATGGAATTGGGTGGATAATCAATAACTAAGTCTATATTATGGTCCAACTAATATGGAGTTTTGTATTGATGTGAACCTTACTAATATGTTGGATATAAATGGTGTAAGCTAATTTGTGCAGGTATAATAAGTATGTCAAGGTAAAAAGGAGGACCATATAGACTGATTTAATACCCTTTTTGTAAAATTAATTGGTGTGAACCCTTGGAACCAAAAAGGTAATTGATGTTAGCATTTAATATTGGAATAAGTATTTTTTAGGGCTTAATGTTTGGGGATATGTGTTAAGATGTCTTGTGGGGGTAATTAATTATTAACCACATGGTTAAGAGTGCAAGTAGGAAATTAGGCATTGCAAACTCTTATTGGAATTGAATTTTAGATCCACTCTTTATTGTGATTTTAAAAGGGGTTAAAAAACCTATTTTTAAGTGGTTTCATGATTTTTAAGGTCCTAGAGTAAGTACCTAAGGTTTGGGTGCCCAATTATGGCCATATCCAAATATGACCCTTATTTATTGACCATTTGGAGAAGTGATGGATTTGAAAGATTTGGAGAAAAGAGAAGAGTATCCTAGTCTCCAAACTCAATTATAATATGGGACATGAAAGATGGAGTGACCAAGTATTCCATCCCCCTCTTAATGAAATGAAGAATTTTTGGATGGAGTGGAGTACACTCCTTCCTTTCCCATCTCCCCAAATTTGTTCTCACACTTGTGGGAGAGTATGTTTGAAGATTGAATGAGAGAATGACAAGTGCCACTCCATCATTCAAGAAGATTCAAGCTGAATTCCTTTATAATTTCATGGTGAAGAGAAAATGGGTTTTACCCACATCTCCTTTTAGGAGAATCCTTTTGTTTTTGAGCTAAGAGTGGAGAGGAAGAAAAGTTGGAAAACAAGGAAGAAGCTTAACACATGGAGGTGATGTTCAAGAAGCATAATTTTGGAGATAATTTTTTCTTCCTTGTTGCTATCAAGTTAGTCTTAGTAAAATATTGTTGTTGTGTTACTCTTGTTATTGTGTTTAAAACAATTTGGTGGGAAAGTTCAAATTTGTTGAGAATGTGGGTTGAGAATTGTTTTGTGAAATGGATAAATATGAATTATGGATAAGCTATTTTCAATTTTCATACCAAGATTTTTTTGGTAGTCTTCTTCTTGCTCGAGGGTATAGCTAGAGCCCATGAGGCTTCGTGATGCCATTACAGTTGGGTGAAAAGCAAGTCTTATTTTGTTGGCATGTTATAAGTTATATTCCTAAATATCGTTGGTAATATTGAAAGCTAGTATTTTGTTGTAGTCCAGGGAAATATGAAGTAGAGCAAGATGTGGTCATTGGCATGTTATTCATTGTATTTCCAAATATTATTGAAGTATTGAAATATTTGCATCTTGTGGCAAGAAGAAAAAAAGGAGATGGATTAAAGCAAGTTTTTATCCTAGGCTTGATATTGCTTCATTCTTAGTATTGTCTTGAATTAGGAATGAGAGCTATTGGCGGTAATAGATATTTGAGATAAAAAAAAATTCTAAAAGGTTTGAGAAGTTTAGATAGATCATTTTTGTAACCTTTGTTTCCATATGTAATAAATATGTTCATATAAGTTGTTCTTTATGAATCAAAAAGTTATTTTAAGTTATGCTTATAAATTTATGTGATTCATGTATGTTTAGAAAGAGGAACTTATTCAAAACTTATGATAAAAGAGAATCCCAAGTAGCATTATAATTTAGAAAGCAAAAATGAAGGAAATGTTTAGGTGAATCCTTTTAATACTATTTTATCAAGATTATACTTGTCCTTGAAGAAGAAAAAAAGTGATAGATACATGAGATTATATACTAAACCTTACTCAAGTTCACTATTTTGGAGAACAATAATGTGCTTTCAAAGAAAATACTACTCAAATGATAATTTTGGATCGAAGAGTTGCGGATATAAAATAATTCTAACTAAACCCTTCTTACAAATATTCAAAAATTATTCTTAAAAATCAAAACAATTAGATTTGAGATCACTTTGTCAATATAAGAAAAGTATACATTTCACCCTTTTAAAAATATTTAGTAAAACATATAAAAAAGATGGGTATGGTTATTATATTATTAAAAATATAATAAGTTAGCCTTTTGTATATATATATATTCAGCATATACAAATATGTATATATATTACCTTTATATATAATATGTAAAAATGTATATTATATTAAATATTCATTTTAATATTTTAAAAGGTATAAAGTTTAAAGTTTAAAAAATAATTAAAAAATTATAATAACAAGAGGGGGTTGGGCCCCCACCCCACAATCGTGGTTGTGGGTGGAGAGTCTACACCTCCCATAGAAGGGCACGACCCCAAAGGGGTGCGTCCTCTATGAGGAGCAAAACCCCATGATGAGTCCTTGTTGCCCCACCCACTCACAAAACTGATTTGATGTGGTTAGGTGTGAGAATTGACAGAAGAAATGTTAACTAGAATAAAAAGTTAATAAGTGAAGAATGATTAGATAGATCAATATGAACTAGATTGAAAATGATGTATGATTGGTAAAATAGATTTTAAGCTTTAATTAGTGCACGATTATCATCATAGAGAATTTTATTATGTGACAAGTGCATATACATGCACACCAAAGCATGAATTGTGATGGTGGTGTTTGTTTCCATTTTCCTAAAGATTTTGATATATGGACAAGTGGAGATGTGTACACCAAGTGGAGACAAACCTTGGTGACTTCAGTATCTGTTGTCAAGACTAAGACACAACAAACAAAGATTATTCTTAAACGTACTAGATATGATAGAACATTGTCGGAATATGTAAGGAAACATAGATTCACAGCATGATAACTTGAATGCATAAAGGAAATTGATGACCTTATACACATAGGAAATTTTTGATGCTTGAATTTAGTCCAATACACACAAGAAAACATACCTTTCATAGTAACGCTTAAAAAAAATTCCACAAACACGACATATTAAAGCAATGGCCTTGCCCCATTCTTGCTCTAAATAATTTTGAGACATCCTTGAGGAACATTGGAATAGGACAATAAGATAAATCAAATAATAAAAGACTCAAAGATAAAACAGATCAACAAATATCAAATTTCTTGTTAGAAAAGATGTTTGCTCAATAGTGATAATGTTCATTGTAGGAAAGATGTATCCATTGGGACATGATTGGTTTGATAAGATGTTAAAGAAGATTTGGAA
Source organism: Sequoiadendron giganteum (assembly GCA_007115665.2). Classification (NCBI taxonomy): domain Eukaryota; kingdom Viridiplantae; phylum Streptophyta; class Pinopsida; order Cupressales; family Cupressaceae; genus Sequoiadendron; species Sequoiadendron giganteum. The sequence continues at coordinate 299,110,827 of CM021100.1, read as the reverse complement.
ATTGATCGATAGTTTTGTAGATAGTTTAGCTAGTCTTAGATCATTGATTGTTTCATGAGCGTTCAATGTGTCAGGATGTTGTGTAGTTTGTGTTTGTTGAACTCTTGTGTCGAGATAATTGAAAGTTATTATAGATATGGTAGATGATACTATGTTTTTGGATTTTTTGACTATGTGAAATTTTTTTTGGATTTTCTAAAAATTTATGAATCTTTTTGAATTTTTTAGGATATCTAAATGTTTTTGGAATTTTCTAAAAAAAAGATGTTTTTGGATTTTTTGATGATGATGATGGGAGATAAAGATATATCACTATGTAGGGATATCAATAATCTTTTGAGATCTCATTGATAGCCAGGCTAAAATAGATTGATATGATTGAGTGCTCACCAATAGTGATAACATTGTTGAGGATACACAACAATGCAAGGATAGTGTTTTCAAGATAGGTTCAACAAGAGGATTAGGAAGGATACATCCCAAGATGGTGATTGAATGATCAGATAAGATTGATAAGGATTTGTAGCCAGGCTAGGAACAAAATTTATTGAATGTTTTGATACCAAGCGTTAGCAAGTTGCAACTAATATGGATTGTTTGAATGATGCCTAGATCACAAAGTGAGCTAGAAGGCATAGATCAAGACTTATTCCAAAGAAATATGTAAGTACCTACCCCCAATGTCTAGCAATGTATGGGACACTATGAGTGGATGCCTAAACTAGTGCGATAAGATAAGGGATTTTACTTCCAGGGACTATCTCATCATAGGATAACATGTTTGACCCAAGCGAGATGTTTGGATAGTGCTATTAAGGATATGTCACAATAGTATATGTTCAAAGGAAAATGACCATGTCAATATTTTCCAAAAGAATTTTCTTAAAACATATGCCCCTAGTCTTTATAAGGATCAAGATGAATTGGGAAGATGGATGCAAGTGGAATGGATGGATCATAGATTTATTATGGATGGAATGGATAGATGCTAGATTTATTATGGATAAGATAAGTTGCTCCCAACTGGAATGGTGCACATAGATGTTTGATTTTACGCATGATGCCCATTTTTCAGGTTTCATCATGGTACTTGCCCAAAGTGCCATAAGAATAGAACTTTCACTATTGGACAAATTATTTTTCTCTACGTTTTTCTTTGTTTTTTTTATTTTTATTGTTTTGAATGATTGTTAATTATGTTGGACCACCTAGTGGTGTTGATGTGTATATCAATGTCATAATGTGCCAATAATGTCTTGCCTTGAGGAGTTTCTTTTTCAAGATAAGAGCACTTGTGTATAGCCCGCAAATGGTATTGTGATCCTATTTGATATTGGATTTTCCCTTATCTAAATGCACACATCGTGATAGAGTGTCATTAGAATCTTTATGATAAAGTATTGCTGCCAAGACACGATGAACATGTCGGATTTGAGATTTTTTAGATTTTAGGAGGGATGTTGGATTTTGGTGGGGGATATAAGATGTGGATGAACTATTTGGTAGTTTGGATGTAAGATTTTTTATTCTCCAAAATTTGGATGGTGGATGATGGAGGGTGGATATGAGATTTTGAGTATGTTTAGGACCAACCTTTTCATACACCTTGTGTGTTGGTATTGAAGTCTGCTTTGATGGAGGTGGACACTTATGATAGTTTGAAGATCTTTTGATGTGTCTCAATAGTTTCATTGATTATTGGATTTGTATTTGGATGTTGATTGGATGCTTTACACGATACAATTTTATTTTAGATCCATTTTGATTGTATGTGTCCACTTTGATTTTTGTATTTATTAGCTTGAAAAGCTTGACTTTGATATTTTTTGTGTAAAGATTATTTTTATTTTGTTGGTTCCTTTTAATGGATGGAAAAATTAGGGAATGATGGTCTATGATGTCGATGGGTGGATTTTTGGTACCAACCTTGTGATAAGGCATGGTCACAACACCTATGTTGATGTTTGTATCAAATAAATTTTCCCTCGACATCATGGAGGTATCGCTAACATGGTTAGATTTCTTGATTGATGAATAACCAAATCCTTGATATTTAGGATTATCAAAAAATTGTATTGGTTCCAGAATACCTTGTTCATGTAGCCCTAATCCTTTTCCTTTATACTGCATTCTTTGACAGATCTTATTTGTTATAGGATATTTGTGGTTTAGATAACAAGATGCCAACTCTTTTTTATACTGTTGGGAATCACCAATGGTGCTTATCTTCTCATCGGTGAGAAATTTGGCTTTGAAAAAAGTGTGATCCAAGTTGATAGGCTATTGGTGCCTTCTTTGCCTTTGTACTTGTTTCTTCGACATTTTGTGAGATACCTTCATGGAGACCTGTGAATTCAGCTAAAACTTCATCCTTTTCCAATATGTCTAGAGAGAGATTCTTGTTTTGGATGAACAAGGGAGAGATCATCTATATGTCCAGTGGAAGCAAGTATCTCATTTATGGAAATGGAGGTTATTGGAATATGGATGGGGTCAACTTCAATTGTGGAATCATGGATGACATGAAAAGGAATAATGGGGTCTTGATCAAAGATAGGATGAGATGGCAAGATTTGAATAACTTGATCTTGATGAATTTTGAGGACTTCTACTTGATGCTTTGGATAGTGTTCTTGACATAGATTGGGTTCTGATAATGTGGTAGGAATAAAGGACTCTTGGGTAGTCTCAATATGTTGGGATGGTGCTAATGGAATTTGAATAGGAATATTTGGAGTGTGCATAATGGGTGATATGATGCATGATGGTGTTTGGTCCAAATTTCATGATTATGGATTGGTTTTGAATCAAAAAATGATTCATCTATTGAGGATAGCCCTTAGGGAAAAAACTGGAAGGTGTCATTAGTGAATGATTTGGTTGATGGGAAAGATGTGGGTTGATGTTGCAAAGGTTCCAATGATGAAGGAATGTAAGGAGAGATGTAGGCTTCATGTGGGCACGCTTCTTCAAGATGTCCTATCATGAATTCAAATGAGGTGGACACGTTATGGCCATCGCTAGACATAGGTAATTGGTTTTGATCATGCTCGGAATGGTTATCATGGTGTATGCCTAATGTTTCACTGTGTAATCCATGGATATTATTAATGTGATTGTTTAAATTTCAAGATGATCTTCAATAGTGATATCTTCCATGTCAATCAAGTCTTGAATAAGGTGTTTCAATTTGAAACAGTTTTGAGTTTTGTGTCCTTTTAACCTATGGTAACCATGGAAATCAGTGTCATTCCACCATGATGGTTTGACTTGTGGTTCAAATTGGTTGATTTCTAATAATGTTATTTTGACTAAATAATTTTTCAAAGGACTGATTCGATGGGCTCTCCTAAAGGAGTTGTCGTGGGAGGTTGTTGAGTCTACAAGGTGATCGTTGTGTGTTATCCTATAGATTTTTTGATGTTTGAATGGTAGGGGGCGTTTGTAAGCTTAATGGGAGTTGAGCTTGTTGAGCATTTTGAGCATGAGGAGAAGGTGGCATGGGCATTTCCCTATCAAAAAGATAGGGACATATGTCCTCTAGTGTATAGCTATTTTTCTATGGCCCCTTATGGAAATTTTCCACTTGTAAATTATGAATTTGCAAAGCTAGATTATTGAGGTTTGTTGCAAGTAGTGTGTTGATTGCCTTGTAAGTGGATACAAGATGTGATAATTGTTGACCTTGGAGGTGTGATGGATTTTTGGTCGATAGCCTATATATAGTGAGAGGTTTCAGCCTAAAACTTGTGTCATGCCACCAAACAACTATTGGATCACTGTTAATCTAGGAGGTAGTTGGTTTTCAAACGTTGATTTTATGCAAGGAGAATTGCTATTTAAAATGAAATATTTCAACAAATCTTGCAGATGTAAAATCATATCAAATTTGATCGTGAATGCAGTTTCATAAATGTCTCACTTACGGTGGTGTCAATGATGAAGCCCCCAATATTTAGATCTAATCTTTGTTTATTGTGAACAAATTGAAGAAGTCGTTGTAGGAAGACTAGTTTTGGTTTTTCTCATCTTCCAAAAATTTTTGCTTTGATCAGTTTTCACAATGCCTATTTTTCCTCCAACTATTGCCTACCCATTTTCCTCATTGGCATCATTGACTAGTTTAGCCTGCCCATTTGTGAAAAATGTTGAGGTAAGTCACTAGCCATGGTGTTAGTGATCTTGTATTTTGTGAATGTATATCCATCCATATCATTTTTTTGTTGTCCTTCATTTCATTATAAAAGAATTAGAATTGTCTATATATCCTTCATTTGATTATCACTCACCACTTGCAAGCTCCTATTTCTCTGTAGGATTCTTCCAAGGTAGATTCAATAATCGTTGCAAGTGGGTAGGTTTTTTCTCCACTTTATTTGTCCCTACATGTAACCATGTAACCTATCAATTCAATTCTTGATGTATCATCTAGCCCTAAAACCCATAGGTTCAATTCATAGAGACTTTGTTTCCTTGTAAATTTTTTCTATTCAAGAATATTCTAGTGATAAGTGATGGCATTTTGATGCCCATGGAGACAATAGGTGCTTGGGATTGTACTTTGTATTTGTCTCTTTGTCGGCCAACCAAAACAATTTTCAATGAGTCCTTCCACCACTACCAAAGCCATCTATTTTATTTTATTTTTTGGTTTTGCTATAGATAGAGTTTTAATCAATTTAATTGATTAAGTTAGGGTTCTAATCAATTTGATTTTTGTAGGCTTCTGCAAGTATTAATGAATTCAATCGTACAATCCATGGACTAGAACGCTGAGGAAGTCAAAATCATGGATGTAGATAAGTGTGAGCCGATGTTTGGTTGTGTGATGTTGTACGAGTTCGATGTTCAAATGGGGAAGGTTGTAATTCCTCTGAGACTATTCGAAGAAGTAAAATCATTAAATTTTTTGGAAGACTCTATGCAAGAAATGGGAGGGTCTAAGAATGGGTTGATGAAAGAAATAGAGCAATTTGTGTCCAATCCCCAAACCATATGTCAAAAGCCCTAAAATTCAAACAAACATGATTGCAACAAACAATTATTTAGATTAGTGTTCCATAGGAACATAGCACCAAGGGCCTAGATGACAAGCTAGATGCCCCAGGGAGAGGGATGGGATCCTCTTTGCTCCTCCTTGTATCTCAATTTTTTTTCAAATTTTGCAGTGTCTCAACTCCCAGGAATGGTGCATAAAAAGAGAAGAAAAAATATAACTTATTAGTTATCCAGGTAACACCGCTAAATTTAAAATATTACACAAGGTGAAACACTAACTTTGCAACATCAAAAGTTACATATTCAAAAATATTACATGACTTGTGTAAAAATTTTTGTTGTCCAAGTGTAGCATATATGTGTTTGGGATGAGAATTTCATATTTTTTATCACTCTAAAAATTGTGCTAGCAAGATGAAAGGAATATTTGAAAAATTGAAGGATGGAGAAACCTTGCTCTTGATCCATTTCATGAAGCCCAAGTTTACTATCATCCTTGTTTGGTTGCCTTTAGTGTTTGGTTAGAACTCTCCCATTAGGGTGGAAAATGTAGTCATAGTGGGTCAATATATTCTTCTAGTTTCATTGATAGTTGCTAGAAAGCTATTTTTGGGGATGCAACTTGCTTCTTTTAGTTTGTTTAAGATATTATAAAATAATTTTAATTTATTTGTGTTCTATAAATCCAAATATTATTTTATTTCAATGGTTGTCCTCTTGCCATTCTCTTAAAATAGGAAATATTTTTCCATCCCGAGAACTTAGAGAAACAATGGTTATTTGGAAAATATTGCTACTCTTGGATATATCCTGGTCCTCCCATATGTTGAACACATTATCTTATTATGCAAATCTAAAAAAGAGGTAGTCTAAGTAGATATTTATGATCTGACATGCTGAATATTATCTTTGGAAAGAGTTTATGGGACTCCTAAAATGCTTAAATTTATGTGCAAATGTTTAAATGATTAACTAGCCTCAAAAAATTCAAAGGAAGCTTTAAAATATCAAAGTTATCATCAATATTCAAGATGATGGCATATGAATGTGAACACTTTAGATAATGAATGATGAACACTTCATGCCATATCTTGCAAAAGAGATGTTATAATCGTACAACATTGTGAGAGACATATATCAATTCATAGCATCCAATTTTTCTATATTATATGACAACTTCCAATTGCAATGATTCCAATTTTAATTGCTTAAAATCCCAACTGTGAGAGTCTAGAATATATATTTTGGATGTTAAAACAATTCTTGAATGGGTGGGATTGTGGGAGAACAATATTATTATATTAATAAATTGAGGGATTTGAGGAGTATTTATAGCTTTTTTTAGCAAACCTATAACCACAGGCTTTGTTATCTTGTAGCATCATATCTTTGGCTTTAGTTGTGCCTCTTTAAACTTTGTAGCTTTCTTATGTATACGGTCTCCATCTTCAAGTGTGTTTATATACTGGG